>OX463842.1:24892805-25180148 GCA_949825065.1 Odontocerum albicorne | reverse complement strand
AATATGCCTGATTAGGGCACGATGCCATCAAGAAAATGAAATGTGGTACATTGGATTTGAACCCCTACCTTCCCTTGTTTTTTTTTAGTAATTTATAAATAATAAGGTGTCTTTTCCATTCATTTAGATATTCATGAATATAATTATCTTTAAAAAAAACATCTCTGCTTAAAATCAACATAAATATCTGTTCAAATTCATTGAATCACTATTCCCGGTTTATTTAAATGACTTGAAAAATAAAACTCTCAGTTTTAACGAGTACCAGTATTATTCATTATCTTTTATGAACCTCACTCTAACCTTAAAATATTGGTTGAAATGTACAGACCACATTAAAAAATTAGTGTTTTTAAAAACAATACGTATAAATGTTTCGAGCTTATCATCTAGTTTACAAGCACAATACTTTAGATTCCAGCGATTTTTTGTCAATTAGTTACTGTATTTTATAATGTTACCCTGTGTATGAGACTATAGTGTAACAATCGCTTTCAAGCATGATAAAATAAATATAAAGCTTTCTAGATGCAGTACAGTAAATCCATTTCTAAACAACCTCATTAAAGAGCATGGAACATTTAAAAGAGAACAGTACGTATTTAAGGCTTTAAAGCGCTTCTAGTATCACAACGTGCGGTACTTAAACATGGATCGTTGAACAAAGTGCTTTTCAAATTTCAGTTTTTAAATAACATCGGTAATTTTTCATATCATTTCAAAATCATTATCTGCAGAAAAAAAAGTACGTTTAAGTTATTATTCCAAATCATAAGTTCATCCATGTTCTTTCCAAAAACAATTTTGGTTTTATTTTTTTATATTAACTCCTAGAAAAGATTCATTTTATCTTTTAAATTTAATAATTATTTAATTCTCATAAATATTTGAATTAAAAGATTACTACTTAGATTTTTTTTGGAGTTTTTACTCTTTTTATCGCATACTCACAACTTACCACCATTACTATGAAGTTTTACATTTGTGAGATACATAGGCACCCATTCATCGCGACTTTTAATTGTTTTGTTTTTTTTTTCAAATTTATTTATTTATTTAACACTTTTATTGCAATACAATCTGGCAGGCTTATTGCCAGGCGGCAATCTCTTCCAACCAACCAAACAAAAGTAAATGAAGCAAGTTACATGGTCGCATAAATCATTCAAATGACTATCCATCCCCACGAAATCCATAAACACATACGTGAGCACATGCCCACGAACTCCACAAAGACGGACAATCACCGGAACATTATTTTTCATATAAAGTGAGATATCATCAATCAAAAGGAAAGGAAGGGATGGTGGAGAGGAAAGGAAAAGAAAAATCAGGAATGAAACACGTTATTTTACTGACTAGAAATTAAGAGTTTTTTCAGTCGCTTCTTAAAGCATACCAAGGACGAAGCGAGTCTTATATTGGTTTGTAACTGATTCCAGAGTCTCACTGCATGGACAGTAAAGAACGACGTAAAGAAAGATTAGCGGTGAACTGGAAAGGCCAATAAACAATCTCTGTTTGAGCGTAGCGCTAATCCATGATTGGAAAGAAGCTGAAAGTTTTCGGCGAGATAAGAGGGTGCGGCGGGACAGTTAAGGATGTTATACAATAGAGACAGTATGTGAATTTGGCGTCTATTTCTAACATTTTACCAGTTCAATGCCTTCTGGTATGAAGTTATATGGTCGTACTTTCGTAGGTTGAAAATGAATCTTAGACACACATTTTGAAGACGCTGTAATTTGTCCAGCTGTTACTCTGTAACACCCAAGTAACATAGTCCAGAATTGGAAAGAGCAGAGATTGTACGAGCAAAATTTTGGTTTTAGTTGGTAGGAATCTTTGCAACACTTTAAGGGAATGAAGGCTGAAGAAGATCCTTCGGCTTACCTCATTTATTTGATCTCGCCATGAGAGAATGTTATTTATTAGCACTCCTAGGTTTTTAACAGTTTTATGTAATGGTATGATAGAGCCTTGAAGTAATATTGGAGGAAGTAAGTCAGTGTTGAATTTACAGAGAAGCTGAGGGCTGCCAATGAGGATCGCTTGAGACTTCTTTGGATTTATGAGTAAGCCATGCTCCCCAGTCCACTCAGAGATCGATTGAAGGTCCGCATTTAGATCGTTCAAAGTCGCGTGAAAGAAATTTGGATCAAAATGAAAATATATCTGCAGGTCATCCGCATATAGATGATAAGAACATTTAAGAGACGATGTTATTTGGTTGATGAATATAGAAAAAAGGAGTGGAGAGAGAATTCCACCTTTGGGGGCGCCTGCAGAGAGATCAGTCCATTCAGATATACGCTCTTGGTATTTACAGGATTGTTGTCTTTCCTTTAAATAGCTTGAAAACCAGACAATGATCGATTCAGAGAATCGTAATGAACGCATTCGAGCAATAAGCAGATCAAAGTCTACAGTATTGAATGCATTGCTAAAATCCAAAAGACATAACAATGTCAGCCGCTAAAAGCTCATTCCACGTCTCACATCATCCGTAATCTTGACCAGTGCGGTAGTGGTGCTATGTCCCGGACGAAATCCTGACTGCAACGGATTAAACAATGCAAATTGATTAAGGGGGGAGTCAATTTGTATATGAACATTTTTTTCAATAACTTTAGATAATGTGGGCAGAATAGATATGGGCCTAAAATCTTTATATGACGTGGATGAGCCAATTTTCGGGATCGAAATAATTAGAGCCTTCTTCCATACACTAGCAAAGCTGCTAGTAGACAAAGAAAAATTAATTATATGTGTTATAGCATCGATAATGAAGGAGATGAATACAATCGAAATATTGTCGTCACCCATCGCTTTTGAGGATATAGTCAAAATAATACGACGAACCTCATTTATGTCAACCTCCGAGAAGTGGAGCTCAGGAACTGTCGAGGCATTACAAGAATTTTTTGGAGAGTATTCTCCTTTGTGTTAATGTCTAAACTGAGTGATGGTGTTGCAAAATGTCTGTTAAGATTATTAACATCTAATGTGAAGTTACATGAGTTGTCCGAGGATTTGACACCCATCGAGTTCAGGATTTTCCACCTTTTTCCAGGCTGACAGTTTTGAAGGGTGTCAAAATAGTGTTTTCTTTTTGCATTCCGACATAATTGTGTACATTTATTGCGAATTCGTCGAAAAATCTCCCATAATTGATCATTGGGATTCGATTTGAAGTTTTTTTTTGCTTTGTCACGTCTTGCCATGTGTTTTTTAATGTCGTCAGTCAGCCATGGGGCAGGTCTATGCTTTAAGTAAGTAAGTTTTAGTGGAGCGTGTTTGTCGCAGAGCTCTAGCAAAAACGTGTTGAATAGATTAATTTTACTATCTATAGTATCCAATCGTTCGATGGCCGCCCAGTCAACTTCGCTTGCATCGGAAAATAAGGCGTCCCTATCGATGCGTCCAAAGCTTCTCAGGAATTTTCTCTGTTTTGAGAGTTTCGGAGCGTGGTTGATCAGTGAGATTTCCTTGTTTGAAAACACACTTAAGGATACCATTTCTTGAAGTTTACTCAAACTTTTAAAATTAATCACTTTCGGAGAAATGCAAAATTACTCGTATATCAATAATTTCAGAAGTGCTGAATTTAATTATTCCGATCGATCTAATAGGGCGAGGTATTATAACAGGGATTTTGCCATTGCTGATTCTGTGGCATGAAATGGTCTGCCTCTGTGTGTTAGATATCTGGGAAGCACATGTAAACGACCCTTTTTGGGAGATCTTTTCAAAATATACGATTATATATAATTACTACACACATACACTACACACACACACACACACAAAGCCAAATGTGTTCCTATTTCAAATCAGAAGATCTACCAAGGTTTCTTTGTAGTTCTTCTTCCCTATGTAAGATTTTACGATTTCCTTAACAAATATGGTTTTCTAAACATATGTACAAGTATATGTACGAGTATATAGATGAGGGAAAGTATTTAATCTAATTGCTGCATCACCGACCTTCCCCCCTCCCCTTAGCGATCCTTAAATAAGGCTAACATGTATTTATTTTTTAACATTAACAATCTATCAATAATGGTGGGTTTGAATCCCGAGTTAAATAGTCCTTGAAGAGAGTCTTCTCTAAACGGTGCTAACATATGTTAATTGTCCCTTGATTATTATTATTTGTAGTTTTTGGCGAGAATTACTTAAGTAATGATTATTATCAAATTTTTACAAAATATAACGCTTTTTTCACAATTTTTTTGTATTTTAGAAGTCGGTCAATTAATTTTGATAAAACTTAATTTATACATGTTTTTCTAATACTGTCACTATCTATTCCCCTCCTCCGCAAAAAGGTAAAGAAGACGTAAGTGCCCATTAGATTTTAAACACAAAAATAAGTTTGAAATCAAAAGTTGTTACGAAACACAGTTTGAAAAGAACAAAACAGCGCAATTAATTATTGACAAGAGCGAAGGAATAATCGTACTGCATTTATTATGTAGACTCTAAGGATATTTTAGTTGATGAATTGACGTAAAGGATGTCTGTTTATCATGTTATCTGCATTAAAGAGTTAAAAGATATATTCAATTAAATGACATGTTATATATTTTTAGAGTAAGTAATTATCGCATAAAATGTATTGAAAATATTGAATGTTTGAAATTATAAAAGATGTTTGTATTGTTATAATTGTAAGTTGTAAAACAAAATCTGTATGCCTGTATGTGCATTTTCATTTTAGTTTTCTATTTTGAGAAAAAAATCTTTAAGATCCAAGATTTGTTTTTTTGGGACTTTATTTGTTTTGAAAAACTGAAGTTTCACACTTTTGTAAAACTCTATAAATCTAACGTCATTGTTTCATATTTAAAAATATATTTCATTTCGACACTTGCCATACTTTCTTTATATACAGATGCTTTGATCTAATTTGTAAGCAATCCATTTTATATTCATTCGAAAATCCAATAATTATTCATTTACCCAATACATGCGTTTTCAAGATCCACATACGAACAGAACTTTTTTACGTTCTGTTCAAGCATTGATCACTACGTATTCCAAAGAAAAATAAAATTCAAACAACCTCGAATTACCAAAAATTACAGATGCAATAGAACAATATGAAAGGAAAAAAACCTTTAAAAAAGAGATTATGTATTGGTTTTAGTTAAAAGATTGATTTTTTTTTAATAAAGTGTGCAAATTTATTAACTTCCAGGGACATGACTGAAAGAGAAAGGTACTCATAAAAAGTTTATATTATTTACACTTAAAAGTGAAAAACCCAAATGAATGTTATTTTTCAAGGAATTTTAATGTTCAGAATCGTTTTTTAAAATTTCTTTTCAAACAAGAATTAAAATTTTATGAGATGAATTTCAGTGCTCCTCATTTGGTGAAGAAACAATGATGATAAAAAAGCCACGTATTTTTTTCACCGAATTGCGTTTCAGCCAGAACAAATCAATATTTTTCTACAAAAAGGAAGCTTGAAGTGAATACTATCCTCCTTACAGATTCAATTTATCTGTCTTCACAATGGCAAGCAGAGTGCAAGTATACGGTGTATTTTTGCTGATGTATTTTATTAAATGTATGCCCTCCTTATTTTCAAGTTTTCACAAAAATAATGCTAAACCAATTTCGAGAGGTAAACCTTCATATTTGAAAATAGAAAGAATTAGAAAATTAGATTTTTTTTCTAGTCAAATATACCATTTTCCTAACACGTGAAATTTTAAGGGATAGGAGATAATATATTAAAAACTAATATAATGCCATTTTGAACTTTGTAAAGAAAACTATTATGGAATCTTCTTAAAAATTGGCGGCCCTGGTTTGACGGTTAGCATTCATGCTAAGCAAGCGAGCAGGTTCAATCTCGAGGGTTTACTTTGGAGCTGGCTTAACTCTTAGGCCGTTTTACATCAGAGTTTACGTTTTTCTGTAGCATATATGCTGCTTATTGTAAATACTCATAGCGCTATGTAAGCAACGCAAAAATAGTGCTACATAAAAAAATGCCTAACGAATGGCTGTAGCAAATTATAACTGCCAATCGTCATGTAACTTTGATTTCCTTGCCATCGAGTTTTTGGGTTTGGTCTAATTTAGTCTAATCTAGTTAATAGCTTGAACACTATAAATCAACACACGCAGAGGTGTCTTCCATTCACAAGATGGCGAACAATCATAATTGGTCACGAGGGATTGCTTATCGTACAAATACTTGCATCAATCGATTCTCACGAAATAATTGTTACTACACCTAAAATCAATGGGTTTGAGGTAAAAAAGATTTTATCTAAATATTAATATTTTTTTAAAGAGTTTTACTGTTCAATTAATATATTACACTGAAAAGCTATTTAAAAAGTTGAAATATATAACGTATCAAAGAAACAGTTTTCTCTGACAAAATAAGAGTTAGTGAACCAATTCAATTTACTCTTTCTTTAGAAATATATTCTCGGATATTCGATTCTAACGTATTTTTCACTGCTATATACTGACTGCACTTCCTCTGAAAACACTTTTGACGCGACACATGCAGACTTCCAGATGATCCCCTACGTAAATTCTATTAATTTTACATCCATATTCCATATTGGAATTCAATTTAATACAGACGTTGAAAGGAAGAAATAATGTGAATTCTCGCAGTACTTCGATGACACTCGAAAGAATTTCTTAGAAGAGATCGATACTTTTAATCGAAATGGCGTAATTTTTTCAAAGTTTTATCTATAACATTTCATATAAAACATATTTTCAAGGTTCAAAAATGAAGCGGGATGAAATTCGTAGCGTTATGTATTTAAATCGCCTACAGCAAGTTCAATTTGTAATATTTTAGTGTTTTTTTTTATATATTTATATCCTTTTAATACACCCAAATTAGTGATACGGACATATTGAAGAGCGTGACTGGTAGACAATATTGCCTCTAGCCTCATTCATCAAAGAAATTTAAGGTCTATTAATCAAACCAGATTAAAAACGTGATTTCATGTGTTTGCAATACGAGTGAAGAGGCAACAACGATAGCATATGTCTTGCATGTGTGAGTATTGTTACTAGACGAATGTTTTATCAGATTGACACGTTTTTTTATACCAATAAGAATTGAAACCGAAACCGTCAGGTGGAAGTAAGACCACGGAGGTTCAGATGTTAATTTGCCTACTAAAAGTGGTAACGTATAAGATCAAAAAAGCTAGTGGTTATTGAAGATACCCAACTAGACAAAGGTGTAGTTCCATTTTTGAAACAATGAAATTACGATCTACGAAGGGAGCGTAACGAAACAGGTTTATTTCCTTAGGAAAAATTATTATGAAGCAACAATTCAGCCAAATTTTGCTGTATTCAATGAAAGATGTGTATAAAACAGTATATATATTTTTTAAATCAAGGTAAAAGTCTTTTAAAATAAAGAGTTAAAAACCATTTTAAAATAAAGGGTTAAAAACAAAAATAAATGGTGAAAAGGTTATATAAAAGAAGAAAAGGTTCTTTCTGAAAAAAATATACAATGTGGGTTTTGAAACTCTATGACATCTGGATTTAAATAATTTGTCCACATAATAGAGATATGGCATCCAATTCCTTATTTTTAGTAACGAATAAAAGCCATTGGTGAATGAATGGCCTTTATTTATTCTGAATTTGTTTCTTTTTCCTCGTTATATCATATATTCATTTTGATGATCGCAAAAAAACTAAATTTCTGAATCGAATTCCTCCACTTAGATTCGTCTTCTTCTTCTCTTGATGATTTTAGACTTAGGTCTTCTTTTAGGAAGCAAAGTGATATATTTTTTAACATATTTCATTGATTTTCGATCCACTTCAGACAGAATGATCCGAACATAGGAGAGCGTAATGTTTTTTTTCCATATTTCTGGTACTCCTCTACGTATACGTGGGCATGTTGAAGATAGTCGGAGGACAATATTTAGAGAGGGTATTGCCAACTAGGGTATATTCGAAACCAGATTTATTTTATTCTACGTATTAATAATACGGTCGTTCGTATTGAAGCAATAACATCCGCACAAGAATGCGAAAGCAAGACAAACTCTTTAACAAGACTGAAACCTTTTATTTATTTTTGGTACCATCGGAAATTAAACTCAAAATTCCCGGTTGGAGGACACCTATCGTACCTAAGGCTAAGGAGATCGTCGTGAATTTTTAATATAATTTAAAATACATGTTTTAGTCAAATCGATTCTAGAATTACATACACGTGTCAACAGAATCAAAAATATTTTTTTTTATTTTGTACCACTACTTTTATAAAGCTAAAAAGGGTAATAATCATAAATTAATTAACACTATTCTTTAATTTTTTTTTTGAAATGTTGAACAGCATTGAATTATATTATATTTCGGTTGTGTTTTGCAAAAGCTTTGGCAATTGAATTCGAACCAATCACCAAAATGTTTAAAGGTTCTATGCAAATATACTGAACTAGAGCCTTTCTATAAAAATATTTTGTATCTTTCGATCAAACAACTAGCAGGTTCATATTTTAGAAGATGTACACATTGTTGAAATGTGTCAATGTGGGAGAAAATAGAATTGATCCAGCACGAGGCTGGGCTAGAGTTGGAGAAGGAAAAAGAGATAGAGATGCTCTGGTATGATCTAAGAAGATGCGCGATACGAGTATATAATCCAATTCCGGCCGAGGATATTTGATCGACAGCCTTAAATGACAGCTGAGTGCCGAGATATGAAGTCGGATTTTTATATCCATATTTGTATGCTGCTGTAACAAAATGATTGAATTTATTTATTCACAATCGTTTGTATCAACACTAACAACGTTAAACATATATCATCAAAATGTAATGAGATTTATGGAAAATATTAAATTTATGAACAAACAATTATGTTTCGATATGTCTAAATTTAATGAAACTCAAGTCTCTTTAACAAACCATGGCAAAATTAGCAAAAATGATAAAATAAATAACAAATATGGCTCATGGAATCAACAATGTGTAGTATGAAAACACTGAAAGAAAAAATCATGAAGACAATAAAAAGAAATTCAAAATATATTACATTAAAAAAATTGAGATACAATTATAACGGAATAACAATCCTTCCAGTCAAGATCAAAGATTTCGTTCAAGTATTTCAAAGATTCCTGCTTACTAAAACCAACGGTTTGGTCGTGCGATCTCTGTTCTTTCCGATTTGTACTATGCGGGTGTTTGTCATTTGGATAATAGAGAGGCTAAACGGTAGCACAAATAATATTCTTCATAAATCTAACATCTATTTTTAACCTAAGAAAATACGATCGCATCACTTCATGTCAGAAAGCATTAGCATTGGCGGAGACTTCATTTTGAATGCATTAGCCTAGCAATTTTTCACTCAACCACCAACGAGAAAAGGCTCAAAAATAAAAAGTAAAGTAAGAAAAGTGAACTATTGAATTAATTCGCATATTAACTGCCTGGTTACGCATCAGTGAGATTCAACTGCGCACTCAAGATTTCAGTACAGCCTCACTAATGGTCCATTTAATATGCATTTATTTCCATGTCTTTGTTTACACGTACAATTACTTATATTGAGCGCCTCACATTCAAGGGGAAATAAATTCACCACGAATATATAACGAATAAATTGTTTTCGAAAGTAGAATTGATTTTGAATTCAAATTTTAACTACCTAGAAAAAGCTTTTGAGGGCAACGTAATCTACGAAACAAAATGTAAATTTCAAGGATTCAATCGTTTTCGTTTTGTGAGAATATAAGAGTATTTTGCATCTAAGACTTTTTATTTTTAATTTATAAGAAATTTGTTTCGACAGTTAAAAGCAATAAACGCCAAATCAAATTAACTTGATATTTATAAATTTACAAAATCAAAGTATCTTGACATTTACAAATATAAAGCTCAATTTTCCTATTTAAAAAATTATTTGATTATATCTTATTATTACTATTTCAGAATTAAATGTTGAATAAATATATTATTAGTTTGTTTCTTGTTTATATATTTATTCCAAATTCTAATAAAACACATATTCATATTAAATTTAATAGGTAATTTATCAGAAATATGAGATTTTGAATCCGTAGTTACATCCGTAGTTACATACAATAAAACAATACACATAAAAATGTAGTGTATTGTTTTATTGTAAAAACGCTTTCGCTGTATGTATCCTGTCACTTGGCAATCTTTCCAGAAAGAGGATTAAGAGGAATTAAACAAAAACCAGACTGATACTCTCCATAAAAAGTTTGGTTTTTTTATTATGTCGTCCACATATCACTTTGTTATATCACCACGTTTTATAAAAAAATGCAAAAGAGGACTCAAACAAATAATCATTATGGGGTTTTTTTACTTAAAATATAACTTACACTCAAATTTAACAAATATTTAAAGATTATCTTATTTCTTCTTATTTTCCTGTTTCTGTGTTTATTCAGGTCCGGTTTTTATCATACGAGCACATTAACGCTAGGTCGGCCTTTTCTGGAGAGTTTCTCGGTCGACCGACGAATTTCCCAGTTCATTTTAATATTTAACCACCACATGGCTCGTGGTCTTCCTTCTTCGTTTTCTTCTAGTATTAAGTACATCCAACGTTTTTTTTCTGTTACATTGCGTCGGTGAACGTGTTCTAACGGTTAGCATTTACGATATGCGAGCGTGCGCCCCAGGTTCGATCCACGGCGGTTTCACTTCAGGAATGATTTTATTCTTAGACCGTTTGACATCTGAATTAACGGCTTTCTGTTGTTTACATGCTGCTTAAAATAAATTCTTATAACGTTATCAAGCAACTAAAAAATAACACTGTTCTAAAAAATCTGCCTGAAGAAATGCTGCAGCAGATTAAATCTATCGATTGTCTTGGACCCTTTATCTCATTGCCATCGAAACTTCTTTCTTTTTCTTTCAGTTTGATCTATCAAGACTTTGTGCTTGCTGAAGTGCAACAGTTTACATACAAACCACTAATCTCGCACATACGTCGTCCATGTGCTGACAATCATACTCGATCACGAGAGATTGCCTGTCTTTTAAAATGCGATTACCGCATTATGTGCACATATCATCCCAGTTTGTTCTCCTTGAAGTTATATGATGGGTACGACCAAATTCATAACGAATCCTTTTCAAACAAGACAAGTAGAGAAAACAGTATAAATGTAAAAAGTTTGAAAAAAAAACGAACAAAATAAGATGTTCTAGATAAACTTAAATATAAAAACGGTGCTTCCTATTTTTAGTGAAGCGATTTAACTGGAAGATTAACTGAGAATGTTTTTTTTTCTATTGGAACTACGCAGAGTAATATTTCATTTAGGGAAACGGTTGCCTCTGAATAATTCTTTGTCTTTTTAGTTTACACTTAATCAAAAATCTAAAAATATTTTTAAGAAAATGATTTATTATTGAAATACACTAAATTAGCTTGAAACTATACAGTATCGTAAAGAAATATTCTTTTGTGATGACTTTGGGATAAAATAATTTGACAAATTAAGTAAAAAATGTTATTCAATGAGGGTAGTATGGGGAAGGAAAACTGAGAAAAGTATATTCGGACAAATTATGTGAAGTTTTGCATAAAAGGGTATTTCTAGAGTTGGATATACCGATGGAGCTTTAATATGATGTACATGGATATAGAAGAAGAAAATATTTCGACAGAAAATTATGTGGTTCTGTCATATCTGGTATTCTGAGGCTCATGAATATTTCTCGACAGGCCATTTTATAGGTGGCGACATGGTTAATCACATTATATGGTTAATTAAAATTGAATATTCATTTTTTTATTTAAATTACAATTTAAATGTTGATTTTTTCTAAATTGTCGAATATTGTATTACTTTTGTGGTAAACAGTTAAACCATTTGTAATTGGAATAAATATTATATTTTAAACTTAAATCCATGGTTAAATAATCGAATTTTAATAATTGATTACGAAATATACTTGTATTTCGGACAAATGAAATACTTTTATTAAATATCTGTCTACACAATTTTTGTTTTTAAATGTTTAGCTTCCGATCACGGACTTAAGCTACGTCCAAGCAAGCTGCGATTGTCCATTGTCAATTCCAGTTATTGCTCTTTTTCAGTATGCTCTTCTTTCTTTTTCACATCAGACTCTGGAACCAATTACCGGCTGCTTTAAAACTATAAACTTCGATGTCTTGTTTGAAACAGGGACTTAAAAAATACATCACTCTTCCATAACGAAATGTATTTCTCCAGGATTATTTTATTTATTTTTCCCATCTTTCCCAGTATTTGCACACATACATATATACTTGTTTCATTAATTTGCTTTTACATGTTTGTCTTGTTTTGAAATAACGCCTTCATCTGAAATTGGCTTGATCTGCGTAGTTTTTATCTGCTAATGTCGGAAAAGATTACCGCATGACAATAAGATTGTCATTTGTATACTTTGGATGATGTGTTTAAATAAATAAACAATTTGTAACCGTGAAAATTTGCCTAATACATCCCACAGGGAGACGTTTTTTTTCTTCATTTATTATTTATCACAATAGTATTAACTATACGTGTATGTCAACTATATTAATTTATGTCAACTATGTCTATTTAATTTCATGCGTAAACGAAAATTATATTTAATACATATTTGACCTAAATCCTTTAGAACAGAATTAGTCATTTGAAAACAAACGTAAACGTATAAATTGGCCATTACTGATTTAATAATAATTTGAAAACATTTGACCCAGGTTTTGGTGAGTGCCGAGCATCATAAGAAAATGAAATGGAATTTCGTTTGGGACGCATTCAGATCCCATTGGGGAAAAGTTAGGTATATATTATATATGAAAGGAAAAAATAAGAAAAATATATCTTGATATACGCCAGAATCTTCGATTTTACTTTTTACGTAAAAATGTGTTCACTTAAAAAAATAAACGGAGAAAGAAAAATTTGTTCTCATTTATTGAGGGGTAAAAAAAATATTTACTTCAAAATATATGTGTATACTAATTCAGAAAAACAAATCATTTTCAATTTACATTTCTTAAAATGAAATAAATAAGAATTCCGTAAGGACTAAATCATTTAAAACTAGGATCTGAGGGGTTTTAATGCGATGTTATAATTGAGTCTTTATATTCAAGATTTACTCCCATTATCAACCTTGTTCGTTGTTAATATTAAATTATTAGACTTCCTTGACACGTATTATCATTCGTCATGACTTTTTAGAAAGACCGGCAAAAAATATAATAAATAAAATATAGTTAATTCATTCATTCGTATGGTACCCCTCAACACACTCAAATTGTAGTTCCAGATATCCAGAATAGCGTAGTCTGAAGACCAGAATGTCTGGTCTCATTAATCGAGCCTTCGAGTTTTGCATATCGTCATACCGTTTCTCTTGCAAGGCAGGTAGAGAGGACATATCTCCAAACTTTTCTATCCAAGGACACATATTTTGCCTCCTCCACATTCATACATCTCGTCATGCAAAATCTTCTAGTATCCATTCTTTTCACTTAGCCTTTTTCAAAATCTTGTGTATTTGATCCAGTCATATTCTCATCAGTTTATTTCATATACATACGCATAACTTGTATTTCTGAGTTCTATACTTCCTATTTAATTTATTTTATCCACTTGTCCAAATCATCTTAAAGTTCCTTTCTTATTAATCTTACTTAAAACATACATTTAATCCATGCATTAATTTATATATCTGATATTTTCATTCTGGTTTCTTAGATATATTGACACTTCATACACTTTCCTTAGTGCACGCATCTTCCCAGTCTTAATCGCACTTTCATTCTTCTTCTGCTTAGTCCTAGTTTCACTTATTTACATCAAAGTGGGCACTAGTGCACTGCTGTGTATTGTTTTTTGCTCTTGTTGATATTGCGCGGTTTTTGTATATTACATTGAATGCTCCGTTTACTTTGTTCCCTGTCATTACACTTCTTTCAATCACTCTTTCGACTTGCCCATGACATGTAAAAATATTGCCCAGATAACAGAATTCATCAACCTGTTCCAGTTTCTCTGAGTAAATCCATACATTACGTACACTTGAACCGCAGCACCATCAACTTTGATTTTGCCACATTCCTTTTCAACCCTTTTACTAGACAGCTCTCATATAGCTCACTAATCATATCCCTTCGATCGCCTTCGTTTTTAGTAAACGACTATTTCACCTGCACACGGACGTTCACATACATTTATTTACTTTATTCTTACACATCTATTACGTTTTCAATCATGCATACATGAATCTGTATGTATAAATAAAACAACCAAGATGACATCACACATCCTTGCTATATGCCTTAAGTAATTTTAAGCTCAGCAAGTTTCCCATTAACTCTTACTTATTCGCAACTGTCTTCAATACTTCCCACAGTATATTATCATAAAATATCAGGAGTAACGGTAAATCAATGCAAACAGATATAGTGTATTGTATCTATTTATAATAAAAAGCTTAAAAACAAATATTTTTCATAAATATGTATCAAAGTAGTTGGAATAATTTAAACATACTCGTGTATAAACGAAACGCTTTTCAGTTTTTCTCGATGGAAAACACTATTGGATACATAAAAAAAACGTATTTGTCTAATATTTACAAATACCATGTACAGGAATTTCAAACAAAAATCTTTGAAAAAGATTTTTTCTCTCCAATCGAGAAATTCTGAAAGGTAAGCAATCAGAGCAAAAGGGTTCAAGTAGAAGCAATAAGCAAAAAGCAGCCATTCTGTTTGAAATGCAGGCGTCCAAAGTGATGATTTTGTTCCCGTAAGTGACGAACATTTCAAAGAGGATTTGCACATTCCATGGGGCTGGATGCGGGGTTCGAGGGACCCTTTTAGCGGATTACCAGACGCCGAACCGAAAGCCCGTCCATAGCGTAGGCTACTTGCCCATTTGTTCGGTGCCCGCACCACGGATACTTAACTGTTACCGAGTGTTACAGACTTTATGTAAGTTGCCCGTATTTCAGGTGTATACAAGTGAAAGTGACCTATCTACATTTTCATTCCCATTTATCGCTTAATTACAATTATTGTAAAAAGTAAGGCGCTTCATATAAAAGCATGAACTGTTTTTATGATTAACATTAAGTTTTTTCTCTCATATAAGTTTCATTTTCGCTTTATTACCCATTTTGTAATTAAAATACAGGAAAAATACATTAATCAAAATAAAGACTTCTATAACACCGCTTAAAAAGTATATCCTTCTCAAGGGTACTCATGAAAATAAATAAAATAAAGTAAATAATAAATTGATTAAATAATAGAAGTTTCAGATATACTCCAGAAGAAAGAAGACCAGAGGGTTATCTTAGAAGGAGTAAGAGGATGAAGATTATGTGTTTGCTTGAAGAGAAGTACGTACTGGACTATCAAGATCCGAGCGAGATAGAAGTAGAAATCTGCGCTGTAGATCCTTAAACCCGATCCCAAAATGCGATTCTGATGATGATATTATTCGAATTCATAAAAAAATAAATAGTAAATAAGTTAGAAATATACAAAAAATTTGCAGAGCTCAGAGTAAAAATGTAGCGACTGTTGGCATTGTAAAGTAATTTGAGCATATGCATACACTTCGTAAATATGTTAAACTTGTACATAAAAAAATCGGACGGACTTCGAAGGACCATATTAACAAATTTTTACCACTTTCTGTACACTATTTATGGACGGACGAAGTATTTCACTGTTTCGTAAAAATTATAGTGGAAATTGTTTTTAATCATTATTTGTTATACAATCAGGGTGATTATAAAAAAACTGAACTGATAAAGATTATAAATGAAATATTTTTACAATGAAAAAGAAAATCTAGAAAAATTTTAGACTTGTTTTTAGTTAATTTAATTAAGATATATGTACATGAGATTAATACTGTAATATTTTTAGCTTCTTAGATGGATATCTTGTATTGATATAAAGTCTGGAAGATATACATACTTAAGCTATTGCAAAATGATAATAATAATAATAAAAGGACAATTTATATAGCGCCGTCTAGAGAGCTAGCTATTTATAAAGGTGCTCTAGCTCAGAATTGTCTAAATGAAAAGAAAATACATAGTATAATCGTAGATTCGCTGAATTCATGAGTTGAAATTGTCTTAACAACACCTTTTCTACACAGAAATCATCTTTTTTACACAGAAAATAGCATTTTTTACGTTTTAAAATAGCATTTTTTACGTTTTTACGTTTTAAAGTTTTTTACGTTTATATCAGTTTTTGCATTAAATTCCATGATGTATAAAGTTCAACGTGACTTCTCTTGATCATTTCAAATGATTTATTTATAGATTCAAAGAAAACAATTAAAAATTAGCAATTGAGTTGTAATAATTCTATAAATATAGAATTTTCTTAGTGATGTTTCTTTAAAAATTCTCCAGACAGTGAAGAATATTTCATCTAAAATGGTCTTCTGTCTAAAGGAAAGTATTTTTTTTTAATTCTTTTAATTCATTCTGGAGTCGTTTTTGGTCTAAATTTATGATTATTATAGCGCGTAGAAGCGACACAATATAAACTGTTGCAGTTTTCTTTAAGAAACTGATCTGATTAGCTCCATACACATTCACAGATTAATTTTATTTTATTTTTAATTCTTTTGCGTATAATGTAAGTTTAAATGACAGTTCTTTAAGACTTTTTTTTAAATCATAGAAAAATTAAATACATACATAAATGTCATCATGCCGTTTTCGTGCTAGGACCGGTAGAGAGGAAAGAATGCCAGATTTTCTTGTTTAGACATACTAAACAAGAAAATCTGGCATTTAGACATACTAAACAAGTACATAATTCGCCTCTTTCACTATCGTAAATCATCTCATATAGCTTCTATGATTTTTTTACTTGAATACTTACTCAAAATATCATATACTTTATCCAAACATACTTTCGTAGGTGTTTCTCTACCACACTTTCCTCTCTAATTGGCACTGTATATTTGCTTAGTTATTATTTCTTCATTTATTCGTTCCACGTGCCCTGACATCTCAGAGTGCTCTTCTTCATTTTACTTAACACATCAATCCTAATTTGTCCACATTTGTCCCTAATCACTTCATTCCACATTCGTCACTTATTATCACTTCATACATTCATTTAAGTGCACGTTTATCTACAGGATTTATTCCGATCTTTTCGGTATTTTTCCACGTCCACGTTTAACTTCTAAAAATCAAAGTTGGTGCTTAAATATCATTGTGGACTATCACCTCAATTGATTTCGATATGGTTTGGTTAGAGTATATATATTTGAGTGCCCCATTGAAAAGTGAAATAGGTCTATGGAAAATTAAGGGCATGGTCAAATAAATAGGAAGATACTGTAGCATAGCCCTACTCGTACATGTAGGTGTACGGGAGGATTGAATTAATTAGTACGCATTACATCCAAGTTGGTCGCGGCAGAGCTCTCTTGGTGATTGCATCGCATGAAACGGACGCCATGGGAACACTATGGTCGTTTTCCATATTAATTTATCTTGATAATGCAGACAAGCTGTGAATCTAGGCAGCAACAAGCTGGACCACGCTTTACAGTGTCGGGTTTGTGTAGAAATTAAGAAGATTTAACTACCAGAACTGGAAAACCAGAACAATTAATATCTGTAATACTAAGAAAAAAATCTAACAATCAGATGCTAAAAAAAGTAATAGGAGAAACGCTTCAATCTGTCTCAATCACGACAAAACCTGAATCCGATTTGAGCTAATATCAACTGTTAGACGGTTCATCAGAGATTTTTACATAAAAATATTTTGATTACGAAAAATATGTACAAAATGCAATTTACTGATTTTTAAAGCGATGTCTATTCCGTACTTTATGAATTTCCAGATAAACTCAATTTTATCACGATTATTCGAATTGAAGGGGACAGGGAAATATGGTCTGTGACAGAAAACAAGGTAAACGGAACACTTTATGTAAAATATGTAAAATACAACAACCGTGCTATATCTAAAGTAACAAAAATGGCAATACATAATAGAGTGTTGGTGCCCACCTTATGGGATGTATGGAAGTGAAACTTGGATTTGACAGAATAAGGAAAAAATAAAGATTACTGCTGTGGAGATGCTTGCGCTAATAAAAGTGAGGGGGTTGTCAATGTAAAAAAGAAGGCATAATGAAAATACTAGAAATTAATGCATTGATACAATGGATGATTAAGTAAGATGAAGAAAGGAGGTTTAAGCCGTTTTGGACATGTGGAGAGAATGAATGACGAAAAAATAACAAAGCGAGTATACAAGTTAGAAGTGCAAGGTGTGCGTATATGAGGTAGACCGAGGAGAACATAGCTGGATCAAATACATCAGATTTTGAAACAGTTAAAGTGAGAAGTATGAATAAGAGAAGATTGTGCATGACGAGATGTACGAATGTGAAGGAGGTGAAAGTTGTACGCTTGTATAGAAAAGTTTGGGGATGTATCATCTGTGCCTACTCTGTAATTAACAAGGCGTGATGATATGTATATATGTTTGAAAAAAGGATTTTTTGATAAATATTTTTAATGAAATATATCAAACCAATATTATGATATTTAGCAAATAAACTTAAATTTTACTTACTATCAGGAAGAAACATAAAAATACCATTGCAATATACTATTAATAATTTCTTTTTCTAAAAGAATAAAAAAAATTGTTTCGATGACCGGTGTAACTTAGGAAATTATTCTTAAATACACGATATTTAAGGTCGTCGTTTGCTTTATCTTAGTTTTAAGATTACTAGTAGTTTCTTGTCTCTACCTCTTACAAGGAAACATTTCAACATTTTAAGTATTGTCTTGAGATCACTTTTTGTACAATAAATTGTTAAAAGTGCAACGATACGACAAATCAATCGTTACGATAATCGATCAAATTTGTAATTTTTGCAAAAAGATCATAATGTTAATAATTTGACTATCTGGTTTGGTTCTACTCGATAAAAAACAACAAAAAGATCGATACAATTAAAATATTACTGGAAAAAACGACTATGAAACAAAAATAAAGTTCATTGATATATTAAATATGACGCAACAATAATATGACTTGCTTTAACACTATTTGATAAAACAAATTACAAAATAAACACATTAAAATGACGAAAAATACAGTATTATTGACTAAAACCAAACAAAAAATAGACTACATACATATTGTGCACAGCTTTAGGAATACCCAAAATTCTAATAAATTACAATTTATTTCAATAAAATAACAAATCACATCTGACAGCTACAGAAGTGCCCGAGCAAGTCAGTAAATATGAAATCAACCTCAAAGTTCTGCGTCTCTCGTTTCGCGAAACAAGATCTCTTAAACATAGATTCGAAAGATACAATGAAGACAGGCTTGAATACAATGAGACAACGTTTGAAATCAATCTTGTCACGACACCTAAGCCAATGCAGATTTTTTAGAAGTAGGCTGACAATGACAATATTTATCTAAAAGGAAAGGGTAAACGAACGAAGAAAGAAGAGTTTCGGATTAATAGCCAACCTTCCAGAAAGCAGGATCCGGCTCTGGGATGACGTGAGGTGGCGGCGCTAAGTGTGATATACAAAACAGTGATTAATCTAGATGAATTTTAATGTATCCATACTTAGCGTGAGGCGGGAAGGTTTGGTTTAACGTGAGCTTAGCACGACCGCATAATGTTGAGTTTTGGAAAGTTATGAACCATTGTTATATTCTGTTCTGCTCGGAGATACGAGTATGAATGTTTATGTTTATAATATGTAGCTGCAGTATTACAAAGACTTATGTTTCTGAGGTCATATTATTCAGAACTCTGATAGTGATGGTCTTATTTTTATTTCATTTACTACTTTGAAGATTTGTTGATGTGAATAGTTTAATAGCAATGTTAAATTAAAGTTAGAATGTGTAGCATTGGTATGAAGCCGCCAGAGATTCGTTACTTTCAAATGGAGTCCAAAGTGTAGAAAGTCCAAAATAAATTTTTGACACATCTCTACTCACGCGAGTGTGGTTTTTTCCCGTGGCTCTATCCTACAAAGTTTCTTCTAGGATATTGGAGAACTATCTTTTATGTGTGAGGAGGGATGTGAGAGTCTCTTATCTGATCTCTTAGATCCTGACGGGAGTAACATCACATCCAATTTTGTTGTAAAATATATGGTTTTATGTCCCGGAAAACTATTCAAGGTACATAAATATTGATCTATTAAGACTGGCAATAAGTAGAACTAACTTGCCAAGTGATCTTTTATTGTTTTGTGGGATATCTTTATACTCGTAGTATAGGGCGTCTAGGGCGTCTAGGGTATTGACATCTTCAACATTTCAGAACTGGTTTTAAAGTACGCAGTTTAAAATTATTTCTTATTTGTTAAATTTAATTTATTTTTACTGTATAGACTTATATTTAACCCTTATTTGTTATAATATTTAACTTGTATATGCCAGTTTCATAAAATAAATAATTAATCATAGATTCATCTGTTCCTCGATTTCTTTGTATACCTGTATTTCAAGTGCTAGATTGCTGCTAGGACGCCAGATGTTTTTCAGCCCACATCGTTGTGTACGTAACCATATAGCAAAAAAATAAAAGATAATAAATTATTTTTAATACTTTTATAACCACAATAAATGTACAAATGACTCTTATCCATTTTCTCGACATTCTACTCTATGAAGGTCATTCGATAATTGTAGACATGTGGTCGTTTTATTTAAGTCGGTCCATCGAATAATAGATCTATCCGTGCCTGACTAACCTATTACGAGTAACCAGAAGTCTTTCCATGTTTTCACTATCTCGGAGCACAATATGACAAAATGTTTTAATCATCAGTCTAATAAATATCGTTAACAGTCGCTCAGGAATACCTAATTCTTCAACGAATCACAAATTCGTCATATTATCTTTTGCGGTTCACTCGTTTCGTCTTTGGAACGATCTTTCGGCACAATCAGATGTATTATATTAGTATCGATATTTAAGATACAGAAGTATTATTTATTCATAAATATTTATCGTCCTTAATTCCCACGTACTTCCCATCCTAATCCTATTTTCCCCCTAGAGATGTATCTTCAACTAAAACGAATGTTTGTATATCTCAAATATTGTTATCCTGTACTTCGTTAAAAACACGCTAACGGATACCAATAATAATATTGTTATCCTGTACTACGTTAAAGACACGCTAATGGATACCAATAATAATTTTGAATTAAAAGCTGATTTATTGTAAGAAGTTACTTTATGAAAATAAATTATGTGAAAATTTTTTCCACATAATTTATTTTCATGAAAGTGTTAAATAAATAAAAAGAAAAATCATACTTATGAGTTTTTATTAAGTACCAACGTTTTATTTTATATGAGTTTTATTAAGCGGACGTTTCACATTTTTAAAACTAAAACGTGTTTCATCTGTTAAATATTGATAAAATTACTTAGATGAAGTCAAAATAAAACATTTAAATATTTTAAGGAATTTCAAAATATCATTCTAAGGTTACTTCAATTCTTGAAATTCTAATATTACGACAATATATGTACATATATGAATGATTATTAATAACTAAGAGGTATTTTGTACCTTTGACGACAAATATTGAACGAGCTTTAAAATTAGGCTAGTTTAAATTTTTTTTTAAATAAAAATTCGAAGTGTTTTTTTTTATATTAATTATGATCAACGGCTAAATTTAAATGGCTATAACCTTTCACGACATTCCCACCATTTGTTATTGAGTTAGGAGGAGCATTTTATTGAATTGCAATATAAATATTTCATGAGTTCTATATCCAGAAAATTTCTTATAAAACTCCTTTGGTTTCTATGAGTTATTTCATCTTCTACTTCCGAAATCTCACTAACTTAGTCTAATCATACTTATGCATTTTTCAATTGGTTCTCCGATTTTTTTTCTCTAGTATAAACTACTTATCATACGCCGTAATTCATCTCATTCTACACCAAATAAACCATATGATCAGCCTACACGAATTTCAATATAATTCCATTCGAAAATTGTATATTACTCACATATATGGATTCAATATCGATAAATAATTATTGTATTAACTACGATGACATAACACATCCTCTCCTCACACCTAATGCATTGGTTTGAAATTATATTATTATGATAACATCGGAGAAAAACCATTTAAAATTCTTAAAAGTAGATTATTGTGTAATGGGATTTAGCTGTCTCACAGTAGCCAAATACCCATTTAATGCAAAGGCGAGCTAATAAAATCCTGTAGCGGTCCGAGTGCAAAGCAAGGGGAAACATAAATCATATTGCTACGATGGTGCGAGATATTTTTATAAAAATATTGCGTGTTATGTGCTGCATGAATCCTTAACTGAGTTTTTCTTGGCAAAAAAATATAAAACTTATCTCTTGGAATCCCATCGCCATTATCTCAATTACATGTCTATAACTTTGATTAATTCTGATCGAGTGAACGAAAGTGTTTAAAGAGAGATGGCTCATATATTTTTTCCATGAATGCGAAAATTGTTATTTCACATGGGAAATAGCATGTTCTAGAACTATGTTCATTTAAATTATTTTTTTACTTTTCTTCATCTATTAAATTCAACATATTTAATTCACATAGACATTGAGATTTAATCTGCCCTGAACGAATCTGAACAAGTGAAAAATATTAATGATGAATAAAAAAATATTGCCTGGTGTACGTGGTAGAGGTATACAAAAAATGCGACTAGATTAAGGTGATAAGGTGAAACTAGATAAATTGAGAAGTACAAATAAAATGATCTGCATGCCGATTACATTAATATTGAAGAAATTAAAGCACCCTTTTTTTAAAAGAGAAGAGAGGATATCTATTTTTTCTACCTACCCTACAAAAGAAACGGTGTAATTCTGAGAAAATTATTCTGAGTATTGCACAAGTGTCTTAGAAATAAAAAAAAACTCTATTAGAATTTCTATCCTGAAGCGAAACACGAGCAAATTGCTGACAATTTCTTCGGCACTCAAAAGAAAATAGGTATTCTAAAGTATCGTTTCCATTGACAAAACTTTTATTCAGGATTATTACAGAACTTTTAATATTTGCTGTAGTTTTTATTTTAATGTAATTGAATAAGAATTTGGCTTATATGTTTATCTGGGTGGAAACAATTTAATGTATTCCAACTATTATGGAGGTTTTTATAGAAAAAGTTTATAAAAAAATTGTCACGCACTTTTTAACGCCATGCACAGTTAATGTTCCTCCATTTATTTCATATTTAATCTACTTCATAGGTTTATTCATAATTGTTTGCATGTAACGTCTCTTATAAGTTAATATTAATATTCTTATAATATTGGGTCCTTATATGTGAAATTGGCGTTTTGTTTGGGAGGAACATAAAGTTGATTTTTTTTTAATATAATATATTTATTTAATCAAAGTATGTACCATTGCTATCTATGCACTTTTGCCATCTCATAGGTAGTTCATCGATCCCTTTACTAAAAAAACCATTCGGACGGGAATCAATAAAATCTTTGAAGTCGGTTTGGACTGCCCCATCGGAGTTCAATTTTTTCCCTTGCAAGAAGTTATCCAAATTTCGAAAAAAATAGTAATCTGTTGAGGCAAGGTCCGGAGAGTACGGTGGATGTCTTAGACATTCCAATTGAAGCTCTTCTAATTTGGTAGCCGTCTGTTGTGCAGTGTGTGGTCTAGCGTTATCATGAAGCAGCAGTGGCCTAGAGCGATTAACCAGCCTCGGTTGTTTAGCAGCTAGCTTTTCCATCATGGTTTGCAGTTGCTGACAATAGACATCTGCCGTAATCGTCTGGCCAGATTTAAGAAAGCTGTAGTGAACGACACCAGCACTAGTCCACCAAACGCTCACAAGTAACTTTTTTGGAGTCAATTTTCGCTTGGGGCATGGTTTGGCTTGCGATGAGCGCTTTGCGATGAGCGCTTCCGATTAGGAGGGGCATTGCGATGAGCGCTTCCGATTATCATACAGGATCCACTTTTCATCACAGGTAATGATTCGATTTAAAATCCCTTCATTATTGTGCCGGTTGAGTAATGCAACGCAGCAGTCAACGCGCGTTTGTTGATTTGCTTCACTCAATTCGTGAGGTACCCACCTTTCAAGCTTTTTCACCTTCCCAATTTGCTTCAAGTGGATTAAAACAGTTTTATCACTAACACTGCAGCCTGCAGCTAACTCGGACGTGGTTTGCGATGGATCCGCTTCCACAATAGCCTTCAATTCTTCATTATCAACTTTCTCCACGGGGCTTGTTCTGCAGGTCGAAATTTCCAGAACGAAAACGTTGGAACCAAAAACGCACTGTGTTTTCTTTTGCGGCACCGTCGCCATACACATCATTAATCCTTCGAGCCGTTTCTGCAGCACTGGTGCCACGGTGGAACTCGTACTCGTAAATAACGCGATATTTCAAGTTTTCCATTTTGTAAACTGAGTGACGCAAAGAAAAAAACAATTGAGGAAAAAACAAATGAATTATAATTTTCGAAACACAAATACTTGAATAAATAGCTGTATAAATTTGAATTTGAAATTCTTAACCAAAGAGAAGATATTTGAGATCAAAGTTGCCAGTACGGCAAAACGCCGGTTTCGTATGTGGGGACCTAATACTTATTAAACGGATTAACATTACCCAATACATAACCACATGCATGACCTAGTAAAGCGGTTCTACGTATATATAAAATTGAGAGTTTTTAGCATTGTTGTGCACTTGTACTATAAAGTTGTCTTTTAGAATGATGTAAATTATGAAATTTTGAAAAAAAATGGAATGGAAAGAAAAAAATTGCAGGTTTCCTGAGGGGATTAAAAGTACATGTTTTAAATATCCGTACGATCCAAGAAATATCCAAAACGTAGTCATAGACCTGAAACTAGGTATTTAATCATGATCGTATGCCGAAAAGGTTTTGAAAGGCAGCGCCCAGGGAAGAAGTCCAATGAGAAGACTAGGAAAGACGCAAAATTGTCCGATTTGCAGTCTTCAGCAGGTCTGGAAGACCGTTTTTGAAAAACCTCTGTACGCATCAACCTGGAGAAGTATCCTTGCAGCGCTATTACCAGAACCATAATGAATACGGTAAGAGAATATGAAAATGGAAAATATATTTTAAAAAGCAACCATAGTTTTTTTAATTTATAAAGGCGTTTACATAGTTATACAAATGTCAAAACGGGGGGTTTATGGTTTCGATTTTCTGGTGATACTACACTCTATCTGTGGGGTTCGCGAAGGCTCTATTGCTAGTAATCCTCTGAATCTACATATTACGTGTACGGATTTAAAATTAATCGACATATTATTTCTAAAAGGAAATAGAATCGTGAATGGAATCCTGATAGCAACGTTATAAATTATTTATCAAATACATTTTCCTAGACGTTCGTTCTACAAGCAGTCATAAGTTATATTTTTATAATGTGACTTTTGTTTACTAATAGAAAAAATCCTTTAAACAACTTGGTTAAATTATTCATTCATCCATTTGTATGGTGATCTTCAACATATCTGAACTGACGTTGGATATATTGAAGAGAGTGTCCGGGAGACCACATTTTTTCAACCGTATTAATCGAGCCACCAGACTTTTAATCCATTGGAGTGTGCACTGAACTTGCAGTTCATTATCGCATTTTTTGGCAATACTATCGAACGTGAACAAAAACAGGTTAATTTCTAAATACTTTTAAAACATAAACTTTCATTTTGTTAAGCAGATAATAATTTCTAAAAAAAACGATAGTTATTGAAAATACTGAAATCCATTCACTCGTGTTATCATTCTATTGGACAGTTTTATTAAAACTTTACAAATTATTCTTATTTAACTTTCCTAGATAGAAATGAAAAATCTCACATACTTTTATTTCAGAGATAAAATACACTGCAAAGAAGCTCGATATGACGAATTTTAAATGAAAATATCATTTGTATATGTAACACATCGATCAATAAGTCCCAATAACAATGGATAAACGAATTTCGTGTGTTGATAAAACATAACTTTTTAATGGGGAAAAATACCGTTCAAACTCAGCGATGGCTTGAAAAGTGTTATCCGGGCTCTGCTCCATCGAAAACAACCATTTGTCGGTGGTATGCTGATTTCAAACGCGATCGTACAGACACGAATGATGCTGAACGCTCTGGTCGTCCAAATGAGGCTGTTACACCAGAAAACACAAAAAAAACTCGAAATCGTGATGGAAAATCGCAAAGTAAAGTTGCGTGAGATAGCTGACATCCTGAAGATATCATTTGGTAGTGTTTACACTATTTTGCATGAACATTTGGTCATGAAAAAGCTTTTTTCGAAATGGGTGCCGCGTTTGCTCACATTGAATAAAGAAGAGTTTTTGCAAACAAATGTTGTTTTAGTAGTTAGTCCCGGGACTTATTGATCGATGTATTAGATATAAAAAAACAGCAAGATTTTTTTATCTCTTTTAAATAGTGATGATTTTTACATTCAATATATGTGAAAATAATTGTATTAAAAACATAACATTTCGTATTAAATTCAATTTTTATTTTACATGATATATAGTAAACTTGTATGTTTAATTAATTTGCTAAACTTGTTTAATTTGCCCAACAATTAATTACGCCAAAAGCAATGGAAATTATTTTCAGTTCCTTTTTTATAAACGGAACTAGTAAGAGCATCTAAAATTGCACAAGGGATGACTTTAGTGAATAAATTTTCCATAATTGATATTTTCCACGGATTAATGAATGGTTGAATTGAGCTTCTTGTTCATTGAACTAAGCTATTTTATACGGAAGCTTAAACTATTATTTTGAAAATATTTTATTTTATATTTCTTTGAGTGCTAGTTCAATTGATTATAAGTTTAAGGTGTTATGTACGATTCAATTGACTATAGTCTAAATAAATACTACAATAAAATAATTTGGCGAGCCAGCGGCCATTTCTTGAGACACACCTTGGGTTGTGAAAATAAAACTCATTTATTTTTTGGTTAACATTAATAATCAAACTCGAAACCCTCAGATTAGATAACACTGAGTTATTTTTAGTATACATTAGTTGTCGTTTTTTTGTTGATAGCGAGATACATAGTATCAATGTTTGATTATCGTATACAATTGCTTTATTATACGATGTGATATTGGACTATTTGTTTTAATGATAAGACCATTTCTACAAAATGTATTTCTTTTATTATCCTATGTATTTTGAAAAAGGTATATATTTTTTTTAAATCAACGTTTTAGGCAGCAATTCTTATGATCTTGGTACCTTGTTGTTAACTTAAAATAAAAATATATTACGGTCAATTTTGATAATGAGTCAACAGCAATGTATCGTAATTTATACACAGATACAGAAAATGTATTAATTTCAATTAAAATTTAAATATTTTTTCAACTGTGGAAATATTCACGGAGGGAAACTTGGAGGCTTTCTGGGGAAGTTCAAAACGTTTTAATACGAGAATTCATTCAAGCCCTCATGGCATGGTTAATTATCAATTACTAAAATTATCATCCATAATTACAAAGTTTGCTTCAAGATTTATTATTTGGTGCGTTTTTTCATTTGTGATAGGTAATTATTATTAATCGGTGTCAAATCTATTTCCTGATAGTAGCAAAAAAGAATCTTTGAGTTTTTTTCTCATTTAAATACATTGTGTTTGGTAAGTTGAAATATTCTCGCCATATTTAATTGAACATTTGTAACGACAGTTTATCATTTTTTTCCAATATAGCTCATAATAATTGATAATTGGACATATTAAAGAGCGTGGCTGGGATTCAACAACAACGTTGGTCCCATTCATTGAGCCTTCGAGCTTTAAAATACAGAAGTAGACATGAAACTCGCGGTTCATCATCGCACGTACTGATAATACTATCACGCATGTGGAAAGGCAACACCACTAGAAAAAATCGTTAAAAGTAGAAATATGCACTACCGAGCCTTCTCCAGCCCGAAAAAAAGGACTTGATCAGCGTTATCTTAATATGAAGACTTGTTATATAACATTACAAATTTTTCGACAGAAAACACATTGAAAAAAAAAAACAATTGCTTTTATACTGAAAGCATCAGAGAAAAACGAAAAGCTTTCAGTGACAATTTACTGTCTTTAATTTATAAATGTTCATACAGAGGATCAAAGTGATATTTCTGCGAATGCCGTTAGAGAGGGGGGTTGGAAGTTGAAACAATCACGTGGTGTTGTTGTCATATGGGGACCGTATCCGGAGGCCGGAACCGGAAGCGTGCTATACGAGATACTACTGTAGGTACCGCTCACTCATCATGTTTGCACACAAATAAATCAGAAAATCTTCCAGAGAGAGGGGGAAATGGACGAAAATAATAAATGAATGCACTAAGTGAATACTGACCGTGATAAATTGTGAGCATTTTATTGTTTGCGAGAATTTTAAGATAAAATTCTCTGCTTTCAGTTATTTCAAGTACGAGTAGTAAAACCTGGACGAGTTTTTCAACTAAAGGGTTCTTCTAGTGAGTGTTTATTATACAATATGCTTTTAGGGTGACTTAATATAGTTCTGCTCCCTACAGCCCAGACCTGGCTCCGTCTGACTATTATTGGTTTCTAAATATGAAAAAAAACTTCAAGGGAAGAAATTGACGGACGATAAAGAAGTTAAAAGTGCAATTTCGGCTTATTTTAAGGGCGAAAGCAATTTTTTTTTTCGTGGAAACAAATAAGTTTATTGAAATATCTGATAAATGTTTTCGAGTTAATAATGGTGAATATATTAGGTCCTTACATATGAAATTGGCGTTTTGCCGTACTGGCAACTTTGATCTCAAATATCTTCTCTTTGGTTAGGAATTCCAAATTAAAATTTATACAGCTATTTACTCAAGTATTTTTGTTTCGAAAATTATAATTCATTTGTTTTTTCCTCAATTGTTTTTTTTCTTTGCGTCACTCAGTTTACAAAATGGAAAACTTGAAATATCGCGTTATTTACGAGTACGAGTTCCACCGTGGCACCAGTGCTGCAGAAACGGCTCGAAGGATTAATGATGTGTATGGCGACGGTGCCGCAAAACAAAACACAGTGCGTTTTTGGTTCCAACGTTTTCGTTCTGGAAATTTCGACCTGCAGAAAAAGCCCCGTGGACGGCCGGAGACCAAAGTTGATAATGAAGAATTGAAGGCTATTGTGAAAGCGGATCCATCGCAAACCACGTCCGAGTTAGCTGCAGGCTGCAGTGTTAGTGATAAAACTGTTTTAATCCACTTGAAGCAAATTGGGAAGGTGAAAAAGCTTGAAAGGTGGGTACCTCACGAATTGAGTGAAGCAAATCAACAAACGCGCGTTGACTGCTGCGTTGCATTACTCAACCGGCACAATAATGAAGGGATTTTGAATCGAATCATTACCTGTGATGAAAAGTGGATCCTGTGTGATAATCGGAAGCGCTCATCGCAATGGCTGAACCCTGCCGAACCAGCCAAACCATGCCCCAAGCGAAAATTGACTCCAAAAAGTTACTTGTGAGCGTTTAGTGGACTAGTGCTGGTGTCGTTCACTACAGCTTTCTTAAATCTGGCCAGACGATTAAGGCAGATGTCTATTGTCAGCAACTGCAAACCATGATGGAAAAGCTAGCTGCTAAACAACCGAGGCTGGTTAATCGCTCTAGGCCACTGCTGCTTCATGATAACGCTAGACCACACACTGCACAACAGACGGCTACCAAATTAGAAGAGCTTCAATTGGAATGTCTAAGACATCCACCGTACTCTCCGGACCTTGCCCCAACAGATTACTATTTTTTTCGAAATTTGGATAACTTCTTGCAAGGGAAAAAATTCAACTCCGATGGGGCAGTCCAAACCGACTTCAAAGATTTTATTGATTCCCGTCCGAATGGTTTTTTTAGTAAAGGGATCGATGAACTACCTATGAGATGGCAAAAGTGCATAGATAGCAATGGTACATACTTTGATTAAATAAATATATTATATTAAAAAAAAATCAACTTTATGTTCCTCCCAAACAAAACGCCAATTTCATATGTAAGGACCTAATATTAAAAAGGAAAAAAAAAAAAGAATACACATTTTACGGACTGTCTGCAAAAGTCAGTTATACGTCAATTAAAAGATAATTATTACACCCGTTTTAATTACAATCTATATGACAAAATCATTATTGTGAATTAAAGTTTTTTTAACTTTAATAACATTCTAAAATCTATATCTTAATTCAAAATGCATTTTAATAAATGAAATATCTCTTGTGACGTCTTACTAATTATAGGGAAACACCCTCCTATACTCGAATATATTTTCAATACATAGTAGATACTTTATATAAATCAGATTATACGTCAAATGATAAAGGGTTTGATTTGAAGTGTTAAATATCTATATTTGTATAAAACTTAACAAAAATACAAATTGGCGATAAGGTAGCAAAAAGGTGCAAAAATCCTTTGGGAATTTTCGAAGATTTTTCATGTAAAGTAGTGTAGTACCCTGGCTGGCGAAGGATAATGTTCCTTGGGGACAATACCGGAAAGGCTTACCATACTTTCAATGCGATTTACTCTTCGGGGATCCCAAAAAAAGTATTGAACAACGTGTAAGAATTCCATGACGGATTTTGGAGCCAAACTTCAAATACTTTTTGACTTTGCAAAGGCTGTGTAACACAGTGTTTGTACTTTTTGGTATGATAAACGAACCCCTTAGGATTGAGGATTTGGCTTGGATTTCCATTTGCAAAGTCTGTCATGTTTCTGATATCCGTAGATATTAAGTTAAAAAGAGAAAATGTGGAGCAATGTTATCTTTTTTTTTGGTTGAATTGAGCGACACTATAGCAATCCAAAGCGTAACATGTGTTGTTGTTTTAAAATACTGTTTGGAAAAATCGTAACTGAACAAGCAAAAAAATATAATATTAGGTCCTTACATATGAAATTGGCGTTTTGTTTGGGAGGAACATAAAGTTGATTTTTTTTTAATATAATATATTTATTTAATCAAAGTATGTACCATTGCTATCTATGCACTTTTGCCATCTCATAGGTAGTTCATCGATCCCTTTACTAAAAAAACCATTCGGACGGGAATCAATAAAATCTTTGAAGTCGGTTTGGACTGCCCCATCGGAGTTGAATTTTTTCCCTTGCAAGAAGTTATCCAAATTTCGAAAAAAATAGTAATCTGTTGGGGCAAGGTCCGGAGAGTACGGTGGATGTCTTAGACATTCCAATTGAAGCTCTTCTAATTTGGTAGCCGTCTGTTGTGCAGTGTGTGGTCTAGCGTTATCATGAAGCAGCAGTGGCCTAGAGCGATTAACCAGCCTCGGTTGTTTAGCAGCTAGCTTTTCCATCATGGTTTGCAGTTGCTGACAATAGACATCTGCCGTAATCGTCTGGCCAGATTTAAGAAATCTGTAGTGAACGACACCAGCACTAGTCCACCAAACGCTCACAAGTAACTTTTTTGGAGTCAATTTTCGCTTGGGGCATGGTTTGGCTGGTTCGGCAGGGTTCAGCCATTGCGATGAGCGCTTCCGATTATCATACAGGATCCACTTTTCATCACAGGTAATGATTCGATTCAAAATCCCTTCATTATTGTGCCGGTTGAGTAATGCAACGCAGCAGTCAACGCGCGTTTGTTGATTTGCTTCACTCAATTCGTGAGGTACCCACCTTTCAAGCTTTTTCACCTTCCCAATTTGCTTCAAGTGGATTAAAACAGTTTTATCACTAACACCGCAGCCTGCAGCTAACTCGGACGTGGTTTGCGATGGATCCGCTTCCACAATAGCCTTCAATTCTTCATTATCAACTTTCTCCACGGGGCTTGTTCTGCAGGTCGAAATTTCCAGAACGAAAACGTTGGAACCAAAAACGCACTGTGTTTTCTTTTGCGGCACCGTCGCCATACACATCATTAATCCTTCGAGCCGTTTCTGCAGCACTGGTGCCACGGTGGAACTGGTACTCGTAAATAACGCGATATTTCAAGTTTTCCATTTTGTAAACTGAGTGACGCAAAGAAAAAAAACAATTGAGGAAAAAACAAATGAATTATAATTTTCGAAACACAAATACTTGAGTAAATAGCTGTATAAATTTGAATTTGGAATTCCTAACCAAAGAGAAGATATTTGAGATCAAAGTTGCCAGTACGGCAAAACGCCAATTTCATATGTAAGGACCTAATATTATACTTTAAATTAAATATCTATTATTGAATAATTGAAAACGGAGTTTTAGTTGATTTGAAGGAAAAAAATTGTTAGTTTATTGAATCACTGAAAACCTACATTTTTTTGTTTGAACCAGAAGGAAATAATCTCTTAATTTCGGGAGAGATTAGGTGCCAGATAAATAAAATATTTTATTTTTATTTATTTATTTAACAATTTTATTGCAATACAATCTGGCGGGCTTATTGCCAGGCGGCAATCTCTTCCAACCAACCAGACAAAAGTAAATGAAGCAAGTTACGTGGTCGCACAAATCATTCAAATGACTATCCATCCCCACGAAATCCATAAACATATACGTGAGAACATGCCCACAAACCCCACAAAGACGGACAATCACCCGAACACTATTTTTCATATAAAGTGAGATATCATCAATCAAAAGGAAAGGAAAGGATGGTGGAGAGGAAAGGAAAAGAAAAATCAGGAATGAAACACGTTATTTTACTGACTAGAAATTAAGAGTTTTTTCAGTCGCTTCTTAAAGCATGCCAAGGACGGAGCGAATCTTATATTGGTTTGTAACTGATTCCAGAGTCTCACTGCATGGACAGTAAAGGACGACGTGAAAAAAGAAGAGCGGTGAACTGGAAAGGCCAATAAACAATCTCTGTTTGAGCGTAGCGCTAATCCATGATTGGAAAGACGCTGAAAATTTTCGGCGAGATAAGAGGGTGCGGCGGGACAGTTAAGGATATTATACAATAGAGACAGTATATAAAATATTATGTCGAAACGGAATACTATAAAACTCTTTTAATTTTAAAAAGTAATTCAATTATATTCATATGAAAATGAACAATTTAATGCGTAATTGCAGATAAAATACATTTTTAATTAAAATCAAGTGTTATTTTAATACCATTAAAATTATTGAAAAGAACATCTATGGTCTGAATTTTGGAACTTAAGTTTCATTTTCCTCAATATCATTAAGTTATGTTATATCTTGGATGTGAGAAGTTTCATTAAAACCTAATGCATTCATCAAGAAGTAGAGCGAAATTTTCAAAAACCTTCCTCTTTCTCCCCCCGTTTAATTATAGCGGCAACCCAGAAAACGGCTCTGAGTAAAACAGTAAAACACATAATAGCACACATAACATCCCTGCAGTAGCAAAACTCGAAAATAATTCCATTCTCAGTGGTATACGGTCAGAGGTTCTGCATTTATATATAAAATGTGTGCAATGTACACGGGTGGCAAATTCTAGAGATGGTTTGAATACTTCATATTTCTTACTAGAAATTCTTTATTTTAACTGACTTAATATTTTTTTCAGAATTATTATTTTAATTATCTTTTTTCATAAACTTCTCTCCTCATTTGGGTTAGTGGTGTTAAAATTTTCATGCAAATCGCTCATTCGACAGTCCATTCAAATGTAATATGTAAGCATCCCGATCAATATTACCAACCAATTACATTACGTTCAGATTATCATAATGATTTAACCATTTAGATATTTAAGAACTTTGTGTACCGAATAAAGTGAATAAATAAAGAAATTGTATGATTGATGTAGTGCAAAAACAATGTTAAAATAACTAAAGGCGTTTCCAAAATTCTGACCAACAAACGATATTTAAAGAGTGTTACTTTTCGTATAAATAAGAAAAAAAATAAAATAGGAGATAACACACTTAAGATAGACCTTGTCAAGACTAATTTCTCCCTACAAGAATACTCCAGAGGTGCTAAAGACCGTGTAATATACTATGACTACCATCTCATCAACATTCATCATCCTCATGACGTTAAAATGTTATTTCTTGTCACATTTAATAGCGTGATATATTAAGTTTCCGCATCGAGTCAGCAGTACATATATAATATAGTACTTATTGCTTACTTTTATGCTTTTATTTTATCTTCTCAGACATTATATCAGCGTCGCCGCCATTCTTTTCACTTTGCGGTGTGACGTTAACGGAGAAAGAGTTTATCTTTCATTACTGCAAGATTTTTCTAGGTAGAGTGAAGGAGAAGGGACAACTGTGTGTCTTCGTAAAAAAAACGCAGGCTGTACGACTTCTAGCGAAGACCCTGTAACTGTAGGAAGGCAGCAACACTGATGTTGTCAGCGCGCTTCCAAAGTGGTCATTGTTGCTTGCCGAGTGCTTAGCGCCTGTTCAAGTGTTCTGCGCGGGAAGATGACATCATAATGTTCCATTTTTGAACGTGGAAAAGCTTAAATGGACGTTTATAGGCAAAAAAGATCCACGGTTCTTTGGAATTTTTCTGTTTATTGTTGAGCCACTTACTTTGCAGACTTCATTTTAATTATTCAAATAACATTATAATGAAACCTTCGCTTTAAGTTAGACTAAAATACCTTTAAGGATTAAAAAATGTTTATTTGACGGTCAAATGATTTTTGCTATACAAAACATCATATAATTAACAATTAAAATTCATGGTTGACATTTAAGCAGTGTTATACAATAGCAAAATATAATATAATACAAACTCAACGTAATAAAAAAACAACGTAATTAACCTATCCCAAGAAAAAAAAAATTTCTTTAGTTAACTCTTGTAAGTAGTCTATCATATAAGTGTTCACCAATCTCCATACTGATTTTCTTATCGTGCAGACGTTATATAAATACACCGGTCTTAATAATGAAAAACGTAGGCGTTATTTAATGGAAAGAAAAAAAATAACGATATTCACCGAATGCTGTTTGTTTATTTTATTTTTGAATTCATACAAATACCATCGAAGCTATATTTTTTGCATTTTCTACTTCATGGCAGTAAAACTTAAACTTCTTCAAATATGTGATAAAATACTTTATTTCAGAGCGTAACAGTTCTCGCTCCCACCTTTCGTTCCTTGTAGCATTCTTCAGCGTTGTGATATGCGAGTTCAGTCACGGATCTGCTACAGAGCAGTCGCTTGTTGCTAACATAACGCGATCTCACTGCAATCCATTGCTAACGAACAAGTACAATACACGATTCTTCATATAGTGTCGCTTAAAGTTCACCGTCGCCGTTTTTGCCAGTGCGCATACTTTCCGCGCATCGTCGCTAAAACAGTGATAACAAGTGTCGTTCCCGGCCTCGCATGTGCACAAACAACAAACATTAAATTGACATTCCAATTGACATTCCACTCGTCCCAGACAGCTATTTAGATCAAATCGGTTTATTTTTTATATTAACTCGTGATAAGGAGCCGGCCTCCACAAATTCTTGGTGACATAATTTGTTCCGAGTGCCGGTCGATGCCAGAATTTCTTCTTCTTCATCAAGTAAGCCACTGACTGTTACTATCCTTCTTACCCTTTTACACTCCGAGGGCAGAGTTGAAGATCTGAAAAGGTCGACAGCTCTCCCCATCCTATCTTCATTTCATATTTCACATTACTCATCAAAACTTTAAAAACTTTAATTCTTTATTTATCACTGTTTGTGTTTCTACTCATTACACAATTATATTTATTTTTTCCACAGCTATATCGTACTTTTTACTGTCCACAATTATTCTTTCTATTTGTTCAATTCCTCCTATTAAGCAGCCATGAAGTCCGTCAAATCCGTCAAACCGAACTTCATCATTAAAACTCCACGCATCATTACTAGAAAAACTAGTTCCGAACCAACCGAAACGCCCGCATCCGTCGCCGTGACCTCGCCTATACCAGACCTCGCTAAGTCCCCGGACCGCTCAACATCCCCTGATCTGACCATCTCCACTTTCGAGGAAGCCTTCGAGCTCTTCAAGATGGAGACCACATCCAAAAAAGAGACAATGAAGATGGTAAAACTTCTTCGTGAACTCTTCAATAAAGGTGAGGTCTCGATTGAGGCCAAAAACCCTCCATCTATTTCACCCACTGTCTTGTCAGTGGTCCCTATCCCTATCACAACACCGCCGCGCCCCACCCCCATTTTTGACTCCCCACTTTCCCCGCCAATAATTAACATTCCGGATATTCCAGAAATGGACTGGCAATCTGTTGCCAAAAACCGTAAAAGGGCTCTTCAATCCCAAGAAAGCCCCCCCCTCGTCTGCCCCCAATCAGACCCGAAGCCAGCTGGTGCCACCGTGGCCCAAACCAGCAAAAAAATGAGAGGCCCACTCAGCCCTCCTCATCCCGCAGCCCCCGCCCCACCTCTAAATAATGACTCACGACCTCTACTTCAGATCAAAAAAGACCGCATCCCCCCCATCGTACTTCACAATTCCGCCAAATATGGAGACCTGAGAGCTAAACTCAGGTCTCAAAACATTCACTTCTCCTCGAAGGTGCAGCCCAATGGTGATCTTAAAATCACCACTGAAACCGTAGAGGCCTACCGCTCCCTAGTCCACATTACCGATTCTCTCGCCATTCCATACCACTCTTTCCATTTGGAGAGCGAGAAGCCCCTGCTAGCCGTCATCCGCGGCCTACCGACCCCTATCAGCGTCGAGGACATTTCAGATGAACTCAAATCACTCGATTATCCGGTTTTAAATGTGTATCGCATGAAAAACCGGAAACGAGTGGAACTCCTCATGGTCATCGTCAAGATGACAAGGGACTCTTCCGCAAAGCGCATCTTCACCGAACTCCACGGCGTACTCGATATTCGAGTCACAGTGGAGGAGCTGAACAAGCGCAAAGGCATGGGCCAGTGTCATCGATGCCAACAGTTCGCCCATTCCGCCGGCAACTGCCACGCCCCAGCCAACTGTGTGAAATGCGGTAGAACGCATCACACATCTGAATGCAGGAAGCCCGCGGACACTCCCGCCACCTGCTGTAACTGCGGAGGCCCACACACGGCCAACTTCAGAGGCTGCCCACGCTTCCCCAAGAGCAACCTCCCTTCAATCGCTCCCCACCACCACTTCCAGACCCCGCAGCCCTTACGCCCCCTCATGGATGGCATCTACCAACGCCCCTCCCCCAACGCCCCCTTATCGAACGCCCCCTCGGCAAACAACGCCACACGGCGATTCCCCAACGCCCCCCAGAGTGCATCGAAACCAGTCACTTCCAACGCATCATACGCGAACGTCGCAACTCATCGCCCCCTATTATCAACATCTACACCCCAAAACTACATATTGCCCGCCGCCCCCCCCCAAATCGCGATCTCATTTTGAATAACTTAAAATCAGCCATCACCGAAGCCATGAACCTCCTCAACTACATCCAAGAACATGGCTCGCACCTATAAACCATCCCATATATCCGCCGCGTTCTGGAATGCAAACGGTTCCCTCAGAACACATAAACAAGAGGTCGAGGATTTCCTTCTCGAGCACAACCTGGACGTGTTGCTGATAACGGAAACGCATCTCAAACCGAGCTACCGTTACAGCATCCGTAACTACTACTGCTACAGAGACGACCGCCTCATCGGCAGAAAAGGCGGCACCGCAACTCTCATCAAAAGCACAATATACCACTGCCACATCCCCTCCCCTTCCACCGTCAACATAGAATCCACATGCGTAGTGGTGAACACCGCCAATCACGGCCCTCAAACTTTGCGCGACTTATCTTCCACCTACCTCCCCACTTGTCGAGTCTGAATTGGACTCATTCCTCGCAGATAATATCCCCACCATCATGGCGGGAGATCTAAATGCTAAACACCCCTTCTGGCACAGCCGCACTTCCAACACTCACGGTAATAAACTTGACGAAATCTCCTCCCGGAAAAGATACTTCGTGGAAGGACCCACGTCTCCCACCCTCTATCCACTAATAGACAATCATCGCCCTGATGTCATCGACATCATTGTCCATAACGACATTCTCTATCAAACAGATCTCACGACTGTTCACCAGCTTCAATCCGATCACTACCCGGTATTACTTCAATTGACGGATGGCTTACCACCCTTCTCGCCCTCAGCCCCTCCGCGACACACCACCTCGTGGAGCGATTTCGCTATTAACGTCGACAGCAGCATCAAAATACCGACAACCTTCCCCGACACGAACTCCATAGACGCCGCTATAAATGACTTCACAACCACCATCAAATCCGCTCTCACATCCTCTTCAAAAGAGAGACCAGCCGATAAACCCGAACTTCCCCTTCCTCCACATATCAAAATACTGATTATGGAAAAAAACAAAACCAGAAAGTTGTGGCAAAACACAGCTGTCCCCTCTTACAAAACCGACTACAACAGATTAGTCAAAAAAATCAAACACCTCCTACAGCAACTCCGCAATGACAAATGGTCAGACTTCGTCGAGTCTCTCGAATACAATGATGGACTCAAATGGAAACTAACGCGTAGCCTTAGAAAAACGCCCTCCCGACCCAGCTCTCTTCAAGGACCAAATGGCCCCGTTTTCTCTGCTCGCGACCGCGCAGAGACCTTTGCTGACTCTCTAGCTAATATCTTCTCGCCAAATGCAGACCTCTCTAACCCCTCTCACTCAATAATGGTCGACAACGCAGTTGCCGACATATTAAATGAGCAAACCCCCCCCACCACAGACTTCTTCTCACCGTTAGAAATTCAATCTATCATAAAAAATCTCATCAACAAAAAAGCCCCCGGCCCCGATAAAATCAATAATCTCACCTTGAAAAAACTTCCGAAAAAAGCCATTTACGCCCTTACCGCCATTTACAATGCCTGCCTTCGACATAAATTCTTTCCAACCCCATTCAAAAACGCCGACGTCATCATGTTCCCTAAACCGGGTAAAAGCCACGTTATCCCTGAAAATTACAGACCGATCAGTCTGCTCCCGACTCTAGGTAAAGTGCTCGAAAAATTAATCCTAGAACGTCTCTCGTTAGAAACTTACTCACGTAACATCATCCCAGATTCGCAACACGGATTTAGGCCATTACACTCTACCAACCATCAGCTTCTTCGCGTTGTAGAACACATCATCAAATACTTCAGCTCCAAAGGCCTCACGACCCTCCTTTCACTAGACGTGGCGAAAGCCTTCGACACAGTCTGGCTCAACGGACTCATATTCAAACTGCACAAGTCAGGTATTCCCCTCAGACTAGTGCAAATCATCGCATCATTCCTTGAAAATCGCTCCTACTCCGTCAAAATAGACGGTATAAACTCATCCCCTCGCCCCATTCTGGCAGGTGTGCCCCAAGGTGCACTGTTGTCCCCTATCCTGTATAACATATACACGAGCGATATGCCCCAATTTTCACGTACACATTGTATCACCGCGCAATACGCTGACGACACAGCCTTTCTCTCTTCATCGAAATATGAGTCCGTATCTCACAACAGACTGCAAGACTTCATTCCCATTCTGGAGCACTGGTGCACCAAATGGAAGATCAAAATAAATCCCACCAAAAGCACAGCAGTCCGCTTCTCACGCAGATACATCAAACCCATCAGAACTCTTAAACTCTTCGGCCAGAGCGTCCCATGGTCAAAACACGTAAAATACCTAGGCCTCACATTAGACAGTAGACTCTCGTGGCATAAACACGCCCTCAATATCAAATCAAAAGCTCACGGAACACTCAAATCATTATTTCCCTTGATCAGTAAATACAGCAAACTTAGCACGCGCACTAAACTCCACCTATATAAAGCGATCGTCAGACCGCAACTGACATACGCCCTTCCGGTCTGGGGCCACGCGAAGAAAACAACGCTACATCACATTCAGATCATTCAAAACAAAGCCCTCCGCATAATTTTAAAAGCACCCTACATCGTCCGTAATTCAAGACTCCACGCAGATACCAAACTACATACTATCCCCGAACATATGCGCGCTCTGGCCGAAAGGTTCTACAGCTCTATATCCCGTCATCCCAACCCAGTCATAAAAGCCTTAGATAACTACAACGCGAACACCAGTTACAGACACACTCGTCCGAAATCAATATTGCGAAACATCCCCCCGACCCCCCCCCTCTTTAACTCTAATCATCCCCCCAAATGACCCCCCGATTGTCACTCTGAACACCCCATCATCGATAATTCCTCCGGCAGACAGTTTACCCCCATAGGCAACCGCATTTCTCACCTTCAATAAACATTTTCTACACCTTAATATATTTATAAAAGTCACACACATTTCCCCACTCATTTACTTATCTACATATACTATATTCATTCTTATGATTTATTCACAATTCATTTTTTCATTTTTTTTTTTTTTTTTTTTTCACCCATTCAATATAAAACAGTGTGTGACGACACAAATTTATGTATATTTGTATTTAATATTATGTATATATCATCATATTTATATATGTATTTAATCGTTTATAATTTCTCATAATCATTCATAAAATCAAAACAATTACCACAAACCTATCCTTTCCCGATTCCCAAAAAGATCCAAAAATTTCCAATAAATATCTTAACAGTCAGAACTTATCCGATGAAGGAGTAAGGTGTCCTACCATCGGACCGAAACTCCGAACAAGCTATCCATCACTTGTAGTTGTGATATGCATGTATTTTTAGTATTTTTAGGGTGTCCCCGTTGGTTTGGTGGTTCTTCGAGGTCCAGATTGAAAACTTGCGTGACAGTGTGGTTTTCAAATCATCTTATTATACGCCCATAATATTGAAATATTTTTTTTTTTATGGTAATAACACTTAGGCTTTGCACCATTTACATATTTTCCATTTAACTATAAGTTATTGGGTTGAACCTGTTTGAAATGTAAAATGAATTTATATTAAATAGTATAATAGCATCAAACCATCATATTCTAAAACATCCTGTAAATTTTTGGCTTCAAGGAACTCTTTTCATAGTCAATTTTATATTCCGTTGCTTTCCAAGTCAGTTATGTGTCCAGTTCATCTTAATGGTCTGAATATTTGTACTGATCTTATATTTACCCGATTATCTCATAACAGGTAGACCGTGGGTTGGGTTTATTTTGTACAAATACGTCCAAACGTGTGGTGTGGATTGTATGTATTTGAATTCAAATCTTCCCTCCAACACCCTTATTCCCGCCTTAAATCCCTTGTAGAACGGTCGGTAACTTGCGACTCGCGAGCTACAAACGGATTATTGAACGTACACATATGACTTTCGTTTACCGACTCACAGATTATGTGTATTAATTTGAATATCTTAGCTCTGGAGTTTTTCCGTTTTTGATAAGATATATTTTTTTAAATCAAATATGTTGGAATATAAGATTTTTATAAAGTAAATGAAACCAGCAACTGAACAAATATTTTTAGTACTTATCTTAAATTTGATAGATCACGTAACATGTGTTTATGTAAAAACTATTTAATCTTTTTAAATAATGAAAATGATACATGAAAGTCATTTACATTCTATGATTATAGACATAAATTGTTATAAAAAAATTGTCTTCAAGGATGTGAGACATTCATTTCAGTACTGTCAGAAAAAAAATACATTTAAATTTATTTGAAAGAATCAAATGAATATGTAACCTTCCAACTTTTGACCCCTTGCCTCAGGCTCCAGTTTTAGATGGAATGCCACACATTTTATTTACTTCATTAATTGAATTATGACAGTAACAACATTTTTAATTGGGCAGGGAAAAGATTTTTTAATAAAAATTAGTCATTTTGTGAATACCGTGTGATCGGAAGGTACTCATTGTTTTGCTCGATTTTAATTAAACGCATTATAAAATATGTTTTCTTGAAACTAGAATTTTATTATTATTTTAATTTGATAAAAAATGAGACACTTAATAAAGATACCCGACTCCTGACTTTGTAGGCTTGAGTGATAATAGGAATAAATCTTGGATTTTTGCTGTGTGGTTGCGTGTATGGTATGTATGGAAGTTTTCAGCTTTTCAAGAATCTCGTATTATGTTATGGAATATAAAGGCTACCATTTAGGTAAAATTTTCGGCAGATATTACGACACATATAACTTACGAGTAAGATTTTCTCGCAATATAAGATTATACGTGTAATCTATCATGTTTTTTAATAGTTAAAAATATGAAACATTTTTTATATTTGAGTTATGATTTTCAAAATACATTTTTAAAGGATTCTAAACTTTCTAACTTTAAATATTCTTTGATAATTTACTCAGTATATACTTGATTGGTTAAAAAATGTTCAATATTCGTTAATTGAATAACTTTTCCCAATAAATTCTACCGTTTTTTGTTTTAAAAAAAGTAAATGACTTTTTATCTATAAAGTATTAATAAATATACTCAAACTAGAAGACAATGATATTGATGACTTCCGTTATCTTTCAATTCGGAGATCGCAGGTTTGATTCCCATTGGTATCCATTTTTTTTTAAAAAAGGGTGCCGTCTGGTTTTTTAAAATATCTTTTCGGTTAGTTTGAAAAGATTTCAATATTTACCAACCAGGTTATACAATATACTCGTACAATGAAAGTTAAACACAATTTAATGTAATGCAATGATGAAACACATGATTCTTAAATAAATCATCATTTGTTATGACTTCAAAGGCGCTTCAACATATTCTCTCATGTACGGCCTTAAAATTATTATCTGGGCCCTGTAAAACAAATCATTTCAAAGCAGTAGACCAGTAAATATCCCGATACTAAAAATATTGATTGACTCCATTTAGATCAATTTCTTCATATACTCGAATAATGAGAAATATTATAGACATAAAAACACTCACGAGTCCGAGAGCTGCAGTATTCTCCATGAGAGAGGCTCCGCAGCCGAGGAAAGAGATGATCATCACCAGCACAGAGGAGACAATCAGGATGTAGATGCCGATGTAGTAATTCTCGATCTCGAGGATGGTAATCCATTCGCTGAAGCCAGGCTCCACCCTAATCCACAATGACAGACCGAAAATGGCAGCAGCGAGCAACTGTGAATAAAAACATTCGTGTTAAGCATGTAAGTCTACTAGTTTTGTATTGAAAAATAAGCATTCATTTAATTGTCAAACAACTAGATTTTTTCTTTATGTTTTGATTTGAATTTATGTGAGAATATTCATGCTCACAAAGGGAAAAAATATAAAGATGTGAACTCCAACTTAACTTATGATATTTTAGAAGTCTTTCCGAAGGATGAATGCTAGTTGATATTGCATTCGTTGCCATGCAAGAAACGCTTGTACTTTACGTCATTTTCACGTGGTACATCTTTTTTTTTTTTTTTTTTAATTTTTTTATTAAACAAGTAAATTACTATGCAAACATTTGTCAAGGCTATACCTATATACAAATTTATTACTTAACTAATCTTAATTATATGTTATAATTTATGAACTTATTTAAACTTATTTTCCTACATATCATTTTATTTTATTTATTCAATCTTAATATATGAGATCTTAGAAATAATTAACACCTACATACTACTTATAACTAGATAACAATTCTTACACTAATTATTCAGCAAAAACAAGTCCACTCATTCAGGCTACTTGTATTCCATCACATTCACTCAGACCTTGGTCGTCCCAGCTAATACTGTAGGTGGACTAGTCAGGCAACAGATAATGCTTCGGGAGCTTGTGCTTATAACGGAAGGGTAGGTCGGATTTACTCTCGTAAGCCCCCAGGGCAGCGACTAAGGGATTTCTGTGATTTTGTTGGCTTTTATAGAACTTCACGGTCCAAGCGAGGATGTGGTGTTGTAGGGTTTCTTCTCGCTGTTCAGCGTGAAATCGGGTAAGATTTGTTCTGTGATGGGTGTTAAAAGATATCTTGAATGCCTTGTTCTGCACTCTCTGGAGTTTCAGGTGATCCGTATTGCTCACACTACCCCAAACGGGTGCAGCAAAGATCAAGATAGGACGAATAAGGGTTTTATAGAGGATGAGCTTATTTTTGGGTGAAAGGAAGCTGCGTCGATGAAATATCGAACTGATAGCCCCTATGCCCTTGTGACCCTTCTGTCTGATGGTATTCAAATGGGTTTTCCACGTCAGTCGCCGGTCAAGGTGCAGGCCGAGGTATTTAACCACGTCCTGCCACTCAACCAGGCAACCACCGATGAATAAGGGCATCGACGGCACTCTTTCCTTGATTTTTCGGGAGAACATGATGGCCTCAGTTTTGGCGTCATTGATTTTGAGCCTCCAGTCCTGGTAGTATTTCTCAAGGATCTCAAGAGCAATCTGAAGACGGCGACCAGCTCGATCCACCTTGAGTGACGATGCGTAGCATGCCGCATCGTCAGCAAATAGTGCGAGTTTACAGTTTGGGGGATTAGGAATGTCGTGTGTGTAAATATTAAATAGACATGGTCCAAGTATACTGCCTTGGGGGACACCCATAGGGATGGGCCTGGCGGATGACGTAGAATGATGAGTGGTGACTGTGAAACTTCTATTGGAAAGGTACGATTGAAGTAGTTTCACGAGATAGAGTGGAGTGCCAGTGAGGAGAAGTTTGTGAAGAAGGCCATCGTGCCAGACAGTATCAAAAGCCTTCTCGAGGTCCAGCAGTACCATGCCAGTACTTCTGTTCCTATTGAAGCCCATCGACACGTCTTCCACGACACGGGTAAGTTGCTGGACCGTGTTGTGTCTTGTTCTAAATCCAAATTGCTCATGAGGGAATGTATTATTGGATTCGTGATGGAACACTAACCTTGAGGCAACCACTCTCTCAAGAACCTTGCCAAGACCTGGAAGAAGGCTGATGGGCCTGTAGCTAGTTGGATTTTCGGTAGGTTTATTTGGCTTGTGAATAGGAATAATATTGGCTACTTTCCAAATACTCGGAAAATAGCCATTAAGGAGTGAAGCATTTATTATTTTAGTAAGAAAAATCCTCGCTTTGAGTGGTAACTGTTTAAGAAGACTATTGTGTATACTGTCGGGACCGGGTGCTTTTCGTGTTTTAAGTCTGTCAAGGATACGACCAATTTCGGACGGGGTGCAAAGTTGCACCTCGTTTTGGTTGGTCGGGGAGTAAGCAAAGCTGGTGAGAGTGTCCTCGACAGCTTTGTTGACATCAACATTTCCAAGATCGGAAGTGATTGAGTACGTATTCTCATAAGCGTCCGCCAAGGCATTAGCCTTGTCAATGCCAGAAACAGCCAACCCTGAGGCTGTGCGCAGAGGTGGTATGCTTTGAAACGAGCACTTGATACCCTTGACGACTCGCCAGAGAGTACCGTTACCCGGTTCTAGAGCTGCCAATTTTCTCTGCCATAGCTGGTTTTTAAGTAGGCGGATTTCTTTTTTGATTTCATCTTGGAGGACGTTTAGAAGTGTTTTGTCACGTTTGTCTAGTGTACGTCTGTAGGTCTGTCTTTGTTTGTTTTTTAGAGATATAAGGAGTTTGATATGAGGAGTAAGATTTATTTTGTATTACATCTTGTTGTTTCTACCAGTGTTTTAATTTGTTTTTACCAATTTCACGAGTCTTTTAATTTGTTTCTACCAATTTCAGAAGTGTTTTCTGTTATTTCTGCTCCATCTCACAATATCTTCTTCTTAACATATTTCTCGAATACAATAAAGAGTGTCTAATTTCTTAGTATCTGAGCGTTTTTGTTTCATTAGTTTTTGTTGTATGTGCCCTAACTCTATTATGTAAGTCACTTGACTGTCTACTCTCGTGCATTTGTTATTTCTTACCTAACACTTTGGCAAAAAAGTAGCATTTATCTAAATGTTACAAGTCATAAAATTAATAGATTTGGTGATTTTCCCGTCAAGTTCATGATATGTTTAAAATAACAATGTTATATGACTAACTTAAATTTGAGAAGAAAGATAAATAAACACTTTTATCATCATACTACACCAAAAATCTATTATAACTTGTTAAACTCGTCCGAATATAAAACATATGATGAGTTGTTGGACATGATTTCGATGTGGTTATCGAAATTATGATGCGGTTAAATTTGAAAGCATGGAATTTAAGTATGTAAATACTTTTAGACTAAACTAAAAATATGTTTTGTTGGTTGGTTGCTTCTCGATGTACACATCCTGGAAAATGTTAAATAATTTTATTGTAACCACAAATTAAATACGTATTATAAACAGGTTATAAGCTTTTTAGATAATGAAATTGTAAAACTCAAAGAGTCCTATTTATGAATTTTCATTTTTACATATCACATCAAAAATTAAATAAAAATCTAGACCTCTGACAAACATTTTATAACGTGACAACGAATATTTTTTGGTCAAACGCAGATGGTCAACATTAATTTTTATCAGAGTTTTGTTATTTTTATTTCCGCAAATGTAATATCCGCCTCGAGCCGAAGAAGGGGATTTATATAAAATGGCGAATAAAAGGGTTTTCTTTTTAATGAAAGAGGAAAATATATGAAACGTTATCATAAATCACGGTAAATTGAATTTTTAAACGAGTATTTCTCATGTGTTGCAATGAACAAGTGCATTCATTACGATAACTTTTTTATTACTTGGTTGCAGGGGTTGTTAAACATTCATATAAGTCGTTAAAAACTCACAGAATCTTCAATGAAATAAAGCGAAATGCTTCGTACTTTTAAGGGGGTATTCTACTCTAGAGGCGTGAATTTCGGGCGTTTTTTCAGACTAAATATATAAAAACAGAAAATATTTGTTTTATATATTACAGTTTTTTTATTGATGATTTGAGAATGTTAAAACATTTTTGAAAAAAAATAATGAAAATCCAAGATGTTATCGGCTGTTAAATCTTGTAAAAAAAGGGGTAAGCTGGTCGACATGAATGGAATCGTTTCGTAAATCTGAAACAAAAATCATACACAGTTTCTTGATAAAAATTGTCGTTATAATTGGTACTCAAGAGGAAAAAAATCGTAAAATGGCGGCTTTTTTTAAAAAAAATTTACCCTTTTTTCCAATTTTTTTTTTTAAATAGTAAAAATAATACTTTTGAATTTTTCAAAGTAGGAACGATATAAAAAAAATCTATCAAAGCTTTATACTATATTTGAAGGCAATCTGTTGGATAGAACTAGTTGAGATTTTATGTCGACCAGGTCGAAAAAAGTAGTTTCAAGAAAAACGCCTTTAAAGTTTTGAGCAAAGTTTTGAGCAAATCGTGAACAGCGGACGTACGTCTACGTTGCTTGAAGATAGAAGCTCAACTGAACACTGAACTAAACTAAAGATTTTCAAAAGAATACGTTACTACGACCTTCGGTTCCCTAATATTTAAATATTTCGGGTTGACTATTATATACATGTACTTATACCTGCGACAGATGTAGACCTTCCAGGTAGTTGGGCATTGTGCGTATATTATTGTCCGAGTCATTCCGGTGCGTCGTAATTGCTGCCTCATTTATAGCTATAGCTTCGTAAATATTGGGAATTTAAATATTTCCTTTTGATAACATATTCTTAAGGGCCTAAACTTGAAGAATATGTAAAAAAATCGATTTTTTTTAAATTTAGAGTAGGATTCCCCCTTAATCAATTGAATAAATATAACTATGAATTATTCCGAAGACATTGAGGGAAATAAAAATGATTTAATTTACGAAAACATAAATTTACAAATTTTTTATGAGCATTGATTTAGTTTGTATTTTATTTCCATCGAATCACATTTTCCATTTATAAAAGCGTATACTACAATATTTTTGAGATATACCGAAAGTTATGATTTTACTTATGTTGAGCTTTAAACTATGGTGGTATTTAAATAAGCATTTAAAGGAAATAACCATAAAAGGCATATTTTTTTTGTATCAATAATGATCAAAACTTAGTAACGTGATTTACAAATAATAATATGTATTTCGTTAATCGAACTTTGTTTAAAAAAACATAAATCATATTACAACCGCAAACATGGACCACCATTTGAAAATTAATAAGTGCTTTAAATTTTAAAATAATGTTCCAAAATACTTTTTGAATAATATTTTTTTGCAAAAATAATTTCCCACACATTTTCATTTAAACTTAGATTTACATTGTACGATTTCGAAAGTGTCAAAAAATAAAATATGTTGAAAATCCTCGATATTTTAATACTTATAAAATCATAACAATGTCCTACTTATTTAGTCTTTGTGACTAATGAACACTTATATAGATTTATATAGATTATGATAAATATATAGATTTGCTTATCTTAATCTACTTAGTCAACAAATAACGTGGAGGTTCCTTTAAGGTAAAGCAATAAAAGTAAATTTAAATTATCTCGACAATTTCTCATAAATTACATTTCACGATGCAAAGCGAATCCTATTTTAATAGTTGTTTTATTGCTTAACATAATTAAAATGAAGCTTACACGACTAATATCTAAAAAATCACTAATCCAATAAAAATATGCGTAAAATATTAAGAAATAAATTACACTTATCCCTCCATTTACGCGGGTAGTTGATTCCAGGAAAAGGGCGTGCAAATGAAAACTGCATAAATAGAATGCTTAATAAAATTGGTGTTCCTTTACATACGAGTATTTCAAGATATTGTATTCTTACTATATTCAAAGAAGCTTTAATTATTTTTAATATGTCTATGAAAATGGTTACTGATCAATTATAAAACACACATTTGGATGAGAGCTGTGATTTATTTATATCAGGAAAATTAAAGAACTCAAAATTAGAATTTCAGAATCACTATCCCTAGATAAATTTTCCATTGTTACATAATCGCTCTTACAGTTGTATATAAATCTTCTATTGTTAGATTATCACTCTTACAGTTGTATATAAATCTTCTGTTACATTATCGCTTTTACAGTTGTACATAAATCTTCTTTGTTACATTATCGCTCTTACAGTTGTAGATAAATCTTCTATTATTACATTATTGCTCTTACAATTGTGCATAAATGTATCGATTTAGAAGCTAAATTATTTTTTAAAGATGTTTACATTATGTTTTTCAAATTCTAAACAAATGATGTCGCGTATAAGTGACGTCTCCTAAATGGAACGATTACTGTATTCAATTAGAACACTAATCGATTTTTGTATTGTAACTGTGATAAGATTAGACTGAACTCCAGCCCAGCGAGTATGATTTAATCATATATAAATTAAGAAATTAAGTAATTTACAAGTTAATATTGAACACACTTTTTGTGTATTGAGTCAACAACTGAGCACAAAATTAAACATATGATACAATTTTAGGAAGATATTGTTTCGACAATTCAATATGCGTTTTGGTTCAATTTACGCTTTAAAAAATATAAAATTAAGTATGAAAATATTGTTTGGTGAATGATTAAACGATTTTTTATCGTTATATGAAAGTTTATTTTTATTGTTACTTTCAACATAAAAAAAATATTTGCTTTGTACTTAATTTAATAATCTTGTTTAGAGAGTCAAATAAAACAACGTGTTCATGTAGTTGTACAATGCATAAACCAGTTCATCTTAGTTTAAATGACTAAACTGAAGACCTTTTGAAAATTAAATTGTTCATGTAGAAAACAAAAACAAAAATCAAACAAAAAATTAAAAGTATTCAATGTACGAGATATGACAGAATACTAAATGAAATGATATAACCATATTTATCTTCGCATTCATCCCTCAGAGGGATGAATGCGAAGATAAATATGGTTATATCAAGAGTTAATACTTTGAAACATGGGAATGTAAAAATTAAAAGTATTCAATGTACGAGATATGACAGAATACTAAATGAAATGATGAGGGATGAATGCGAAGATAAATATGGTTATATCAAGAGTTAATACTTTGAAACATGGGAATGTAAAAATTAAAAGTATTCAATGTACGAGATATGACAGAATACTAAATGAAATGATGAGGGATGAATGCGAAGATAAATATGGTTATATCAAGAGTTAATACTTTGAAACATGGGAATGTAAAAATTAAAAGTATTCAATGTACGAGATATGACAGAATACTAAATGAAATGATGAGGGATGAATGCGAAGATAAATATGGTTATATCAAGAGTTAATACTTTGAAACATGGGAATGTAAAAATTAAAAGTATTCAATGTACGAGATATGACAGAATACTAAATGAAATGATGAGGGATGAATGCGAAGATAAATATGGTTATATCAAGAGTTAATACTTTGAAACATGGGAATGTAAAAAAATCAGAGAAATCTTAGGAGCTATATATAACATAACACATATACTCGTACTATATGATATGTCGTTGCTGGGCCTCGTAGTCAAGGATCCCCTCGTCATTTCAACGTCAATTCAGTTGGAAAGTGAAGCTTTACCGTGGATATTATGTTTTCCTTTCCTTTCTCACATTTAAGTAAGTGAGCCGTTGTACACCAGCAAACTCACCGGATACACCACTGTACTGGATTCGATGGCACACCGAAGTGAGACGATCGGAGCACATCGGCATGATGAAGAACAGTTATGACTGCAATAAAAAGATCCTTGTACCTCCAAATACTAGGCGTAAAAATGCCTGAGCACAGGGCTCGAACCGGCGCGGCGACTGTATGAGAATGTGTATGGATGTAAATGAGGTGCAAAAAAATGTGTGTTGCGATAGGAAAATATGACGCTGTGTCCTCTCTGTCTACGTCGACAGGGGCATGACGTCATAGTTTGTATGTTTATGTTTCATGTTTTTATTTTAAGGACATTCACAGTCTCACGAAAAAGTAATTTTACTAAGATGTCTAGATAAAACGCTTCAACCACATTATTTTTCGTAAATGGAGAATTAATGTGAATCAAGTGATCTCATTTACGCAAAAAAATGCTTGAACTTTACATGACGATGTATCTAAACGTACACATGATGTTATAATAAAAGTTTGTGATATACCATTAACAATTTCACTCCACATAAATAATGACAAGTGCCATAAAGCCGGCGGCTCTATTCGTGTCATTTCTATTCAAGGAGCAACAGTGGGTATAATTTAGTAAACTTTAAAAATAAAACATTTTATAAAAGTTTAGCAGTGCGACCCAGTCGGACTAATGGATCCCATGGGGCGGATATGGGTTTATCGCGACTCTCAACTTTCGAGCCCCTTTTGTTATTGGGATCCGAGTTGGAACTTGAAAATGGAAACGAATAAATTTCAATAATGAAAGAACAAATTTTGCTTACTAAGTTCTTGCTTTATATCATCGCTGGGTTTTGTCAAATTTCTACTTTCCCTCGTTATTGATCCGAATTTTGTGAAAAAAATATGTAGGGTGCAATAATGTTCAATTCTGTGGTCTAATGGGAAAATATGTAAATCTTTTGTGAAATTTTTAAATTATGAATTTATTTTTATTTTTTACTAGTAATGACATCTATAATGACGGAAGTAAAACACTTTTTTTTCAATATGACGCTGTGCTGCTTCATATTGTCGTCGTGTTGCTGCTCTTTTGAGTCTCGTTAGCTATTTGTGATTGATGCGATCGTCTCTTCCTATAAACATCTGCACATTTTTTTGTAGCTATCTTATCATTTTGATCCACAGTTATAATTCATCATTACTTTAAATTGAAAATTTTCTTGCAGGAACATAAAAAATTACATCTTATGGTGATGAGTTCCCGTGATGAAACTGAAAATATTTTTTAACGGAGAATCTGAATGGAACGAAACTCAGAACAGAGTTTATATATTTTTATAAACTTTATACGGACTATCGAAATTCCAGTTGTTCGAAAGAAGTAACACTGCGTGGGGTTCGAATCACTGACCTTCGGCACGAGTCCAGCTTGTTACCGTGCGGTCATATCATACAATTTAATATTAACTTTAGTTTTTTATATTATTTCTTTGCTTTGTTAATGTATTGTAATCTGGTGTTTTTTTAGTAATGGTCGGGTATTTTTTTCAAACAATCATTACAGTTCATTTTCAAACAAACTCATACAGTTTTTTTTGTAATATTTTATTTTTCAAATATTTTAAGTAATGTCTTTTCATTTTCAGTAAAAAGTTTAATCATTATCTCATCTCATGGGATCCTTTATAGTTTTGCTTAAGTTAAAATTTTCAAAAGACTTATATTTTACAAAAGATCACGGGCGTCTATAAATAAAAAAATAATAAAATATTCTTATTTTTAGTTTAATAGACTTTTCCAGCCAGTACAGCAATTTAAATAATGATGATCTGTAAGAAATACCAGTCAAACAAGTATTAGTTGCCGATAGTATACTCTAAATATACACGATATTTTTGTGAGATTATATTGATGAAATAACAGGGAAAATAACTACACCTATTACTACGAACGGCCAATATCATGACATACCATAAAAGGAGGGTTCAAAAGAACAAGACAATAAAATGTTTATTATTAACGTGATAGACGCAACATATGTCATGCTGATGTGTTTTGAATGACTGCAATAACGGAACCAAAGTGAATTCTAAGTAAATAATGGTCGTGTGAATTATGACCGTCATTTTTCATTCTTCTTTACTCCACAAGAACATTTACCATCGCGGCAGAGCGAACTGAAAAGCTATTTCTGGCGATGCTATCAAAAAGAGAACCGGTATTTTCCCTTAATATTGAACATTAAAAAATGTAAAAGCGGTGAGAGGTATTTTACAAATGGATATTTAATGTCGAAGAAGCAAATGAGGTATCACTTAATGACTACCGATTTACACGAAACTCAAACTTGACTTCAACAAAGAAAGTGTTATCGAGGCTGTGCCGAAGGCGCTTTCCAATAATGTAGATATAATTTTTTTAAGATTTCGGTTAATGAAAGAGATTTTTTTGAGATTGAAGTCTGTAACGTAGTAGTTTGATTGATATTTGATGTTAGAAAATCTGATCAAAGAGCACTACTACAGAAGACGATTTTTAGATTTTGGCATCTAGGGCTAGGGCTATTTGGAGTTTTAAATTATCTGATACTGTACTACTAGATAGAATTGTTTGTAAAGGATTGTTACGACTATATTTGTTAAATTGCATACTTCGCGTCCTCGAAATTGTTAATTCGCGACATATAATAATTTATGAAACTTGTGGTGTCGAGACCATGTGCTTGCCTTGAAAACAGGAAGATTAAAATATTATGAAATACTTGAATATTTTAAAATTCTAAAGACAATAAAATAAGGGTAACTACCCTTGCAGTCAGGTACATTTTTATTCTATGACAACATTGTCACGGGCGACTTAGAGGTCGAGATTGGCAGCACTGTCTCTTTGTACTTCCTTGCCAAGGGGAAGCCGGCTAGCTGGCTCGCCCCAATTCCGTTCTGAACGTGCTGAGATACAGACGTGAATCCGACACTGCTCTTCCTCATATATCACAGAACTTCAGGACGCCATCTTGATTACGGGTGAATATTATTCCTCCTATTTTTAATGTGAATTTCGTCCGCACATTTTAACCATCGCTCAACTTTAATTCTAAATTGTTATTGGAATCTCCCTTGCTAAATGCAACACATTTCTTCTTGCCAGTTTTAAACTTTTTTTCTCGAAATTCGTCGAGTTTTTTTTATATATTCTTTTTTCTTTTTTTTCTTTTTTTTTACAATATAATAAACTGTTTCATTACAAATTGTTCTTGTTTAATTGTGTCGCCTGTCCCAGCGAGATTTGAGAGAGACTTATTCAGAGTTAAGAGAACCCAACGAATCCCAGAGATCTAAAGAGTTCCTGTCTCGTTAAGAAGCCTACTGACCTGTGCGGGCCTGTCGCTCCTTGGTAAGATTGATATTTGGTGAATTGATTTAAATAATCAATTGTGTACATATAATTATTGTTTCCTAAATACAGCAGAAAGCCGTGACATAATTGGCCCCCGAACGCGGGACAGCAAACTCTGTATCTCTTGATATCTCGCTAGACAAGGTTTTTATTTATAATTTGTTTGTTTTAAATAATAATTTGTTTACAGGAAAGTGTTTTATATGTATTTTTTCTCTGTGTTTGCAAATTTGAACCACGTGTCTCTCGCGTTTGTTTTCGCTGTTCGCGACCACGCGGCCATCTTGTTGTCGCGTGCATACAGGCTCCGAGTTGGAAAGGCCGTTTTTCGAGTCTTTTTGGAATAGATTTCTAGTTAACTTTTTCCAAATATTTTCTTGTTAAGAATTGTGTGTTCCTTATCAAGTTTGATTTAAAAAGTCTGTGTGTTTGGCGATTTGAACCATGCTACTCCCGCGTTTGTTTTCGCTGTTCGCGACCGCGTGCCATCTTTGTTGTCGCGTGTATACGGGCTCCGGTTTGGTAAAGAGCCGTCTTCGAGTTTTTTTTCATAATTTGAATTGTGAATAGAATTTTACTTAATCGTGAGAAGAAAAAGAATAGATTTTCTAGCTAACGTTCGCTAAAATATTTCGTTGTCAAGAGAATGGTGTTCTGATTTATTTGAGACCAATCTCATATTAAGAGAGTTCGTGGGTAGGCAAAGCGCACGAAACGCCTATCTTTCGTGAAATAGTTCGCTGTTCAGTTGGCCAAGTTTTTCGGGTTTTCTTTCAAGGATTGATCATTTCTTGGTGCTCGGTTTGTCGAAATATGGAGAATTTCAACGGTTTAATATTACAAAGAAGTGGAAGTTTCGCTTAAGCTAGATTCCTCTTTTACTTAAAAAGATTCCGTTGGAGCAAGTTATTTTTGGTTTCGATCTTGGTTCAATGGCCGAATCATGCATTGAATAGTTTCTTTCTGTAATGGATCTATAAACGATACAGTTGTTTATAGAGATAGAATTACATTTTGGTCTATAGTTGTTTGTAAATTTGAACTACGTTGTTTAGTGAAACCTTGTTTGTTTAACAAAAACGATCGAGTTAGAATTGTTGTTTTGTTAGTAAGGTCTTGATTTGCTTCGGTTGGGCTTTTTGTCCTATTGTTTTATTGTTGCAATGTATCCAATTAAGGCCGAGGGAAGATCTCTTCATTCTGCTCCCCTGTTTTCAAGAAAAGAAGTGCGCGGTCAGAGAATTGTAAATAGGACTAGTGTGGTATTTCGTGGATAGGCAGGCTTAAAAAGAATTAAATTCCACGTGGATTAAGCTCCAGTTCATCTTTGAAAGGAGATGGGCTGGGCAAAGTGTTATGTGCGCCCTACTTTCGTAAGAAATATTCCAATCGCGTAAATGATCCAGTTTACGAATTTTGTTTAAGAATAAATAAGAATTATTATCTCAGTGGTCAGTTTAGTGATTTTGCGGATCGTAGTAGAACAAGAAGGAGATAAAGGATAGGAGTTCAATGTTTAGAAAATTTAAATTATGGAATGGTCGTGCGTAATGGACGGACGCATTTTGTTTTGCGGCTGGAAATACTGTCCGATGTTTTTCTTTGAGGAAGTTGACTCGCACTTGGTATCGTGTTTTGAAACATATTAAATAATACAGGAATTGCGTCGTAATTGTGGATAGTTTATTTTGTTAACGGTGTAGCGGGTCAGGCAGTAAATATTGTGAAAAGGAAAAAGAGTGGGAACTTGAAGAAGGCTCTAGATGTGATTAGTATTGCGTCATAGTTATATTTTTTCGTGATAGCAGTGGCTGTTATTAAACAATATGTTGGAATAGAGAGAACTGGGATTGAGTTCTAGAAGAATTCTTGTAATAGGATATTGCAAATTATTACGCGGAGCTACTGTTGTTATGGCGAGTTTGTGTAGATAGTATTGCGTCATAATTGATGTCGTTCGGTGATATTGGCTATTCTTATTGACATAGGGATTGTTAGAAAGGGCTGTTGTATTTTATTGGTAATCAGTCAGCCCATGCTGAGTTTTCTTATATACGCTGTTTTTAAATACTGAATGGACTTACGTTTTAGATAAATTCATTTGTTCTCGTATCAATGTCTTTTGATAGAGAAGTTTGTTATCTGGTCTGAATTGAATTTCGGTTGGTTAGATTCCTTTGTTTCTGACAATACATCTGGATAACACGGTTGGTTTCGAAATTCGAATAGAATTTCGTTTTGAATAGATTCTTTTGTTTTGTGTCGGTGCATTGGGTACAAAGAAGATGCCTTGTTTATCCTTGAAGTAGACGTAAATAGACTTCATTCAACTAGCCATAGTTCCTGTGAGATGCAACATTAACCTTCTCAGAATTAAGGTTAAAAAGGTAGTGATTGTCATGTAATCTATAGGGTTTTCCTAGAAGGGTATGGGTCGGAAGACTTTAGGATAAAGCGCAGACTAGACAGGCTCATGGATAGAAACAGTTGAGTCCCTTACAGATTATATTCCAAGAATAGAGAATTTAAAATCATTCTTTAGAGCCACCCTTGTCAGATAACGAATTATCGCGGGTGTAAGAAGTGATAGCATAAAGATGGCGCAGTGATTGTCTGTCCAGTCGTGATTAGTTGAGGATTTGTGAAAACTCTGCTCAGTTTTCGAGGTAATAATTAAGGAAGATAAAAGATCTCGCCTCGCTTCCTTTTACGTAAGAGCGTGGCCAGGTAGTCGGTAGTCGAGTATACCATTCCATGTCATAAAAGTCAGGAGAGAATTAGTCCGGATTCTCGTGGTCAAAGCACATAGAGGGAGCATGGCCAAGTAATAAATAGAGTAAAGCCACTTTGTCGTTTTGATAACGAGTGAGTTAGTTTGATATCTCTTTTGAAATTAAAGAACGTGGCCAAGTGACAAGAAGCCGAGTAAAGCCACTTTGTCGTTTTGATAACGAGTGAGTTAGTTTGATATCTCTTTTGAAATTAAAGAACGTGGCCAAGTGACAAGAAGCCGAGTAAAGTCACTTTGTCGTTTTGATAACGAGTGAGTTAGTTTGATATCTCTTTTGAAATTAAAGAACGTGGCCAAGTGACAAGAAGCCGAGTAAAGTCACTTTGTCGTTTTGATAACGAGTGAGTTAGTTTGATATCTCTTTTGAAATTAAAGAACGTGGCCAAGTGACAAGAAGTTGAGTAAAGTCACTTCGTCGTTGTAATAACGAGAAAGTAGTTTGTATTATCTCTTTTGAAATTAGAGAACGAGGCCAGGTGACGAGAAATCGATTATAGCATTCGTTGTCGTTGTTATAACGAGTGAGTTAGTTTGTGTTGTCTCCTTTGAAATTAGAGAACGAGGCCAGGTGACGAGAAATCGATTATAGCATTCGTTGTCGTTGTTATAACGAGTGAGTTAGTTTGTGTTGTCTCCTTTGAAATTAGAGAACGTGGTCAGGTGACATGAGGTCGAGTGTAGCATTCGTTGTCGTTGTAATAACGAGAGAGTTATTTGAGTATTCTCTCTTTAGAAACTAGAGAGCGTGGTCGGGTGACCAGTGATTAAGTAGAGAACTCTGTCTTAATGAAGAGAGCGTTAGAAGAGTATTCACTCTTTAAGCTAAAGATCGTGGTCGGGTGACCAATAGTTGTGCATAAAACCCTCGATTGTGTTAATAAGCAGAGCGTTAGATGACTACTCGCTCCGTAGAACCAAGGAGCGTGGCTAGGTAACCAGAGTGCGAGTATAGCCTCTTTGTCGTTGTAGTAACAGGAAAGTAATAGTGTATTCTCTCATTGTAGACTGGAAAGCGTGGCCAGGTGATAGCTGGAGATTATAAAATTCTGGTCGTTTTACCAGAAACGGAATTGGGAACACGGTTAGGACGCGGTTGGAACTCGGTTGGAACTAGAAAGCGTGACCTGGAGTCAAATTATTAAATATATCATTCTTGTCTTGTAAGAAGGAAGGAATACAGGGGTTATTCTCTTATAAGAATACGGCTGAAGTTTAGTAGCTGCATAAATATTATATAAATTGACTATTGAATACAGTATAGCTTAGAATAGACCTTATGCGGTGAGTCCGTCGTCACGCGATAAGGACGCAAACATATGATATGGGTCCGGTCCTGAGCACAGCTTCTGTGCCCGGGTGGATTATAGATAAGCTGATAGTTGACAGTGCAGTGATGGGTTCGTCAGCGCCTAATTGGGAGTCATTCATGGTTAGGAAAATGGTTCTTAAAATAATTAAATTAAATATTTTGTTATAATACCTTGAAGGTATACACTGTCGATTCCTTGGTGAATGTCAGTTTAGTATGTCAAGTGACGTCACCGGTGCGGATTTATTATTGCACAAGGGTGAATGAATAAGTGGGCTGGCCGTGGGCAATCTCGTATGGATTCATTTCCATATGTTTTATGTATGGGCTGGTATTCAACCCGGTGACTTAACCAAAGAATACCTGGCGTTCAATGAACCTAAGCCTGGACCACGAGTGGCGGAATGCTGAGAGCCTAGAGTAGGATTATATGTATCTCAACGAAGGACTTAGGTCCTTCTGAAGTAAGAATTCATGTAATACATAGATGATTAGTACCGTTTGTAGAAGGTACACGTATTACATCCAGGATCAAATTGCTCTTGTGTAGCTTAGGTATTGGGTTACCTAACAGCTGTTGTGGTTTATTTAGTGGTAATTGTTTCCTTCTCATTAGATTCCCTATCGGAATTACTGGCTGCAGAAGTTAGGGCATTAAGTGAAGAAATTCTTGGAAGTCTTCAGAATTTCGTATTAGGGAAGGTTTGTCTCCCTAATTGTTATCTTATCTGGTAGGAATTCGTGAGGTATTCCGAACTTCTTGGTGGAGAGGTGTGCCCTTCCCCCGGGAGTAGCGTTCCGAAGATTGTACTGAGGATTCAGTAGAGTATCCATCGTGGATAATTGCTTTGCACAAATGCTATCGCTGGACAGTGGTCCGCAAGTTTAATAGCAGTAGAATTGTTCAGTAGTGCTATGGAGTAGGTGTTGCTTTCCACCGAGTTGAATTTTGGAAAAGATTGTACAGATGGTACAGTGGAGTATCCGTTTCGGATAGTTGCACGTAGCAAGTGTTAGTTATTGGACGGGGTTCCATGATGATAATAACCGTTGATGTGTTCGGAATTTCTTGTTAGAGAAGTGTAGCATTCCACGGTGTTGAAGGGCTATAGTATTGAAGCAAGTCATCTTGTTGACGAATTGACTCCTGTTGAGTGTGGAGTATATACTTTGAAATAAAAAATTAATTATTTTTTTTTGTTGTTGTGTAAAATATTATAATATATTTTGTTCTGTCAAAGCACTCACCGAGTACGGGGTCGCATGGTAGTCTGTTAGGCAGCGCGATGAAAGGTTTATGGGAAATGTGGAGGTTGTAGTGGTGCTGCTGGGAGGAATAAGGATAAGAGTATGGTGCGTTCTCGAATGAACTTTGACAGAACTTATGTAACTGTTACGGTAATTGCCGTTCTATTTTTGTTTTGTCTTGAACTTGTACCAAATTTATGTAACTGTTACGGTAATTGCCGTTCTATTTTTGTTTTGAACTTGTACCGATTTTATGTAACTGTTACGGTGATTACCGTTGTATTGTTTGCTTTGTTTTGAGTTTTGGGGATAAGAGCTCTGGTTACTGTAGTGTTGGCAGCATGCGTCATGACTGGGGGCTGCGTTTCTTGGATAGCTAAATCTCGAAACGAACCCGTGCCCTTGTGGTCGGACGTATGGTGGGTCTCGCTTGGTAAATTGAATTCCCGGATTTTTGTTGTTTATTATTGTCTCCTTACTTTGGCTCGGTGTGAATCACCGAGAGGCCCTGGGCAGCCTTAAGAGTCCGGGTTGGGGGAAGCTAGCCTCCCAACCGATAAAGGTTTTGAAGATGGCCTGAGAATACATCTGGGATGGATTGCTGTGTGTCTCCATCACGGGCCTCATGAACCCACATTAGCGATTGCGATTACAGATATGTTCTGTCATGTACACGTTTCGGGCTAAGGTAGCTTCGGTTCGTGAGGGTCGCGTGTCTGTCGCTCGGATCCTAGATGACCAAAGTTGTGTATGTGGTATCACGTGATTCTTGGCTCTGTTCTGGGGGTCCGTAGACGCGTCCTGCTTTCAACCGGGGCTACTCGCCAATTTTGTATTATGTTTTGTATTTTTCTTTTTAAAGGGAACTAAGGCTCCATTTATACAGTTACCATTCTGTGTGGTGGTGAATTGTTACTGCAACGGTTGTCCAGACCTTGGAGTCTGAGGAAACCCAAGTTATGTGTAAAGTTCTGTGTGAACTTAAGGAGATATAAGTCCTCGAAAATGGTTCGGTGTGAACCATAGGATATTTGTTATTCAATGTATAAAGTTCTGTCTGAACTTAAGGAGATATAAGTCCTCGAAAATGGTTCGGTGTGAACCATAGGATATTTGTTATTCAATGTATAAAGTTCTGTCTGAACTTAAGGAGTTACAAGTCCTCGAAAGTGGCTCTGTGTGAACCATAGGATATTTGTAATTTGACGTATAAGGTTCTGTATGAACCTCTTGAAATTTTTAAATGATAAATATTGGCAATTGCGAAATTTATTGTTATCATTGTTGTTATCATTACGCCCGGTAGTGGCCGGAAGTTTGGACCGTCTTGTGCTGTGTGCCAGGGGCGGTCGTATTGTGGAAAGCGCCCGTGATATGGGGCCGCTTTAAAATTTATCGGTTCCCGACTGTGCAGTATAGGGAAGAGCGAGGAAAGGAATGTGTTGTAAAGTGTTGTCTTTGGTGTATCAAGGGAAGTGGGATTCTAATTTTGTGTTGAGCCATGTGGGTGGTTGGTTGGACGGAATCCACATTGAAAGGGGAGAATTTCAGGAATCACCTTGAAGATAATCCACATTGAAAGGGGAGCATTTCAGGAATCACCTTTGAAGATAATCCATATGGAAAGGGGAGAATTTCAGGAATCACCTTTGAAGAGCACCTGGTTCATAGGTTGGCCCGTGACCTACAGTGAACCCACTAAAGTCAGCCTTTGGGAGAAGACTGCAGATTTGTTTTATTATTTTGGTTAAGCTGTGTCCATTTCTCAGAATATTGTAATGAGAGAATGGCTTAACTGATTTGTTTCCCTCTTGGTCAACATTTGATTGTTAGTTGACCTTGCAGATTAATATTTTATTAATTATATTACCCGATTGTATAGTATTATTTTAATTTCTTTGTTGTGTGATTTGATTTTATTAATATTGTATCGATTTCCTGTAATCTTGTACCATTGTGCATTGTTTTGTTTTGTATCAATTCCTGTAACTTGTACCATTGTGCGTTGTTTTGTTTTGTATCAATTTCTTGTAATCTTGTACCATTGTGTATTTTTTTTTGTAAGGAGTTGGGAAGGATTGTTTCCCGCTCCTGTGTAACCGGCTATGTGTTGAAGTTAAATTGTTTAGGAGCCTAGTTAAGGAAAGGTTTTACGTGGTTCCCTTCCTCGTGGTCGGTCTTACACCAATTAAGACTACACCTATGGCAAATGCTGACTAGAGATAAATCGGCCACGAAACCGTATCCGGTGAGGGGTACATACACCCCTCGCTCCTTAGAATTATCTCTCGGACTGATGCGTCTGTGATATACGGAGGATAATTTTTTTTTTTTGTTTGTTTTTTTTTGTTCTTTCAATAACTTCGGGTGGGGTGTTACGACTATATTTGTTAAATTGCATACTTCGCGTCCTCGAAATTGTTAATTCGCGACATATAATAATTTATGAAACTTGTGGTGTCGAGACCATGTGCTTGCCTTGAAAACAGGAAGATTAAAATATTATGAAATACTTGAATATTTTAAAATTCTAAAGACAATAAAATAAGGGTAACTACCCTTGCAGTCAGGTACATTTTTATTCTATGACAACATTGTCACGGGCGACTTAGAGGTCGAGATTGGCAGCACTGTCTCTTTGTACTTCCTTGCCAAGGGGAAGCCGGCTAGCTGGCTCGCCCCAATTCCGTTCTGAACGTGCTGAGATACAGACGTGAATCCGACACTGCTCTTCCTCATATATCACAGAACTTCAGGACGCCATCTTGATTACGGGTGAATATTATTCCTCCTATTTTTAATGTGAATTTCGTCCGCACATTTTAACCATCGCTCAACTTTAATTCTAAATTGTTATTGGAATCTCCCTTGCTAAATGCAACACATTTCTTCTTGCCAGTTTTAAACTTTTTTTCTCGAAATTCGTCGAGTTTTTTTTATATATTCTTTTTTCTTTTTTTTCTTTTTTTTTACAATATAATAAACTGTTTCATTACAAATTGTTCTTGTTTAATTGTGTCGCCTGTCCCAGCGAGATTTGAGAGAGACTTATTCAGAGTTAAGAGAACCCAACGAATCCCAGAGATCTAAAGAGTTCCTGTCTCGTTAAGAAGCCTACTGACCTGTGCGGGCCTGTCGCTCCTTGGTAAGATTGATATTTGGTGAATTGATTTAAATAATCAATTGTGTACATATAATTATTGTTTCCTAAATACAGCAGAAAGGCGTGACAGGATATGCTTTATGGGAGTTGCAGGAGTCTGAGATCGTCTAAGTCTCAGATTACAAAACTTCTTGTTAAGGTGAATCGTCTAAAAAAACCCTGTTATCTTGATCGGGCTTTATGAGGGGTTGGCGATGATAGATCACAGAATGGATTTCTATTCGAGGTTCGGGAGTTATAATTTATTTATTAACGTTTCAATTTTTTATTGAAAAATGTGTTATCATGCATATTTATGTCTGAGACTCCAATGGGAATGCTGAAGTTTATTCCACTTTAGATTGATTACGTTATTTAAAGATTTAAAAACTCTTAAAAATGTTTTTTTTTATTTAACAATATACTGTAAAAACTTGCCAAAGACCTATATACAAATTATATTTTAACTTACTTATTTATATATTACAATTATGAACTAACTTAATCTATATGTCCTACGTGTCATTTTTTTATTAATCTTAATATACAAATTCCTAGAAATAGTCAACACCTACATACTATGTTATGTACTTATAATTAGATAACAATTCTTACAACGAATTATTTAGCAAGACTATGTCCACTCGTTTAGGCTACTTGTATTCCATCACATTCACTCAGACCTTGGTCCTTCCAGCTAATACTGTATGTGAATTAGTAAGGCAACAGATGATGCTTCGGGAGCCTGTGCTTATAACGGAAAGGTAGATCGGATTTACTCTCGTAGCTCCCAGGGCAGCGATAAGAGCATTGCTGTGATTCCGTTGGCTTTTATAGAACTTCGCGGTCCAAGCGAGGATATCGTGCTGGAGGGTTTCTTTACGCTGTTCGACGTGAAGTCGGCAGAGGTTTGTTCTGGGATAGATGTTGAAAGAGATCTTGAATGCCTTGTTCTGCACTCGTAATAATCTTTACACTTAATCTTAACACTTCAAATAATCCGTGTTGCTCATACTACTTCAAACTGGTGCAGCATAGGTCAAGATAGGATGAATAAGGGTTTAATAGAAGTGGAGCTTATTTTTGGATTAAAAAAAGCAGCGTCGATGGCATATCAAACTTAAAGTCTTTATGTCCTTTTGATCCTTTTGTCTGATGGTATTCAGATGAATTTTTCACGTCAGTCGCCGGTCGAGGTGCAAGGCAACCACCGATGATTTAAGGCATCTATGGCACATAACATGATGGCCTCAGTTTTGGCGTCATTGATTTTGAGCTTCCAGTTCGATAAGTATTTTTCAAGGATCTCAAGAGCAATCTGAAGGCAGCGACCAGCTCCATCTACCGTGAGGACACGTAGCATGCCGCATCGTCAGTAAAAAGTGCGAGCTTACAGTTCAAGGGAGTATGTATGTTGTGTGTGTGGATGTTAAATTTACAGGGTCCAAATATACTGCCTTGGGGGTCAACCATTGGGATGGGTCTAGCAGAGGACGTAGAATGATGAGTGGTGACTGTGAAACTTCTATTGGAAAGGTAGGATTGAAGTCGATTCACAAGATGGAGTGGAGAACCAGTAAGGATAAGTTTGTGGAGAAGGCCATCATGCCAGACAGTATCAAAAGCTTTTTCAAGATCCGGCAGCACCATACCAGTACTTCTGTTTCTATTGAAGCCCATCGACACGTCTTCTACACGAGGAATGCATTATTGGATTCATGATGGAACACTAGCCTTGAGGCAATCACCCTTCCAAAGATCTAAAAATGGTTTATATATTTTATTATATTTTAACAGAAAAATTATAGAAAAAAACACAACTCAAATTCAACATTGACTTAAAAGTAGTGTTATCCATCAGCACTTTAAAAGTTTTTTTCATCCTGTACCTTTTTCTAGCCATTTTAAATTTTGTTTAAGAAACGATTATAAGAAACATATGTATGTAATCATGAATTCAAATCATTTACTTTAATTATAAATGCGTAACTGAAACTGTTTATAAAATTTTAAATATTTACTTAGAATTTCTGTTCCTAGGATTTGAAAGCCAGCATATAACCAAATTTTCGGATGTACTCGTATAAACCATTAAAAAAATTACTCTTTTAAAAAATAAATTCGAAAGTTTTGTACTGTTTTCATTAATAATAAAAGCTTCTATAAGACTAGAAAGTAGATGAACTTTTACTAAAGGTAATCTTCATGTTTAGCATTTTTAATATTTAAAGAAGTTAAGGCTCTATTATCTCTCATATCAACTATGTATTCGAGAACTTTTGCTTTTTTCAGCAGGTGTTCCTTCCACTTGAAACTTTTAATGGAATAGGAATAATCTAGTAGGATCGAACATTAGTCATTTCAAACAAAGTTTTTATTAAAGCGGGAAAGAGAAAGTTCAGGAACAATTTTTTTCCAGGTGTCTTTTGTCACACACGATGATAAATATTTTCATTACTGAATATTTTCCTTCAAACATAATTACTGTCATTTATACAACTCAATGTCATGAAGAGCTATTTAATAAAACACTTATTTCTAAAAAGTAGCTCGTCTTAAAAATCTTAGTAAAAAAATATTAAAATAATTGCTAACCATTTATTTTATTTTTACTTTACTAATAAAAAATGTGTTGAAAAATATTTACGTACTCAGTTACCGGATTTCAATTTATTAGTCGGAATGTTAAAATAAGGATTTTATCAAAATATATTATGATTTATAGTTTTATAAAATAAATTTATTTACTTTGGTTCAAAATGTTAAGGAAATATTATATAAAGGAAAGAATATAAAAATAAGTTTTACTTTAAATTTGTATTTTTTAGAGGTTATTACAGAGACCTGGAGACCATCCTGAATTATCGAATGAAATTCGATTATTTGGAAAACATAATATATTGTTTCGTGAAGTCTGCACCTTGATTATTGTTGTGTATTTACCATTAATGTAGTTCTATTCATGTATGACATAACACAAAAAATACGTAATTTTATAAATTGATAGATGTATACGTTTTACGAGAATCAAAGAGATGCTAGATAGTGAAATACACTTTTATGCACTAGTGCCCATCAAAGTCCAATTAAGTTTTAATTATTATTCATCTTCAGTTACGCGGTCCCAAGTGTCTGCTAAGTTTCAATTTAATTAAATTAAACAACTTAAGTAGAGACAAGTTCGCTGGTTCATCTGAACAGGTTTTAACGAAGACGTGCCATATTAATGCAACTTTGAGCCACAGACGTTTTTCAGACAGTTCATTATAAGTGGCTTATGCGATATTACGAGTAAGTTATAAATTCAATTAAAACGCTCGTTCCTTAAGATATGCAATAAAGTAGTAAATATCGCAATCTACGGTACATAATTATTTAAATATCAAATTTTATTGAGAAAAAAAACCTTTGCGAGAAACATAATGTGTAATTTAGTTTAAGGTTTTATGTCTCATAAGATACAACTATTTTTGTATGACTTTTCGTATTGGCGCTTTTGTTTGTTTGGTAAAAGATGGGGTTAGATAAGTTTGCTGAGTTTTTCACTAATTTCGGTTAGTAATAAATCATCGACCAGTTTTTTGATAGGCACCACAGAAGTTTTAGCTTAATTTGAGAAGATTTGGTGTGGTGGTCAGCAGACCGAACGAGATGGAAGCGTTTTGTGCTTTCTATTTTTGTGGTCCTTGCTACATGTAGAAGTAATGGATTGGAAGAATCGCGAATTAGATTTATTAAAAAATATGTATTATATTGTTTAAAGTTAAGGCATTAACATTGTGGAGGTTTAAAGACATTGTAATTTGTTTTATCAAACACTGTTTATTCCACTTTTTGTAACTGTATAACCCTACCGGTTTGAAGGCTTTCATCGCATCATCAGGAGAGTCTTGTTTGTGCTCCCCTGATGATAAGGTGAAAGCCTTGAAACCGGTAGGGTTATACCGTTTCAAATAGTGGAATAAACAGTGTTTGATAAAACAAATTACAACAAAAAAAAATATGATTACGAAAAGGTTTGTGTAAAAAGTTAAATTTAAAAAAAAAATTAGATTTAGAAATAAATTTTGTTTGATCTTTATAAAACGATTTGATATCAATTTTTTTTTTAATATTATACAGTGTTAAAATGCGCACAGTGATATAGAAAAAAATGGAAGAAGTAAAATGTTTTATTATCATTCTCTTAATGATTATTGTTTCTTTGAAAAACTGAATAAATTAAATGTTATATTTCAAAGTTTCTGCAACATATTAAAAATAATAGTAACAGGCTTAATGAAATTAAGTAACGAAATAATTGAAAGATTATATTAAGAAAAAAAGGTTCATTTTATAACATTGATAACAAAATGAAATTACTTTCTTCAAATTCTCTTTAAAAGGAATTTTTAATACACTTAACCTCCAAACTGAGAATTTGTAACACACAATATATGAAACAAAAAAGAACTATATTTATATTTGTAGCTGTTTTCTGGAGTATTGGTTAAGAAATTAAAAAGTGTGATTATCAAAATGAACATATTACCGCTATGAAAATGATATATCTTCAAGTGTGAAGTGTTTATGTTGAAAATATTTTTTTAATATATTGAATTATTAATTGAACACTAAAAATAGTACCTTCAAGATTTTGGTGACTACTATATTTCAAAAAACATATTTAAGTGAAGTATTATGTTTTTATTTCACAATAAACTTGAAAGATATCTTCTTTAAAAATATGCTAATTATATTGAAATCTTTTTTTTCAAAGCATCACACTCAATTTACTGTGAAATTTCACAAGACTAACGCAAAACAACAGACTTCCAGATTTAGCTTCCATTTCTAGATTAAATAGAGAAGATGAGCCCCATCTACTTTCATTATCTGTGTAGAGCTCTGCCACTAATCCACACCATGCAATAGAGGTGACCCGTCCCACCCTTTTCTTACTATCGTCTTTTCAACGACAAAGAAAGGAGAGTTTACAACTTCAATGTTTAAATTTTAAAGTCTTAATTGCGATGAACGACTTACACTAAAAAAATGAACACTATAAAACTATTTTATGAAAAAAGATATGAACCTCTCTTAATTAAATTTTACAAATATTTATTTTAACGCTTTCATGCGGATTTTTTGATTAAAAACATTTCTTCCGATCAACTAAATTTTGTTTCAAAATTATTATCAGTATATGTATGGTATGAAGTGGCAATGGGCCGGACACGTAGCCAGAATGTCAGACTCCCGATGGACATCCGAAATAATCCAATGGTACCCAAGAGGCATAAAGGGGCCCAGAAAAAGACCGAAGGTACTGGATATATGAAATCAGGAAGCATGGCAGCATTACATGGCATCAACGAGTAAAAAACCGAACTATTTGGAGTCAACTTGGGGAGACCTTCATCCAGCAGTGGATCGACCCTGGTTGACAATGAATGAATGAATATGTATGGTATATGACCATATCTTTAGTATGTGTGCTGAAAACCATCCGGCGTCCTCGTGATCAGGCTCGCCCTTCTATCGGTTGGAAGTGTATCTTGATTGTGAGGAGGTTACGAGATAATGCCAGACCTTTCATAGTTTATATCTCTAAAATATGTTGTTTTCATCTCTGAATAAAAATGAAACACGTTAACTATTTAAAAAAACATTATTTTATTTCAACATCTTATATAAATATATCTGGCAATTTTTTTGCTTTATAGCAATATATTATTATGGATAAGCTTTTGCTTTATAACAATATATTATTATGGATAAGCTTTTGCTTTTTAGCAATATATTATTATGGATAAGCTTTTGCTTTATAGCAATATATTATTATGGATAAGCTTTTGCTTTATAGCAATATATTATTAGGGATAAGCTTTTGCTTTTAAGCAATATATTATTATGAATAAGCTTTTGCTTTATAGCAATATATTATTATTATTAAGTAAGTAAATAAATATAATATTTGAGCTAAAATAAGGAAAATTATAACAAAAGGCCAATCACAAGGAAAATAAGGAGAAGGATGAGAATTGTGTAGGATTTAGGGGCGAGGAATGTTTTTGAATAAATATTGATCCTTTATTATTTTTATACATAAGGAGAAAATCACATTTAATTGGTCCAGGAAGATTGTTCCAAAGTCGAGTCGAGTGAACCGCTAAAGATGGTGCATAGAATGATGTGCGATGCATTGGTATTCAGAAGTTTTTTTCCGTAATTCGACAGTCTCTCTGAATAGTTTATGCTCACGAAGATAATTGAATTCTTTTCGATGATAGGACAGCTTTGTTTTTTCAACTCTCCAATAGGGTTGGCAGAAAGTGAAGTTTCTTTACTGTTTTATTCTCAGCCATAAGAATCTAGCATGGTGTTCGGAAATATGAAATATTTATATAAGGTTGAAAGTTAATATATTTTATTCATTCTAGTCTATAAAACAATTTCTCACAAGCATCCAGATAAAGAACATTCTCGTATTCGATTGAGAGTAAAATTATGCTTGTAAAAATCTTTGGTAAAATCGAAGCATTTTAAAAGTTTCATTGTATAGTAACCAACAAATTAATTTGTATACACCAAGTATAATCAATTTGTATACACCAAGTATAATCAATTAAAATTTAAAAAAAGATATAATATTACAAGAGTGTTAACGAATATTATAGAATTTTACTTTTATTTAATTTGTGTTTATCGAAACAAGAAAATGAATTAGTAATGAAGTAATGAAAGGAAAGAACGAGTACGAAGAATGGAAGATTAAAACAAAAATACTGGTTGAGGAAAAGAAGAAACTAAGAGATGAATAAGGCATAAAATTGAGAAAGGGAAATATATGTAGTGAAAATGTATGACAAAATAAGTAATAAAGTGATTAGGGATAAGTGTGAACATAAGGCTGATGTGTTGAACAAGATGAAGAAAAGTGCTCTGAGGTCGTTGCGCACGTGAAACGAATGAATAGAGAAAGTCTAATAAGACAAATGTCTATTGACAAATGTGACAATACAGCGCAAATGTGAGAAGAAGGCATGGTAGAGGAAGTCCACGGAAAGTTTGGTTGGATCAAGTGTATGATATTTTGATAAAAGGAATTGTAAAAAGTTTGAGAAGGTTTATTAATATAGATAAGGCGAAATATATGCGTCACGATAGTAACACCGAACGCTCTCTCTTTTCTGACTTCCGCGATAGGAAGACGCCATGATAGTACTCGTATGTTTGTAATATATAAAATAAAATTAGTGTTTTTTTTAATACATGTATGTTTTTTTATTTACATGTGTAAGTAAAAAACCTATTTTGAATATAATTTTGCCCGTTTGAGAAAATAATTAACTAAAAAAATACCCAATAAATAAAAGTTTATTTCTCACGTGGTTGTTACCCTCATAACTGAGATGTCTTTTTGGTTTGGCCTTGGCAACATACGAACCCATCGTCCACAAAACTGAGAACGTAGAACCAGCCTATGTATAATCATCACGATACGGGTGAAGTGTCGAATGTGGTTGGGAATTTTTTTAGAATTTATTATTCCGAATTATAATATTTAGAATTCCGTCTAGTAGCTGGCAATTTTCCTGCCCATTGGGGGGGGGGGGGGGGGGTTGACTTATCAATCGTCCATCTAACGTTATCACCCGTAATAAAAGAGAAGTTTGTAGGACGCTGGGCTGCGGACCGACATACAAAGAAGCGTTTTGCGAGTTGTGTTCCAGAATAAAGAAGCCAGTATTTGATTAAGGGTGTAAAAAATTGGTTCGTCAATAAAAAAAAATGATGACATCTTTAGTTGGTAACATGCTTGTCACCTTACCCGGATGTTGCTTGATCCATTCCCCGTTTTTTTCTTTTAAAAGAAGGTTCTAGTCTGGTTTTCACTTAAGGCTTATTCAAACAGCTTTCTGGCTGAAATAACCACGGTAAACATTTGCTACGTGGCAATAAAATTGCTAAATTGTACTATATACAGTTAAAGTGAGAAATAATGGTACAGTAATAATAGAAAAATAAAAACGGTATAAATTTCAATAATAAAATACCTTGTATTATTTCTTTTAAGAAAAATTAAATTAAATTAAAAAAAAAGCGAGTGTAAACAGACCTTTACGGCATAGATTGTCGACTTAAGATAGAGAAGCAATTGTTTGGAGCCGTGACGCAACTAATCTTCATTTGACCTGTCCCTCGGATTCGCTTACTTTTTTACATTTTGTTGATTACACTCGGGCCCCATGGGGTAGGAAATTGAATAAAATCCTAAAGAATGATAAAGGAAAAACAAATTGGACACGAAAGAAAGGACACAAACGAGTAGACACGATTTGAATACTTGTTTGTTTTTTCTTTTGTGTTTTGTGTATGTATGCGCCATCTGTGAAAATAAAATAAAATAAATAACCATCATCACCATCACGCCATGTCCTAATTTATCCCAATTGGGATAGGCAGATATAATAGATCTCAACTTCATTCTATCCTGACACACTCTTCTATTGTTCACACTTCATACTTACACATTTTGATCGTGTCTTATTTTTCTAGGTCTTTCCAAACTTTTTGTACTTTGTATAGTAATTGTTTAGATTATTTTTGTAAACTTCTCATTATATATTTTTGTGTTGTATTGTATTATTGTATTACCTTACACTTTCGTTTTATACTGTTCAACCTGGTGATATTATTACCATGTCGCAATCTCTTCCAAGCAACATGAAATATATTAAAGACGCCTTAAGTGAACATTATGGAATCTTTAAAAAAAAAATCTAGGCTCCAGCGGGATTTTAACCCGCAACTTCCGGGATAGGAGGCAGGCGTCTTATTAACTAGGCCACGGAGATTGTCTTTGTACGTAGTCCCAATGTTTCTTTATTTATCTCAAACAATGCGTCTTCTTTCAATCCACATTCTTTTCTTATGTTTTCATTTCTTATTCTGTCATACGTCATTTTTCCACACATTCTACGCAACGCTCTAATTTCTATCACATTTATTTTACTTTTATGACTTTTTGCCGTTACCGTGTTTCACTTGAATATTCAAATGTTGTGACCATTATGCGTAGCCAGCTTTGTTTCTCTGGAGATTATCCGGTATATAAACGCATGCATGTGTGACCATTATGAGTAGCCAGCTTTGTTTCTCTTGAGATTATCCGGTATATAAACGCATGCATGTGTGACCATTATGAGTAGCCAGCTTTGTTTCTCTTGAGATTATCCGGTATATAAACGCATGCATGTGTGACCATTATGAGTAGCCAGCTTTGTTTCTCTTGAGATTATCCGGTATATAAACGCATGCATGTGTGACCATTATGAGTAGCCAGCTTTGTTTCTCTGGAGATTATCCGGTATATAAACGCATGCATGTGTGACCATTATGAGTAGCCAGCTTTGTTTCTCTTGAGATTATCCGGTATATAAACGCATGCATGTGAATTTGCAATAAAGTACGAATATTGACCTATTCAGTATTAATCGTGGTTTTTTTTTTAATATTTAGTTGCATGGAACACTGAATTTGAATTCATTCGAAATATTAACATTTTTTACCTCTCTATGTTATAACATACTTTTGAATAACAATCCTCAATTGGTTCATCAGTATAACATACTGATACTTAAACTACAACGTAGTACTTAAATGTTTTTAACTAAAGTTTTTTTTATAATTTGAATGATTTAGTTAAAATAATTTATGTAAACTTTAACCATGGGAAACTTTATTTCCAATACTTGTTAAGATTAATTAATATAAATAAAAAAATTTAATTAATAAATATAAGTAAATAAATGAAAATAAGTATACAAATTATTATTATTATCTCTGTAGTCATATGCGAAATATTTAAACAAATACATGTGCTATCAATGATTGTATTATTATGTTACACTTCGTTTTATACATAACAACATGGCGGGTTTATTGCCATCTAGCAATCTTCTCCAATTAACCAGAATAACTTTCAAGAAGCTTTAAGTGAAAATCAAATTGAAACCCTTTTTAAAAAAATCCTTTACCAGTAGTAGTCGGTCCCACAACTCTCGAACTCGTCATATTTATAATTCGGTAAATCTTTTCAAATGCATTTACTTGAAAACTATATTACACAAAATTTTGAGTTTTGGTAGAACTTGTGCTATGCATAGACGTTGAATTGTGTTTTTTATGTATTTGTAATCTCTTTTCACGTCGATGTCAATAGTGATGCCCGATTTGGTGCAGTGTGGACTGTCCGCCTTTGGACGATCTCGTATAGTGTTGGTGACTATGAATTTATTGTATTTGAATCTTTGCATTTTTGTGAGTGTGACGTGTGTACTTATTTGTATGCTTATGCATTGTTGAAGTTTTTTTTATTTTTTATATTCTTTCCTTTGTAACGTATGGAACACTACCTACTTTTTTTTTGTTTTTGTTATATGAAGTACATTGTACCGTTTATTAATGAAAACCATAATCAATTTATGATCATGTTTTTGTTATATGAAGTACATTGTACCGTTTATTTATGAAAAACATAATTAATTTATTATCCTGTTTTTGTTATATGAAGTGCATTGTACCGTTTATTTATGAAAAACATAATTCATTTGTGATCCTGTTTTTGTTATATGAAGTGCATTGTACCGTTTATTTATGAAAAACATAATTCATTTGTGATCCTGTTTTTGAAGTTGTTTGAAATAAGAAAATATAAAAAGGAGTCGCAGGACAAGGATACCTGATAAAAAAATATGCATCGACCCTTATAGGACTAAGGAATAAAGACAAATAAATTATGTATTTGTTTGATAAATAAAACTGTTGAGGAGTCAAGTAAAAAACCAACATTCATTTTCCACTGTTGAACTTTTAGATGTCGCCCTTACTTGTTTGTTTCCGATTTATAATAGGCATTTTAAATTGCTTTATTTATTTTAATATTCAGATTTAATTTTCAGGCTCATTTTTGCATATTATCTTTTCCTTATGTTAATCTAACACTTCTTTATTTAATTTTTGTATCAAAATTATTCTTTAATGTGATACGATATTTTTCTAGATTTTGCAATCAGATAGTGAAAGATTTTTTGTGTAAATAATAAGGCTAGGGATAGGCAAGACTTCAGAATATCAATCATTTGACTTCCTCTGCCACATCTTCCACACAAATTTCATTTTTTTATTCATTCGTTCTTTATGCCCAAACCCTTTCAGTGTGCTTTTCTTCATAATTATCAAGACATCAGTCCCAAATTCACACTCATTCGTAATCGCTTTTCAAATTCTGCGAAACATTGTCATCCCATGTATTCTAAGTGCATGTTTTTTACAGCATTTATTCTGCTCTTTTCAGTTTTTTTCCACGTCTACGTTTCACTCTCATACTTAAAATGCTAGAAATAATATACTGGTTAATATATGTTTCTCACTGACTTTGTGTTCTATTTCTTCACGCTGCTTGATATCTCTTGTAAATAATATACTGGTTAATATATGTTTCTCACTGACTTTGTGTTCTATTTCTTCACGCTGCTTGATATCTCTTGTAAAGGATATTCGTCAAATTCTTAACTATTTTAAATAATAAATTAGTCAGAAACTCTATTTTAAAGGCTAAATTAGTCAGAGTGTTATATAATATACGAACCAAACTCGAGGAAAAATCCTCACGTTGCAAAGCAAAGTCCATTTGTTACACAGAATATGAATTTTTAAAAACTAAACGTTGACCATATGCTCACGACGCCGATATCGCTACACTCAAGCCTCCTGAATCCGGATTCCCCGTTAATTCAGTTCCAGTCTTGCTTTGCTTGTGAGTGCTTGTACTTTATACACTAATTTTACTAATGTAATTAATTATTATTATATTATATCCTGTGTACAGATCCAACAAAAGCCATAATTTTACAGGAGACCTAAATATTACAAAGATTGTATAACAAAATAAGATACGAATTTCAAATTACACAAAAAAAAACAACAGTGATCATATAATGTACAAGAATCACGCTAGAAAAAAATTCATAAGTCAAATATTAGTTTACTGAGGTAGACAAAAAAAATTATAGTTGGATCAAGAGAATGATATTTTGAAAGAACATCTAAAAAGTCAGCGAAATCGTAGAGTAGAAGTATAAGAAGGTATATGGATGTAGATGAGGCGAAAAAATATGTTGCGAAAGGAAGATCTAGCACTCCTAACATACCCTGACAGGAAAACGGCGTTATGATGCATGCATTGGTTTATTCTTATTTTCTCTTCGTACTTTATGTTGGAAACAACAGTTTTTAATGTTGGTCTAGCGCTTCGTATGTGCCTATTAAACATCTTTGGAGCTGTTGGGACATAGCTAAATGTCTTTGTGTTATTTGGTATGAATCTTTTTCAATAAATTATTATTATTGTTATTTTATTTAGTTTATCATATTCTGATATATTGACTTGGTATAATAAATCATTTTTGTGTGTTTGGTAATATCAAGGTTCTCGCTTTGCATTTCTGGATATCATCTGTTTCTAACATATCTCTGTAATGTATACATTTGACCAAATTTCTTGTATCAGTATAATTGTAAATTCATAGAAATCATAATACTTAAACATGGTGATAAGTTACAGAGCAATTAAGAAAATTTTCTTTCGAATGACGTATAACCTTTACCATTTTGTTTTACTTTTGGTGCACATTTTTAAATTGAAAAAAAAAACGGACACAACTTAGGTTAACATCTAATAAAAGAAACAACACAGGAAAAGCAAGTTATTTCGAATGGACATTCTCAAATTATATAGATCTAGGTTTGTTGCCTGTCATTTGACGTACACTCAGTTAATCAGTACTTCATTAAGAAACATACTTCTATCATATACAGGAAGACTGGTACTCAGTGCGAAATATTGAAAGCTGTGGTACGGGGGAGTTGACACAGGTAAAAAAGTTTTTATTAATAAAATATAAAAAAATAATCGTTAAATGGGGAAAAAACTGAGCTTACTAATAAAATAATCCCACCTTAATTTCAAATAGTAGTCGAGTTACCGTAAAACGGATGTGTTAGTGTTTCTTCATTATAGTACATCCAACCATATAACGAAGAATTGCAAGCAATTGTTTATGTAACGTACCAATTTTCCGCCAAGCCATGAGATGTTACATACAAATAAAAAATGCAGCAATGACAATTTTCCTTAAAAACTACTAGCTCCGTTATGATTGGGATTTAATATCATGTTCGTATTTTTTGCTTGCTATTACGTCCTTCAAAATGTTGCACCAAGTTCACATTTCACACAATACAGACTATTTTCTCGGGCCATTGCCATTATTTTGTAAAAAAGCAAATCCTTTCCTATTTTGCATGCCAAAGGGATTCTTATGAATAATAAGAATAAACATTACGGGGAGGAACCAAGAAATGACTAAAGTTTATAAATTCAAATATGCAATGAATATCGAATGAAAGGTCTCTTTGAGACATAAACTTAAGGTTAGTTTTCACTTCTGTGAGATGCAATTTTCCGCTGTGCCGCTTCTTTCATTCTGCTTCGTTTCACATAACTTGAAATCTTTTCTGAATTTGCAAACTCCGAAGGATTATGATGGTGAACCAGGTTAGCATTTCGCCAAGTGCAAACAGAAGATACGAAGGATGTTATAATTATCGATGTTCGTGTTTGATTATATTACAATATGTTTCAATATTGATCCTTTATACTTATTTATATGTTCTCAGAGTAAGAAAAAAATATTGAAAAAATCAGTTTTATTGATATGAACAACATGACAAATTATTTGATTTTAAAATTTTGTTTTCTTGCTGAGAAATTAAAACACATATTCTTAAAATTTTTAGAATTTAGGAAAAAACAAAGACATTTTACTAGAAAATAATCGAAGATTGTAATAACTCATGACATTAATTATTAATGCCATTAATAATAAAATTAAAAACTTAAAAAAAGTAGTAGCTAGAAAATATTTCAACAACTAAGCAAATAAAATTTATTAAATAAGCTATTAATTAAACACCAAATTAGAAAGATTGCCTAGATGTAGATGAGAAAATATACTAAAAAAATTGTCTAGAATATAAATATTAAATATATACTCGTACATAACATTTATATGCCTTTTCCCCAATCGAATATCGTTATGCAATGATTTTTTTCGTTTTATTTCGGTTATGTATTGGACTTTCAATAATTCGATAGCGTTTTATGTTAATCCAACACTTTTTAAATGTTAAGAATCAAAATTAACAAAAAAATTGAGAGTTAAAATGTTTGTCCTGATACTTCTACTGATATAACTTGAAGTACTAATAAAACCACATCAAAAAGATTGTTCAAATACATATTTTAAAAGATTACATTTTCTCCGTATAAACAACCAAATGACGATCTCCAATGCAATAAATAGAATTGTTTGTCTTCTCCATATAAATTTCGACTTCAATTCCCAATAGTGATTAAATTAAATCATCTGTATAATTTTTTTTCACTTCAAAAGCTTAATAGATTTTTGGTCGAAACACAATGAAGAGAAAATTGCCGGATTGTCTTGTATACAATTATCACATTGAACAATTAATGTCACACCAAAGCATCTGCTAAATAAGACTGATCGCGTCCTTTGTGATCTTTATATAAAATTCTATACATATTTATGAAAGAAAGTTTTCTATCAATCGCCTATTATTAAACAGTTTTATCATATTATGTTTTTAGGCAATTCCAATTATTCAATAGTAGGTGGACTGGTTTTATACTATAAAGTATTCAAGAAGCACTTTTTGTAAATGTTTACTTTCAAAACAACGCTGTGTATAGAAATACTCCCTAAAATGAAAAAAAAAAATTATTTATTATTCATGAATTTCTTAAAAATATTAAGTCTTTAGATATCAGAAAAGAATATCAACTCATTTCTTTGGCACCGTCAGCCTTAAGACGCAATCGAATTTGTAGTAGTATTTTAACAAGAGTATAATTTGGAGTAGCCTTTTGAATGGAAGTGTGAGGACTATATTTTATAATTTAATTTAATTCAAAATGGCTATAGTATTTCAAAGAAAAAATTCTCGGTCGCCATTTTGAGATAGTTGTCGGCCTACAAATTGGGAGAATCCTAAATTATCATTATTTCATACTCCGCTGATCACGTGTCAAAGATGATACGAATCACGAAGTTCTGTTGTGTTCTAAATATAATTTGTCGTGACCAAAATAATAATTGTTTGTTATTGTCGGCGAGTGATCCGGTGTCACAGGGATTGAAGTCTCAAGGTTTGCCGACGTGAGATCGTCCAGGTGGGCTATGACGCGTTCTCCCACCTTGCCAGCCGTTCAGCTTCCCGGAGGGCCAGCGTTTTCGCTCCATTCTCGGCCAGAACTCAAACCTACAGACATCTGTCTATCTAGTGCATTCATTCCATCCCGGGCATTGTAATTCTTTTAATTAATAATTACTCTCGAGTTCACTTTAATAATTTTAAATTCAGTTAAGGTGAAATTCCCTATCAGGAATTCTCCCTTATCCAGAAACCGCTTCCGTTCCATCACGATCCATTCGACCAAATTACGCAGTTGTTTATTACGTTCTATCTACGCCCGACACGTGTTGTGTCATGGGCGTTGTTCTCTGCCAGACCATCCGAAGAAGTCCTCAGCTGGTGCCATGCACTCTATGAGTAGCATCTACCCTCATCTGATTCCAAGGAATTTGCCCCGACCGTCGACAGGCCGCAAGCCGTCTGGACCTGTCGTGGACATCATGAATGAGAGTAAATTGGACACATCAGCCGTTATTACGTAATAACCTTCTCAAAGGTATTGTGAATCTATTTATTGTAATCTTTTGTTGATTTCACTTTCCATCTAAATAGTGTGGGGGCTCAGCCATTCGCTTTATCAATGGTCTGAATTTGATTAAAACTTAAACTCAAATTTAGAGATTTACATGAGCCATTTTAATTATTCGAGATTTATCTTTTTTTTTGCGAAGTCGAATCATTGATCCGATTTTGATAATAAATACTAATTTTCAATTTATATTGTGTTTCAATTGTCATCCCCTTCCAGGTATCGGCATTGAGAGATTTCCACAATGTTACCCATCAAACTTTGATTTGTAAAAAGTCCTTGCTCATTTTCATATACCGCTGAACTAACCTCGAGTCAGGACTGTTAAGGAATTATTGCGTGATATTTCAAATAACGTAAATTAATTTTAAATCATTTACATAAAGAGGAAACTGTCTGACTGAAGATAAGTGTATTATCAACTGGGCAACCTTTGTTGCCTTGTTGGTAAAACGCTTACCTTCTAAACTGGGAGACATGCGTTAGATTCCCGTTGAAAGCCTGTTTTTTTAAAGAATTCAAGTCTGGTTTTCACTTAAGACTTCTGACTATAACTCTAGTTAATTGGAAGATATTTCCAAATGGCAATAAGCCCACTAAATTTTACTATATATTACGAAAGTGTAATAAAATACAATGTTTCAATGCTTTCAGCCCTACGATACAACACAATTTTACGAAATATTTCCTCGTATGATTATTTAAAAAAACTAGTACATATATCTTTGTTTTAAAAGTGCATACTACATTTATAAAATCACATATATCGTTCAAAATGTATTTCTTAAAATTATAAAGTATTTAAAAAGAGGGCTAGTTGTTTGTAAATAATCATGCAACTGTTATCTCGACGTCTGGCACGAGTCCGCGCACCGCGACGCCCGGAACAGAGCGTGGCGTGACGCGGCGTCTTCAAGCTCCGATAACGTCAGGGTAGACGTCCTTTTACGCCACCTTCATCAACTCCTTAACGCACTGATAACAAAACCAACCCCTCACTTAAATTAATGAAAATACGACTGTGTAAATAAGCAGAGATGGGTTTAGCATTTTTTTAAATAGTTCTTAAACTAATTTTAAATGAATAAAAGAAAAATAAGTCTGCCTCAGAAAAAAACTGTTTTTAAAATAAACTTGAGAGACTTCGTGTTCATACAAAACTTTAAAGTTTAATAAATAATTCAAATGAACCAGCGGAGTCAAGAAGTTGGTGTTGGAATGGGAAACAGGTTAAATAAAGTAAGGACTATTGCTAAATTGACCGCCAAATTTGATATTTTTCTAATCTCGAGAATCTCTCGGTTTACCAGCTGTAATTCGTTGGCTCTGATTGATATCAAACGAGGGGGTTTTCTCAAACAAGTATTTAATGTATTCTGAATAATTGTTATTTGAAGGAATATTAATTTTACGTTTAAATTAATAATGAGATGTTATTTATGTTTTCTTTTTCTTTGTTTATATAGCTCATATATACAAATTTAACCTAATTACATATAAAGGTATATAAACAGTATAAAACAAGTTAGAAGAAACAATTGTTTCGTCGAAAACACCTATTACTAAGAAGACAATGTACTTTTTGGAATTTTGAAGATGTCAATATGTGAGATCCGATTTAAAAACCAGCGGAACAAAAAAAAAGATTTAAAAGGCAGCCCGCGAAACAAAAGAAAAGCACTTAGCAAGTTAGTTCCAAATAAATATACTAGAAGATTAGAAACCTTTAGTGAATGAAAAAAAGTTTCAAATGAAAACATAACAATGAATCTTGAGTTCGTGTGATAGTACCAAACAGATATAGCGATGGCAGCAAAGTTCTCGCCGTCTATGGCCAATTAGAAATAAAACACATCACAGTGGAGCTCGGTACGAGTGCAATTACCGTGCGCGGGGAGAAATGGTTTGGATAATATTAACTTAATCCTCGGCGGCGAATTATGTGACCCCGGGGCAATCCTCTGTTCCCGAATGAAAAACAATTACTGGCTGCCCGGCCAGGGTGGGAGAGTGTAATCGGCTGCCTCAAGAAGAAACATAGCATACGCATAAATACAATTTCAAATATATGAGGAGTTATAAATTTTCAAAATATATATAAACCAAAACAATAAACTGTTCGTTGAGAAAAAAACTTATTAAAAAAATAATAATTGAGATTATGTAAAAAATGCATGTTCGTGAAAACTTGCAGTATACGGCATATGAACATCGCTTACATGTCGCAATGAAAAAAATGTTAAACTCTGTTGGAAAGATTCTTATCATGGTCACGTGTTCAATTTTCAAAAAGCTTTCCGTGTCATTTGTCGATTGAATGAGCACCATAGATATGGGTCAAAATAATGAACTTTTGATACTGCAATAATGGTCTAGTTGGTATAACACCTGTCTCCCAAACTGTAAGTGACAAGTTCGTTTTCCACTAAATCAATATGGTCTTCACTTAAAATATAATTTACATATTTCTGCTGGCGGAGATAGTTACATGACAAATATCTTGTCAAATTTTTGTAAGTACAACGAAAGAGAAGTATTTTAAAATACAATTCATAAATATTTTTTTCAAGAACTTGAAGAAAGCATGTATTACGAGATGAATGACTGAGGACAATACAGATAGTACGTGCGTGGATACAAATCAGTGATTTAATTAGCAATATGTTTTTCTCAAAATAAATGTGCATTGTGTTATTTTACACTTTCTTTGTATACAGTTTGACCTGGTGGGCTTATTGTCATATGTAAATAACTTCCAACCAACCATAAGCCTTAATTAAAAACTAGATTGAAATCCTTTAAACAAATCTGTACCCAATGGAAATCGAATTCACGATTCTCGCGTTAGAAAACAGGCATCTAACCAACGGGGTCACAGAGGTCGTCCATCATGTGGTGACGGAATATGTCCATTAGTGTTGATTTACTGCAAAGCACTCCTTTTTTCAATTTTCAATATCAAGATTTGCAACTTCTCAATAACTAAATCATACTCTCGTGTGCACATCGATTATTTCATGGATTATATTCAAATTCAACACTGGACTGTTGTTGGTTAATAAAACAGTTACTAGGTTTCTCTTGGTGTATCAGCAGTATGCACTGGATGAGACCCGATGAACACGCTTCTGCTCTATTCTATATAAATATCAAGTATGAAACTGGGAAATTGAAAGCATGTTGTGAATATTTTAGTGTTTTTCATTAGGATCTCGAGTACTGCTATACTAATTTTAGAAATGGACTTTATTATTGACTCCTAAAATCTAATTTGATATAAAATTGGTTAATATAACTTGTTTCCCTAATCCTATTTTGATTTTTAATTTATATAATGCACAATTGTTTTGATCAAAAAATTAATAAGTATTGACCAAGTTAATGCATTTTTGAATTAAGAAAAGGTAAGGACTAAAACAAACAGAAGACACTGTAGAAGAAAATGTATGAATGTGAAGGAGGAGAAGAAAATATATCGTTATGTCCTGCCTGTCCACTTCAATAGGGAAATGTCGTGATGATATTTAAGTACTGACGCTAGTTTTATTAACTTAATTTTACTCCTCAGAACGACATTTTGGTTTATTTTAAGGATTAATAAACCGAAATGATTAGTCTTAAAGATTAAATGAACTTTTTGAAACTAACAATATTTTTTTTGAAATTTATTATAGGTTGAAAATTTTGTTTAATTGGTTTTTATTTTCTTACCGTATTCACTGCATTCTATTCTCACTTGTCTCTCTGTTTACCATATACCCATACGGATGAAATTTTCAATTGTTTTTTTTTTTAATTGTATGTGTAAACATTTAAAAATTTCAACACATTTTATCAATGGTTCAATAACTACGTGTATAGTCAATAATTGTAATAAACACCGAAAACGAATACTTCAAATATAGACGTAAAATTCCTGGGAAATAAATGAAACTTTCCATTCGGTATTTATAGAAAGTTGGCCAATTTACATATTTGAAACAGCGAAAAGCTGATATCGTCGCATTGAAATATAAGTCGCGGTGCAAAAGCAATAAATAAAGTCTCATGTATTGGCTGTTTATATGATGCAATAATCCTACGTACACCTGAAACTTGCAATCCCCATACTTAAGCTGGATTATATGAAACTCACATAAATACTGGCACATGCACACTACACGCCGAGGGAATAAGCGCATTGGTACAAAATTTTCTGGAGTGGAAACGAACAAACGTGGGATAACACATTATTAGGTATTGGTGGTAGAGTTTATAATCGATGTATCATCGGGAATTAAAAGGTTTAACTTAAAAATATTTTGTATTATGAGTTTGAACAATTATTGACAAAATCGATGAACTACTCTTTTTCATACTAACACAATAATCACATTTTACACATCTTCATTTATCGTGACTGAGGAACGAACTTTCAAGATATATCAGATATGCACCAGCCTTTTGTATTATATTGTATTACCTACACTTCCGTTGTACACAGTAAAACCTGGCAAGCTTATTGTCACGTGGCAATATCTTCCAATTAACCAGAAATACGTTAAAGAGGCGTCTAGTGAAAAATAGACTGGAGTCCTTTTTTTTATTCTATGTTTCAATGAGAATCGAACTCGCAATCTCCAGGATGAGAGACAAGCGTCTTACCAATTAGACCACGGGGGTCGTCCTTATTTACGTTTTTAAGAGAGAATTGAAAAAAATATTTAACTATTCAGAATATCCTTTCATCCTAGGTTTCCTTTGTTTCCCTTCCTTATCCTTGAACGATTTTTTCCTCTATTTTTCCCATTATTATTTAGAAATTGGTTATTTATTTATTTTGTATAATTGAATTTCAATGAACACTTTTTTTGGAAAATCTGTCACGGATTAAAATTATTAAATGCATTCAATGAGCTAATAAGTTGTCACCAATTGCTTTATAGCAATAAGTCTACCAGATATACCATGTAAAACAATGTACACAAGAGAATGAAAGAAATTCATTAATTAATACATACTGAAAACCAATTTAACTTCGTTTTACAAGTATTTAACTCGTCATATAAAGAAACCCAAAAAAACGTTCTTCGTACAGTATAATCTTCATTTGTTTTTTTCTGCATTATTCTTGGTATGTAGACCGCCAACTATCCTCCTATCTCTTTGGGATATATCTGGTTGTTCACGTGGTAGCCAAAAGAGACTTTACAAGGAATCTAATTCGTTCTTTGAACGTGACCCTGCTGAAAATTTTTTTTGGACATTCCCCATCTTATGTCTTTGGTCTCACACTTTCTTTATATTGCTGTATATTTTGTCTCTTTTATTTTTTATGTTCTTAAGAATACTATAATTTGTATATGTGGTATCAGCTCTGGAGCTTACCTATCTCTTTGGGGATGTATCTGGTTGTTCACGTGGTAGCCAATAGATACTTTACAAGGAATCTAATTTATTTTTTGAACGTGATCCCGTTAAAAAAGGTTTTTTTTGGCCTTCCTTGTCTCATGATGTTTTTTACATATTTTTCTTTTTTTTCTGTCTCTTTTATTTTTTTATGCTCTAAGAAAAACTTTTGTCTTAGTGGTATCAGCTCAGGACCTAACCTTCGTCAAGTATTCTGAATGCCTGAAAATTCCGAAGATATAAGACAAACATAATGTTTATTATAAAATCTGCGTAACCTCAATTAATTAGGTTTATTATTGTTTATTTTATAAGTTAATTTATTCCAAGGATTCTATTTCATGTATTTAATTGCACGTATTGTATTTTTGCATGAAATAATGGATATCTTAAATTATTGACGACGTCCATGACCTTATTGATAAGACGCATGTTTTAAAACCAGCGGGTTACAGATTCAACTCCCGTTGGTACCTAGATTTTTTTAAAAAGGTTCCAGACTGATTTTCATTCAAGGTTTATTTAACTAATTCTGGCCGTTTGGAAGAGATGTTGCATGACAGTCAATCCACCAAGTTGTAAAACAATAAAAAAGATTCTCAGATTTTTTAAAGTGTACTTACCTAACAGATTTATTTTATCAATTGATCGGACAAAGTTATTTTTTATATCATTTTGGTCTTCAAAATTTAAGATTTACATATTTTTAAATGTGAGCATTATCGAAACGATGGGGTTGATAAAGAATCCGTAAAAATAAATTGAGAGGAAGAGGCTCAAATGCGAGCTACATGATTCGGGGATGGGTTGCCAGATGTTCACTTTTTTAGGTATCTTGTTATAGAATACCCCAAGGACATGTACAAAGAGTTCGATGGAGCGTCCAATTCAATCAAGGGTTCAGAAATTCATAAAATCAGATGAAAACAAAAGATATTTAACCTTTGACGTGATTTGTTTGTAAATATTTTTTTTCAAAATTTACACTAAGATTAAAACAGCATTTTTTCTGCACTGCATTATTACGTTTTTAATTTATTATTCAATACAATGTATGGTCGTTTTTGGCTGATGAAAATAGTTAAAATAATTATTTTTAATTAAAATTTAGAGTGCGAATGAATGAATAATCTGTGTGTTACAAAAATTATAAACAACAACATGACTCATGCACGAAGGTCAAAAGTCAAAAAGAAATGCGTACATACATACTTCCTACCATGCACATACAAGTACATATAAAACAAACTTACAATACGCCAAGGGCTGTAAGACACAAAAACAAAACCTTTCTAGAAAGAAAAAACATAATTTATTTCTATTATTCAATACACAAAAACAGACATTGAAATTTCAACATATTTTGAGAACATCTTAGAAAATTTTATTTGAATAAATCTAAATCATTTCAAATATAAGCTTAAACAAATTATGTAAAATAAAAAATTTACCTTCAAAACTATTTTTAAGAGGAAAGTAAGTTTTAAATTGGCTAAGCTATGCTAGTCTTAAAAGATAACCACACTCACTAAACTAAATCATAGGATAGCAACGGAACTAATTAAAGAGAAAAAATAAGTTGTAATCAATTGCATGTTAGCAATCAACATCAGCCACTGGTTGTATGATAAAAATACATAAAATTAAATATACGAAAGCCCCTAGGATTAATTTAACATTAAAAATAAAAAAATAAGTACTTTTATGAAAAACTGTTTGCTATATAAATATTTCAAGAAGAAATTGACCTATACAGCGAGTTCCGTGATCATTGCAGTGGCTCTAAATCCAGAAGTTCAATGAATGGGGTCGAATACAATGATGTATCCCAGTCATATTCTTCAAATCATCGATTTTAATGTATCGATGGATAATGTACTGTATAACACCTCCGTGGCATACAGTATAATTTTACGGGTTAATTAGCATGTGGCGATCTCGTCCAACCAACCAGAAAGATGTTAAAGAGTGTTAAAGTAAAAACCAAATTGTGATTTTTTTTATCAAGGTTCAACTGAAATCGAACCCGCTACCATTAAGTTCGAAGACAGACATTTTTCTAACTAATCCACGGAGGTCGTCAATATTTATCATTTTTTTATAAACGATAAAATTTACCTTATAACAAGAGCAATAACACAAAAATTTTATTCAGTGCTTCATACATTACAAAAGACCATTCATACGTTAAAATATAAAAAAATAATTTAAAGCAATTACAATGAAAATAAATGTAAAGAAACCATCATGACGAAAAAAACTATACATTAGCATGCAAATAAGTATATTTTTTATGAAGAGTATATTTTCCTAGTCATTAAATTAAATTAATGAAATAAAACACATACGTTTAAGCTTATTTTATCAAAATGAAGAAAATATGTTTATACGTTTTATTTATCGATCTGTTCCTGTGGTATTATAGCATTGCAGACAGAATCATAAACTGGACGGAATACACATGTACCCATATACTACCTTGATCAAAAAGTTTTAGGACCGGCCACCGTGTGGCGCTGTCAGTCACCCGATTAGAATTCTGTTTTTTGTTAGGTTACCACATCTATCATTGACACTTTCTTCCAAATTTTAGCGTCATAGCTTGACATTTGTAAAAGTTACGCTGTACTGAGTACATCTACCTTTGTGCGTGTTTTAATTTTTTACAAGTTTGAAAATGGCATCAACTGTGCATCAACGAGTTTGCATTGAATTTTGTGTGAAAAACGGATTTAACGGTCTGCAGACCTTGGAAATGTTGGAGAAGTGTTTTTCGATGGCACGAACGCTTCAGAAGTGGTCGTGAGTCGGTCGAGGATGATGAACGCATTGGCTGTTGAAAACCGATGAAAACATCGATGAGGTTTTTCGGTGGCACGAACGCTTCAGAAGTGGTCGTGAGTCAGTCGAGGATGATGAACGCATTGGCTGTTGAAAACCGATGAAAACATCGATAAAATCAAAGAAATGTTGGCCGAAAACCGCAAATTGACCATTAAATAGCTGGCAGAGGACTTGAACATCGCTTATGGATCCGCTCAAGACATTTTGGTTAGCGATTTGGGCCTCAGACGTGTCGCTGCCAAACTGGTGCCAAAAGACCTCAATTTCATGCAAAAAAAGGAAGCGTTGAAATCGCGAAAGACATGATTTCCATGAGTTTTTGACCAAAAACAACACGATTACTATCCAGCAGCCTTCGAATTCGCCTGATCTGGCTCCCTGCGACTTTTTCCTATTCAACCGACTTAAAAAACCATTTCGCGGAACGCGTTACAGCACCCGAAAGGATGTCATGAAAAAATCGAAGACGGCTCTGAAGGACATACCGAAAATTGAGTACCAGCGGTGTTTCGAAGATTAGATCAAGCGCTGGCGTAAGTGCGTTGCAGTCGATGGGGAGTACTTTGAAGGGGACCATATCGAATTTGATGAATAAACTTGTATTTTCGATTTTATGAATAAAGTCCTAAAACTTTTGGATCAATGTAGTAGAGCACACTACTTCTATACCCTGTCTGCGGCCGCCGCGCCGACCGCAACGTTGGAGCCGCCGCGCCGCGAGCTCCACGTTTCGTCGGAACTGTAAGAATGGTTTTTGCTGTGCTGTCGTTCGCTTTCACTAAATTTAATACCTGATTAAGCTTCCCCAGAGTATGAAACTGCAGTTTTATGACGAAAATAGTTGCTATGGAATTAACTCAGTCGCCGAGAAATAAAAAAGTTCCAGTCTGATAAAATACTTATTCTGGTGAGTACATGTGCGAGTGTTATTTCTTCTTACCGTACAGTAGTTTTGCCTATACGTGCAATGATGACAATAATTTCAATTTTATTTATTGAGTATTTCAATTTTTAAACTAAGCATAACATAAGAAAAATTTGAAAAACATAACCCTTTATTTAATGAGAAGAAACATATATGATATTTTTCTCACGAACTAAACGTTAAATAAGTTAAAGAGCAAAAAATAAACAGCGAGTTGATAGCAAAATGGTGCATTGCTATTATGGTATGTTTCTGTATAATTGCACGTTTAAACAGTATATTAATCAAGTTAGCTGGAGCATATTTTGAAAACGACTAAAAGTGCCATGAATTGAAGATTAAATTTTCGCCCGGGCATTTCTTGCACTGCACTCTGACTCTGACCGACCTGCTACCTGTCTTTATTATACGGGTGGTGGTAGCTTCTGACTAAAATCAAAGAATGTTTCGAGAGCAGTGCAATATGGACGTAGTATATTTTTTTAATAAAAATAGAAAGTTTTCTCATTTTTTTCATTTAAAAAACTTCAGTTACAAACATATGAAGCATTGATTTCGGTAACTTAAAAATGAAATTTTATGAGATAACACTAAAGATCCGACATGAAAAATCTTAGTGTCAAATTATTCATAAATCTCAAGGTTCTCCCGCAACTTTATATCATGAAATAGTCAGGAACAGCAAACGATCCGTAGATTATATTTTTTTATATACAATACAAAACAATCATAAGACATTTTATCACATATGCTGTTCCCATCTGTAATATAGGAGTGCCTATACATCTTCGAAAAATACAAATCATGTAAAACAACGCACTTTGTATGGTGGTCGGAGCTTCTTGGTATGTGCATAACACTATAATGCACAACTATATTACGCAACCGTTAGTTGGAGATTTTATTGCTTTACTGGTTAAACGCTTATACACTTCCTTTTTAAGCTTCTCAAATTTATTTATTAACACCTTCGACTTAAACAAACCATTCTAGTATACGATCCACAAATTTGCCAAACCAAATTCTTCTAGCCTTTTCACCTGATAAAAAAATGCTCCAAAAACTTCAGCCCGAGAAACTCGTTGAGTTGGTTAAATATAATAAAATCGATATAAATATATCAGCCACTTATCCGATAAGGAGTTGGTAGCCCGCGGGGCTATGAACTCTAGTATATTCATTATCAAACTAGCTATGGGATTAATTATAAGTTAGTTGAAAATAAAAATAAAAATATTGATAAAACGAATCGAAAAATATGGACAAAAGCTACAAAAGTAAATTGTAAAATTGATCAGCTAAATGTAACATATTTAACTAAAAATTTGTAAAAAATATTAAACATTTGTGTATTTTTTGTAGATACAAACTGAATTTAATTATCATATTAATTCCATTTAAAATTACTTAAAAAAATAAAGACCACGTTGACGTACGTGTATGTATACGTGTAGATCATTTGTTGTAATATACAATAGTAAAATCTGAGTCTGCTTGTTTCGATGAAATTTTAAACTCTATGCTCTCAAAACGAGTACATTGGTTTATTCCAGACTTTTGAGAGCTTTTCACGGATGTCTTTTCTGAAACAAAAACGAAGGATGTATGTAAGCGGTTTGCTAACTGAGATTTAAAAAAATATGGTCTCCGTATTTTTTCAATTTTAGTGAAGGCTAAAATTAGAAATTTATCGCAAACGTTTTCATTCATGTCGGTGTTGGGAACTTGGAGAAACCTTACAAGGTAGTTCGTCTTGTATATTACTTACTTCGGTTGTTATAAAAATGAACCTACTCAAGATGAATGAAATGAGCCGAGTAAATGCCATGAAAATATGTACAATAAATAAGATAAGTGTTGCATTGATTTATAACAAAATAAGATATGTAATTATTAAGGATGAATGTGAGCTATAAACAAATGTATTGAGTAGAGTGAATAAGAGTACGTTGAGGTGGTTTGGGCATGTTGTACGAATAGGTAACAAAGAATTACGAAACACTTTTACAATGCAATTATTAGTGGGATTCGTGATAGAGGACTATTGAGGAACATTTCTCTTTGTGACAACATATGACAGAATACGTAATTAGGTGATTAGGGTCAAATCTAAATATAAGGTTGATATGTTGAGAAAGATAAAGAAGCATTTTGAAATAGTTTGGGCATGTAGAACGAATGAATGAAGAAAGTTTAATAAAACAAATATTCAAAGTGAGTATAATGAGTGTGAGAGATAGACCAAGGAAAGTATGGTTCGATCAAGTGAATGAAATTTCGACAGGAAGAACATAGGAAGTTGGAGTTATCGTAGGAATTGTATGAGTAAGTGTGTGAAAGAGGCCAAGAATGTATGTCGAGATATTAAAGTCTAGCGCTCTGTCCTCTTTGTCCATCCTGACAGGGATATGACGTGATGGCATGTCTGTATGCTTTTGCTGAAAATGGTGCATTTCTGTAGTATTAGGAAGGAAGAAATCTAAATATTTTTCTTTTATCTATTATACTCTTATCTACTATAGAAAATACATTATTTGCGTAAAAATATTCCTCGTGTTTAATTCCCATACAATTCGCACCTTTATCTCTATTGCCCCTTAGATTTATACTTTGTTTAAAATTTTGTTATTTTTACTAAAAAATTATACGAGAATTAATGTATTAAATTTAAGACACAATCATGGGTACGAATAATAATTTTGAAACAATAGATAGTTGATTGAATGTCAAATATAGTTTAGAGCAATAAATCCGCCAGATTTACACAAAAGGGCTAAAATAAAGAAATACAATTATAATATTTATTTTTAGGTGAAAAAAATCATTTATATTAATCTGAGTTGGTTTATATGTAATTGGACGTTAATTACGAGGAGAAAACTCTTATATTCTGTCGCGTTTTAAGATTACCAATATTTTAATAAAATCATAAAAATTTTCCTCCCGAAAGACAGAAAGTAAATAAATATCCTCGATTCCTGGCTTCCTTGAGCAGAAATGTTTAATTTGATTGGATGGATCAGGTTTATTTCTGGCGCTGTAATTACACCACGTAATTGGATGATTTTGCCGCGCTTTTTGTTTGCCTTTGACCATTGGTCAATCCTACACGAAGAACCCCGATAAATCCGTTTTATCAGTCAGCGATTTTTAGCGACATGCTTTTATCCTTTACGACGGCACGTGGGATCAATCCAGCATCCTAACAAATTAAAACTCGTGTGCTTTGTAACACTCATAGCATCAAAAATTTACGACCATTTCTCGTGATTTCATTTTTAGATATCATTTCAAATATGGTCGTTTCAATAAAAAATATCCTCTTTAAAAATATTGTTTAATCAAATATGTATAAAAAATTGTTTGCTATTCACATTTCCAGGTTTCACTTACTCTTCCCATAAGTTAAGGATATAACATTTGATTACTTTATTTTAAATATTTGTGATATTCATTTGTTTTTCATTTGAAAAATTAAATATTTCTCCTTGATATGACACAATACCTTTTCTTTTAACAGATATATACGAGGCATATCCAGAAAGTAAGTGTACTGAATTTTTGTAGGTTACAATTTTTTTTATTTAAACAAAAAAAATACGTGGTTACCGTTGTACATATGTAAGCTATTTTTCGACATAGTCGGCATTCATCTCAATGCAGGTGGTGAAGCGGGGTATCAACTTTTTGATGCCTTCCTCGAAGTAGTTTCCCGCCAACCCCTCCGTCCACTTCTCCACCTCCTCTTTTACCTCCTCGTCGGTTGAAAACCTTTTTCCCCCCATGTGCAGCTTCAGTGAGGTAAAGAGATCGTAATCTGAAGGTGCTAGGTCAGGGGAATGCGCGGGATGGTTCAGGACATCCCATTTAAACGAGGCGAGCAGTTCCTTCGTGGCGTTGGCCGTGTGTGGTCTGGCATTGTCGTGCAGCAGGTAGACTCCCTTTGTCAGCATGCCTCTCCTCTTGTTCTGAATCGCCCTCCGCAATTTTTTTAGGGTCTCACAGTATCTTGCAGAGTTGATGGTCTCCCCTTGAGGCATATATTCAATTAAAATTATGCCTTGACAGTCCCAAAACACGGATGCCGTGATTTTCTTGACTGAAATTGTGGTTTTGAACTTTTCTGATCATCATGCACAGACGTACGACCGTTTTTAAACTCGCGACACCACTTGTACACACTCGTACGATTCATAGCTTTATCACCATATGCAGTTTTCACCTCATTATAAACCTCAAGAGGAGGTTTTCCCTTCAAATGGAGATAACGGATGACGCCGCGTATTTCGCACTTGGCGGGAGATTGGATTGACATTTTTCACGAAACGTGTTGTCGCGTCGACACTTCTCAACGTACTGACCTCAAACCGGTCTCGTTGCGGAGGGAAAGGGTCAGGCTACACGGAAGTGTAGCCAACATGTCGAAAATAAAATCCATCCGGTCGTGAGAGCCTCAGTACAGTTACTTTCTGGATACGCCTAGTATTTCAGTGCGTTAAAAAAGTCTTAAAGATTATAAGAAATCTGAAATAAAAATATATAACCAAGGTGTTGCCAGATATTTTTTTGTTACCAAGATTTCATTCAGAGTTGATATTGATACGGTACTTTTTCTAATTGTTACTGTGTTTTGCAAAAGTCACTCAAGTGCCATTCATTTTATTAATAAATAAATAATTCTTAATCAAATTATCTTTGAATGGAAAGGCACATCAAAAAACACATATATGCAAATTGATTATCAAACTCACAGTTTTATGCGAATCTATTTTGTTATAAGTTAAGACTTGCGGTTCATAGCAGAGCGTCAAATGACGAATCGAACTCTTTTAACATACATTTTAAAGTTAGCTTATTTTTTTTATTATCAAGTTGGCATAGTTTCATTATCAAGTTGACACATACGTCCACATTTCATGTTATCACACACACCGTTTTAATAAATAATAATAAATTTATCAGTTTTATTCATACCGTGTCCCTGCAATCATTTATCATATTCCTAACAGCCGTACAGCTCAATTAGTGATACGAGTATATTATATTTATTCGAGAATTTCCAAAGATTCCTTCCTGTTCGTTTTTTTTTTGTTAAATATTAACTTTGTTATAAGACCTTTTGTAAGAGTTTGAGATACGACATTGCAAATCGAGTATCTCTGTCCTCCTTCAAGAATGTATTGAAGAATCTTGGTGCAAGTAATTTCTTCCAAATGATGTATGACTACGTATGGTAGATATTCAGTGTCTCACATTCTGTTGCATTACCCCACTTTATCTTCTTTATATAAGGTTTTTACTTAAACTTAATTTGTATCTAATGGACATCCAGTACTAACCTTTAGCTCACTTAATGATATTTCTGTTGGAAAACTTCCATATGTAGTTCTATTAAGAGCTTCACCACCCGCACATGGAAAGCTTTCGTTGATCGAATTTTCTGAAATCTTCCAAATAAAGGTGAATAAATTAAGGATTGAGCAACTTAATAAACTTAGACATAGATGAGTCAATCCCAAAGTAGCAGGAGTAAAAAAAAATCCTATTGATGTATAGTTGGTTTGACAAGAGCGTGTACGGCTACATTTTTTCCTGGAAATCATTAAAGGTTAGATTCAAACGCGAGCAGGTAGCATGACCCTTCCACTAAGATGCTTTGTATAGAAAAACTCAGTTGTCGTTCTACCTTGGTTACACAAGAACATATTTCACCATAAGTGTCGCGTACGCATCACGTTACGAAGCCGTGTTTCTGTGTACACATCCGAAAGGACCGAAAATGTTGTACGGAGCCGCTACTAAATACATGTGAAAGTCAAAGACACTTGTAAGTAAGTGGGTGAAATGCTATTATAACATGAAAATGTCGATGACCTATCAGATCGTGGCACTGCACAGAAAACGACGAAAAAGGAGGACAGAGAGATTTTACGGGTATTTGAGAAGAATACTCGTCAATCATTGCGTGGCTGACAGGCAGTTTTGTGTGAAAAGGGTCTAATTGTGTCATGTGGCACTATAACACTTTGCCCACAAAAAATGTAACTCCATCACTCATTAATGTCATAAGAGAGATTAACCTGGATAGTAACAAAAATCAGAGGAAATGGAAAATTTACTAAAGCCATAAAAACATCTGTTGGAATCAGACAAGGCGATAGCCTAAGTCCATTTCTCTTTAACTGCATAATGGATAACATCATTGCAGAGGTTGCATCTCTCAAGTTGGGGTACACTCTTGGTAAGGAAGCGGTGGGAATTCTCTGTTATGCTGACGACGCCACAATAATAGCTGAAAACAAAAATGACTTACAGGGAATGCTCACAAAGTTCGATGAATCCTGCTCAAAGTACAACATGATTATCTCCGTAGCAAAAACAAAGTGTATGCCATTCTCCAAAGACCCACTAGAGTGCCGAATTTCAGTACGTGACGAACCAATTGAACAAACAACCTAGTTCAGATATCTTGGCAGTGAACTGCTCAGCTCTCATGACCTCCCCAGAGAAGTAAGGCCCCAGGTAGATAAAGTTGCAGTTGTCGCGGGCTGCCTGAGAGATGTCATATGGAGGAATAAAGATATGAGAACAGAGATTCCACAAGAATCCCATACATACTCGTAGCTCTGCATGGGGTACCGGATGGACGGCGTCCACAAGGGAGACCCCCGAAACGATGGAGAGATAGCTGGAGCTCAGCATCACAAGAGGATAATTCTGTAATAACAGACTCTTGAGTCTACAGAAAGTTGAAAAAGAAGAATACACTATAAGAAGACGTTTACTAGCTCATGGAGGGAAATTTCGAAGCACGGTGAAGAAACCACTACTGTCCGAAAAACATGTCGAAAAATGACTCACTTGGGCGAAAAAAAATTTGGACCGTGATAAGGACAACGTAATTTTTTTCTGACGAAGATTCTTTTTGGGCACGTTCTTCCATTAATCATACCTGGTGTACCCGCACCAATAGACTCATCCAGCGCACCGTTAAACACCCGGTAAAATTCCATGTCTGGGGCTATTTCTCAAAACAGAGATTCGGCACTTTGCACATCTTCACAAATAATTTGAACGCTGCCAATATATCAGAGGGCTTTATTACCATCTGCCCAAAGGTGGTTTATAAGAAAAAATGAAAATTGGCTACTGCAAGAGGACAATGACCCAAAACATCGGAGTCGTCTTTGTACTGCGCGGAAACAGGAAAATGACGTCGTAATGTATTGTTCGTCGCAGTCACTAGATGTAAATTCCAAAGAAAATGTTTGGGCACTCATCAAGTTCAAGCTCCGAGGAAAAAATACCTGGAACGTCAAGCAGTTATTTCGGCATATTCGACTTATATGGAAGTCCTAGCCTCTAGATTATGCTTTAAAATAGTAGAGAGTATGCCTCGGAGATGCCGGGCAATTGTTACTTTGGAGGCAACTGGACAACTTATTAATAATAAATCATCATGGTTTATATCATGTAGTATTTTTATTGCCATATCCCAATAGTTTTTCGGGTAATATAAAAACTTTTGTATAATTATTTTTTCTTCATATTATACGAGTAGATTTTGTTCGTGTGATAGGACTAACTTATATCAAATATAAAAAATAATAACACATATTAAAATGTATATTTTGAGATATTTTAATGAATACAAAATTCGCAAGAGGTGGGGGTGGTGGCAAAGAACAAAGTTTTAAATAAACTATTGGATTTAAGTATTAAATACTTATTTTGTAGAATGAATATTTGCTTCCATACAGATAAAATATACTTTATCTGTATGGAAGCAAATATTCATTCGAGGTTTGAGAATACATAAAATTGTGATTTTGTTGAACTTATCTGTTTTACATAAACATATATGATTATTTCCACTATACAGTTTTTATCACGTTTAATTTATATGCTTAGACGGCGTTGTCCTGCTGACTGACTAACTAAAAGTTCTTGTTTTAAGTAAGCCAACGTATTACATGTGTCAATTATATGATATACTCTCGTCATCGCAAAGAACATTTAAAAAATCATTAAAATGATAAAATTAAGTTTTTTTAAGTGAAATACATACGTTATAATTTTATTTCTTAGAAGTTAATTAATACAGTCTACACACATCTTTTAAACTTGTATAGAATCCCAAACAAACCTTTTACTTAAAAACGCTCTATTATAATGAACTTTCCTTACTGAAAAATAAAGTACAATAACCATTGGGGTTTTTCCATGTTTTCGGAACATTTCGCGTGTTTTTTTTTACAATGATTGGGTATTCGTATAATCTAGCCGATTTAGTGTAATAAATTTATTGTGGCAATAAAGTGAGCTTTTATTATTCTGCAACAGTTTCATTCGGGGAGCAGCCAAAGCTTAGAACAGAATCTATGTTTATAGTACAAATCGAATTCCAATGCTACCTTCTCGCAACCGTAAATCTTAATTCCACTATTCGGTCGTGAATTGGCCACAAGGAAACGGCTTCATAGTGTAAACTTGAAATCCGATCTGCTTTCAAACGTATGAGGCAGGCGTTTGTTTATAAATTTAGTTTAAAAAATAATATAAAACTAATTTTAGCTAAATTAACTAACATCTATCATTCAACAACTGAGAATCACTGTAACTAATTTGGTAAGACGCCTGTCTTCTCGTCCGGGGGTGGAGGGTTCCATTCCCGTCGGAATTCAGACTTTTTATAAAATTGATTAAAGTTTGGTGTTTACTTAAGACCTCTTTAACATATTTATGGTTGGTTGGAAGAGAATGACATATGGAAATATGCCCACTTGATTGCACTGTTTACAATAAAAATGTGATAAAATACAATACGACATACATTTACTTAGTTTTTTTTTACTTCAAAAATACTTAACCCTATCCTTAACGTATAAAACACAAAGACAATGAAAAGTCTGGATATTCTAGGTTCTTGAATATTTTTGGACGATGTTTTTTTTTATTTAAGCCTTTGGAGTTAATTATTTTTGTGATTTTGGTTTCTGGAAGCCGAAAGTCATTTCTACTTTCCGTTAGTTAATTTTATCCCTCATTTATTAGACATCACACTTTTTCGAGTATATTTTGGCAAAAAATTATAACGCACCATTGAAATATAAACAAGACACTAAAAATGTGTGGATTATCAAATGACGGTTAAAAATTTTCAATCTTCGCGTTTTATTTAATATTAATATTTTTAAGCGGTTTTCTAACAAAAAAAAAGCATTGCATTCAAATTTTTTTCCAAATCTGGTAAGTTTGAGTATTGCTTAACCTTTTGCTTTTCTCAATATTATTACCAACGGCACTCTAAATAAAATAATTAAACAGGATGGTTAAAAGTTAAATTACGAGGTAACTACATAATACTGACTAACTGTATTACCTCTTTGCATGCGGCAGTGTTACTCACACGTGCAAGGACAGATAGCGAGTTACTTCCGTACTCCAGTGGTTCTAAGCCTGAAAGGTTCATTACGGGATCCCAAGAATCTTTCGGCCACGCTATTTAACGGGTCCACATTATCAGTGTGAATATTTATAGTAATAAACGCATAGATGTTGAAAATTTTCATGAAGTGGCCATTACTCCATACATAAAAATAAATACGTGTTTCCTAGTTAATGTGTTAACCTATTTATATTACTATTAAAATTGAAGAGTTCTAATTTTCGTCTTTTCTCGTTGAAAAAACTAATTTGAATTATGATGAACACGTAACATATATTCAAAGAAAAAAAATACAGTGAGTTAATAATTTTAAGGCAATACGTAAATTCCGAGTTAATGAATGTAAGGAGAATTGAGATAACATGAGAAAAAAATGTCTCTTTAAAACCATCTTGTAGAGGAATTAGGTTTGATAAAGAATAAACAAATTTATTTTATACTGTCATTTGATCATAAAAAAATAACATTAATTAAATTGAAGAGAATTTAAAGAAAATAAAACATGAACAGAAAAATTATTGACACATTTTACAAAAAAATTCAAACGTAATATTTTGTAACAAAATATTAAAAACTGGTAAAATAAAGCAGAATAAATTCATTTTCCCATTGTATAAATTTTACTTTACTTATTGAGGTAAAAAAATGTAAGTTTTATCTAAATATTCTTTCAAACAAAATGGTTATTTACCTCTAAACTAACGGATGCTGAGAGATTGAAGTGAGAAAGAGTAAGATTGCAGCCCTAAGGGGTTGAAAGAGGGACATCCAAGGAAGGGAGATGTTTAGAATTGCGGTGAATAGAAGAGCGAGTTGGTGAGACGACAGCGTTCAGGGACCCCAAAACACGAAATAAGATAGTTACTTTCTACCTTTTGAAAAGATGAGTTTATTAATATAATTTAATTAGTTGAAACGGTCTCATCTAAAGACATGGACACGAAATTGGCAGTACAATATATTATAGTATATCTTAAATTGAAAACGTTCTCTGTGGCAAATTATGAAATGTCTAAAAAGGATTTTTTTCGTATTCCAAGAAGTTTCAAGTACTGAACAAAAAAATGTAGAATATTTTTATACATTGGGAGATTATTTTTATACATTGGGAGATTATTTTTTTCTGTTTATTTATAATTTGAAATTATTAAAAGTGTCAAAGGCTATTCAAAATTAACCTTTTTTTCACTTAATTATTACCTGGTCTGGTCATAAGGACCCCTGTCTTCTAATTCTGGAGTTGCAGGTATGACTCCAGTAGTTTCTCGGATTTTTTAAAAAGGGTCTGAAACCGTTTTTTACTTCAGACTTGCTTTATTACCTTTCTGGTTCGTTAAAGGAGATTGACACATAGCGATAAACCCCCCAGTTTGTACTGTAAACAAAGAAAGTGTCATACAAGTACATACATACCATCAAATTACATATATACCATCACACCGTTTCCCTGTTGGGGTAGGTAGAGAGGTCAGAGCGCAAGACTTTCCTATCGGGACACACATATTTTGCCTCGTCTATATCTATGCACATTTCTATCTTTGAATAAATCATACTTTTCTTAGTTATCCTTTACAAGGCCTTCCCCTTACATTATCACTTTCTATACGTCCACATCTCACTCCCATACATCAAAGTTTATACTTAAATACTTTTGTGTGCTGTTATCTAAGCACATGTTGATGTTATCCAGTTCAAGCATATAAGATTAAGTGACCCATTAACTTTGTTTCTTTTTGACGTTCAAAACTCCTCGTACTGTTAAATCATCTGAACCTTTTTTATTCAAATAACCGAACACTTTATTATCTCTAAAACTTCCATTATTTATGTATATATCGCATTTACTATTCCTTTCACACTTTTCTATCACGATGACTTTGTAAATTTCTCAACATTTATTCTCAGATCATAACTAAATAGTTTGCTTAGAGATAAAAAGAGATAACTTTAAAAAATAAGTATGCTTAAAACGAATATATTTTCAATGTTTTGTTTTTCGTTTTTGCTTCACCTCCATGTCAAATATTCATGAAAATTAGGCCACGCTAAAAATAAAATAATGAAATATATCTTTATATTTTCCTTTGTTAAGATGACTAAATTCTTTTCGAAGATTTAATGCAAATCCTATGAATGAGAGACGAATTCTAAATTTAAAGGATTTAAAATAAATTTAATACTCAATCATTAATACTAGAGGGGAACATAAATATTTTTCTTAAATTTATGTTTTTCGTTTTGAAATTTTGAGATTCCACTGCCAATCGTTATTTCAACTCTTTTCATCTGTTTAAATATTCAAATCTATTGACTAATGTTTATTTTTTAAGATGTCATTATTTGAATCATTTACTATTTTTTCTATTACAAAATAATTTGAATTTAACTTAAATTGGTTTCTAAATAAATTTAAGATATACTTATATTATTATTTTAAATGTGGTTACATATATTAACTGTCTAGTATTAATAATTTTACGTAATATGTTAAAATATTTCATTAATATTTTCATTTTAAAAAATTCTAATGTTGCATATTTCTGTTTATTTACGGCTGAATAATGTGGAAAAACACTCTCGACTGGTGAACGGCAAAAATACAAGAAAGAATAAAGAAAGGAACTGTCAATTAACAAATTGAATTATAAATAATTTATTTACGCTTAGTTTTGAAATAAAATTGTAATATATTTACTCAAGACAAAAATGATTTACTTTGCTAATATACACATACTGACACCAAAATATTACACATGTAAATATTTTTTCTTTCTCCTCGAAAAAGTTCTCCAATAAATAGATAGACTGCTTGCAGATCATGCACTTTAATGACTTGATGGTATTGTAAAAAAATACAAAAAATGCTTACATACCTGATAAGAAATTATCCAGAACTCTAATATATATAGGTATACTAAGTAATTACGCGCTAGCAAATCGTTTTGGTTCCTTACCAAACTACCAAAACATTTTGATGGTTTTATTTATCATTTATTATTTAAATCAAATCACCTTTACTTAAATTTAAAATAAATTTATCAATCTTCAGTCTGTTTATTGAGAAATTCAATTAAGTTCCTGAATCGTCTTAACTGCATTGAGATTTCGATTATCTTTTGTTACCGGAAGACTCTATCAACATATTGTATAGATTGCTGCAGGGCTTAACCTACACTGTCTCCATTTCCAGAGTTAATTGGATTTAAGGTCTGCTGGGGTGTGAAGTCCAGTCCAAAACAGGGGACTAAAACTCTTTACGTAACCGCTTAGTAAGGACGCTTGAGTAAGTTATTTCTACAATAGTAAAGAATCATTCAATTTTAAGTAGATTTTCATATACGCACTTATTCAAATAATCATTATTATTTTTTCCATAAATTCAAAATTTTCGGTTGTGATAAGTATAAATATTTGTTGTTTTTTTTTCTGAATAATTTTACACTAATTTGAAATTTGTTTCATTTACATACAGTATTTATAAGATTAAGAAAATAATAAAAAGTTCATGTCATAAGTTCATACAAATTAAATCATTTAAACTTTTATTAAATTTTATAATTATAAATAATTTTTCAGCAAATAAAAAGTTTTTTGTAAATAAGTAAATGCCTCCCATTATTTTATATTTTACCAAAACAAACCTTGATATCAAACTAAAATTCCTATTGAAGCTTTAAACACGATAAATATGATTTTTCATGGGACAGTGTAGAAAAAATTCAGCATATTTATCTCACAGGAATTAACTGATATCTAATATTAATATGTTAGAGATAGCCGTGTTTGATATAAAGGGTTAACTGAAAATAAAAATCCTTTTCATCTTTGTTCGTTACATAAATGAACTGGAAAAATTAATAAACCCCATTTTAACATTTTTCCGTTAGCGCACTGGATTAAAAGGCTTTGATGTAATTTGTGATAAAGTTAAAAAAAACACATATTCTTTCAGTAATTAAGAAACAAAGAAAAATAATAATTTAACTAAGTGACCGTATTTTAATTTTATATCGAAGTTAAATTTCATAGTAATTGAATGTTATAATTATTGAACAAAAATGTCATAGAATGCATGTGTTAAAAACGTTTGGAATAAAAATACAATTTACCAAAGTTTTCGACTTTAACTATGTGGAATTCATACGAGAATTCAATTATCATTTTCATTCGTGTCACTTTGGCTTCGATTCTCTAGAGAACCTTAAAATTGGAAAAAAAACGTACGAGTATTGCAGTGATTAATACATTAGATATTGGAATAACAAAGTAATTTATTATTAAATATTCTAAAATAACGATGTTCATTTATCTGCTTTGAGCTTTTTTGAAATATTTTCTTATTTTTTTTACACAGGACAAGAAATATACATCATTTGTGAAAAAAAAATAACAGGTAATTAATTTGGACACACAATTTTAATGTGTCCCCAGTAAACTAGGCTTTTGCCTGTATCTCACTGAGGAATAAATAGGAAAACATACCCAAAAAAGATCTGATTCAGAGTTTATTTGTTTTTTTTTTTAAGTAATAGATTTTTAGTAAATATATTTTGTAATAGTGAAATTAACCACAAAACAACCTATCGGGTACAATAAGCGTAATATTTTATATCTAAAAAAGTTAAAGTTGAAACATTTATATCTTAATTTTAACGAATGAACTCAGAAGACATATCAAAGTTCTAAATGTAAGATTATGAGTAATTGATATTGAAAGATCTGACTTAACGGTTAATTAAGGAAATGATTTAAACAATGCTGTTTAAATTTTTTTCACAATTAATAACTTTTTTTACTTGTTCTATGATGTACACTAACGCCAAGCGGGTTTATTGCCTTGTAGCGATTTTTTCCAACAAACCGGAAAATTTTTAACAAGTCATACCAGACTTGAACCATTTTTAAAGAATCACGAATCGAACTCGCAACTCCCGGATCATAAGACGGTGTGACACCAACTAGGACATGGAGAAATTTTATTTCAAGCTTTTTATTTTTCCTCGTAAAAACCGTTTTTCAAATTATAAAATGTTTAATATATACGCACCTCCATTAGAGGTCAAACTGGGAAAAAGTAATGTTTTTCTATAGCAGACATATGTTAAATTTTAAACATTAAAAAAAAATTGTAATTTTTGTTATAATGTGAATGAATATACTTTACTAAAAAAACGGTTCAAATTTGAATTGTAAGATCGAGAACTAAACGTTCCGTAATTATTTTCACAACTAACTCTACTGCACATTCTTTGTTTTCTTCTTGTCAGCTTTCTTACTTAATTTATTGCTACAATCCATAGAAATAGTCTTTTAAGTTGAAGCATTTACTATCCGCCGTCTCGCTAACCGTATTTTTTTAATCAAAATAGTTTTTCCACTGTGGATATATTATCTTAAAGTTTTTGTTTCGGTCCGTTTCAACAAAACATGTAAGCATTGCACGACTAGCAGAAAAACATGATAAATGACAACGGGAATTGGCGACTGGCAAGAATGACGATCGGTTCTCATTTCACAAGGGAGTGCTATGAAAACCCCATGTGAGTAGGGAGAAGAGAATATGTCATGGTAAATGCCGTTTGGTTCATAGATCTCGAGGTTTTTTAACTTTCCGAATTATCATTGTGCAATATTTTTGTATCTTTTTCAAGAAAATATTCGGTTAAACTTATGTGTATTTATGTAACTTAACTAATTTTAAACGTTTTATATTCAAAACTTAAAAACATGAAAGTCATCGATGACTGGACTTTTGGGACGATTTCCCATTTTTGGTTTCCTGTCCCTTAAGATGTTTTCGTATTAAGTAAGCAAAAAAGGAAATTAAAAAAATATATTGTATAAGATTATTTGTATTTGTTTTTTTCTATCGGCGTTTCCAAATTTAAATAAAGATAAATTGTGAAATCAGAATCAAACAGCAACACTTCTTCTGTAATAAGAATAAAGATCGACTATGAATTTAGTTATGTCTGAGAAGGGAGTACATTATTTGAAAAACCCATACCGCGGCTTACGAAAGGAATTTGTCAGCAGAGTACTGATATCAGTCAGATTGTATTGCCAAGAAAAATATTTTGATAATTTTCAAAAATAAATTTATTTTATCAGTAAACACCGTAAAGTTTAAAGAACAAATCACACCTAAATAACCTATAATATTAATTTAGTATTTAATATTATACTCAAAAGTTAATATCACCTGGTGTGAAACTAATTTAAAATATTCTTTAGGCTCAAAAATTTTAAGATTTATTCGTCCATAAAATGCGCTGGAACTTATATGACGTACTCGTAAGTCAATATAACATATTATAAATCAATAAACATTACAATAAAATTGACGTATTTTATGAAAACTTTTTAATAATTATGTTATGGTACAGGTTAGAATTTTTAAATGGCAGATCTATTTACTTTTAGATTTTCACAGTACAATTATTGATATTTAAATTAACATTTTAAAAGCCATATATTTTTCCATACAAGTAGGTTTTTCTAAATATGATAATATAAAATTACGAATTTCTTACAATTTCCAGCTTGATATTAAAAGTACGTATGCGTATCATGAAAAATCAAATATGTATTATGTGTTCAGACTTGAAAGGTGAAAAACGTTGTCATATCAAAAGTAAAAATTGTAATCCGAGAGATAAAAAGATAAATAAGCTGGATTTTGAAACACGACTTTGCTTTCCATTTGAAACAGAAGTCGTGATTTATCAGACAGATCAGTAAATGCGCTTACAATCCAAACACAAGCAGCAGATTCCTCTTTTTCCCTTTCCTCCAATCCGATCACCCCCTAGCAATACGAACTTTCCCTTATTCCTCCGCCTACCTATTATCATTATTTTATACCCTTACTCCACGCAGACTCGGAGAATTTTGAGACGACCTGACCTTTGAGTATTTTTGTTTGTTTGATGGATATTTTTTATAAAAATTCTTATCTTATAAGACTATCGAATGTAGTTTGTATATAATCAAGATCTAAAATTAAACTTTTGTTTTTAAAACATTTATTTTAAAGTCGGGTAACATTGGTGAGTTTGTGATTTCTTTCGGTTAACTGTCACATTAGAGGAATGAGTTTCAAAGTTTTTGTTCATAGAATTTTCAGGGGAATAGAAAAACATTTTAAATTTAACTATTGATGATAAATATTTTTAGTTTACGATTTATAAAATACAGTTAATTGTAAACAGAATGCCTTACATGTTACCGTAACGTTAATTATTGAACCAACGAAAAACAAGGGATGCAATTTGAACATATGTTTAAATAGCAGTTTGATGCTTTAAGAGAGAGATTACAGGTTTCGTTTTTGTCCTTTAAATGAATTAGGGGAATAACATCAAAATCACTGAGAGAAATTTATGAATATTTTTGTATATAAATTATTCATATAAACACAATGCCGTCAAGAAAAAAAGAGCATATTTTTATTTGCAAATAAAAATATCAAAAACTGTAAAGAGATGCTTGATATGTCTTATTTAAGTTTTCAAATGTATACACATTTATTATAGTTTTTGGAATGAATGTTTAAGATTCGAATTGAAATGGAAAATATTCGATAGGTTTTTCAGTCATTTAATTTAAACTTAAAGTTTCGGGAATATTCATATCAAGTTCATTATTGATATTTTAAAGTGAGGTATAATTTGTTAATACGAAAAATGAATATAATAAATTGTTTTTGTAAAACATATAATACATCTAAAGAAATAATTGGCATACCTATATATGATAAACATAACAGTCACACTGAATAAACGTGAAAAGATTTTAAAAATATTCCAAGTTCAAAGTTTTTTCTAAAATAAAGAAAATATGGGAGCTTTAAATACGAAATTGTTCTCGAAAAAAGTGAACAAAAAAGTGTTACTTAGATGTATAGTAAAAATGGAAGTGGGCGGTAGTTTGTAGGATTTTGTCCATACTCTTCGTTTAAGTATTGTGATTTTTGTTCGAATAAAAACCTTCAGTGCAAAAAAAGAATATGGTAAAACCTTTAAATAAAACATTCTGATGAGTGTGTTGAATATATGAATTGAAAAATTAAATACCATTTTACTTGCCAGAATTGAAAAAAAACCTCACTCATGTTATAATAATGGCTAAGCCACATATCTCTATTATTTTAAAATTTTCTGTATAGGCCGTATAGATAATAAAAAAAACACCTAAAAAGTACTCTATTCCATATTTTAGATTATTTATGGTAGTGTGGTGGAAATTAAATAACATTTAAAAAAATTTCCGTAGTTCGTATTTGATTATTACGATTGATTCTAATTTTCAACTTTTTTAGGTTAATTATTTAAAATATTAAAATTATCAGAATCAAGTTTGACTCAAATAACTCAGCGGCTTAAAAAGGGAACACAGATCTCTTTGATCTCAGGGTTCGAAAGGCAACAACACACGAATTACTCACAGCACATCAGAGGAAAGGTAACAATAATGAAACACAGTAACAATTTAGATTGAAATGATTTATTTTCACTACCGGATCAAATGATCCAGGTAGGACTAGTTTGAATTTGAATAAGAGTTTGGCTCTATTAGTTACACTTGAAGAGTTTAACGTTATAGGAATAATATCCTTTGCTAGGGAGATTATCTCTAACGATCGCTCTGAAAGCGTCGTAAAACAAAAAAAAAAACAAGTTAATGCAAAATTTGAAATCACCAAAAGAATAACAAAGAAGATAGAATCACAGCACCTTTAAATATCGACGTAATTGTTCGTTGTAAGGATGGAACAGGTTTCGTCGATGTCCGCACACCACTCGAAGCGTAATCGTAGAGTTCTGATTGAAGATCAGGTTCCCGAGCGTTCCAAAAGCTACTCTTTCTTCCAAGGCTTCTGACAAAGGCGTCAGACAGCTCCTTGATGGTTTTGAGGAGCGTGAAGTAATCTCAGAATATGACGCAATCTGCGCGTGGCGTCTTTCGTAGAGAATGAGTCTCGTTGATAAAAGGGATTCTCGTCGTCTAAACTAAACAATGAAGTAATTATGTACTCTCTCTCTGGATTTCCATTACAACGAATATTATTCGATAATCTTTCTTTGTTATATTACAGTTGAGGCTAGAACTGGTAATGAGACGTAATTATTAATTACAAGAATTACCATAAACTTTAGCAGAGAGCTATCACCTCCCTACTTTCTCGCGGTCTAGCTAGGAATGAAGAGCTGAGCTCTGGAACCGATGTGGTTGGCCAGTGAGGAGGATGGGGTTAAGTGCAACACGTATGAACACCTGCACAATTTCGTCGGCGTCCTCGAAAGATCAAATCTTTTGCCGAGGATTTGCCGACAGCCTTGATTTGTAAGCGACAAAGATATATGACGCAAATAATATTTTGATTACGTGAAAATATTTCGAGATCATACCAGAGAAGACTGACTGTTCATAGCAAAATGTAGTCTCCTAATACTTGTTGATTTTCAATATCCATTTCGCTGTTCTAAATAATATACTCCTAACATTGTTTCACATTTTTATTATACTTGTACAACAAATGTTGACTGGTTTAATGCCATATGGCAATCTTTTCTATGTAAAAATAGCGTAAACGTAAAATCGTGCTAGATCCCTTTTTTAAAAACCAATCAATCACCAAAAGAAATCGAACCCGTAGCCCCCGGGCTAGAAGACACGCGTCTTACAAACTGGGCCTAGTTCGACTATCGATTGACATGCAACATAATTTTAAAATATAAAATACATATTTTTGTTAGTTCCAGAATGAAAGGAAGTTGAAGATTAATAAAATAATGGCAACTTAGTGTTACATGAAAGCAGTATTTCTTAAAAAGGAAGAATTTACAAGTTCAGAATCGTTCTGTATCACATTTTTTGGATCCCTCTGCTATAACTCCCTTTTTGTGAAAATCATTATCACCAAATTTGATCTGACTGAGCTTAAAATCATATATCCTGATGTACGATTCTTAAAAAATATAACTAGGGACGTGATTTGATGTAAGGCCGAGTCTCCCCTATTGAGTCCTTTTAGTCGACGATCAGGACACGTGTCCGGAAGTCATATGAGAGAGCCAATCCTCGCTTCCGTAGGGAATTCTAATAAATACACCATTATGTCCTGGTAATGATAAGGAATTTAAATGAAAGCAAAATAAAATAAATGTGGTAATAACATTATTTTTTTTCTTTATTAGCAGTACAACTAACATAACATCTAAAGATTTTACGTATTGTAGTTCAGATGCATTTGAATAAAAAAATGTAACCACGTATTTTCTTTAGCATAAATGTTCGATATGAATGAACGTTTTTAAACTTTCAGCAAAAATAATGCATGAGTAGGTGCAAATCAAATTCGCTTAACTTCCTCGGAAATCAAACCGGGACAGTTCAAGTTTTTTCAAAGCAGTAATACAATTAAAATAATCATAATTAACATTATTTGGATTTTTTATCAGCTGTTGTAGTAAAACATTAATTTTTTTAAAGTTGTTGTTCGGTGGACTAAGTCAATTCTTGATTTTTACTAACTCAATTTTAATGAATTATTGAAATTCTTCTACCAAATATAAGTGACCTGAATTTGTATCATGAAGATTTTGAAGCACTAGTTTGTTTCTTATGTGTTTTTTCTTTGATTATCTATCTCTTTATCAAGGTTCATGAAACATGTGATTATGGAAACATTTTGATGCGAAATATTGGACATTTTTAAGTTTTATATTTTTCAAGAATTCATTTCATACGTTAATCCATATATAAACTTATCTTCGATATGGATGATTTTTGTTGAGATTGAATGATTTTCCATGCACTCACTTTTAATTTTATCTTTAAAGATAAGATATACCAGTTGAGTTGGCAATGATAAATGCTAATACACGAGTATATGCTACCATTACTTATTATCCAAGATTTATCATGGTTTTACAAACGGTTATTTAAAATAAAAAAATGCACTTGGGACAATTTTCGTATTGTTTAATTACTTTATTTATGCAATAATCTATAGATATACCTTCTTTGAAAAAACATGTTTGCTTAAATGCTAACCAAGATTATTTAGATTTTGACAATACAATGCTAATTGAATTTATAATCCAGGAAAATATATGTTTGTTGCATTTTGAAAAGAAAAAAATGTTTGAACTATTTTCTTCGAATAAAATCTTAATGAAATTGTTTCACTTATAGAAAAAAGCAATATGCGTTTTGTTAAAAATATATATCAAAACAGTTCTTTTAATAAAAACATATAAAATTGGTAAAAATATCTTAAACAATCGGAAAAATAATATACGAGTAAATATACAAATAAAAATATTTTAGTTCAATCAGAGTAAAAAAAAAAATTTTTTTTTACTGGGATTGAAAATTAATTCAGCATTTATAATGTAAAATCGAATCAAATATGCCATTCTGTGCCCCTCGTCAACCGCTTTGTCAGCTATCAAGGGACTTATCTGCAATCTCGCGATATTGCTTATCATTTTAGATTGTCGTTCTGTTGACAGCGATAAATGCTCTCGTATGCTTATATAGATAGCATTAAAGCGCACCCTCGCGCAATAACACAACCCTTAGATTACCCACGTCAATATGCCCACCAGCTGTCGAAGGGGAGTCGAGCATCAAACAGTGCTTTGAACCTTCTCAGATAATAAAAATAAATGAAAAACATTTTATGTTTGAATTTACCCGCAATTTTTTTTGTATTGTTGATTAAAAATGTACATTGAATTATATGGTGAAAAATGTCGAGTCGCAGTAAGTCGCAAGTGAAGACCGAAAAAAGGCGTTTTCCAAATGTAAGATGCAATAAAAAGTTCACATATTGACTTAATGAGGGCAGTCACGGCATAATTAATATAGCATAGATGGAGAGCGGATGTGAGATATATTTTAAGTAATACCTCGTAAGTAATCGAGTATCTTATCGGGCATTGAAATATTGTTATTGTTATAGCTTAAAGTAATTAAACCGTTTTTGGCCTTAAATAAATTTCATCTTAATATACCACATATCACTCATCCAATACCTCGGCTTTGTTTTCAGTCTGTGTATATTGATTTCGCTGACAAATCTTTTATTTCCTGGGTATCTTATTTCTATATCCCCGTCTATTTAATATCGTGAGCTTAGATATGCGTGAATGCCAAAGGGGAGAATGAAGTCTTCGCGTGTCTCAAATTGCAATCCCCCTTTCGCAAGCAACCGAGTCTGAAAGAGGCAACATGAACTGCGTTTCAAAGAAAATGAACTGTCAATATACGGCAACTTCATTTGTTCGTGTCGGTATCGATTGCATATCTTCATAATGAGCACATATTGTGCAACCGAGTGAGAATGATATATGTAAATATTGCAAAACCTATCAAGTAAAAAGCTTTTATACTCGTAAAATCGATCATTTTCTTGGCTCACAATATGGTAACAAAACTTATTTACTTCATCGAAACTTTTTGAAGCAAAAGTATCAGTTATAGTTTTGCAAATAAATGTTTTATTTATTCTTCCTGACCTCCTTATTATTTAAGATTTTAAGTAAACTTACGAAATGTCATTAATATACACGTCAGTACAATTATGTGAAACTTATGTGAAGCTGGTGTATTTTTAACACACAATTATCAACAAAATATACATAAAACAAGTGAAATCTGCCATTAAAAAGGAATTCAGTTTCAATTAAGCATTTGTGTACTTTATCTTATGGAATCTTTTATATTTTTCATAGGACATTGGTTTTTATCACTCTTCTCATTAGTTCAGTGCTAGCTATCAGACAGTTGACTTACATCAGAGTAATTTGTACATAAAAAATACATATTATAAAATGAAGTGCATGGCCGCGCGGTAACGTATTGGACTTCCGTGTGGAAGATCGTCAGTTCGAACCCAGCGCTGTGCTACTCCCCTCGAACGACACAAACATTTTTTCCGCCTAGTATTCAGGGGTATAAGGATATCTGTCTTCGATCATATACATTATTTAAAAAAAAAAGTCTAGCAATCTGAGCTGGAGCCGCTCAAGAAATTTGACAACTCTCCGTACATAAATGGCGTAAAAAAATGTTGATTATTGAAATGCACAGAAACTGGGCAAATTCATATTAAACTCAAAGAGATGATAAATCAACATTAATAAGATTATATACACATTTTAATACAGTTAAACAATATAATTTTTAAACAAAACACAAACTTGATAATATTTTTTAATAAATTTTCCATTATTAGCCATTAAGGGAAAAATATTATTTTTCATAGGGTTTTTGAGAAAAGCTAAACTTGACTTGATAAATTTGTTTAAAGAATGTCATCTCATAAATATGTTTTGAGTCAAAGAATAACGATAACGAGTGCAAATAATTTTGATTTATAATAAAATAATTACTTTGTATATAAACAATACGAACGAAATTTGTTACTAGATTATAAGACGATATTCGCGGCCTAGCTTGGAAGACGCCTGTCTTTCAAGCAACAGGTTACGGGTTCAATTCCTGTTGGTATATATATTTTTTACCAAAAGCTTTCCTATCCAGTGCTATTTTAAGATATATTTCTGGTAGGTTGAAAAATATTATCACATGTTAGAAAAACCCACTGGGTTGTACTGTACATATACAGCGAAAGTGTAATACCATACAATGAACTAATGATATTTTGTTGTACTAGCTGTAACAACTGGAAATAATTCATAAGGTAAATAAGCCATAAATAATTGAGATAAAACAATTAACTGAATTAAAATATATTTTATGCAGCGAAGATCAATGGTTTAAAGTGTGTCGCAAAATACGGTTTAATTAAAAAAAAACATATAAAAAAATAACCTACATAAAACAACTTAAAAAAAACCTTTGAAAATTACATATAAAAAAAACCTACAAAATTGTATAAATACAAACGGATTCTAATAAATTATTTTATCACTTAACAAGCTGAATTTGTATATGTTAATTAAATAAATATGGTCTAAGTTAGACATGATTCAAGGATTAACTATTCCTTTTTTATCTAAACAAAATACAGAAAAGGACCAATGATTAATATTATTGTGCAGTCGGTAGTAATCTCGCATACAAATAACTTGATTCAATTGAAGCACTATATTAGTCGCCCTAAAATATTATGCTATTTACTAACCGTATTTAGAAAGAAGAAATACAATTTACTAATGGAATTAGCTCTCGTTGCATTCTGTTTGTAGTCTCCATAAAGGAGGAATTTGGGATCGGAGTCGCTCTTGTAGAAATGTGATGGGGAAGTTTGTCTGAATTCATTATTTTGATTGCATCAACTTGCCAAATATCATTATTCTTACAATATTTGTTGTAGTTAGATGTAAGAGTTTTACTTTTTATTATTTAAAACAATTTAAATTGAAATCTATATTCAAATTTTAAAAACTTGATATTTATATATTATTTATAGTTAAGGCATTAACATTGTGGAGGTTTAAAGACATTTTTGTTTATTTTATGAAACAAGTTAATTGTTTGGGAAGCGTTTATTTACTTTGATTCTAGATATTCAGTATATTTAACCCTTTTAATCCCAGTATATTTTGCATAAAATGTGCGAAATATCCCAAGCATTTTTTGGCAAAAAAAACAGTAGTTTATATTTTATTTTTTATCTCAGTTAATATTTAGTTTTAAAACCTAATTTTTTTGTGGAGACCTCCCTGTAGAGTTTTAAATAATAAGTAATTTTCAGTGCAAAATAATAAGTAAGTGGGATTAAAAGGGTTAAATGTTGATAGGTAATATGTTAATGATAAGAAAACAATTATATATATATTTTTTTAAATTATGAATACAAAAAATATTAGAAGGTACTTTGGACGATACATTTAATTATTATAAAATTCCTATCATTTTCCAGGAAAATGTTATCCATTCCCCCCCCCTCTCCCCCCTTAAACTCTTTGATGTATTATATATACAAGAAAAACATCGAACCAGTGTATTTGAATGGTTAAATTTGTTTATTTATTTGTTAAGTTATTTGAATGGTTAAATTTGTTTATTTATCTGTTAAGTTATATGAATGGTTAAATTTGTTTATTTATTTGTTAAGTTATTTGAATGGTTAAATTTGTTTATTTATTTGTTAAGTTATTTGAATGGTTAAATTTGTTTATTTATTAAGTACACAAAAACGATAAAATATTTTGTCCAATAACTCAAGAAATGTCAAAATATGAATTTGATTATTTTGGCATAAATACGTCCATGTACATTTATATATGATATTTATTGATAGCTTGACACCTGTTTTCCTTTGTGTAAATAAAAAAAAATCTTGTGTTTAAAATGTGTGCTCACCTTAGAGAAGAGTGTAAAAAATGAAAGCGTAATTTTCGTTATACAATATATATTGAAGAATAAAAAAAACTAGCTTAAATAAAAAAATCCGGAAATCATATTGCAAACTGAATATTTCAAAGAATGAAAAGCGTAAAGTTTTATTGGGAAAAATACTGTAAAACTCCGGGTATGACTTAATACTTGTATTGTTAAATTAAACAACATTTCAATAAAATAGAGGAATAAAAGGACGAGGGGATTTTCGAGAATAATTCCGCATCCTATCCGCACCCCAGTACGTCATATTCTGTAGTTATATTGAAAGAAATATAGAGATTTCGGTCCACCAATAGCATTCGGCATATAAATTGAGTTTAGTCAAATCGTTTTATTAGGAGACATTTACACTTTTTGAGTCATAAATATATTTATACAGGGTGACGTACTTGAAGCAGTATATGGAAGCAACTAACATCTAGCAACAGAAAATCAGTTTGAAAATATGACGGAGTGAATTTGAATTAGGAACTGATATAATAAACAGTATAAAAGTGAGCATTTGAAATAGGCTGGTCTCGTATAAGGAATGGGTGATCAAAGGCTTACAAAAAATCTACATCGCAAACGTGATATAAGTAGAAATGAAAAAGGACACAGAAAGGTATGATTGAATTTTTTACAGGTTCCTGCAGTAGTCCCTTATCAATCCGCATTGTCTTTAGGAATGAATTTAGTTTCATTACAGTGCGGTCGTACACTTGTAACAAATTTATTCATACGTTGATGAGACAGGTGCCCCCAGGAAGAGCTTCTCCTCAGTTGGTTCCACGCCGAAGTGTGAAAAGGGTAGCGGGGGCACAAACAGAAGGCCAGACACCACAAAGTGACATGAAATTTAAGTTATATGAAAGAAATGACTAGAAAATATAATTATCTGTACTCGGGTCATACAGAATACCTTTAAATAGTCAAAAAATCACAATTGTTTACAAAAATCGGAGCAAGTTGTAACACTATCAATGGTCGCCACAAAGTCGTTAATTTGGCCGAAAGTAGTTTGACTTTTAGGGGCATCTCTGTATTTTAAAAACTATTTTCTTTGTTCCACAAAATGTGTTCTGTTGATTGATTTAGATGGCTACATGAATTGCAACTGGGAGACTAAATTATTTGAAATGAAAAAAGTTTAGTGTTGATAATTCCGTGGCCAGTGAGGTATTGGGAGATTTAGTTGATTGGATTACACGAATGAAACTTTGAATAACGAATAGGTTTGGAGTTAAAGATGTCTAGTGAGGGTTACAAGAATATTAATTGCTTCTTTATGCCTACGATAGAAAATGGCGGATAATATGTACGTTGTCTCTAAAGACACATTTTAAAAAATACTGACATTTTGAGAACTGAGAATCAAATAATGTATTGTTGTAATATTAGTTCTGACTTATTTTTTCAAAAATATTAATAAATATCTGAATTGGACTACACAACGCTGCATCGCCTTGCAGGTAACATTCGTATTTGCCGGTTAGCCCCTTGTCCCTGATATTTTCACAAAGATATGGCTGGTAAATATGAATAAATTCCATAGCAAAGCTATGTGTTTTAATACAAGTGTTAGCATTTAGAGCCTCCCCCCCCCCTCCAACGCCAATTATTTGTTGATCAATTAATATTCGGTAGGGTGGAATTGCTCAAAATACCAGTGCGATGGGGAAATATTTATCTACAAATTATAGCAATTTTTTTAAAGCTTATCAACTTGCTTCAAAGACTACACACCCTGTGAATGAAAACTGGTTTAAAGATATATACGCAGGGAACGTAAAGAGAATTCACCAAATCTCTACTTTTGTTCGAATCGTGAATGACGAATGAGTTTAAAATTATTCCAATCCAGGTTTTTCGAAGAGATAAAACGACGATAAAAGAAGAATGGGGATCTTGAAGACAAATTGATGATTACGTGTTTTTTAAATGAATCGCTTTCGGCAGTCTAAAGAGATGAATAAATTTTATTGATAGATTTCGAGGAATATCTTAAGAATTCCTTACATAAGATAAAATAAAATAAGTCGTGATGTACTTACTCACTACCTATTTCAACATCAAGTATCAAAACTTCAATCTGCTTTATTATCTTTTTTATTTCTTAACAATATAAGGACTATATGAGACTCCTCATCATTTTGAACTGTTTTTACTATTTGGGTATTCCTGAAACAGTGAACAATATTCCTCTAAAAAAATAATGAAATAAATAAAACACTATTTTTTTAAATTTTGTATTCACCACTGTTTTATTTGAGTTTACTGCCGGTTTGAAAGATTTCCGTCTTCCTCGTCAAGTGAAGTTGAACTAAAATAAAACAGTGGTGAATACAAAATAAAAAAACAAGATTTTTATTTATTTTATTAAAAATTTATAAACATGACATCACAAAGTGAAACAAACGTCTTTTTAAAAAATCAAAAAAATATTCCACTACATTTATAGTACATTGCTTGATTGGTTGTAGTCGATAATAGTAAATTTCTCATCATTTTAACTTGTATTCTTTTGTAATTAAAAAAGACTAATAATTAACGTTCGTTTTCTTGCAAATTATTTCCATTGAATTTGTCTTTGTTTACTTCAAAATGTTAGAGAACTGGGTAGCGAGTGCAGCTTTAAGAAGCTTTTGAAGACAACGTTTTTTGGAAAGTCTTATCAAAGCTTGTAATAAAATATGAAAACTACACTCCACCTTAAGCCAATTGTGTAACTATCATACGAGTATATTGCTAGATCTACAAAGGTTTCTTTGTAGTTCGTCTCTCCTTGGCTTTCAGCGGCTTTCTTACCGAATATGTTTTTAAACATATGCAGATGCGAGGTACTTCCTTATTCAATCGCCACTGCCTTCCTATCATTATACGTAATTTATTTATTTTTTTATTATTTTTGTCGTAATATTTTAATCTGTCAATACAAATGGGTTTGGGTGCCTTTTTAGAGCACTTGAAAATAATCTTCATTCTCAAAAACGCTATATAAATCGTACTTTTATTAATTATATAGTCTGAAGACGACATTCTGTCTGTTTGGTGTCTGTATGTTGCCTATTTTGTTGGACAGCTATAAATCTTGGGATGTTACGAAGGTCTTCTCAGATTTGAGAACTGGTGCCATAAGTGAATGACGGGCGTGAGATTGTACTATCAAGTGACGAATGAAACGTATCATCTTCAGACACAACAGTACCATGATACAGTGCAGTACCAAGAATTGGTGAGGCGATAGAGGTAAATAGGCCACGTATTAAGGACGGAGTCAAGCAGATATGGTAACTAAGAGCTGCGATGTTTTATCACCCGCAAGGGACTCGACGAATCGAAAGCCCATCCCAGATCCTACAAGGATGTTACGAAAGGAAAATTTGCAGTCTCGGCCTGCCATGGAACGACGTGTTGTGCCGAGCTATGGATCAATTTTTATTTCTAAAATGAGGCATTTCATGGCATTCTTGTGTTCCAGATACAATATATAGGGTAGTGATTTATTTTAAAGAAAACTATACATTTACTTAAAAAATATAAATAAAATATAAGTTAAGCTTTAATATAGTGAGCTATAAGTGGTTATTATTTTAATATGCAACGGTCAATATATTTAAATGTGAAAGAGTAATTGATATATGACTGAAGTTATGAAAGAAACAATACTTCCGTGAAACAAGCTTATCTTGTAACTATTGTCATGCACGTATTTTTCTTTATGGCTTTGAAAAACGTTAGAACATTTAAAAACTCTTCATTATCAATTCGGAGTTTTAATACTTAATTTCACAACCTTTGATAAAATTGGCAATTTTATCAATATTAAAATATACATAAAGAAAAGTGTTATGATATTGCAAAAAGTGACAAAACCATTATATAGTGGTTAAAGAACTGTCTTCAACCCTGAAATTTTGGATTTGATTTCCAATAGTGACAACACAAAATAATCACAGTTTAGCTTTTTCACAATGGGATATTTTAACAGCCTTTTTGTCGCACGATACGAGTATACGTTAGATTTTGTAAAATGTAACTATTTTCGACTTTGACTTTGTAGACTTCCATGCTAGAATATATTTAAATAATTACTTTCTTATTCCATTTATCTCCACGACACAATTTACCTCCTTTCTCAATGCTATCTACAGGCAGAACAACCCCGGTTTGTAATGAAAACAATGCTTAGGTCGATCTGGTGACTGGTTTTATCGAAAGTATGTATGTATGTGGTCTATTGACTCAAAGGACTTATTCTAAATACGAGTATTACCTCTCGTATTACCACCAGTTTCTAAATAAATACGAAAGTTGGTATTTTCCAGTCTTCACATTCAAATGTATTTAATTTTCAAATTATTTTATTTCTATTTACATGAATACTCCAAACAATAGCTCAATTTACAAGTTTCATTATAATTTAAATTTTGGCCTCGATTCCCATTAAAATAAAGTCTTTATTTTACTTGAGCCTTTATTCACCCAGGTGAGTTAGCTCACTAATAGCGTTGTATAAATCATCTTTGAATAGTAATATTAGTGAGCTGTTAAATTCTTATAATAGTTGTAAAGATTTCTGAATAATCAAACCAATAAGATAAAAGAGGATACTTTGAATACTGGAACAAGTTTCGATTCAAAGTTAAAATAGCCTTTTAAATGAGAAATTCCATTTCAAAAGGTGTTTATTACATAAAAAGCTCGTAAGATATTAGAGTCTAATTAATAAAGGTATTTATTTAATGTAAGGCGATCAAATTCAATCAACTGATTAATGAAATTCTGTCGAAAGCATTCCTTTACGGCCATTATTGGGAAGAAAACAATTCTCAGCCTTCTTAATATTAGTTCTTGCGAGAAAATGGCTGTCGATAGTAATTATTTCCGAAACGGATGTCTAATTCTTCAGGATTTTCCCTCGAGATCTCACGATCCTTTTATTAGCGAAGTATTTAGAAGGAATATGTTGCGTGAGATGAAACTGAGAAAAAGTACAGTGAGTGAAGGCGACTCACACCACACCACATTACATGAAATATATGATAATACCTGCGAGGGAAAGTAAAGTTTACCAGTTTACCAGTTTACCAGTAATCATGATTACTAAATAACAGCTTTCCTAGCGTATCGTATCACGCGAGAAGAAGTTAATTCCGAACAAGACAATGATCCATTTTAACAAAGACATTGTTTTTAGTTATGCGATGAAATAATGACTTAAAATGATAAGTACTTTTTCTAAGTTGACTGACAACTAATACCCATTAATACTGAAATCGAGAAAAAATGAATACAGATTTTGTTTACATAATTTCCAATGACGTCAAACAGACTTCAAAACATTTTTGTTAACACTATATATCTTTCTTGATATTTTATCACAAATAATACAAAATATCATAGCATTTAACGTGTTAATCCATTTACGTTGATTATTTCAATTATATCATAAGATTTAAGACACTAGGTTGAAATTTGGTAGATGATATGTTAGAAATTTTATCGATGTTATGTATGTGATCCTGAGTTTTCAGTCAAAGAGTCCACTTGGTCTCATGTTGAAATAATATTTTAACTCAAGTGACATAATCAAAATCTATAAAATAAACAAATTTTCAGTGACATCGTTTTCTAAATAATTTTTTCGATTCAATAATGTAAACTGAAATATAAAAAATTTGAATAAACTTCGCCCTTCTAGTTTTGTATTTTTTAACACTTGAGCTATATAAAGTACAACCTGAGGGAGCTTATGGTTATAGAACAATATCTTTTAACCAACCAGAAATATGTTGATGAGGTTGTAACGATGGTCGCTATCAGTGTAGCACGTGTCCTATTAGGACGTGCTGATGATCTTGATATCGACCATCGTTACAGTGGTGACCCCGACGACGAACAAGAACATCGTTACATTGGTGAACCCGAACGAAAATCGAACATCGCTACATTGAGCCCGCACGAAAACTGAACCCGCACGAAAACCGAACCGCACGAAAACTGAACATCGCTACGAATACATACCTCAACCATATCGAATACCGCCGACTCGACAGCAATGTCAAAACAATTGCAACTCGACACCGGCATCAGCAGCAACGCGATGAGCATCATGAACAATTTCGTCAACGAGATTTTCGAGTGCACCGCCGCCAACGCCAACCGCCTCGCCCACTACAACAAGATGATCATCATCACCAGCAGAGAGATCCAGACAACCGTCCAGACTCTACTCCCCGGCGAACTGGCCAAGCGCGCCATCAACAAGGACAGCAGAGCCGTCACTCAGATACAACACTACATCTGATTTGGACGAGCCCGACGCCAGCTCATGTGAGGTCAGTCCTGGCGATCAGCCACACGATTTACAGGATTACCTCCCTCGACGAACTACTGACCGACAAAACGCTGGAGCAGACAAGCATCGCTACAACGTCGCTACAACCACGCTACAACCACGATACAACCACGCTACAACCATGCTACAACCACGCTGCAGCAACGAGCACCGCAGACTCCACCATCATCATCAAGCACCTGCAGATCAACCGTCCACCGCGGACGTCATCTGCAACTTGATCTCCGCCATCACCATCATCATCAAGCCACCGCAGATCAACCTTCCACATCGGAAGCCATCTGCAACTTGATCAACATCATTATCATCATCAAGCCACCGCAGATCAACCTTCCACATCGGATGCCATCTGCAACTTGATCTACATCATCACTATCACCATCAAGCCACCGCAGATCAACCTTCCACATCGGAAGCCATCTGCAACTTGATCTTCATCATCACCACCAGCATCAAGCAACTGCAGATCCACCTTCCACCGCGGACGCCATCTGCAGCTTGACCCACACAACCAATCATCGACGATCAGCGCAACAACCAACCAAGCACCGCAGACAATCCAAAATTTAGCGACAGACGACCAAGCCTACCCCTGTTTCCGCATCACCCATCTGACCGACAGATCTGGGAAAAAACGCCACGCGCTGTCGTTGTCCACGTACCTACTTCGACACAGGGAACGGACAACCAGCCCGACGTCAGATGCACCCGAACCTATCGTTCACGCAAGGCACGCGCCCTCTGCGTTCACTAGGAAGGGAGCTATGTACCTGCCTGTATACCTACCTAAATGAATTGTCAAAAATAACGAGTGAATTGTTAAAACACAAATAAATTAAATTAAGTATTGTTGATTTAAACATACAGGGTCATTGACCGATCAAGAATTCAATGATTGTTACATACTTCAAACAACGACAATATTTACTATTTACAGCGCGCAAATTGGCTAGCGATCTCCAACTATAAATAATTAACCTACCTCCCGTCCATGTGATAGAGCGAGGCAGATATATATATATATAACCCATGTATTCACTCACTGGTATAAATTGTCTGCACTATGCGAAATAAACATACATTTTATTGTCATCCAGTCAACTGTCAAGACTTTGTTATTTATTTACCTGCTGTCCACTTATCAATTTATATCCGCATTCCTGAGTCCATATTTATTGACAACAAATCAAGATCATCATGACTTATAGAAATAAGCAATTCGCTATATTGATGATTCTGTACGAGAAGTAACGCGGAATCAGTTAAAACGAAGATAACGATGTCGATATCAAGATCATCAGCACGTCCTAATAGGACACGTGCTACACTGATAGCGACCATCGTTACAAGGTCTTAAATGAAAATCAGAATGGAAACCTTTAAAATAAAATTATGTTTCCAAATTGAATTAAACACTTGAATACTAACTATCGTAGATATCCTGTTTCGAGGAAGAAAACTTTTATACTATTTACACACATGGTGATATTTTTAGTCATGTTATCTCTATCTCAAAGTAACTAACTAATTTTACTCCGCATACACACATACAAAAAAATATTAAACTATGCAGAGTACTCGACCAAGAAATCCTTTATCCGTACACCATATTACGCTGTATTGAAATAATCGAACCGTAACACTATTTTCATTTTCTAAATGTTCTTCTTAATATGCGGTAGATTATTTATGTTTATATTTTAAATATTAGGTCCCCACATACGAAACCGGCGTTTTGCCGTACTGGCAACTTTGATCTCAAATATCTTCTCTTTGGTTAGGAATTTCAAATTCAAATTTATACAGCTATTTACTCAAGTATTTGTGTTTTGAAAATTATAATTAATTTGTTTTTTCCTCAATAGTTTTTTTTCTTTGCGTCACTCAGTTTACAAAATGGAAAACTTGAAATATCGCGTCATTTACGAGTACGAGTTCCACCGTGGCATCAGTGCTGCAGAAACGGCTCGAAGGATTAATGATGTGTATGGCGACGGTGCCGCAAAAGAAAACACAGTGCGTTTTTGGTTCCAACGTTTTCGTTCTGGAAATTTCGACCTGCAGAAGAAGCCCCGTGGACGGCCGGAGACCAAAGTTGATAATGAAGAATTGAAGGCTATTGTGGAAGCGGATCCATCGCAAACGACGTCCGAGTTAGCTGCAGGCTGCGGTGTTAGTGATAAAACTGTTTTAATCCACTTGAAGCAAATTGGGAAGGTGAAAAAGCTTGAAAGGTGGGTACCTCACGAATTGAGTGAAGCAAATCAACAAACGCGCGTTGACTGCTGCGTTGCATTACTCAACCGGCACAATAATGAAGGGATTTTGAATCGAATCATTACCTGTGATGAAAAGTGGATCCTGTATGATAATCGGAAGCGCTCATCGCAATGACTGAACCCTGCCGAACCAGCCAAACCATGCCCCAAGCGAAAATTGACTCCAAAAAAGTTACTTGTGAGCGTTTGGTGGACTAGTGCTGGTGTCGTTCACTACAGCTTTCTTAAATCTCGCCAGACGATTACGGCAGATGTCTATTGTCAGCAACTGTAAACCATGATGGAAAAGCTAGCTGCTAAACAACCGAGGCTGGTTAATCGCTCTAGGCCACTGCTGCTTCATGATAACGCTAGACCACACACTGCACAACAGACGGCTACCAAATTAGAAGAGCTTCAATTGGAATGTCTAAGACATCCACCGTACTCTCCGGACCTTGCCCCAACAGATTACTATTTTTTTCGAAATTTGGATAACTTCTTGCAAGGGAAAAAATTCAACTCCGATGGGGCAGTCCAAACCGACTTCAAAGATTTTATTGATTCCCGTCCGAATGGTTTTTTTAGTAAAGGGATCGATGAACTACCTATGAGATGGCAAAAGTGCATAGATAGCAATGGTACATACTTTGATTAAATAAATATATTATATTAAAAAAAATCAACTTTATGTTCCTCCCAAACAAAACGCCAATTTCACATGTAAGGACCCAATATCTATGTTTAAAGTTGGTGTAATCAAAGAAATACATTAAATCCCGATTTAAAGATACGTATTGACGAACCATCCTAGTTTAGGTGGAATTCCTATTTAAAAATAAAAATACGTATGCTGTAAGAACGTCCAAAAAGGTTAATTTTTAATTTCTACTACATCCATGCATTTTCATAGAATGCTTCTTCGTTTTCTCGTAAACCAAATGAATTTGGTCTACGCATACTATTCTTGGTCTTTCTCTAACACTCCTACACTCTTATTGTGTCAACCTTTCATTACTAATTTATTCAATATGCCCAAACTACCTCAGAATGCGTGAGGTGAAAATATAATTCTACGTAAACGTTTGAAGTTGTTGGTTCAATGGCTTCTAATATAATGTATGAATTAATGGCATTCACTCAATACAGACACTCCCGACAAAACCATACAGTCGTCAACTCAAAGGATGTTTTCAAGTCACACCCCTATTTCATAATTAGCTCCGCTAACTTATTAAGCACCTCAACTTCGTCGAGACGAAATGAAAAGCAATTAAATGTTCCTCCATTGAATCGTATTTAAATACATTTCACCATGGCTTTCATTAAAATATAACTCCAAGAGAAACGACTGAAATTAATTTTGGGCAAATAGAAAAGTTGCATTAACAGGTTAATTGCCATATTTATTTAAATGAACTCCTTGAAAACGTTTTATATCACACAATAAAATATCTTAATGATATTTCCCATTTTGAATGTAATTTTTTTTGATAAATTCATTTCATTCAGGTATTTTGTGAATAGAATATTTAACTTAACTTTCTGATCTGATGTATTAACTTTCAGTCTTATTTGTAAATATAGTGCATTTATTTACAACGAATGTCACAAATTCACACGAAATGAGTCGTTTTGTGTGTACAAGAAAAAAATATATAATACTATTGTGAATTGTATAAAAAAAGTATAATTTAATCTTGATATATTTACATTGACAGACACTTTAACAATAAAAAAATAATATTTTTATTAAATACACGTACGATCCACTCAATTAGCAACTAAACATATCACTCTTGTGAAATTAATTTGATCCATCCAATTAAATTATTAAATTAAGCCTGGTAGATTAAAAATAGGCGTTGTATGATAACAAAGGTATTCTTGAATTCAAATAACGGATATTTAAATTTTGTATAAGGTTAATTCACAAACTATACGAGTATGAGTGACCATTAAATAATTCACTTTTTTTTCTTTCGTCGCGTTTATAATAAACATATTACATGTGTATGGAAGTGCGAATAATAAATTCTGGAGAAGTGCGTGTATTGATACGAATACATGGGATGACAACGTACGCTAGTAAACGGAGTTTTATGTATGAATGAGAACTTCAGGCTGATGTAGTTAGTAAGATGAAGAGGGGCAATCTGAGATTGTTAGGATATGTAGAACAAATGAATGAATAAAGAATATCGAATATTTAGTGCCAATGTGAGTTGAAGGCGCGGTAGAGGAATACCAAAGAAAGCATGATTGGATCAAGTGAATGATATTTTGAAAGAATGAAGCGTAGAAAGTCCAAAAAGTCGTAGGAGTTGTATGAGAAGGTGTATGGATGTAGAAGAGGCGAAGGATGTGTGTCGATATACGAAAGGCTTGTGCTCTGTCCTATTTACAACCCTAATAGAGTAATTGTGTGGTGGTTTGTATGTATGTGCATAAGTTTATTGTTGTTTTCAAACCGTTTCAATGAGAACATGATTCCTTGTAACACATGTCAAAATAATAAAACACCCATTGACAATGACAAAAATTATTATATGTTTTTAAAATATATAATTTAAAAAAAATGTGACATTTCGCAATTATTTACCCAATTATTTGTTAGGAAATCATTAGAGTGGTCATGTTGAAATATTTCCCAAATATGTATTCATGTTATCGACTGCTCGGTATGAGTTAATTAACTGCCATATTTGGGACAGGAAGCAATACTCGGATCCGGAAACGGCTAGGTTTCCGGACGTTTAGAGTCTAACTACGAGTAAAAGCTAACGGAAACTTATGTGGGTTCCCTCTGCTCTTTGAAATGTTAAACGAATATTTGAAATGAATCTAACTTATCAAAAAACAAATCATGAAAATTTGTTTATATTAAGTTAAATACTGATTTGAGTATTTAGATAAAGAGAGATTATAATAAAAAAATGTTGAACACAATTTTTGAGATATTTTTTAGATGAGTACAATTATTTTGCAGTCGGACACACTTAATTAGTATCAATTCTTTAATATTTTCTGTTTTCGTATTATATTGTGAGCTTCTCCAACACACATAAATAAGAGGCAGAGAAAAATGAGATAAAAGCTGTAACCTTACAAAAACTTTACTAAATAAAGCTTAAAGATGCATTTTTTCTCTTTCGTTTGCCTTTGCGATTATATTAGGAACTACAAGTGTTATATTATTCCCATACCGCCAAGAAAACATTTTCCATTAAAGTCTTTTTGTAAATGTTTAATTCATAATGAAAACTTTTAGAAAACTTATGCATATTAATTTTCAAGAAAACAAAACAATTCTGTTGATTTACGAAAGAGTGTGTGTTATATTTCCACAAATCAATATTTAAAAAAAATTGAGTTATTACATAAATTACCCCTTACAACATTAATATTCTCTTATAATATTATTAATCAAAGAAAATTAAAGAGCCTCAGAGAGATTTACTCTTTTGTGGTGTTCTTTCTAATAAGTTGTGTTACTAAGCTCCTTATAAAGCACTTCATCAAACGTTAAAGCCGATAATTTTCATCTGAAATATGATGAAATACTTTTAGCGGTTCCTGTAAATAAATTTGTGGTTTCTACGTATTTTGTGATATCTAATTTACTTTTATTTTACATAGATTTAATTTTATTTTTGTAAATAGATAAGCGTCTAATTAAATTTAATACGCATTCACTTCATTATTGAAAAATTTTCAAGTGGTAAATAAACATAAACTTATATTAAATATGAATTATTTTTTATACATCCTGCGTTACGTTATTTTATGATACTTTTTTTCTTTCAATATTGTTTTAATTAAATTGCGTGGTTATATCTGTATGAAGAAAAAAATGGTTTTCTATGGAAGTAAAATTAGTATAAATAATAAGAGAACAACATTTACTCTTTGCTCCAAAATATCTGATTATTGTAAATTTCAATACACGGAAAAAAAATTGATGTTGAATTTTACGACGGCTTTAAATCTAACTGTACTTAATTTTTAAAATAGATGAAATTATTTCATTGCTGGGTCGCGTAGTAGAGGATCCCCTTTTCATTTCAACGTCAATTCAGTTGGAAAGCAAAGCTGTGCCGTGGAGTTTTTTTCTTTTTTTTTGAAGTAAGTAAGCTGTTGCACACCAGAAATGCACACTAGATCCAATGGCTCACTTGTAGTGAGACGACCGGAGCACACCGGCATGCATTTTTTTTCTTCTTCGAAAGAATAGATATGACCGAAGTCTTCGGTATCCTTATACTGCCAAATAATATGCGGAAAAAATGCCTGTGTCATTCGAGGGGAGTAGCACACCGTGGTTTGGCAGGTTTGAACTGGCGACCTTCCACACGGAAATGCAGAGCGTTACCTCCAAATAAGTATAAAATATAGCTCCATCAAATGGTGTATTGTTTTGGAATACTCAATTATGAAGGTTGAAGTGGCAATTTTAAAACAATTGAAATTATTTTTTCGTGAAAGCTCCACCAGAGTTTTTCAGGATCAATCTGTTCAAAAATATTATTTGTCTGTCATACTACTTCTTTGCTAAATTGATTTTTATTCCTTTATCATCGCCCCTATTGAGGTAGGCAGAAAGAACCGAAATGCGTTAAATTTAATTTTGGTACACATTTCTCGCTTCTGCCTCGACCATACACCTCGTCCTCCGTAGTCTCCTATTATAAACGTTTTACGTTCTTCCCTATTTTAGAATTTGTTTTATTTGGTCATGTCACGTTTGCTTGGTCTTGTCAAACTTTTCGTTTCTTCTATGCAACTTATATGGATTATATTTGTAAATATTTCCTAATTTATTCCTCCTATGTACCAATACTCCTTCATTCATTTTAAGCAATTCATCTTCTTTGAATCCACTTTATATCCTAATGTTCTCATTCATTATTTATCCTTCATTGCAGTAATCGATTCGAAAAACAATTAACACATACACTTAAGTCTTAGCTTTATTAATATCAATTTATATTATTGTCGATATATCTTTAAAATAAAATGCACTTATATATGTATACACATATGACGCAATCCAGTAGGGTATTCACTTTTGTTTCCCATTAAATTTATTAAATTGTCAAAAAGTATGCCTAATATCACTAAATGATGTGTAAAAATGTGTTATTACCAATATTCTGGAAAAAATACCTCTTAGAGATTCATTTATAAATGAAAAGAATAATTTCTTCGGTTCCTCTTTTTTTCTTTTCGAAAAATGCTCCCTCAAAGCTTTTCAAATGAAGCAGCAACATGGAAACTAATTTAATAAAAACGATTTCCCCCTCATGCATTCCATAGCTCCATGCAACAACAAACTCGATAAAGCTCTTACCACCCGCAGTGTCTACTTAGCTTTTTTCCTTTTTATCAGTCATACGAAGGGGCTCTTTAAGGAACCGATTAAAATGTGGATCACGGCTTCTGCGAATGACCATTACACACTTGCAATGTTTGCGAACTAAGTTCTACTATTTGCGCTGAGCGTCAGTTCAAGACGATCTACTGAAATAAGAGGGAAGACGAAGAAGGTAAATCGTACATCCCTGGCTGGGTTAACCGTTTGTATCTGATATCTCACGTTCAAAGCCTTACTACTTTTATTTTTATCTTAAAAATGTTCTTCCTTAGAAGACGACTTAGTGCCCGTGTGATAAGACGCTTGACTTTAACCCGGGGGTTTCGGGTTGGATTCTCGATGGTACAAAATAAAGTATACTAGTCCGGTAAAATAGTTCGTCTAGTAAAAATGCTCATATGTATAGAATGTATGCGAATGTTATTGACTATTCACGTTAAGGTTATGATGAACTGATGACCTACGTGGCCTAGTTGGTAAGACGGTTGTCTCCCAGTTGGAGGTTGTGTGTTCGATTCCCGCTGGAATCCAGATTTTAATAAAAAGGATTCCAGTCTGGTTAATGCCCCTTTAACATATTTCTGGTTAGTTGGAATATATGGCAATAATTCCGCCAGGTTGTACTGTATACAACTAAAGTGTAATACAATACAATACAACCGCGAGTTCCGTGTCTACTCCAGTGGTTCTAAACTCAAAGGCTAGATAGATGGAGCCAAAGACAATGTTGTTTTCTAGCAACGTTTTCAAATATACGTATGTTAAGAGTGGCCAATTTCAGTATGCTGAAGGGTTACTATACAAATGAATGTGTTGAAGGGTTACTATACAAATAAATATGTTGAAGGGTTATTTCACAAATGAATGTGTTGAAGGGTTACTATACAAATGAATGAATGAAGATACATAATATGAAATAATGTAAACTGTAGGTATAATATATTATTTAAAAAAATATAGTTCAAACTCAATCATCATCAATGTATCTCACACATATCCCTATTGAAATAGGCAGAGAAAACAAACCATCATTTACTCGCATTTCTATCATGGCAAACTTCTTCCGCGTCTTCCACGTCCCTAATTAATTCCCCTAATCAGAATTCGATTGATTTAGTTGAGCCATTTTTTAAATTTTTTCCCATATTTCTAGTATTTTCTAATTTCACAAATGAAATTTCATTCGTAAATATTTTTTCTTTATTATTTTTTTACCTGGCCAAGCCATTTTTTCCATTTCAACATTACATTTTCCTCGGAATCGCATTCATTTCTAATTTTCTCAATCCTCATTGTTTCATAAATTGTTTTGGCACAAATTCAACGTAACTCACGTATTTAGATCAAATTCAAATTTCATTTGTAGGTCACAATTGCCTCGTCTAAGCTAAGTATTGAATCAAATTTTAAAATTGTAACATTTAAAAAGGTAATGTTATCTAAATTTGACATAGTAAAAAAAAAGGAAAACGTGTTTGAAAGATAACATAGCCGGGAGTACACTGCATTAAATATTTTTTTAGTAACGATGTTTATATAGCCGGGAGTACACTGTGAAAGATTTATATAGCCGGGAGTACACTGCATTAAATATTTTTTCAGTAACGATTTGTTTAAATTTTGAATTTATGAACTGGTTTATTTGAAATGTTTTCTAATAATTTATCAAATAAATTACACTTGCTTAATTCAATTCTTTCAATATTTTTAACAAAGAAACAGTTTACGATCAACAGACATCAAAATAATTGATTCAACAATAATTTAAATTATTTTGAAGTAAAAAACAGCTTGATAGTAAGTATGAAATGATACTTGCGGCAGAAAACTAAATCAGCACTGGGATCTTTTCGAGAAAACTGCTGAAGGGATTCTGTTGATATATCAATATGAAAAACAATTTAAAATTCAATCATCACTTCATAAATTATAAAATATAAGATCTGATCTGATATTCATTTCATCATCATTTGAAGCAATAGATAAATTTTATTCATAAGATTTTTTTTGGGCGACAATATGCGCAATTTAGAAATTTTAAGAAAATGGTTAAGTTGGTAAAAAATATTAAAACTAATTATGGACAGATTTAGTTTTTTTTAGACTTGATATTATTTTACATTTTGTTATTTTTTAACTTCACAGAACAATATTAAAAAAATGAGTTATCCACTACAAGAATCATTGTATCGATAATCAATTTAAACATTAATTAGTCATAAAAGTTACACATATTAATTTATTGTGTATATTTGAAACTATCGTTGTTTCACGTTATCAGTCATAATTTTTATATTTTTATTTTATTTTAATTAACTTATTGCCATGAAACCGAAAATGAAACAAAACATAATATGGCCGTGAAGGGAAAATGAAACAAAACATATGCAGTAAGCATTACAATTCTGAAACAAATGCCATCAAAGTAAAACAAGTCGGAAAATGGAAAGTAGGTACTTGCTATTTTAAGTTAGGTTGTTTATTTTTTAAACTAAACATTTGTTTTGCATTGTACTTTTTGACAAAACAAATTTCAATAAATTTACTGTCATTTGCATTTTGAGTACACGAAATAACCTTGATTTTTCTTGGTATATTGAATGCATATAAGTTAGCAACATTCGATGTGCCCGCTAATTTGTAAACATATACCCAAATAAACTATTTTAAAATGCCTAGAAAACCCAGATTGACTAAAGAAAAGTGTTGTTGCACAACGAAAAAAATCAACAATAGCTGCGGCAAAAACTATAAACGCTGAACAAAGGCAATCTCTGAATGAGGATCACGGACTATTCTTACCAGAGCCAGTATTCTATCATGGCCAATTAAATGCGGCATTGTCAAGAGTGTGGCGGTCTTCTAAAGCCATAGTGAAATTTTAAATGGTCCTTATCAAGGCAACTTAATAGTTAGATCTAACTCAGTGTTCACAATATAGCATACTTAAAAATTAAGTAATGAAATAAGAGTACAATAAAAAAATCATATGGCAGTTGAGATGCGATCGTTGAGAAGGATGTGAGGCAAAATATTGATAAAGTTAATAATGCAAGAATGCGGATGTGAGAGAAATGAGTGAGGTTAAAATGAACAAGAAAATTTATACTGGTTAACGAAAAAAAGCGAGGAAAAAATTCATCCGAGAATTTCATTGATGAGCATGTTAGTCAACCATTGAAAGAGGGTTAGGTGAAATATTAATAAAAAAATAGCTGTAGAAGTGATATTTTCTGCAAGGATCGGAATGTGAGGTGTTCGACCCTCTCTGCCTACCCGGTGAGGGGCATGAATAAAATGTTAATAGGTGTAACAATTAACAAGTGTTTAGTAATTGTTTTCGCACATCCTTGGATAGGCTTTTCAGCAAGTATGTTTATGCAGCTCTACGGGTGGTTATTTTGTTTTCTTAGAAAATCATATTGATCAATTTTAAATTTGGATAACAACTTGCATTGAAAGCGTTTTAATGATTAGATTCAAAGCGTTTTAATGATTGGAGACTGAATTCGACATACCATACTATTTGATAATCTTAATAGTTTTAGGTAAGAGTCGATTGGGTACAAGTATTGTTTGATACTTTCAATTGTATTGGTTGATTTTATGCAACAGTAGAGTGAAGTTACAGCGCGCTCTAAGATTTTTTTTATATATGTAATTAGTACAAATATAATACATTTTTTATCACTTCTTACATAATTTATTAAGGTGGAGTTTGCTAATTAATATTTGCTAATTTACGTTTGTGCCAAAAACGCTATCCAATATTTAACGATTTATTTTGATAAAACATTAATATAAGTTATATTGCAACATGTCACTCAACAACGAGTTCAGTCACGGATCTGCTACAGAGCAGTCGCTTGTTGCTAACATAACGCGATCTCACTGCAATCCGTTGCTAACAGTACAATACACGATAAAGTTCACCGTCGCCGTTTTTGCCAGTGCGCATACTTTCCGCGCATCGTCGCTAAAACAGCGATAACAAGTGTCGTTCCCGGCTTCGCATGTGCACAAACAACAAACATTAAATTGACATTCCACTCGTCCCAGACAGCTATTAAGATCAAATCGGTTTATTTTTTATATTAACTCGTGATAAGGAGCCGGCCTCCACAAAATTCTTGGTGACGTAATTTGTTCCGAGTGCCGGTCGATGCCAGAATTTCTTCTTCTTCATCAAGTAAGCCACTGACTGTTACTATCCTTCTTACCCTTTTACACTCCGAGGGCAGAGTTGAAGATCTGAAAAGGTCGACAGCTCTCCCCATCCTATCTTCATTTCATATTTCACATTACTCATCAAAACTTTAAAAACTTTAATTCTTTATTTATCACTGTTTGTGTTTCTACTCATTACACAATTATATTTATTTTTTCCACAGCTATATCCTACTTTTTATTGTCCACAATTATTCTTTCTATTTGTTCAATTCCTCCTATTAAGCAGCCATGAAGTCCGTCAAATCCGTCAAACCGAACTTCATCATTAAAACTCCACGCATCATTACTAGAAAAACTAGTTCCGAACCAACCGAAACGCCCGCATCCGTCGCCGTGACCTCGCCTATACCAGACCTCGCTAAGTCCCCGGACCGCTCAACATCCCCTGATCTGACCATCTCCACTTTCGAGGAAGCCTTCGAGCTCTTCAAGATGGAGACCACATCCAAAAAAGAGACAATGAAGATGGTAAAACTTCTTCGTGAACTCTTCAATAAAGGTGAGGTTTCGATTGAGGCCAAAAACCCTCCATCTATTTCACCCACTGTCTTGTCAGTGGTCCCTATCCCTATCACAACACCGCCGCGCCCCACCCCCACTTTTGACTCCCCACTTTCCCCGCCAATAATTATCATTCCGGATATTCCAGAAATGGACTGGCAATCTGTTGCCAAAAACCGTAAAAGGGCTCTTCAATCCCAAGAAAGCCCCCCCCTCGTCTGCCCCCAATCAGACCCGAAGCCAGCTGGTGCCACCGTGGCCCAAACCAGCAAAAAAATGAGAGGCCCACTCAGCCCTCCTCATCCCGCAGCCCCCGCCCCACCTCTAAATAATGACTCACGACCTCTACTTCAGATCAAAAAAGACCGCATCCCCCCCATCGTACTTCACAATTCCGCCAAATATGGAGACCTGAGAGCTAAACTCAGGTCTCAAAACATTCACTTCTCCTCGAAGGTGCAGCCCAATGGTGATCTTAAAATCACCACTGAAACCGTAGAGGCCTACCGCTCCCTAGTCCACATTACCGATTCTCTCGCCATTCCATACCACTCTTTCCATTTGGAGAGCGAGAAGCCCCTGCTAGCCGTCATCCGCGGCCTACCGACCCCTATCAGCGTCGAGGACATTTCAGATGAACTCAAATCACTCGATTATCCGGTTTTAAATGTGTATCGCATGAAAAACCGGAATCGAGTGGAACTCCCCATGGTCATCGTCAAGATGACAAGGGACTCTTCCGCAAAGCGCATCTTCACCGAACTCCACGGTGTACTCGATATTCGAGTCACAGTGGAGGAGCTGAACAAGCGCAAAGGCATGGGCCAGTGTCATCGATGCCAACAGTTTGCCCATTCCGCCGGCAACTGCCACGCCCCAGCCAACTGTGTGAAATGCGGTAGAACGCATCACACATCTGAATGCAGGAAGCCCGCGGACACTCCCGCCACCTGCTGTAACTGCGGAGGCCCACACACGGCCAACTTCAGAGGCTGCCCACGCTTCCCCAAGAGCAACCTCCCTTCAATCGCTCCCCACCACCACTTCCAGACCCCGCAGCCCTTACGCCCCCTCATGGATGGCATCTACCAACGCCCCTCCACCAACGCCCCCTTACCGAACGCCCCCTCGGCAAACAACGCCACACGGCGATTCCCCAACGCCCCCCAGAGTGCATCGAAACCAGTCACTTCCAACGCGTCATACGCGAACGTCGCAACTCATCGCCCCCTATTATCAACATCTACACCCCAAAACTACATATTGCCCGCCGCCCCCCCCCCAAATCGCGATCTCATTTTGAATAACTTAAAATCAGCCATCACCGAAGCCATGAACCTCCTCAACTACATCCAAGAACATGGCTCGCACCTATAAACCATCCCATATATCCGCCGCGTTCTGGAATGCAAACGGTTCCCTCAGAACACATAAACAAGAGGTCGAGGATTTCCTTCTCGAGCACAACCTGGACGTGTTGCTGATAACGGAAACGCATCTCAAACCGAGCTACCGTTACAGCATCCGTAACTACTACTGCTACAGAGACGACCGCCTCATCGGCAGAAAAGGCGGCACCGCAACTCTCATCAAAAGCACAATAGACCACTGCCACATCCCCTCCCCTTCCACCGTCAACATAGAATCCACATGCGTAGTGGTGAACACCGCCAATCACGGCCCTCTTAAACTTTGCGCGACTTATCTTCCACCTACCTCCCCACTTGTCGAGTCTGAATTGGACTCATTCCTCGCAGATAATATCCCCACCATCATGGCGGGAGATCTAAATGCTAAACACCCCTTCTGGCACAGCCGCACTTCCAACACTCACGGTAATAAACTTGACGAAATCTCCTCCCGGAAAAGATACTTCGTGGAAGGACCCACGTCTCCCACCCTCTATCCACTAATAGACAATCATCGCCCTGATGTCATCGACATCATTGTCCATAACGACATTCTCTATCAAACAGATCTCACGACTGTTCACCAGCTTCAATCCGATCACTACCCGGTATTACTTCAATTGACGGATGGCTTACCACCCTTCTCGCCCTCAGCCCCTCCGCGACACATCACCTCGTGGAGCGATTTCGCTATTAACGTCGACAGCAGCATCAAAATACCGACAACCTTCCCCGACACGAACTCCATAGACGCCGCTATAAATGACTTCACAACCACCATCAAATCCGCTCTCATATCCTCTTCAAAAGAGAGACCAGCCGATAAACCCGAACTTCCCCTTCCTCCACATATCAAAATACTGATTATGGAAAAAAACAAAACCAGAAAGTTGTGGCAAAACACAGCTGTCCCCTCTTACAAAACCGACTACAACAGATTAGTCAAAAAAATCAAACACCTCCTACAGCAACTCCGCAATGACAAATGGTCAGACTTCGTCGAGTCTCTCGAATACAATGATGGACTCAAATGGAAACTAACGCGTAGCCTTAGAAATACGCCCTCCCGACCCAGCTCTCTTCAAGGACCAAATGGCCCCGTTTTCTCTGCTCGCGACCGCGCAGAGACCTTTGCTGACTCTCTAGCTAATATCTTCTCGCCAAATGCAGACCTCTCTAACCCCTCTCACTCAATAATGGTCGACAACGCAGTTGCCGACATATTAAATGAGCAAACCCCCCCCACCACAGACTTCTTCTCACCGTTAGAAATTCAATCTATCATAAAAAATCTCATCAACAAAAAAGCCCCCGGCCCCGATAAAATCAATAATCTCACCTTGAAAAAACTTCCGAAAAAAGCCATTTACGCCCTTACCGCCATTTACAATGCCTGCCTTCGACATAAATTCTTTCCAACCCCATTCAAAAACGCCGACGTCATCATGTTCCCTAAACCGGGTAAAAGCCACGTTATCCCTGAAAATTACAGACCGATCAGTCTGCTCCCGACTCTAGGTAAAGTGCTCGAAAAATTAATCCTAGAACGTCTCTCGTTAGAAACTTACTCACGTAACATCATCCCAGATTCGCAACACGGATTTAGGCCATTACACTCTACCAACCATCAGCTTCTTCGCGTTGTAGAACACATCATCAAATACTTCAGCTCCAAAGGCCTCACGACCCTCCTTTCACTAGACGTGGCGAAAGCCTTCGACACAGTCTGGCTCAACGGACTCATATTCAAACTGCACAAGTCAGGTATTCCCCTCAGACTAGTGCAAATCATCGCATCATTCCTTGAAAATCGCTCCTTCTCCGTCAAAATAGACGGTATAAACTCATCCCCTCGCCCCATTCTGGCAGGTGTGCCCCAAGGTGCACTGTTGTCCCCTATCCTGTATAACATATACACGAGCGATATGCCCCAATTTTCACGTACACATTGTATCACCGCGCAATACGCTGACGACACAGCCTTTCTCTCTTCATCGAAATATGAGTCCGTATCCCACAACAGACTGCAAGACTTCATTCCCATTCTGGAGCACTGGTGCACCAAATGGAAGATCAAAATAAATCCCACCAAAAGCACAGCAGTCCGCTTCTCACGCAGATACATCAAACCCATCAGAACTCTTAAACTCTTCGGCCAGAGCGTCCCATGGTCAAAACACGTAAAATACCTAGGCCTCACATTAGACAGTAGACTCTCGTGGCATAAACACGCCCTCAATATCAAATCAAAAGCTCACGGAACACTCAAATCATTATTTCCCTTGATCAGTAAATACAGCAAACTTAGCACGCGCACTAAACTCCACCTATATAAAGCGATCGTCAGACCGCAACTGACATACGCCCTTCCGGTCTGGGGCCACGCGAAGAAAACAACGCTACATCACATTCAGATCATTCAAAACAAAGCCCTCCGCATAATTTTAAAAGCACCCTACATCGTCCGTAATTCAAGACTCCACGCAGATACCAAACTACATACTATCCCCGAACATATGCGCGCTCTGGCCGAAAGGTTCTACAGCTCTATATCCCGTCATCCCAACCCAGTCATAAAAGCCTTAGATAACTACAACGCGAACACCAGTTACAGACACACTCGTCCGAAATCAATATTGCGAAACATCCCCCCGACCCCCCCCCTCTTTAACTCTAATCATCCCCCCAAATGACCCCCCGATTGTCACTCTGAACACCCCATCATCGATAATTCCTCCGGCAGACAGTTTACCCCCATAGGCAACCGCATTTCTCACCTTCAATAAACATTTTCTACACCTTAATATATTTATAAAAGTCACACATTTCCCCACTCATTTACTTATCTATTCTACTATATTCATTCTTATAATTTATTCACAATTCATTTTTTTATTTTATTTTTTTTTTATTTTTTTTTTTTTTTTTTTTTTTTTTTCACCCATTCAATATAAAACAGTGTGTGACGACACAAATTTATGTATATTTGTATTTAATATTATGTACATATCATCATATTTATATATGTATTTAATCGTTTATAATTTCTCATAATCATTCATAAAATCAAACAATTACCACAAACCTATCCTTTCCCGATTCCCAAAAAGATCCAAAAATTTCCAATAAATATCTTAACAGTCAGAACTTATCCGATGAAGGAGTAAGGTGTCCTACCATCGGACCGAAACTCCGAACAAGCTATCCATCACTTGGAGATGTCACTCAACATACGAGTAGATATTGTCACGCGGGATAAAGAAAAAATACGGGGCAAACATTGTAAAACATTGTTTTAATTTTATTTTAAGTTCTGTTTTATTTCTAGTCGTTGGTAATCCGATGTACTTACTGTTCAAACGATTTCTATTTGCATAGAATAATGGGTACAATTTAAAGAGTAAAATATGAATTGTTTAATTTAGATATGGAATCGAAGGGTGGTTATTAAAGGGCTGCTCGAAGAAGGGAGAATATATTTGCTTGGGCGTATGAGATAAATTACATAAGTATAGGAAGGGGTGATATTATCTCTTCGCTCTCAATGGAATGGATTGTAGTGTGGGACTCACAACAGAAATAAATATACTAAATTAAACACTAAAATGTTCTTCTGAAGAATTATTTGTAGTGAAATACTCCTTTTAAATAATAATAAAAATAAAGGGAATAATATTGTTTCAATAAAAAAAATATATTGGATTGTTCTAATGTATTTTTTTGGAAGATAAGGGTTCTTTGAAGGGGTGGTTTCAAATTTGTAATGTCTGCGCTAAAATTAGATTTAGAGCTCCGTTTTGCTTCCTTGTGCCATTCTTTCGAAAATTTTAAGATTTTTTTTTCAATGTCTATGTCTACGGTTACATATATTTATATTTTAATCAACGTTTAATATATGTAGAGTTTTGTTTCCCTGGTTACATCTCTAAACTTACGCCTAACTTACGTACAACAGTAGAAAATAATAGTCATTCGCACGTACATGTCGTGTTTCAATTTATTTGCTGTGTTATTTCACACCGTGATATGGGAACCGAGATAACAGAGTCAAGATTAGAGGTCCGAGATAAGTGAACCTATCAACAGTCGCAAACTGATAATTCCCAACAGGAAGTGCAGATGTTTGGGTAACGCACAAATTCTGATTTAATTAGAAAATTAATACATTTCATCTATCATTAAATATCTTTCACTTAAGTTTATGGTTAATTATTTATCATTTTTTTTCATATTATTTTAACATCATGTTTATAATCTTTAATAAACATTTCAGATTTTTATAATTATATGTGAATTACCACCATAATGGATTTTAAAGTTGGACAAATTCTTTTCAATCATACCTTTTTAAGACATTTGTCTTCGAAATTAAAAAAAAATTCAACATTTTTTACAATTTCCTTACTTTTCTGTGAGGATAATTTTGCTTCCAGCAATATCCTTAAGCATAATAAGGCATTACTTTTATGACAAGAATAATATATTAGAATTATATTTAGGCAAAGTAGGGTGCTGATTCGGAAATCTCATAAAAATAATTGCTTGTTATAAAGATTCCTCGTGTGTGGGGGGAAATTATATCCATTATGAATTTAATGTTATTTTACGGGATGTAAAGAGCGTATTGTTGACGATAATAAACAGAATAATACGTAATAAATTAAAGTAGAAGTGACGGTGTATAGAATTTATCTTTCGTTTGGTTGATCGTATTTATTTAAGACGCGTATATTTTGATTTAAATTTCAAGAAAACCACTTTCGGTAAATCTTAAAATGTTATAATTAAAAATATTAAAATTGTTAAAAAGGTAAAGCAGATGACAATTTTTATCTACTTTTGTCTAATGATGCTCAGTTTCTAAGTACACGACCAGTTTAGTTCTTTATTAATAAAACATCTCAAATACATAAATACATACCATTACGCCGTTTCCCTGTCGTGGTGGGTAGAGAAGACAGATATCCAGACTTTCTAATCTCAAGACACATATTTTGCCTCCTCTACATTCATCATCAATTCATACAGCTCCTAAGATTTCTCCTCCTTCTACCAATCCATATTTGTATTAAAAACCGGACTGGATTATTTAAAAAAAATGGTTACTTACGAGAATCATGACCTTTTAACTCCCGGGCTGAAAAACAGACAAACTAAGCCAAAAAACCTTACGAACTAAGCCACGGAGGTTGACGTAAATATATTATTTTCCTAAAAAAACTTTAATCACTGGCCTCATTTTCATTATTTCTTGTAAACTTGCAGCTTTATATGTAATGTTTTGTTAATGCCTTAGTTATTGACTTATGGATATTTCCTTCTTCTTTAGGAATTATCTATCCGTGCCAGGATAACAATAAGTATTTTTGAGCTACATATTTTACGCTGTCATCATGCTAGCACGCATCTAATAACTCCTGAATCTCATAAATCATTCGACTTCTTTGTATCCAATTGTTAATATGATCCGATTGTTTATCTTCATTAATCCCACAATATAAAATCATGATTCTTTTTATACACATCCCGCCATGTAATTCAGAATCAGGATACATTTTTACTTTGCATTTCAAAACCTTTTGCCGATATAAGGAAGATAGAATTCATACATTCATACCATCACGCCGTTTTTCTGTTGGGGTGGGCAGAAGACAAAGAAAGAGTCAGACTTCTCTATCTCGACACAACTTTTTTGTCTCTTACACATTCACGCACTTTCTCATACTTCTTTCAAAATGTCATTCACTTAATCCAACCATACTTTCCTTGGTTTCCTGTACCACGCCTCCCTCTCACAATTACACTGCATACTCGAATTTGTTTTGTTTTTCGACAGTCATTCATTCTACGTGCCCAAATCATCTTGGAGTGTTCTTCGTTATCTTATTTAACATATTAGCCTTAAGTTCATATTCATCCCTAATCACTTCATTCCATATTATATCATACGTTGTCACTCCATGCATTTCCACAGCATTTATTTAACTATTATCAGTCTTTTCCACTTGATGTTTCCCTCATATACTCGTACATAAAGGTTCGCATTGTACGCTTGAGGACTATCATCCTGCAGATTTGAATGCTGTTTTATTCGAAAGTATATTATTAAGTCACCTCGTTTTTTAAAGTTACATGTCTTTTGATATCACTTGGAATTTTTCCACTATCTGAGAAAATACTACCTGAATAGCAGATTTGTTCATCTTGCGCTAATCTATCATTACTCAGCCATATACCGCATTTACTTTTTCTTTTCACACTTTTCTATCGTCATAATTGTAGGTTTTGAAAAAATAATTCTCAGATCTTTCTCTTCACATCATACAAGGGTGGGAAATTTATTTTTTTCCTACCCATTTAAATTATAACAATCAGTTTCGTTCAAACAAAAAGTAATTAAAGCTGCTAAAAACTCAATTAGGATTATTCCAATAATAAAAAAGGGATGTAATCCTTTTTTACTCGCAAACATCATACAATATCAATCCTGCGTGTTCTAACTCACGCGTTACAGTACAAAAACCGCTAACTGCTCACGTTAGGACCGATCGTTAATTACACATCGTAATTGATGTATAAACACACTTTATGTGCCTTCGGGGGAGGGGAAAATTAAGTTGGGATATAAAAGGGATAAAAATATGGGGCGGTTGTTAGGTGCAAAGGGCCAGCTGTGATCGGTTACCTCTCACTCCGGTAGGTTTAACCAATAAATTTAATTTCCCTACCCAATTTTTTAAACGAGAGCTTTGTTTAATTTTGCTAATTTCAACAATTTTTTAGATAAATTTTACTTTTTTTTTATTTAAAAGGAATAAAGCATTCCCCACAGTTCTTAATTTTCTTCTACAGTTTGAATAAACACAGTCAAAATCATAAAAATCAAATAATTACCTGATTTTCTACGAGAAGTCCCAATTTCGATTTTTAGTTGTCTACAAGATAATTACACCTTCATAACCATTTAAATCTAAATTTGTATTTGAGTAGAAGCGTATCGTTGGAAAATGAAACGAGGGCTTATTAAGTTTTGAAAAACTTTATAATCGAAATTTTTTTCCTGTAGACAAATACGTATCCTAATATTTTTTTATTTTTTACCTTCAATTTAAAAAAAAAGTAGTCAAATATTTGATATTTCAATTATTGATAGTTTAATTTAAAATTTAATTTTATATTTTTAGCACGGATCACACAAAACTTCTTACAAAGCGTAATATCCGCTTTTTGAATTTTATAACTCTGTTTTATAAAGATTGTATTTGAACTTTTGTATGAAGGACGAGATATGAAATTTTTATTCCTTCAATAAACCTTGAATGCCCCAAGCGTAAGAAAAATTAAAGGTTTTTTTAAGAATCCTATTTTATTTCCCTAAAATATGAGACAACAGGAAATTAACACAAGATAATACCATATTAAATACATGTATACCAAATCAAAAAAGTTTATATGACGTCTGTATAAAAAAAATTAAGGACATGATAAATATTGAGAATAATTTAAAACAGAATAGAATGAAAATACCTTTGGCTATAAATAAATAAATTCACTAAACATTTGGCAAAGTCATACAACCAAGATACGCCTGCTCAACTAACGGGCAATTGAACGTAAAAAAAACATAAATGCCACCATTCTCCGAAGTATCGGCGTTGTTTTCGAGATACTGTTTTTGGATAGTTTGATCGACTTCCGACTGCAAGTGTCGATGCTGTTGAAAGTTGCTAGGGCGATCGATCTCCTAATATTTTTTTCCAAAATTTAAACATAGAGCTACAAATTATTAATTGATGTTACTAAATAATTTACGAGTACGTGACAATTGCAGTGTAATAAAACAAACAAAAATAGTGACTTACTGATGTTTTAGATTTTTGGCATCAATCTGGAAACTCAATTGGCGAATTTCATGGAGGTACTTTTTCTTTCTTATAAGTAAATATGTGTAAATATATAAAATAAACCGTAAATCTCATAAGTATACACGTGTTTACTATGTGTAGAAAATGTTAACTTTATTAAAAAAAATGAATCTTTACCCACAAGAGAAATACATTCTATGAAAAATTATTCAATATTTTGTGTTCTTTAGTAATGTGTTTAATTCTAAACTAATATTCTTGAATATATTATAGCATAATAATTTGCATCTTATATAACAAAGCAACTTTTATTAAGATGTAAAATTTTTCCTTTACTTAGTACCATTATTGTTTTAATGCGTCATTATTTCTATTTGTTTATTTTTTATTTTAAAGTCATATTTTTTTACTAAAGATATTTCAGGTTAAAAGGTTGAATCCATCGAGGGTTTGAACTTAAATGCGGTTATTCTCAAAACGTGGAATGCTAGTAATAGAAAATATTCAAATTAAATGTAAAAAGAAGAAACCAAATTTTTTAAACGTTTTTTATTAAGTTGGATAAAGTTTTTCGAAGTGTTGTATCTACCACGTGGTTTAGCTTATGACGTCGACATTTCCTAACGTAGTCTTCATCTGAAGACGAAAAGAAATAAAAAAACACGTACTTTAGCCAAGATGTACACATTTTATTGAAACGTTATTTTTGACATCGTGTTTGTGTTTTGTGATTTAGATTCTATTTCAAGATACTCACGCATTTTAAAAGTTGATGTTTTTTATTGCAAATCGACTAACTTAAAATATGGGTTTTCATTTTAGAATCATCTTTTAAACCTCATTAATGTTTTAACTTTGAAGGTATTTTATTTTGGTTCTATAAAGCTGTCTTTCACATTATTGAAAATATTTACCGCTATCCTAGTTAAAAACAGTACCATGAATATAATATCATAGATACAAATATTTCATCTCCTCTGCCTCTATAGACGTTTTTATACAGCTTCTACGATAAAATAATATATAATTCGCTATATCTTATCATATTTTCCTTAGCTTTTTTCTCACATTTATACTGAATATTTGTTAAGTCAGCCTATATATTATCATTATTAAAAAAATGGTTAGATTGAGTTTATTCATACTAAACAATATCAAAAAGTAAGTCATCGCATATTAAACTTTAGCTTGAAATCGTAAGAGTTTATTAACGTTTTATCGCATGAATATAGAATGTTTTTCAAATATCAATTCATTTCAGAAGTGCTGTGTTATATTCCGATATCTAAATATATGTGTAGTTTTTTGCTATATACACCTTAAGTTTGGGAAGCAGTGAAGGGTGGGTAGCCCCAAGGGAAGATATTTATGTATGTGTAATCCGATACATTAAGCCAAATGTGGAGAACATAATAATGAATATAAAACACTGAGCTTTATTGAACACCATGTAACGTGCTTTTAAGGATTACGCGCGCTGAAAACGGTATTAAATTAAGCCAAACTCAGAGACAGCTTTAAATTTCAATTTGGAAAAAAGTTGTTTATTTTAATTTGAATCATTTGCTTGACATAATTAAATTATGAAGATAATGACTATTGTTGAATTTTGGTAACCATTTTTTTGTGAAATCGAAATTCATGCTGAAACAATAGACAGAACATGATCTTATGTTATTTAAATTGAGTGGATATTATAATGTAGGTGTTGCTTAGTTAAGTAGGATCAATCTAAGGTCTCGGTTGGGAGACTGATAATTCCATTTTTATTTGTTTTTTTGTTATTAAATGAATTTTGTATTTTCTTTGATTATATTACAGATTTTTTCAGAGTTGTATTATTTTATATATTTAGGATTTCATTCACCAGTAGCGTTTTGAATTGTGCTATTTTTTTCAAGTTGTGTATATTTTATTTTGTATGTTGTGTATGTATTTTATTTTGTATGTCGTTTTGGTTTAAAAATGTCATTTATAAATTATTTGAGGGTGTTTTAATTGTTCCTTTCCAGTGTTTGTCAATTTTTGGAGATCAGATTGAAAAATACAAATGGTTTTTGAAAGATATTTCATAGCAAATAGATTACTTGTTTTGTGCTGTTTCCTAACATTTATTATAATATTATCATATCAAAATACTTGGCATTAAATTTGTAATGGCTAACTCAAATATGTCATTAGTTAAATTCAGGTGAAATGATCGTACTGTATTATATATCACTTTTGTTGTATTGTATATAACACAAATCAGTGAGCTTATTTCCATTAACAAACCATTTCCAACCAATTAAACAGTGTTTAACAAAACTTAAGTGAAAACCAAATTCAAATTATTTAAAAAAAATCTGGGTACTAACGCGAATCAAGTCCACAAACCCAAGGTAGGAAGATATTGTCACCAATACTGCAAGAACACTTATCTAGGATTGCCCAAATTTTACAGGGGAGACAAAAAACTATGTTTCTGCAAAAAAATAATAAAATAAAAACATAACTTGGTATTGCAGTTATGAATGAATGAGTTCCGCGTTGAAAATAAATATATGTGTTTATGCAAAACTGTGTCAATGATACAATAGATGACAAAAAATAAAAAAAGTTACTTATACCAAAAAATCGAGTAGCGTGTTCTTGCAATATTGGCGACGATATGTCTAGTCAACTATGTCAAGGAAGTCATCAAGGATAGATGTGCAAAACCGGAGTGCCCATATTGAATAACAAGTCTACTTTTTACTTCCTTTAGTGTATCAGAAATGTTGCCTCAGATGTTTGGGCAGATATATTGTTTATTATGACAAAATAAAACCAACGGGGTCGGTTATTTAATATTCAAAGGCCATTTAGAAAATTAACCGCTGCGTCTGGGGCCCAATATGTTTTTTTCAAATTAGTGCCAAAGTTTAATTCAAACGTAGAGGTGTTTCTTCACACTGACTTTATTGCGTTTTGTTTTAAAATAATGTAAAAAACATGTATTGTTCTGATTTTAATTATTTTAAAAATATTATCCGTGGTAAAATATACTTAAAAATATCCACTTATTCTATTTTACTACGCACAATTATTTTTACTAGTAGTTTGTCATAAATCTTTCATATATCCTTGAAATACAACCTCGAACCAAGCAATGTAGATCTACCAAAAATAATATTTTTACTAGTAGTTTGTCATAAATCTTTCATATATCCTCGAAATACAACCTCGAACCAAGCAATGTAGGTCTACCAAAAATAACATTTTTACTAGCAGTTTGTCATAAATCTTTCATATATCCTCGAAATACAACCTCGAACTAAGCAATGTAGATCTACCAAAAATAATATTTCGCAAAAGCGTATAACTGCTAATATTGATGAAAGGAGCACAGTTACTGGGGTGGAAATGCGTGAGAAAAATGCTATTTCAATGTATGAGAGAATAAAAAAATCAAGTAATGAAGAATGCATCTGAATGAACTACGGACCCACATATAAATTAGGAGGAACAATATTTAGAAGTGGTTTGGACATGTAGCACAGATGGGTGAGGAAATATGTTTCTTGGCAAATTAACAATGTAAACAAACTAAGAGCTGTGATCGACGAATATCAAGAAAAATTATGTAGGCCCAAGTGAATAAAGTTTTGAAAACGTAAAAGGAAACATGAAAGAGAAACCGAAGGAACTATATGATAAGATGTTTGGATATGGTTTATGCGAAGCGAGTATCTTGTGATAAGAAACCTTTGCGTTCTGTTCTTTATTCTTCCATCCTCAACAACGAAATACCATGATGGTAAATATGCATGTATGATGCTATTTAAAATAAATTATTGAATATACTTACTTTTTCATCTTTGAAAACAGAACAAGGCAAGAGCACTTACCTAGAATAAAAAAAATACCAATTTAACAGATCTGTCAAATGCAAAAAGTTATTATGTATTATTGTGTGTGTTAGGCAACTTTCCATACAATTTTCAATTAAAATAAAAAAAACTTTCTTCTTAGTAAAAACGATAATTATTCGATTACATATTTCATATAATGGATATATGACAGTTAAATATTTATTTCAATTGGTCTCAAGCTTTGATATATTCTTACCTAGGGCTTAACATCAATTTGGAGCATTTTTACTCCACGTTAAATAATATGACAATTGAACATAAAGGGATTAAAAACATAAATAATCTATATAAAAATAATTACTTTATTTTATTAGTTACGTTCAAAATATAAGGTATACACAACATATAAGGTGTACACAAAAAAATATAAGGCGAACACAACAAAATATAAGGTGTACACAACAAAAACATTGCATTGTTTAGTTCTAAACGCTGGAAAAAGCTTTAAAACACATAAGATAAATTTTTATTCTTTTTTCAATGTTAGAATAAAAAAAAGTATTTATACGAATCCTTATAGTGAATATCGCGTTTTATTACAAGAAATATATTTGGAAGAATATTATGAAAAATAAAGATTTCTCTATAAATTTATTCGAGTTTTTTCACAATACAATAAGTATTTCACACATGTCACTAAATAAGGTTTAGCGAAAAGTTTAAATAGAATAAAAACAATTTTTCATTTCCATAAAAAGTTATTAAACATCGTTTAAATTACTCTTTACTTCTGTCTTTAATATAAACCTGTAGGTACAAAGAAGTTTGCATGAAACGAAATATTTTCTGCAGGGAGGTCAAAGTTAAATTGTGAAAGTTTTCGCGAACAACAAATTCGCGATTTTAATGAAAAAAACTCTCTCGTCTTTTACAACTTCCTTAATGTTCTGCAACAATAAAATTTAAAACTTAATCAAGAAATTTACGATTGTTGAATGAAAGATTATTCTTAAGAATTCAATTTATTATTGAAATATCAAAACTACAATAAAATTTCAAAATGAAATATTTTATAGCCTTTCAAGCTGTACATTAAGTTATAAAATTAAGGATAAATCGGTTCGAAATACTTTGATGGAAAGGTTTTTATATACGAGTACATAGTTAAGAATAATTCAAATTTTAAGACACACATATATTTTCTGTTTTATAATTTTGTAGTGGCATGAGACAATATGTTTGTATTATTGGCATGAGACAAAAATACTTAAAAACCCGGATTGTATGTAAAAACCGGACTGAAATACTTTAATTAGGAATCAAGCCGTTTACCTCCGGGTAAACAACAAGCTTCTACCAACTATTACACGGAGGTTATTTTATCCCAATTTGAATTCAATATTTTGTTTCACTTCTTATTTCAAATGCAAATTAAAAAAAACATTGAAAGGTTCTCAAAATATATTTCATATTAAGTTAACATTGATTAAACATTTAATAGTTTATATAAAGAAAACTAATATTGAAAACACTAGCAAACAATCATTCAAAAGTAAATTTACAATTCCAGTCTCTTACAATTTTTGTAATACATATAACATATAAAGTTAACATTGACTGAAATAATATTTATTAGTTTATATAAATAAAAATAATATTTTTAACCACTTATAAACAATCATTCAAAACTTAATTTAAAATTCCTGACTAACATTTTTTTTATAATGTCAGTCCGGAAGTGACAGTTGTTGTTGATTGAGTTAACTGAAGAGTTTATAAAATATGTTCCCAATTTATTCTGCACCGACGAGAAATATGTACGAGTACATAAAAAAGTGAGTAGTTTTTGCTATGTGTGCTATGTCACCAATGGTATAGCTTCATTTTGAATTAAAAAAAAAATCAATTTTGATCTACCGGTCTAGCCTGCCTACCTGCCACCATAAAACATGCATGAATATTAAACAACTCAATTACTATATTGGTTGCAATATTCAAACACGGAAGTAACAAAGTTATGAGAATATTTTAAATTCAAAATGAACAATGCATGCAAAAAACTTCTCACTTTGGGAGATTAATAAGTATGAGTATATCAAAGTATACTAGTACTTTAATGTTAAGTCATTTCAAGATCCTCAACACTACACTCCAGAATGGAAAGTGGTCATATTCAAAATTCTCTACCACTCATCTCTATCAGCAGCATCCTCCTCTAATTGGTCATATCCAGAATGCTAGTCCTCAACTCCACCATCCAGTCATCTCAATTTGATGTCCCCACTAACCAAGAAAATGTTATTTTATTCATTTGGTAAATCAATTATTCTTCATTTAATAAGAAAAATGGTATTCCTTTAAACGATTCGATGACAACTTCTTACTAAAAAAATAACTGCCGAAAAAATAAGTTTCTGTATATTTGTTTATGTTAAATTATATTTTTCTGGTCGGAGGTAAAATATTAATATTAGTTAATTATTAATTCAATAACTTCTTAGTTGCGTCTTCTTAGTTGGCAAAACGCCCGTCTTTTAGTCGTGAGATAGCGGGTTCAATCCCCGATGGAACCTGAATGTTTTAAAAGGCATTCTTATCAGGTTTTTTTTATTTATGATCGCTTTTACACCTTTATGGTTGGTTAGAAGAGATTTCCACATGCTAGAAGGTCCACCAGGTTGTGTTTTATACAACGAAAGTGTAATATAATATAATAATACTACGTTTTCCACTTTTTATTAGTTAAAATTATAATCGTTCATGACAAAAAATACCATGTTGTTTATAAATGTTGTTACATTAGAATGCTTCTATAAAATAAAATAGAAATAAAAATCTCAAACATACATACTCCCGATTATGTCCAAAGAGAATACAATTATTATATCAAAAATATAATTTCACACAAATCTTCCTAATTTGGGTGGATTGCCTATTAAAAAACACGTGTAATATCAACTTGATAAAATCCAATATTTACAGTGATTCAGCATTTAAGTAATAAGAAAACAAAAACCTTCACGTTGGCAGTGAGAAAAATTTCATTCGAGAAATTTTCATTTCTACTGAAAACGATATTTACAAAGTTGGTCTCATTTTACAATATTTACCCGCAGAAGAAAGATAATAATCAAATCCAGGGGAGAATGGAAGAAGAACTTTGCTCATATATTCGGCACAGTTTTACCCGATCTTGCTCTTTGCCTATTGGTAGTCGCTGGCATTATCGACTATAAATAGAAGTCTTAGATTTACGGCCAAACTTTCTGGCAGAATACACTTACTTTTGCTAAGGAATCACCCCATCTATTCTTTAGGTCTATTTGTACCTGTTTGGGTGGGTTGAGTTTTAGCAAATTGTATTACTTGCAGAGTAATAACGATAAAATTTTCAACTTCCAGATATATTATTGTTCGCCAAATTTTACGTTTGAATGGGTATTCACGGCTTATTCTGAAGGGATTAAATACGAATTTAATTTATATCTGATTAATTTACAAGCGGTGCGCTTTGTAAAATAACATTTTAAAGAATGTTTATAAATTGTTTTTACCGAAATTATGTAATTTAAACATTATTTTGGTTCAATATTTGAACATTTTTCAAGAGGATGTCTTACCTTATGATGCTAAAAAAACAAATATTATCTCATCTTAGGAAATAACACATAAAAAACAATGGAACATTATCTATAGCAAACAACTTTAATATGTTTTTCTAAATAATTAAAATATTTATTTCTTAGTAAAGATTACAGTTACAATAAAAACACAGATCTAGTAAAAACAATTATAAAAAATTGAGACAAATATTTGAATTCTTTCACAATAAATCGATCATGATAAAACGAAACCTCGTATCCCCAACAGCCTTGATTTTACAAGATAAGAAATATCGTACACGCCAATTGCAAATACGATACAGGCTATCGTTATATTCGTAAGGAGAACAATAAGTAAGTACTGTATTTTTTGTGTTTTCAGATTTTACTCCGTTGTGTATTTTTTCGTTATGAAGAAGAATACTTTATGGAGTAATTTTTATCTTAGTTGTAGGATACGGGGTTTTGGGCTTGTCATGGGCGAATATTTGTTGTTTATTTTATAAATATTTTGGTGGGTGGTACAAAGTTTTCTTGAGAGGAGTAATCAATTTAGAAAGATTTGGAGATCTATATGTGTTTTCTATCTTATATTCGTACTGCTAGGCTGAACAATATTCCATAACCTCATTTTAAGGTATGTGAAAATGTTGTAAATGAGTTTTGCTATAAGTAGCGATGATTATGCTACTTTAACGTCTTCTTTTTAATTAACAATGTCACGGTATCAAATAAACAAGACAGTTTATACAGTAATGAGGTTTTGCGATATCTAAATTAATTCAACTGCAGAGACTTCATACTGCACTTTGCCATGAAAATGACTTTCTTTTATCGTTTGTTAAGAGAAAGATATTACTAAGGAAATTTTAAAAGTTATTTATTTCTTATCAAATAATTAAATAAATCCCTGTGTATTACGTTAATTTTGAAATGTGTAAAACACGACGGTAAAGTTTTAAATATCAAGTTTGATATTTTCCTACACGCAAGACATCATTTTTTATAAAACTCTCGGCAAAACCCAATTGGATAATATCATAATACTATAATATCGTTTTTAAGAATATTAAATATACATTGAAAGGTTCTATCATATATACAACAAGAAATACAGAAACAAAAAAAAAACATGTATCGCTATTGTTTTTTAATTAAATAATTTTTATATTTGGATAATAAGAGAGAAATTAAAAAATAAATATAAATTTCTTTTAATTTGATTAGTGACAAATTATCATTAAAAATATGAAAAAGCTCATTGAATACTTAAATTGGTTTATTTTTAGGACAAAATTTATACGTCATAATTTAAAATTGACTTAAGGATAACGTGGTGGGTGGGTTTACTGCTGTGCATTAATTTCTTCCAATTCTCCAGCTTTGTTTTTTTAGTGTTTAGAAAACTAGATCGGTTTTGTAAAATTTTGGATGTTTATTTTCCATGATTCAATTGATAAATCTTCGAACAATAATGATACAATTACAAGAAAAGTACTAAATACAGATTACAATGGTGATTGAAGGATAATTAAATTGTTAGGTTAGTTTAATTGATATATGATTTATCAATTCTATCTTAAAAAATGTCAAGGGTAAAATATTTTAAAACATTATTGTATTTAACCTATAAATAATACTAATGAAAAAGCAAAGTTTTGAATTTTAAGTTAATTATTAATTTATAGAATATAATATTCGTAAATGTACAATATACTATAGTTTTCTCAGAACCCCGTTCATAGTTTCTACCGTATAAACAGTTAGTCAACAGGGAGGTTGCTGTCGTAAGTTTCGATTATATACAACTGGAGCCATTCCTTCTAATGGCGGATGCAATTATCATCTAATGGAAGACTTAGACCAAAGAGGGTCCGTAGACCTCTCAGTTTTCATTTTACCACAACTGTTTATCTAATTCTAAGCTAATTAACAAACAGCCGATGTTCACTTTGCCGTTATGAGCACATTAATTTATTTGTTCCCTAGTCAACCCGTTGGAGACACCTATAGAAATGGCCAAATGAATTTATAGCCTATATTAAATGTATTGCTCGAGTTGCTGAATCTACTGCTGAGGTTAAAGTGCGGACAAGATTGTCTGTCAGAGGGATATTATTAATTTGATGCAATTTTATTTATTGTCGGGGCATAACGTTAGTCAAGTTCTATTGAAGTAAAATAAAATAGTGTCTAAAAAATATAATAATCGTTTAAATCAACTGTATTTTTGACTGCTGTGAAATATTACTTGAGATATTTTTATAAGACATCATTATCTGTGAAAAAAATAATTAAAAAACTCCGCGGTGTATTTTGAGAACAAAGATGCACCGACGTCTCAATAATCCAAGAATAGGAGATTACCAAAAGACTTTCAACAACATGCAGAAAAATAAACCTAACGTACTTTGGGGATGTTGCTTGTAAGTAATATGGTCAATATGGCTCAGGTCCGGGAGGGATGGAGACAGGTGGTGCACCGATTTCAAGACACGCAGAGGATCCCGACGCTCAGCACTGAGCACGCGATAAAGAAGCATGTTCATATCGTCGGGTTTCTGGTACAAATTGGTTAGTGTAAATTATCAAAAAATGATTTTTTTAGTGCTCATCTTAAAATTGTTGATGTACATGTCTTACAAAAAATATGAGTAGTATTTTAAAATACAGTAGTATATTCACCCATTAAAAAAATATGTAAGTGCTTAGATTCATATATATAAAATTGGAAGGATTTTTAACACTAAAATTGAAATACTTTAGAAACAGTCAAATGCTAGTTACTAATTTCGCGACTGTAATCTGATGATATTCAGGCGAGAAACTAATGGACCTTTATCATATGAACTTAAGAAAAGCGTCAATAAAAGTAAGCGATTTTTCCTCAAACATATTTTAGTTATGATAAAATCACAAAAATAAATTTGAGAATATTTTGAAAAAAATACATGGTGTTAATTAGGTTAACAGTGAGCATACAGAAATTTAAATAAAGCTTATCCAATTGGAAAAAAATCAGCTAGATTCGTCGAGATTTTTAAATTATACAAAAATTGTTTTCTTAGGATCTTCAGAAATCATATTCCTGGGATGGGATACTAGCACTGAAGTATTTCTGAGCGAATATTGGTAAATTCACTTAAATTGGTACCAATTTACAGCAAACTGTAATAATGTTATATAATCGTATATAATCTTGTGATGTTAATACTCGTATGACAATGTGGAGAGGCAAGAGTATATCACCTATGCGCAGAAGCGATCAGCTGTAGAGTACTATTGGCCTGCCTTTGCCACAGCTCTGCTTGATGACTGGAAAATAATGAGCATGACATACAGTACTTCCAATGTTAGCCACGTTGTTAGAATTGAGGTCACGACGCAAAATAATATTATTTTGACCTGCTTTGCTTAGTTAATAAAGTACTTGTCTTCTGCCAGTATTTCGTAACAACAAAAAGCTAAAAAAACCCTTGTCAAGTGCTAGAATACTCGCACGTACCTACTAGAATTTCAAATCTATAATTCAGTCTACCAGGTTGTATTGTAAATGGAAATGCAACAGTAAAACACATAATACAAGGCGAACATGTTCAATTTACTCCTTTTAATTTACAATTTACTCCCACAAAATTACACTACACGAGTCGTACCTATCATCATAATATAAATATGCCAAAGCCCGTACGACGGTTGTCGCCAAAGAAAGAATACGAGAATTGAATTTTGAATACAATAGAGCGAGAGAGGAATACTTGAATTCTCTCCGAAAGTAATTCGAAATTTGAATCTCGGTGGGTCCATGATAAATGAAAAGATGGAAACAATACTGAACGAATTTTAAATACCTAGCTAACAATTTTTGAACCGTTGTAAAAGGGGACGATGTATAAATGGTATATATATATAAACAAATTCTACATTTATGAATATATATTTTCATAAATGTAGAATTTGTTTTACTTCCGTGAATATTTCACAGGTTGCAACTAGTATACTACAGCTTAAGAAAATAACATTAATAACAAATTCATTCACATTGGGTATTAAACATGTAAATCTAAATAATAATTTAATTATTAAAATATAGTATTATATTCAGCAATGCAGATTAGTTTTAGTTTAAAACTATAATTAGAGTAAGGAAACAGAAAAAAATCCTTGGATACCGATGTAATTAAGGTATAAAATTATCTTTTATATTTCCTTTTTTAAGAAATGACGCATTATGAGTAACGAGAAATACTATATTTCTACGAAATATGTGCATGAGTGGATATACTCAACTATGTTAACAATCATATTTTAAAAAATAGTAATTAGCAAGATTGTTACATCGTTGCGTATTTATTTATAAACCAAATAAATAAAACTTGTGTCTCTAAGTGTACTTTATATTTCATAGTAATAATTTAAAAAAAACTAATGAATTTTTTAAAATTAAAAAAAAAACTAATGATCCATATGGTATATATTTTTAAATGTGATGCAAAAATGTGCCAATGTAAAAACAACACGGAAAAGATAAGAAATAACAATATAAAACTTATAAAATATAACTTAAAAAGTAGAACCTATGTTAAGGGATTATAGGACAATTTACAAAAATGTACTTAAATATTATCGCCATAGCTACAGAAAATGATGTGATACTGTTATTGAATATATATGAAATGAAAAGAAATAAAATTACAAAATTGAAAACATTTGTCAATCGAAAAGAAAAACTCATTCCACATACGTTTGCTGAATTTTTATATTTCGTAAAAAATATATTTTTGATATAACAATATTAGATCATTTTTTTACGTTTTCGATGGATACTTAAAATCTAATTATAGTCATATTCCTCTCAATAACAAAACAAGATTTACTAGTGAAGCAAAGAAAAGGATTTTTCTACGAAATGAAACGCCATTTTTTCGTAAATTATATTATGGATTTATAGGCCTTAAACTTTCATTGTTATAGTGAAATATATATTTTTTCTAAATAAATAATACAAAGAAAAATATATAAAAGAAATCTTTATTTTAAGTCTACTGAAAATATGAGACGAGAATACTATATTTGAAATCAATTGGATATAGGAGACAAGAAAACTATATTTTAAGTTTATAGAATATAAGAGACGAGAAAACGACATTGTAAGTCTATTGGATATAAGAAATGAGAAAACGACATTGTAAGTCTATTGGATATAAGAAATGAGAAAACGACATTGTAAGTCTATTGAATATAAGATATGACAAATATAGATTTTTAGTATATTGGATAGAGATGATGAAAAATAAATTATTAGTTAAGTGAACAGTCAAATTATTTAGTTGAAACGTGATTTTAAGTGTTAACACCAGAGTTGTGTAAAAATTCTTTAAAAAAATAACAACTAAATGGACTATTAATGATTAAAATACTTGTAAAACGGCCAAACAAGGCATAAAACGTTTTCATAGATCTAAAAAAAATAACCCTTAAAATTTATAGTTCTAGGCAACTTGATTTGAACTACAAATAGTGAAAATGGTATTTAAAAAAGCAATACTTTATTTTTAAAATTTGAATTAACATTTGATACTTCTTTTTATTTATTGTAATAAGACTCATTAGGTGATCAAAATTTGATAAAAACTTGAAACCTAGTCCGCAAAATAACGATATTTTACCCTTTATATTTTTTGTAGGGGAGTCTTGTAATGAAAGGGTGTCTCTAAGTACCCTTTCGTGTAGATAAATAATAAAAGTCGACTTCAATTTGGCCAATTAAAATACCCATTACATAAATTAAAGCAGTAATTTCAGCAGATGTATTTAAATATTCTATTTTTTGCATAGAAGTGCTGTCATTTTGGAGGAGATAAAAATAATGAATGTTTCCTTCATTATTTTTCTTGGAATGGCTTTACTGTATATCAAGTTTTAGTCATCGTTACTTTTAAATAGTCACTTGCAAGAACTGTAATGGCAGTTTTATTCACTTTGTTAGAATATTTTTTTAAAATCGTTTGTTTATAGAACTATGGAGAAATAAGAGTCAAGATTTACAAATTAGTATTTCTGTCTGTCAGATGAAAATAACTTTGTTTTCTTGTAACTCGTCCTATATTAAGAAAAATCGGCGTTAAATATTTTGTCGAAGTTATCGACATTCAATGGATAAGAAAATAAAGTTTGACAAACACGAGACTTATACAATAATTGTGTAAAAACCCCTTCAATACTTACTATATATTAACAATTTATATCAGAAATCCAACTTCTGGGCTTGAAAAGTATGTGATTTTTTTTCGCTAATCCCAATTTTCAATGAGTTTCCCAACTCTGTCTTACTGTAGTAGAGAAGCAGACTTTATCAATCGAAGGTAAAAGCTTAAATATTATACATACTTAAGTATAAATTTAGGAATTTATGGACAAGATATGCTAAAAGAACCCAACACACCATCTGGGATCTATAAAAGGTTGTACCAGGTGGTAATGGGTTTAATCGAATAGACTGAAAACCGAATAAAACATTGAGCTATCATTTTAGAAACTTAATACTTTTTTTATTTATATGTATAATAATTTTGAAACTTGTTTTTCAAATGAACTATAACAATATACGGAAAAAACTAAACCCACAAAACATGTTTTCTGGTTTATTTTAAATTTTGTTAAAACTTTTATATTTCCTTTCTGATTAAAAAATATCAAACAACTTAAATTAATATTTCATGATTTAATAAGGTTTTAATATTTTTGTTTTCATACAAGTCCGTGCAAAACGGCTAGATGTATCTTCAATTATCTTAGTGTAGATAAAATGTTGTTTGGATTCTTTTTGCATTTATACGTCCATATATATACTATATATCGCATTTGGCTGTTCGGTACAACAATGGACGGATGTACCTATCTTGAGTCACATGAAGGCTATCGCAATTATCTCCTTGACTCATACCCGCTCTCGGATTAACCCTGCCTATCTCTACGTTGTGCCTCTTTTCACATTGACTAGCGACCAATGTCAACATCATCGCCAGCTTCTTCTTTGATTCAGAGTTGTACCAGCAAAATTATTTTTCTTTTCTCTCATTTGTTTAAAAATTAAAATCTAAGTTTTGTGAAAAGTCTCTGAATAGAAAAATGGTTAAAGAATGTTTTATTTCGTTCTATTCCAAATTAAAAATTGATTTAACATAAAAGGTTGTTTCGTAAAAAAATCATTTTTCAAAATACAATGATGACTTCCATTGTTAAGTTTATAAGTCTGTCTTTCTATCCGGGGGTTGCAGATTCAATTACCGTTGGTGCCCAGATTTATTAATAAAAGAGTTCCAGTCTGGTTTTGACTTAAGACTCGTTTAAAACCTTTCTGTTTAAAACCTTTCTGGATGGGAATTTTACTACACACAAATACATCCCTCAGGTTGTGCTGAATATTGTTAAAGAATAATAAAAACTACAACACATACAATACATTTAGGAGATTATTATATATAAAATTTTGATACTTTTCTATCATAACAACACTTCAATTATCTTAATTAGTTTCTTTGGGTCATTGGGTTTCTTTGAAATTTGATTTTGAAAATATAAATTATATTTAATTCAAATAAATTGTGTTAACATTTTGCATCGCAATTCTGATTTTTAACGTAAGAAACAAATTTGCGTTGGGTTCCGGCCCCGTGTTTACACGTGATTAATACCTCTTCTTAAAAAAGACATTACAACAATCCAACAAATATTATTTTTTGTAAACATTTGAACCTTTTTACGATAGTCTCCTAATTTCCATTACGGAAAAAATCCTAGAAAATTAAAATATAAATAAAATGATTTATGATGATGTGACGTCTGAATCGTCTCTAAACCTGTGTTGACATGTACGAGTATTCCATCAACTGGCGTAAAAGAAAACCCTGCAGAACTTGCAAGGTATGTGCTAAGCAGAACAAGATAAGTGATACCAGGTACATGTATTAGGAGTATGATGTAGCTCTTTACAAAGAAGAATGTTTGCAGAATTATCATACGAAACTAAATTATTAAAAGAATTCAAACGAATATACATAGTCTCATAACGATATTTTTTTAATTTACTTAGATAAAGCAATTAAGTGTGCCCTTCACAAAAGTCAGAATTCCTCAAAAACATGTCGGGCACTGGGAAAGGTTGTTATGATTTTAACCAACTCTCCAAGTTTTAAGTTATTCAGAAAGAAAAAAACGAGGAGTTTTGTTGCTTTTTAAAATGAATAAAACAGTATACCTTATTTTTATAATTTATACATTCGTTCAAGTTAAAAATATATCTTTCAAAGACTGGAAATGATTCTTTTATTCTTCGAAACGACTATCGTAGTATAAGGGGAAAGTCTGGTGGGATTGGGGAGGAAAGGAAACAATTTATTGACGGCACCCTTCTTTCGAAGTTGAATTATATTTGGTCAAAATGGTCAGTCGGGGTAGTTAGACCAGAGGGAGGATTATATTATACATTTTTTTAAGTAACAGTATGCCTTGCTACACCAGCGCAATAAATTTACAAGCATTTTCTTTTTATACCACTTTTAGCTTATCTTGAATTCAAATGAAATAGGAATGTCATAAATTTAATCTGGAAAACGATTTTCAAATGAGATAGTTTTGAGTATTTATAGTTCATGAATACATGTTTTGTTTATTCTGGAAAATAACATTTTTAAATCTTCTTCTTTGTCTTCAGTTATACTTGTGGTCTATAATCATCAAGACTACATATTTGATATATTGACTTCTAGTTATCATAATAATTATAAAAGGACAATTTATATAACCCCGTTGAGAGATAAAACTATCCTCAAGGACGATGTAACTCAGGATTCAAACCTGCTATTGTTGACACATTAAAAATATTACAAAATAAATAAATATATATACATAAGTTGACTGTAAGTATAGGAAAGTAGTGGCTGCGGCCATTAGATTAGGCATTCCCTTAATCTGCACATGTTCAGAAAAACATATTTGGTAAGAAAAGCGCAGAAAATTTACCAAGAGAAGACGAATTATAGAGAATCCTTTGAAGATCTTCCGATTTGTGATACTTAGACATTCGGCTTTAGGTAAAGTGTAGTGTGTGTGTGTAGTATTCATGTTATATCGTATTATAGTAAATAATATAGTATTCATATATCAGCTGGGCTTACTTTTTGTTTTCGTTGTATTTGATCGAGACTCTACTCCGTAAGTCATGATTGGTCACATATATACTTTGCAGCTTTACATATGTATAAACAAATAAATAATTTATTCAAAAAAATATCTCGTAAGCTTGAATTTTATCTTTAAAACGAGTTTGTAAATAAATGCATTCTGAAAGAATGTGATAAAATTAAAACAGGAAAAACTATCACCCTCCCTATTTTTATCCCGTTAACATCAACAGCATCTTATCTTTATTATATATACCAGGTTCTGAAAAATCAACCTCAGTAGGCCGAAAAGTATTTTTTTCCGCTTTCTAGGGAAGTTCACAATTCACAATACTCACAACGTAAAAAAATGTTCAGTTAAAAAAATATGTTTTAAGTGGAAAATATACTTTGCCTATAAAATTGAAATTTTAAATCAATTTTCGGACAATAATGGTAGGGCATAAATAACATATCTAGTGATCATAATAACTAAGAACGAATAAATCTTTTGACCAAATGTTTTTGTTACAAAAACGTCTTTAAGTGTACTTATTATTCGTTAAACTAAAATTAATTTGGGGAATTAGAGCTTACATTTAACGTAATTCTGAATTCCTTTTTTTACTTATTTAATAAAGACAGATGTTTCATATATTTATTATATATTAAATAAGTAGAATTGAAAAGGTTATAAATACTCTGTATATAATTGCATTAAACTTGAAAAAGTTTTATCAAAATAATTTGTTCTTTCGTATGTCTTCTCTTATTCTTATCTCTAAAAAGTTCAATTTATACACATTTTTCTCTTAAAGTAAAAGTTATATTTTGTAAAATTTTTTTTTTTGGAAATTAAATATTTATTCAATTCCCCTATGGTTCTTTGCAATAAAGTTTCACGGTTTGGTCTTTTTAACATAAGGAAATTACAATGGATAAGAAGCTTTTGGTGTTACTCGTAAAACCAAAACAAACTGCATAGGTTTATTGCAGGGGAAATTCAAAAGATATGCAAATCCTTTTATGCTTTCTTTTATATCAAATAGTTTAATTTTAATTCAATATTTTCATCAGTGCATATACGAAAATATTTTTATGGTGTGAATTTATACCGCTACTTTATTTTTTTCTAAATACGAGAACATCTTTCAGATATTTTTATGATCATTAAGGTACATAAAGGTAAACTAAACTTATTCGACGGGTTATCTAAACAAGTATTTTTTTTAATTCCGAGAATTTGGTACTCTATTGGCAATAACGTGCCAAATTTAATATCATATACCACAGGGCATATTGGATGAAGGAACATGCAAGCAAAAACATTTAAATAAGTATTTTAGGAAATAGTATAACACCATTGTGTACATAACGTATCAATCAACAATTCCCGGGACTAACCAACAGATGGCGTCTCTAATAACAAATCCATACCATTATCAGTTAGTACCAACCTTTAGAAACTACGTGTCAAATTTTCATGACATTGTGTCATTGAGTTACAGTGGTTTTAGTGACGCTACATTTGCTATTTTCAAAACAATGGAAAAAAAATGAATTTCGTGTGTTGATAAAACATTGCTTATTAATGGGAAAAAATACCGTTCAAACTCAGCGATGGCTTGAATAGTGTTATCCGGGCTCTGTTCCGTCGAAAACAACCATTTGTCGGTGGTATGCTGATTTCAAATGCGGTCGTACAGACACAAATGATGCTGAACGCTCTGGTCGTCCAAATGAGGCTGTTACACCAGAACACATAAAAAAATCCTCAAAATGGTGATGGAAAATCACAAAGTAAAGTTGCGTGAGATAGCTGACATCCTGAAGATATCATTTGGTAGCGTTTACACTATTTTTTATTTTGATTTTTGATTTGACGCATGAACATTTCATCAGGTCATGAAAAAGCTTTTTTCGAAATGGGTGCCGCGTTTGCTCACAATCGAACAGAAACAACAACGCATCGATGATTCAGAGCGCTGCTTGGCACTGTTTACGCAAAATAAACAGGAGTTTTTGCGTCGGTATGTGGCAATGGATGAAACTTAGATCCACCACTATACTCTAGAATCAAATCGGCAGTCAGCTGAGTAGAGAGCAGCCGGTGAAAGTCATCCTAAGCGACCAAAAACTCAACAGTCGGCCGGCCTCCATATTTTAGGATGCACATGGTAACATATAATACTCATCGAGCACCTTGAAAAAGGAAAAACCATCAATAGGGAATATTACATAGCGTTATTGGAGTGTTTGAAGGCAGAAATTGCTAAAAAACGGCCTCATATTAAGAAGGAAAAAATCTCTTTCATCAGGACAATGCACCGTGTCACAAGTCGATAGTAATGATGGCCAAATTGCAATAGTTGAACTTCGAATTGCTTCCGCACCCACCGTATTCTCCAGATTTGACCCCCAGCGACTATTGGCTGTTCGCAGACTTCAAAAATATGCTCATGGGAAAGAGATTTGGCTCTAATGAGGAAGTGATTGCCGAAACTAACGCTTATTTTGAAACCAAATATAAATCGTTCTACACGGCTGGCATAGAAAAGTTAGGAAAGCATTGGAATGAATCTATCGCTCTTGAAGGAGACTATGTTGATGAATAAAGAATTTTGGCAAACAAATGTTGTTTTAGTAGTTAGTACAGGGAATTATTGATCGATGTGTTAAGTCATGAAGTGGTTCTATGTATTCTAACACTAATGATGTTGAAAAATAAATCTTTATCTCCTACTTCATGATCTATAACATATGTATTATAGTAATTAAGATTGTAATTTAAATTATGAGACATGAAATATAAATACCGTTTGGCCATATTTTTATTTTTATCTTTAAGACAGTAAAATAAATAACCGTAAGTATGATATATCCTCTAAAATGGAAATTCCTGGATTCAATATTTTCAAAAGAAAGCTGACGAACAACACCTAGTGGTTGATAGAATGCCTTTCTTTTATTCGAGAATGTCGAGTTTTATTTCTAACTAGCTGTACCCGGCCACGCGTTGATGTGGCTCAGTCTGGTTAAATGGAAAAGAAAGAAAAAAGAAAGCACACGTTTCTAATATGTTTAATTTCACAATGCTTGTGGGTATACAATATTTTTTGTTGTTCCATTGCCTGTGCAGATATAGAGATTGTCTGGTTTGCCGACTCTAGAACACGCAACATATAATTGTCCATATGAGAAGCATCCGTGTCTAGTGATTGCAAACGCCAATCAAATTGAGAATTGCAATATCTTACATTTAAATGGCATATCCGTTGGAATCATAGGAATGCGATGAATGAGGACATCTTCACCTTTGAAAGGTCCTGTCAAGATTGTTGCTTCTACGACGTTGCTCATCAATTGTTTTACTGCAAGTCGCGTGCCGTTGCAAAGCTTTGGCTGGTTGATATTTCGCAACATGATAATTGGCACGCCGATTTTCAATTGCAGTACGTGCGGTGGCATCCATGGCAGATCGAATGAATTCAAAAATTCTGTTGGATAATTAATCGCTTTATCTGCTTCCACAACAGTGTCGATGGACTTGTATGTGACTGCCTCGCTTTGAATATTAGACTGAATAATATTGTTAAGTTCGTAGACGTCTTTGTTCTTGCCGGCAAGAATAGCTCGTTCACTCGGCCAATCGTGATTCTTATATTATAATTGATTTGAATATTGGGAAATACTTTTTCAACCAATTCTCCTTTTGACGTCCCTAAATTGCAGAAGTTATGAGGCCATGAAATTCATCCTGAGGTCAGATCAACCGGCATCTTTTCGTTCCCAATTTCCACCAATTTATGTGAGAATATCTCAGCTGATCGATCGTTTTGCAGCTGAACACGCATATTTGTAGTTAATTTCAACATCTTAACGTGCCGCCACAAAGTAGAGTATTTCAGGCAAGCATTTATTTCGTCCGCCGGTGTCGATCGAGGAATTATAGGTAATGTTTGCCTGAAATCCCCTGCAAGCAATATTAATGCGTTTCCAAATGGTTTGATCTTTCCACGCAAATCTTGCAATGATCAATCAAGAGCCTCGAGCGATTTTTTGTGTGCCATTGTGCATTCATCCCAAACAATAAGTTTGCATTTCTGCAATACTTTTCCCATGCCGGATGCTTTGGAAATGTTGCACGTGGCAGTTTCAATGAAGCGCATGTTCAATGGCAATTTCAAAGCGGAATGAGCAGTTCTTCCACCTGGTAGCAATATCACAGCTATTCCAGACGACGCAAGAGCTAAGGCTATGTCATTTTGGGATCGAATTGCTGCCAGAACCAATCTAATTAGGAACGTTTTACTAGTTCCTTCTAGCGTATATAAGAAGAAGATTCGTCCAACCCCATTATTGACAGTTTACATTATTTGATCGTAAATGCCTTTTTGCTCAAGCGTTAGCTTATGAATATTTGATTGCACATACGACAAAAGATCACCCGTGTTGTAATTTTGTTCCCGACGTAATTCTACATCGAACGAAGCAGCAGCAGATCGATTTGGTGATGACATTCTCAATTGATTGAGAACTTTGTTCGCGATTTCTAAGCACAAATCTTCAATCATTATCAACGCTTCGTTGTAGATTTCTGCTGAGAAATCCAAGTTCATTGAATTTTCCTCGCGTATTCGACTGAAAATATCTTCAGTTATGTGCGATTTATATTTCTCCCATAACTCTGTTGAACATGAAGGAGAGCAGGCGGTCAATATGATTGCAAAAAATGTACGAACTTAATTTGGATGTGATGTGTTGCACGCGTCATTAATGCATACATCCCAGTGTCGGTCGTTCTCCAATAAATTCAGAGCTTGACATGCACTGCGGAAAGTGGCATGTGTAATGCCGTTGACAATTCTCAGCATGCGAAGAAAAAAGCATTAATCTTGATTGGGATGCACGGTGTACAGTCTGCCTATCGTAGTTTCTTTGAATATGCCAGGTTGTCCGTCGACTCGCTCTCCTCGTTTGCGTCGTTCAAATGATTTTCTACTCGCATTCCATGTGTAATACGTAGGTATTTCCGAATACAGCAGTGTTTTCGCAAACGCGTTATTTTGACATAACGTGAAGAAAGCAGTTAACATTGTAGCCAGTGGATTCAGGGCTATTTGTTGCACATTTGCCGCTGTGAAATATAGGCGTTGTTTATTTTCTAGATGTACTGCTAAGGGAACAACAGCTGGACTTCTTTCATGTATGGGAAATGAAAGAATTCGCCATACAGCTTCATTGCTGCTTATGTATCTTCCAGCCTGATACTGTGTGATTTCATCGATATGTATGACCGCATTCCTATCACTTCTTTCTGGTTGCGTGCCAAAAACTTCCATGTCACTTTATTCTCATGTACTTACAAATGTATTTGATCGATTTAACGGAGTTACAGTATTCCACGTTTATGTGCGCTTTGTATGTTTTTGATAGCAAAGGCGAATATGGAACCACTCAACGGTTGTCTACTTCGATGTCACCGTTTCGCATTTGTATGGTTGCTAATTTACCGCGATTTTCTGTTGATCTTCTTCTGTATAAAGTATATCCATCGTTTCCTGTAACTGTATTGGATACTAATGCTCGAGGATATCGCTTAGAGCATTTTTCGTCTATTATGCATGGTGAATTTGGATTCAGTGTACCGCAAGGTCCATGTATAATATTTTTCGTCACAACTTCATGCAAATCCTTCTTGACGTCGGCATCGGGTATTTCAGCGCATATTACATCGTCAATTTCATTTGAAGGGATTTTGTTATAGAACCAGATTAGTATATGTGCGTGTGGCAATCCTCTCTTTTGCCATTCCACTGAGTACATCAAGCAGTGCATAGACCCAAACACTTCATGTTTTGCCATGAAATCCATCAGCGATTTCAGCTTCTGTCTGAAAACACGTACTGTGATGTCGTGCCTATCCACCGGCGATTGCTCAGGAAGTAAGAGCTGTTGTATATCGTCCCAAGCTGGATTGCATGTGAATGTAGTGAATATATCTGGACGCCGTAGTGACGAACACACGCAATTGTATCTTGAGCGTACTCATGCATATGACGTGGATTCAAACGGATGAATATCAAACGTTTTGTTTTGATTTTTGCATACATATCTACGATATATTGGTGAAACAATTGACGGCATTTCAAAATGTGATTGTTTTCATTCTCTCGAATCATTAATCGGTATGAATAATAGTTCATTGCGCTGCATTTCTTATTTGTTTCTTCGCCACTGACTGGATTTATCATCTTAACGTTGAAGTGATATCCATCGTCACCATCCCAAAAAAATATTGGATAATGCAGGACATGCAACTTTTGTTAATTGATCGTTTTTCCGATGAAGAACAATATATCTAGGTTGGAATTGATCTCCGACCATAACAATTGCCACTTCGTCTATAGTTGGAGCATTGAATCTTCGCACATGTTCTCCAGCAGGCGTTTTGTCAGCATGAATAACAATCTTGTGTGTATCAGATGGCGTCATGTCATTGCTGTTTTGAACAAACACACTAAATTGTTTTTTCGTGAAGAAGCTCTTGCAGTTGGGAAACGATGGACCTTTTTATGCCGGTAGAAATTCCGCAGCGTGCATTCAATTCATCATTGATAATTCAATCAAAATGAAAATAAATTGAAATCCATGAAAATTCAATTTAACAATATAATCGGAAACATTGAAAATACTAACTGACACCACCTGTTAATGAACAATGTTTAGTATTGCCTATCTTTCTGTTACGTTCAACAGATGGCGCTCCCGTTTCCGTAAAATATTTAGGATATCGTGTATGTCTTTTACGTCCAACAGATGGCGAAACATTTATGGTATGTTTTTATACACTTTTTTATATACAACTGTATATAAAAAAGTACATAAAAACATGCGCGTATTCAAATGCAACTTTGTTTCCAAAATTTCGAAGCAATCAGTGAAGAACTTTCGGAGATTAAAGATTTTTAACAAACGAACATTTACATATTTATTTATATCGATAGTAACAAAAACAATAGTCGCCATCTAGTTTTTATCATACATAAAAGCTTAGTACAAGTAGAAGATAGTGTAATACTATGACGCCATTTTCTTATCGGGGTGGACAAAGAGGACAACACTAGTATTTTCTTAAACGATACACATTCTTCACCCCTTCTACATCCATACACCTTCTCATACAAATTCTACGACTTGCAATATCGATATATCTTTCAAAATACCCTTCACTTGATCCAACTATACTTTTTTGGTCTTCTACCACGCCTTTCACTCACATTTGCAACAACTATTCGTTTTGTTATTCATTTTTTATTCATTCGTTCTACGGGCAAAAACCATATTCGTGTATTCTAGTTCATCTTATATTAGCCCACATTCATCTTTAATATCTTCATTTCGTATTGTGGCATACATCGTCACCTTATATATTCTTCTCTATTAATGCATTTCTACAGCATTTATTTGGCAACTTTCATGAATTTTGTATTAAAATATTATTGTAGACTATCATTTAATCAGATTTTGATACTCGCCGGTTCGAATGTACGAGTATATGCATGCACTCCGTTGTTTTTTTTACCTTTCTCTACACGCCGATTGATATTCCTCGTAATAACGTTTAATTAAGTTATTATAAATAGTGTTTTTTTTTATTTACGGTTATTTGCTATTTAATAAAAACAAATATTAGTTAAATAAATTAAATAAACACTTTCGTTCTCTTTTTACAAAATGTATTTGATAAAATAATTTTATGCTTCAGAATACAAATATGTCAGGGGTTTAAGGGTCAACCAAGTTAATGAATTAATCATGAGGTTGACCAGTTTGTGTCTGGGTCCACAACCCAAAATATCAACTAAAGCTGATTTCAAGCATTTTCATTTCAATCTCAGAAAAGTATCTTTATTTCGAAGCTTACGTATATGTTTTTACAATTGTTAGTATATTCAATAAATTTATAAATTGTTCACATTTTTTTTGAAAAGCAAGGAATTGTCGTATATTCTGTTGTACTCGTAAGCATATTTTTAAAATCTTATACACAATAAGATAATTATAATTTTAAATAAAAAACTAGCATTTTTAGCTGATATTTTAAGTAATGTAGCTGGGACTTTTCTTACCGAAGCTTAAGACGTTCAGCTTTTATTTGGAAAAATATAAATCCTTTCTCATTTTGTTATAACTACTAAAATAAGGGTGAAACTGGGGTGCCACGTTAACGTGCTGAAATCCGGTGGAAGCGCTAAAAGGTTGTTGATTCGAAGCCCGTGGTGTGCTATTCCTTTAAAATAATATAGGAATGTTTCTTGTTTTCAGGGGTATGAGGCTACATGTGACTTCCGTTATATTTTTCATAGGAAAAAAATTATGTTGGAAAATAATCACGATTTAAAATTAGATAGTATTTATTAATATAGGTAAAAATATCATTTACAATGTTACATGATGGCTGAATTTGAATAAGTATTGTACATAAAATGTTATTTTTAGAGGAAGATCTTTAGCATAAGCTATAAACTTTTCAGGTATATTTTTTGATCAATGTATTTCAAATTTGAACCTTCTTTTGCTACATGGAGAACAATAGATATAAATTAATGTTATTAGCTTGATTATATTCGAAGTATTTTAAGTTGTAACTATGAAATAGAATGAGAGGGAAATTTTTTTCTAGTGAATTTTTATATTTAAGTGGCATTTTCCCTTTTTCATTGAGACACAAAGCGCCCCATGTGAATGAAAAAACATAAAAGCAGGTGCGGTTGTGAAGCGACGTCCCGAAAAAGGATTAAGGGTGCGGGCCGAGCTTGGCGGTGTGTCACATAAATTATTTGGGCCCACTCGGCGTGACGACAGGCCCGGTCCGCCTCTGTAAAAGTAGTGCTCACCAAAAATACATAAATTGAAAAATAAAATATAAACATACATACGTATAAGGTATAGCTAATTTCCACTGGGATGCTCAGTCGACCCCGTTAGCCTGATGGAAGATCACATGTATTTTATTCATACAACAATGGCTTTATCCTAGAATTTCCTGTTGGGTTCAAATTCTGCCTTTTAATTGTACACTTATGTGTATTAAAAATCCTTTCCTAAAAACGCTTTCTTTTAAAGAAAATATCAAACAGATATACTAAATATTATTGAATTTGAAATAATACTCCGCCTCTCCCAATCAGCTTTTATTCTTAAGTGAACAGTGATTATTTTTTATACTCGTATATCACCAATAGCAATATCGTTCTTAAATTCATGAAAATATCGTTCTTAAATTCAGTCTTGAAATATCATCTTATTATGCTAAAATATCTTATATTTCCTGAAAGTGGATAAAATCTTAAAATATTTTTTTTTGGAACGCAAAACTCACATTTTAACCATATTGTGACCAATTTGGAAAATGAAAATGTTATAGTTTTTCTTCGATTTTATAAAAAATATTGATGCTTTTAAATCTCTTAAATAATTTTTACATCATCATCAATTCATAGGTTTGATAATTTTAGTTTCGTGAAATATCTCGTCGACCTCAATCAATTTGGAGCTAGTCGCATATTTGGATATGACCCTCCTCAACGTCAAGTTGGTATCTTGTCGTTGCACTTCACTGAAATTTATAATTGGCCTAACTCTAAGTTTGGAGCTAGTCACATATTTGGATATGACCCTCCTCAACGTCAAGTTTGTATCTTGTCGTTGCACTTCACTGAAATTATAATTGGCCTAACTCTAAGTTTGGAGCTAGTCGCATATTTGGATATGACCCTCCTCAACACCAAGTTTGTATCTTGTCGTTGCACTTCACTGAAATTTATAATTGGCCTAACTCTAAGTTTGATCAAAAGGCGTTTGAGGAGAGAACAAGTATTTTTATTGTTTTATACATGAAATATTTTCTAGTAAAAATGTCTTTGAAAAGAAAATTAAGTGCCTCATATAAAACTCTTTCTGGAGTGTTAAATAATAATAAATTAATGTTAAATAATGTTAAATTATAATCAAAGCTGTTCTCCGTATCTGCTTGAAAAAAATTTTTTTTTTTTCTGACCATGGATTGTACCTTACATCTGGTGATAGTAGGATCCTTTACATGCCAACGTATCACACATAATTCTAAACATCATCGTTTGCGTTTTACTCGACTTTGCTTTAAAACGATTAGATTCAATAAGATGTGCTTCATCCTTTACGATGTTCAACATAAATCTAAAAATGCATCATTCATCTTGAACTATTCCTCGACCTCATCTTCCATACATTTTTGATTCTTATTCCTATTTACCTCGAGATTTTTTTTCTTGTTCTTTTTAAATGTTGTTTCAATTTAATAGTTTTAAGACGACTCAATCGGATCAGATTTTGAAAGAAGGTAAAGTGGGAAGTATGCATAAAATGAGATTGTATATAACAAGATACATGAATGTAGAAGAGGTAAAAGTTGTGTACTTGAATAGAAAAGCTTGGAGATCTGTTCTCTCTGCCTATCACGCAAGGAACATGGCGTGATGATATGTTTGTATATATGTCATGGATACCTATAATAAATATGAAACCAAAGTTAAGTAATTCGAAGAAATTGCTTCAAAGCAATAAATCTGCCAGATGTAATTGCATGAAATTTTTGAATTCTTGTTTTTTTCCTTTTTAAATTCTTACTTCTTTAATATAAAACTAAGAAGTAATGACCTACATTAATTATGATAGTAAAAATATGGAAATATTTGCAATATTTTTACTTAAAAAATGTCAAATTGTGCATGTCATACAGGTAATATTTATATAATAATTAAAAGTCGATTTGTATAGCACTGTTTAGAGAGCACACTCTCCTCAAGGGCGCTCAAAAAAGTGGGAGAAAATGTTGAAAAGTCCGTGATAGTAGTTTTAATAAAGAAATGTTTAGGTCTTGTTGGTAGCAGTTGACGAGATTCAAATGGCCAAATTTCGGAAGATTGACAAAATTACTTAATAATAAGAACAACGTTTTTTTTAATACGCTCAGACAGGGTAATCAAATAAACGAAGACAAATAGAAAAAGAAATATTACATGACCTTTCTCTATGAGCTAATTCACATTTCATGTTTAATCCTGAACAAATTTTGTTGTACAGTTGAAATTGTATTTCGATGTCACGACACTGCCTCTTACATTCGGCAAAGGTTTAAGAAGAGAGCCTAAGGTGAAATATGGGCTCTTCCATCATTCTTCTAAGTGGATTATGTGGCTGTTACACCTGTAAGGTTTTTAAACCGTAATACTTTATTCCAGAACCTTATATCGAGTTATTTAGGAGTTTTATCAGCCTATGTTTGAACGTTTATATTTTAGAATAATAATACGAGGATCTCTAAGCAATAGGCAATAAGGGTTTTGGGTTCAGTTCCCCACGGGGAAAAAAATCTTCCAAATCCAAACAGATCTTTTGGCAACTTTTTGGTTAAATGTTATGAATTGTCTCATGGCAAGCTCGTAATTTGGTATTATGGTCCAAGTAATAGAGTAATAATATAACACTCCACATAAGATGTATAGTGCTGTTTCGTAATTGAATTAAACTTTTTGATTTGAATTTATTAAAGGTAATTATAATCTTTTTCTCACCATGTGATCTAGTGTCTGAAATCGGGTTTTAAGCAAAAATAGACGAATTCAAGTACGACCAAAAAGGTTATGACTGATACAAATATTCTAGTCTGTCATGACAATGAGAAGATATTCCTCGAGTCAAGTTGTGGAAGGTTTCTATGGATGTACGACGCCGATGCGTGTATTGTTTTATTGTGTGTAAGCTAATGTACATCAGTATCTAAGTTTTAAAACAATCGGTAGTTTCAACGATCCTCTTAGACATCTACACGTATATGAAACGCTACTGCAGCGTTAATGTATAGCAATTTATAAAATATTATATTTTGTTGCTAAATTGCACTCTTGTGTAAATGAGCTGATAAGTATCAGAAAATATTAGACAGTCGTAGTACCTTCCGTGGCTTAGTTAGTAAGACGTTTAACTTCTGACCCGGAGGTTTCAAGCTTGATTTCTGTTGGTAGCCTTTTTTTCAAATAGGGTTCCAGTCTGATTTTCACGTAAGGCAACTTTGACGTTTTCCTGTTGGTTGGAAGTGATTGTCACTCGGCAATTAGTCCACCGCGAAAGAGTAATACTAAACAATACAAAATAATATATTGCTTGAAATAATATTTAAAAATTTATTTTTTTATTTTTATTTTACATGCGACAAGTAATATACATAATTTGCGAAAAAACAACAGGTAATTTAATTCGGACACAAAATTTTAATAGATCTGGGTTTGTTGCCTTTCATTTGTAGTGTCCTAAGTAAACTAGGCTTTTGCCTGTATCTCACTGAGAACAAATAACACCATTCACCAAAAATAACACCATTCCACAAATGAATTCGCTGTAATAGAATCTGTAACGGTGGCTTGTATAGCATGAATTTTTACTATAACCTTAAATGAGACATTCAACATATTTTTTATTCATGGGAAAGTATTATGTTAGTACGTATTATTTTAATAATTGAAACAAAATTGATATAGCGCCGTTAAGAAAGCAGACTCTCTTCAAGGGCGCTCAAACACGGGATTCGAACCAAGAATTAAGTTGAGTGGATGGATATGAAGATGGTGGCTATGACCACCACTTCGATAAGGATTTTCCTCGTATACTTCTGCATATGTTTAGAAAATATATCTGCTAAGAAAATCGCAGAAAACCTACTAAAGGAAGACGAGCTGTAAAGAAAACTTTTGAGATCTTCCGATATGAGATAGTAATACATTTGGTTTTAAGTGGAGTGTAGTAAATGTGTGTAGTATTAATTTATAATCGTAAATTTCGATCAAACATCCCAAAAAGGTTGTTTTCCGTAAGCTGCATATACCCCATATACTTCTTACACTCTGAGGAAGAAAAATACCGATCCGATTGAAATATTACTAAAGAAAAGGAACGCTTACAAAAATAAGATCCCTAATTCATTAAATATAACGTACGAGTAATAATAATACTTTTGTAGCAGTAAGAAATTAAACACGATAAAATTATGAAAAATATCCTCTTATTGAATTAAACTAATCAAATATAATAAAAATAAAGCGTAACATTGTGCAGATTCTGGAATATCCACGGAACTAAAAATCTTAATTTACTTTAAAATTTCTAACAGAGAAGAAAAAGTCATGTCTGACTGCTACGGTAGCGTACGAGCGTAATCGTTTTTTTATTATCATACTTCTTTTGTATGCAGTACAACCCGGTGGACTTATCGTCACGTGACAATCTCTTCCAATCAACTAGAAAGATACTTAAGTGGCCTTTAGTAAAACCCAGACCAGAATCCTTTTTAAAAGTGTGGTTATCAACAGAAATCGAGCCTGCAGCCTCCGGATTGGAGAACAGGCGTTTTATCAACTAGGTCACGGGGGTCATCGTAGAATTATTCATTACTGTGAAAAGGAACCTATAAGTATTTGAATTATATGAATTTTTGTATTTACTTATTTACAATACAGTCATGCTTATTAATATTTGCTTATGCGAGACCGAGTAAGTATGGCCCTCTTTTTCTAAGTCAATTTCCTTTAAAATAACTTATGAAAATACTTGACAGTGTTTCAGGTGATTGACTTATAAAAATGCCATCCTCCAATTATAATTTCTTAGGGGAAAGTCTTTAAGAAAATAAGATTTAAGCTTACTCGTAAAACATGCCTACATCGTAATTTTTTTATTAAATTAAAAATGAACGCTTTTTGCACTTAGGGCATCTGAATAACAGCTGGGGAGGAAAGATAGCTAAAAATGCAAAAACCCCTTAAAGATAGCGCCATTTCATTTCCTGGGGACACCCTCTTTTATAATAGGGTTGGATATCTCCACATTTTTAAAATATCCGTAGAAATTCTTTAAAAAAATCTTATATTCTTGTTTGACACAAAAATAATCTTGTCCATAAATATTTAAATAATATTTATACGCTCGATTAATTATTTGAAATTTTGCAAGAAATAAGACTTCGAATGTAGTAGATATTAAATGTATTAATTTGACGTTATGAATATGACCATTATAAAATTTGTAACTCATTTTTCGTTTAAGTTTTATGTATTTTTTTATAACCTTTAAATTTTCTTTTACGTAACGCTGTTAAATATTTTAATGTCTTATTTCACACATTAACTATAGTTAAAACTTATAATATTTGTATTTATAGTGTATTTTAAAAAGATATTGTTTTCTTTTATAAAAATTGTAACTTATTATAATTAAGTGATAATCTCAAAGTACGATATGTAGAAAGTCAGAGAAATCGTAGAAGTTGCATAAGAAAGTTCATGGATATAGAAGAGGTGAAAGGATGTATGCCGAGATGTGAAAGTCTGGCGTTTTGTCCTGTCTGCCTACCCTGGCAGGGTGATGGTGTGATGGTATTTTTTTGTATTACGAGTATTATATCAATGATTATTTAATTAAGTATCGAAACTAATAAATTAAGTTTCATTTCTTTAAAAACCCCTATTTTTATTATACATACATGTATGTATTATACATACACGACCTCTGTCGTCTAGTTGGCAAAATGTTTGACTTCCACCTCCGGACCTCGGGATCGATTTCCAATTTCCGATGATACCAAAAACAAAACCATTTCAGTTTGTTAATAGAGTTTTTCTAGTAACGACACGCTAGACATGTACAAGTGTTGTATCTTTCCAAATGGCAGCATTGTCAAAAACGTGTGACGAAAAACCGCAAGTTCCGTAGCTACTTCACTGGATTAAAAAAAAAACGAAAACTCGATTTATGGGACCGAAGACAACGTCGTATCTCGGCCACATTCTTCAATACATTAGTAAGGGGAATTTGAATATATCATACATGGTAGAAGGGTACTATACGAATAAATAAATTATACAAAGATAATAAGTTTTCTTTATTTAACGTAGGATTTCTTATTGGTTTATTCTTCAAAAAATAGTGACGCACGATAATTGACTTTTATAATCATAAAATTAATAAAAACATATGTATGTGCCGAGAAATATAATATTGGATAACTGATAATTATGTCAAATTTTAAATAAGACATAATTATTTATACCTCAAAATTGAATCTCAGCAAACGCGTACTAAGTACGCGCAGTTACCTAAGAAGACGTTTTACCAATGAAAAAGAGCGATATCATTTGAAAATCCTAGCACCGCAAATTTAAAAGGCACGTAATCTTTTAAGTTATTATTCGCGTCAGGAAATTTTTCTTATTAAAAGCAATTCTTGAACGCAATGGGGGAGGAAATATACCCCGAAAACTAGAAAACAGGGTGTCCTTAAAGGGAAAATATAAATCGCAACCGCGAATTACCGAGCGAGACACCGCAGTATTTATGGACAAGGGTGTCTTATCTCATTAGGTTATATTTTATTTTTTATATTATTTAGACAAGTTGCCTGTTGCTTTTTTGAAAAGAGAACGTTACTACCAATGGTCGATTAATGGGAGTAACAGTTTATTTTTACAGTTTTTAACATTACCCGATTTATAATGTCGAGGGTTTCCTATATTTTCAGAATATGAAAACAATGTCAATTTAATATTAGCACATTTTTTTAGTAAATAGTACTATTTTATGCTAACTGTTCGAAATAGTCAACTGTTTCACAATCTTTTGTTTGTACTTTTTTGCTTTTATTATATTGTTACAACCGTTCTGTGCAAATACGTTATGTACAGCATTAAAGAGCTGTAGATACAGCAAAATCTCAGGATGAATTCAGAGTTTTATGTTTTTTTCAATTAAAAATAAATCATTTATTGCAAGATATCGCTAGAAACAAAAATGTATCCCAATAGTAGAGTTAATCATATTTTATAGTGCGTGGAAAATAAGCTGATAGCTTTATGAAATACGGGAGAAAAAGGTTATATTATTTTATTTGTATTTATATCTCCCATGGATTATTTAAATACTCTCTGATAAGTCAATGATAATACCTTTCAACCAACCAGAAATATGTTAAAAGGTCAGAATGTGAAAATGAAAACCGGGAGCTTTTTAAACGCCAAAGTAAATTAACCATAAAATCATAGTTTCAAGTTAAGCAATATACTCGTACATAAGACGAGTACAAATCTATTGAGGTCATTTCTTCATTTCCAAAATACTGCAATTCATTTGATTTTATTTGTAATAAGGTTCCATCAGCAAAAAAACAACGACGTGTTTTTGCAATTACTTGTATTCATTCATTCAATTCCGTATTCGGACTTACAGTTATTATAATAATTTTGCCACATGTTTCCAGTTTAAGGCTACATATATTACCTTAACATTTACATTTTCGTTTTGCATTTCATACTCTTTTTAATTTAAAGTACAAGTCAGAAATCTTAAAAGACTTTTTATTATACAGAATTTCTTTGATAAAAAAACGTATAAAAGAATATTATTCGTATTACTTAGGAATATTAAAATACTAATATAGTAATCGGCCATCTCAAAATGGCAAACATGGAAAACAATATCATCCCGGTGGATGATTCTCGATAAGTTCTGCAAATTCTGTGTGCAGTATTAATTTTTTTTATTTGAGCACTCAGCGCAATGTTTTCACATATTTAAAAAAACCTTCAATATAGTTCGCGCTTGCTATAGTATTAAAATATGCAAAAATGGAATCACCCTTATTACAAATAGAGGCAACAGCATCCCTCGCGTCTCGTGCTTGGCTGTCAGCGGCAAGTGACAGTAACTTTAAGGCTCGCTGATGTTGCGAAACAACTTTATAAAATGAAAGGCATTTAACGTTTCCCCTAAATTCTCAAACAAGGTGCGAACATGAGGACTTTTCGAATTCGAAACGCAAAGCAAGAATACATTTTCGATAAAATTCAATACAGTAAATATTCATGTTTTAAAAAAAAAGTAAAATGATTACAACGCCAATTATTACTTATTTTTTATCAAAAAAATCTTAAACAGTTTCCCGTGCGATATTAAAAAATTAAAGAAAATGAATTACGATAATTAACCATATTTAAGATAGGTCAGTGAAGGTTGATAACTGAAGTATAAGAAATTTAAATTAAATTGTGAAAAAAAAAGAAATGATTTCACTTAAAATAATGTTGAAAGATTATGTTTTAAGTAATTCCTTTATCATATTTACCGATATTGGACATGAATGTGGACATTTGATAGCTTCTGTCTAACGCTAAAAACCAAAGCTTTTTTTTTCTTCACATAATACCGTTTTCTACTACCGCAACACCAAAGTGAAATTAAGATACCCATGTTTTGTTACATATCTCTGAATGATTTGAGGCTTCAGTAAATTATGAAACTATGTATCAGGAAAGTAAAATATTGGAAACACTTGAGGGATTCGAGTGTCAATAAGAGATTCACCGCGTGTCAACCGCCTTGTTCAGGTGCATCTAGTAAACAAACCGAGTTATCGTTACTGGTTTTATGAAAGTGGTGAGACTTTAACATGTATTAGACTTCTTCTGGAGTGTGGTAAAAATAATTGCATACATTTATGTTGTATAAGAGGCTGTTAAATTTTGGATTTAGATGGTAAAGTTAGTACCCATGGAGTGATTGTTGGTCACGAGACGACAAAAAAATAATGAAAATGCAGTACAGACATATTTATACATCATTCATTGAAGAATGTTTATTATAAGCTGCAGAAAAAACATAATTTAACGAAATCAAATAAAAAAAATCTCCTTCTTGTGGACTTGAAACATTGTTAATTCAATATTGAATTTACAAGGAAAATTATAATTAAACGCTTTGATAGTTCTATATAATTTATTTATTTACTCAGTGACAGATGTTTCGTCATATAATAGCCTAATCAAGTTGTCTGACAACATTAACAACACAGTTTGACAAAGTCATTGTATGGCAAAACATTGTCACTGAGAATAAATGATATAGAACTATTAAAGCGTTTAATTTTGATTTACCTAATAAAAAATGGTGTTTTATGAATTGAAAATCGATATCATAAATATACTTTAGTCCTCAATATTTCACGGTCATGTTAAGCGACTCCACGACTCATTACAGTTTAGTATATTGCCTTTCATTGTAAAACCAATTGCCTAATTGGTTGTAAGGGCAAAAACTACCCAACTTATAAAACACGTTTTATTATTTACTTCGAATATTAAAAAAAAACGTACATTTAGCATATGCAAAATGAATCCACCCAGTGAATTAGTTTTTTTATCGCTAATTTAAAAAATACAGGATGAATATAAATCCATACAAACCGGCGGAAGGTTTCCGTAATTACTTAATAACGAGTTAAATATGAATTTTATCATGTTTAGCTATAATAAGTTCATTTGATTAAATATTTTAAGAACTCCGCATTTTGACTTCCGTGGTTTAGTGTTAGAATATAAGTCTTTCCCCTGAAGTGGTTTCGAATCCCAAGAGAAGCAAAAAGAAACCAAATCAGGTTCTTCCAACTTAAGACCTGTTTACATATTTTCTTTTGGTTTAAAAAAAATGTTAAAAGGCAAAAGATTAGCCAGTTAGTACTGTATACGACAGAAGTGTGACATAGGTACAATGCAAAAATTATCTATGTTTGTTCTAAGTTGTTTATATTTTAATCATAATATAAATCTCCTGTAAAAATAAATGTCTACATGAGGGTTCAATTAAAAAAAAGGTTGGATTCGTATTCACAGAGGATGTCCCATGCTTACGAAGAAAGCGAATATTTCAAAATTCACTATATTCCACGTTGTCACGCTTAGGAAGGCTTTTCCTAAAGAGCTTTCCATCGGCAAGCGTCTGAAGCGGCCTGATACGCCTGAGATAAATAAATATGTGATGGAAGATAAAATTGCCTTTGTTGAGCTTTCATTCAAATCACTTAGAATTTCCACGGCTGCGAGTCGGATGAAAAAAAACGTTCATTAGATTTATCAGATGTATTACGCGATTTTTCGTTTTCTATTTCGCCAGAAAACGAAAAATTTGATAGGGTTATTTGGAAGAAAATTGCAATTGAGATTCAAGATGTTCTTACTAAAATGAAAACAGATTTGATACGCAGAGGTTTTTTTTTAGATTTTTTATTTTATTGTTGAATTTTACGTCTTCCAGGATTCTTTTTTTTTTTAAAGAATTCAATAATGTAATACTTTGTACAAAGCATTTGTCGCGATGTCACTAAATCTCAAAATTATCTTTAGAGCTCTTGAAATTAAACACCCTGTGGATCTTAAGACAACAAAATCCTTTGCGTAAAATATTTTGATTAAAACGAGTTGTTTTTTTGAGAATTTACAAGAAATTTCTAAACGTTTACGTTATGTACACATGCATTTTATATTTGATGTCATAGTAACTGTAAAAAAGAATATTATACAAATCAGGTGTAAATTCTATCAACAAATGTCTGGTCAATATTATTTTTTTAACTCAATTACGAAAATCTTTAAATAAAACTAATATAATATAAACTCGCTAAAAATGGGCCTGCAAAACTAATTCTGGAGTGAAATATTAAAATAATGCTTTTTTTTTATTGAAAACAATATGACCTATGGAGATACATAATTTACTGATGTATCTATCCTATTCTCAAAATCTCAAAATCAGTCGGCCTTTAGCAATTTTTATGTTGGTATAAAAAAGCACAAATTAAATGTATTTACAAAAAAGATTTCCAAATTCTTTTCCGCTCTAAAAATCTCTTCTGGCACTGGCCGTGAGAATCAGGTTGATTTCGTCTGTGTGGGAAAGAAAATGATATTTCCCTTTTTATGATACCCTGTAGGTGCTTTCCAATTTCTTTTGAACAAACTGCGTCATCTATTTATTTTTTATTTGATGACAATAAATAACCTTTTATCGACTACTAAAAAAGGTAACACCAGTAATACTCATAATAGAATTTTGAGTGCGCTTGAATATTAATACAACTCGTCACAAAAATTATAAACATTTATATGAATCATATACAAAAAATATCGAAAGCAGTTCGCACATGCATACTACACACCACACATAAAATACAAACCTGGGACAGGTTATCAAAGACTGTTGTATCAAGCAATCATAGACCCTAACACACCAAAAGATAGGAAAAAATCTAAGATAATAATAAAAATATACATACGCAAAATCAATCTACCCCAATACAAAAAAAAATACATCAAAACGTTTACATAGTTACAAATATAACGAAAAGTTTGAGAGAAACAATGCCGACAAAAAGAAAGAGAGAAAAAAATCAACAAGAGCAATGCCGTGGCGTCGAATTTATGGTTCAAACAAAAACACTCTCTAATAAAACTTTTAAAGGAATTAAGACTGTCAACAAATATGCCCGATACTGCAGTTATAGTCATAATCCAGTAGATGCGATCTGGTTACAAGAAAATTCCAGTAATAATTCTACAACTCTCGCATCGGAATATATCCTGCATTCTCGTATTTCTCGAACGAATTCGGAAGTCAACCAATTCTAGTGACTTCGGACAGTCAATTATCCCATTCACTATTTTGAAAAGTAGAATCAAATCAAACATCACTCTACGATCGGAAAGTTTCAAAAATAAAACATCACTCTACGATAGGAAAGTTTAATCAACCACATATTATACGAGTACTTTACATCAACAATTATAAGACCGAACCTAAACCTGATGTGACGTAAACATCTGTGATGCACCCTCTCCAGAGCGTTCAAGGGAACTGCGTAATAAGATGTACAGATACTGGAGTTGTACGAGTATTCCAGTTTACTTGTTACTAGAGAATCTTGTATTCGAATGTCTCGTTATGAAGCCCGAAATTCGCCAACAATTAGCGGTAATCTTTCCAACATGGGTGAAAAAACACTTCTTGATCTCGCATGACGCAAACACTATCCAACATATCAGAATTTATATTGTAATCAAAGGTAATTGGGTTTTTAATTGTATAGAAGATACTGTTGTAAACATTTTATTTTATTCCGGTAATAAATAAATAAATAATGCTTTATAAGTCTTTAGTTACTTATAAATAGATACATACAAATACAATTAAAAGTTAAAATCATAATGGCAACATGACTTAACATATATGTGCAATTATTGAGATCCCCTTATACTTATTGTCTGTTTTAGAACATGTTTTTAGTATTCCCGTAGAAATCTACTTAGAAGAGATGTTATTGTCAGTGTTTACTGTATTTATTTATGCTGATATCGAGATTTCGTTCAATCTATCGGACAAGAGCTTTGCATAATAACTTACATTTCTAAAGTGTTTTTTCTTTATTCGCATGGCCCCTTCAACATATCTTAACTGATGTTTCATACTTGTTGAAGAGTGTGCTTGAGAGATAATATTGTATTTGACCCCATAAATCGAGTCTTCGGTTTTAGAACCACTGGAGTAGAAACGGAACTGGCGGTTCAACATTGTACGTGTTGACATTACTGCCCCGCACGCGAAGAGGCTACAACGCATGTCTAGCGCGTGTTGGTATTGTTACTAGAAAAACTCGCAATCATACTGGAACATTTTTTATTGGCACCATAATGAATTAAATTTGAAATCCCCAGACGGAAGTCAAGTTTTTTTCCCAACTAGACTACGCAGTAGAATAAATTGAAGTCTTCTTAACAACCGAAAATATATTGCCGACTGTAAATCTAATTTTAAAATCTTTACGATCTCTGTGGCTTAGTTGGTAAGACACCTAACTTCCGACCTGAAAGTTGCGGGTTCGATTAACGTTTGTACTATGCGTATCCAGAAAGTAAGTGTACTGAGGCTCTCACGACCGGATGGATTTTATTTTCGACATGTTGGCTACACTTCCGTGTAGCCTGACCCTTCCCCTCCGCAACGAGACTGGTTCGAGGTCAGTACGTTGAGAAGTGTCGACGCGACAACATGTTTCGTGAAAACGGTCACGTCACATCTCTTCACGCTCCGCCAAAAAGCTCAAAACCACAATTTCAGCCAAGAAAATCATGGCATCCGTGTTTTGGGACTGTCAAGGCATAATTTTAATTGAATATATACCTCAAGAGGAGACCATCAACTCTGCAAGATACTGTGAGACCCTAAAAAATTGCGGAGGGCGATTCAGAACAAGAGGAGAGGCATGCTGACAAAGGGAGTCTGCCTGCTGCACGACAACGCCAGACCACACACGGCCAACACCACGAAGGAACTGCTCGCCTCGTTTAAATGGGATGCCCTGAACCATCCCTCGCATTCCCTGACCTAGCACGTTCAGATTACTATCTCTTTACCTCCCTGAAGCTGCACATGGGTGGAAAAAGGTTTTCAACCGACGAGGAGGTAAAGGAGGAGGTGGAGAAGTGGACGGAGGGGTTGGCGGGAAACTACTTCGAGGAAGGCATCAAAAAGTTGATACCCCGCTTCACCACCTGCATTGAGAGGAATGCCGACTATGTCGAAAAATAGCTTACATATGTACTACGGTAACCACGTAATTTTTTTGTTTAAATAAAAAAAGTTGTAACCTACAAAAATTCAGTACACTTACTTTCTGGATATGCCTCGTACATAGATTTTACAAAAAGAATTGTAGTCTGGTTTTCAGTTAAGGATTATTCAACATTTTTCAATTTGGTTGGAAGAGGTTGCTACATGTCTATACGACTGCCAGTTTCTACTACCATATTTACAGCGAAAGTGTTAAACAAAAAAAGTATGATTTTTTTCAAAATTATTATTGAAAGAAGAAATAATTCTATAAATACATTATTCCCACATATTCTATTTCCTTTTTAAAAGTGACGAAGACAAAAATTTCAGTTCAAAACCCCTGTATAGTTTGATATCAACTCAATTCTTATATTTTATTGATATTCTATGTAGTCGTACTACTAAATTACTTTCGACGAGAATCACAATTGGAAAAAGGAAAGTAGTAAACTATCTCATACATTTCTCTACATAAGTGAGAAATTTCTTTGAAGATCGAAGGGCGAGATTCACAACGTTGACAAGAGTTCTACACATTGTAGACTTCTTTTATATAAATCCCCCCATATTTACTGGAATACCGGCTGGGTGTACAGCATACACCTCAATGATGAATTCCGTCTGCGTGTATTTGATCGTTTTGGATTCAAAATGGCGACACGTCTCCTGGGAACGATCTGCTTGAACGGGACGTGATTCTTCGCAGTGCTGCCAACATAAGTTTAAAATTGATATGAATGTACTTTGTGAATGGGAACGCGCCTTTAGAGTGCATAAAACATTCACCTCATCGATTGAATAATATTTAGATACAGCGGATCTGGCTGAATTTTGATGGCACATATTGCGAAAGATAAAGACACTATTCTTAAACATAATCGTACATTAATTGAGAAATACCTAGTATAAACTATGTTTTGCATTTCAAATACGATAAAATATTGATAAAATTAGTTAAATCTAGTACAAATGTATATATCTAAGAAATTCTTTAAAATAATATAGCGCCCACATAGTATTTTTTAATCCTATTTTTTTTACAAAAATATGTCATCAATGGTTTTGTAGATTATTTCCAAAGTTTAATTTAAGTACTATCAATAATGTATGGGAGTGAAATGTGAACGTGGAAAAATACTGAAAAGAGCCAAATAAATGCTGTAAAAATGTGTGCACTTAGAAAAATACATGGGGTGGCAATGTATGACAGAATCCGGAATGAAGGGATTAGGGAGGAATGTGAATTTAAAAGTAATGTGTTGATTTATATGAAGAAAAGTACTCTAAGATGGTTTGGCCATATGAGACGAATTATTGAAAAAATGTTAACAAAACAAATATACAGTGCATATGTGAGTGGAAGGCCTGGTTGAAAAGATCGAGGAAAGTATGTTTAGATCAAGTGAATGATATTTTGAATGAAGGAAACGTAAGAAGTCAAAGAAATTATAGGAGCTGTGTGAAAAGGTGTAAAGACGTGGATGAGACGAAATACGTGTTTTGAGATAGGAAAGTCTGACCCAAGATCCTTTCTGCCTATCCCAGCAGAGAAGTGTATGTGTATGTATGTGTTTGCATGATTTCGATCTTTGATGAATACTATTCTTGTGGATGAAAATGTCTGATTATCAGCAATCTTGAGCTATCCTCATGGTTATTATTTATTACCAATAGGTTAAAACTTGATAATATAAATAAGTTGCCACTTGAAATTCTACCCAGTTGGCGTTTGTCTATGTTACATAAGAAATCTTATGACTATAAATATATCGAGGCTGTAAGGTTTTTTGTTGAAAACATGGAACCTGGACTAAATCCAAGTCAAATAATCAATATGTTGATCGTACCAGAATAGTGGTTCTACGTATAGTGCTAAAAATGTGAACATGAAACATACGGAGGCCACAAACTCTTTTAAACTTATTAGATCGGTCACTTGCAGTATGCTCGTATATGTATTACAGAGTTTGCAAAAGGCCGACTGTTTGAAGCTGTTTCGTGATCGGGATAGATTTATTGGAGATGTGCCTGATTATATGATAAGTCTGGTGCCTCCAAGGCTAGAAAGGGGTTTAAAGGGTTTTATATGAAACAAAATACTATGATTCGTACATTAATTCGTGTAGCATCTCCTAAAAAACTAGAAGCTGTTTATTTAATAAATTGAGCGATATATACTGAATCCAGTTCGTAATTTTTAGTATTGAAAATACTTCCACACGTAGAACATTCGCACATATTGGAGCAGGAAAATAGTTCATCAATAAGTCAATCAATTTATTGATATGTCGTCGTTATTGATTTAAATCATTCCAAGGGTGCTTTTATTTTTTTGTAGCACCTCTCCAAAAATTTCATCTTTAGAAAATTCTTAATTTTTAAAATTTCCTTACCGTTTGACATTCCAGAATACGTCGATTCAATACTTGTCTAGGCACTCTAAAAGCGCAATAACATTAGCCCTTATAATTCTCTTAGTCTGAATCAAATTAATCAATAACCTACACGTAAGTAAACGTTTTCTTACGTTTATTCAATGACAATAAATACTTTTTTTAAATATTGAATTTATAAATGCGCATAAAACATTTAGTACATAAGATGTTAACTTTTGAAAAATACATGCATAAATTACATGATATAACAGTGGGAAAAGAAAATTTTATTTTTACATTTCCATGTAAAATAATATTTTGAATAATTCTTTCTAATGACCAAGTGACTGATGGCTATGTGACCTAGTTCCACACTTAATTAAGACTTAGAATAAAAAAGTTTACGCAATAACATGTGAGTAACAATATCAATATACTATATATGACAACTTATATTAAATTATATTATATAATATAATACAATATAACATAATAGAATTTAATATAATATACTCGTACAATAATAAAAATATTTAAAAATCTATCATTATATTTTAATAAAATTTAAGCAAGAAAAAAACACTCCGAAAATGCAATCATTTGCTATAAGAGTATGTTAAAAAAAACATAAATAAAAGTTTAATATAATTTGCCGGATATAAATTTGTCATGGAACCTAATTAATTTTAAATAATATAACTTAGTTATATTATTTAAAATTAATTAGGTTCCATAACAAATTTACATTAGAATTGAATGTTTAATAAATATATTTTTAACATACCAGATTTAAATATAACCTGAATCAAATTATTAGTTGCATGTTTAATTGTTTGTATATTTTATCCAAATATTCGTAAAATGAATTTATTACATGCCACTTAATGTATTTTATCTAAAAAAATGGTATCTCTCGTAGTATAATATTTTATGTAACATTTGGACATACAAATAACTCTGAGCTGCAAATCATACTTGAAATTGACTGTGAAAGAAATAAATCGTAAAGCAATAAAAATAAATTTCACAGTACTAATATTGAAAACGACTATAAAATGACTTCCAAAGTCATAAAATATAGATTGTCAAAACGAGTGTAAATTTTACAGTTAAGTATTTAACGATCGAAGATTAAATGTAAAGATGGACGGTCAAAAAAAGTCAATGTTTCTCTCAAAATAAAATAACTCTGAGCAATAATATTATGTTTATGACAAGAATTTCGAACTTGATGATAACTTTTTGCTGCAAAAACAACTGGGAAAAACCAGCTATAACTGTTTCTACACAGTGAATTTAAAAACAATAGACTAAGAATATTCCATAATATCTGAATTCACCGGAATCTATGTAGTATTACTTTTTATAAAATATCAAATTGAGATTTTTCATTTTTTAACGTGATGGTAATGCTAATCTGTGGTTGGCGGTTCCTAATAAGAGTTTCGTTCATTTAATATCGAAACTTTTGTCATTCAATGAAGAATGAAAATATTTTACTGAAGTAATCAGAAAAGTCGACATGAAATAAATATTCTGATTAAATTTTCTTATTACATGATGCATAATTTACAAAGCTTTTTTATGAACAAAAGCTCTGAGGACTTATTGCCATATCGAGAAAAGTTCCAAACAACAAGAACTGTTTTAAAAGGTTGAATTAAACCAAAATTTATACAAAAGAGAAAGAAAAGAATTACCGATGACCATACACACTTATTAAGAACTCATTAAGTACTTCGATGTTATTTATTCATATTTAGAGTTAAAAAACATAAAACGTATTTATTTTGTAAGTTAATTTATTTACTATTGAAAGTCATCATTCAACAAAAAAATATTGATGATAAATGCTTCCAACACAATATTTAATATACTTGTATTTAAACACGTTTCAAGTACTATATAATTTAAGAAAGAAATCATATGAAGAAGCCTAATCTAAGAGAATTTTGTGAAGTAAGTCTCACAATGTACGAACATGAGTAACAATGGGGTATTATCGATAGAGCGGTGGAGATTTAAAAAAAGAATGCTAAAATGATTGGATATTATTGGCGAATGAAGAAAAAGCTTTTTGTCATGTCTTTTGAGAGAAAGTAGGGGAAACGCAAAGAAATTATATAATATTGAAAAGAAACCATTAAGGGGGATTTTTTTTTGTAAAAGTGGATAAATGTATAAAATTTCTTAATCATAAAGCATTTGTGAAAATAGACGCCATAATTTGTCTTTGGTAAAATATAAATAATATGTTTCGAAAAAAACTTTGCAGGGTTATCTTATTGAAGACAAATATAACTGAAAATAAAACTGAAACAATGAAATTGAGTAAATAAAATATTTTTTTAAAATCAATTAATTATTTTCATATCTCAAATGCTCGTTTCGGTTTTCAACTTGCCCAATTTATCTAAATGTGGTTATTTAGTAGAAGTCATATTTCGGCAAATTTAGCAGAAGAAATATATCATCCAAGATAAAAAAAACAAGAAGAAATATTACATCTTAAAAAAACAATGACAAAAGGTTGTATGTTCGCAGGTAGAATCTGAACCCATAACGCTCTTCTGCCACTGATGGTATACTTTTCATTTACAATTGCCAATCTTTCAGTGAAACTCTACTCAATATAATTTTTTTCTACATCTCATTTAGTTTGTTTTTCTTAACTTTTTTATAACATTTATATGAGTTGTACATTAAATGTTTGATTTGTCGTGTTCGATTGCCGTTGGTATCCAAGTTTTTTCCTTAAATAGGTTTTGATCTGGTTTTCAATTAAGACCTCTTCAACATCGTTCAGGTAAGTGAAATGATATCACCACAGTACAATAAGCTCGCCAGGCTATGTTTACATAAGAGAATAAAACATAAAATATAAGAGCTTGTAAAGTAAGTAAAATCAAATTATATTTTAACAAGTGGGTTAAGTTTCCTAAACTTTCTTCTGGCCAGTAAAATGCACTAATTGCTGCGTTATTAGGGGCTATTACCATCTGTTCCGCAAAATGCACTAACTTCTGCGTTTTTAGAAAGTTGCACCCAGCTGCTAGTTTAATTTAATTCATTTTCTGTCCGGTAAAATGCTCTAACTTTGGCGTTGTTAGGGATCTTCACCCCGCTGCTAGCTTAATTAAATTAATTTTTCTGTCCGGTAAAATGCACTTACATCTGCGTTATTAGGGACTCGCATACCGGTGCTACTCGTAGCTTAATTTTAACTATGTTTTTCTCCGGTAATATAGTCATATTAAATGAGCTCGCTGTTAGCTTCATTTTATCAATTTTTCCGAGGTAAGGTAGGTTGCGCAAAACTTTTTTTATTATAAGAAATCTGTTCTCTAAACTATGTTAAAAAACGATTAAACAACTTAAAAAATATTCAGAATATCTTGAAAGTTTGAATGAATGGAAAAAGGAATTCTCCTCGAATAATAACAAGGCAAATTACACATCCAATAACTAGGGATACTATTACTGTCCGACTTCTGTTATCATTGAGGGCGCCATTTTGTTGTTACGCCATTTTATGTTTTTGGTTCGTCCCGTAATAAAACCGCGAAAAGAATTGCGCGATTTACCGCCAAAGCGACCGACCAAAGTCAACCGAAATTAATTTAGTTCCAACTGTTGGCGAAATAAAAACAATAAAGATATTTTGACCCTTTAACATCCGAATGTGTTTGTTTCTTTCCGGATTCTTAAAATATGGCCAAAAGGTTAATTTTAAAACATGATTTTCAAACAAATATTGTTTTGGAAGATCAGATTTGATTTTCATATTTTTTCCATGTAAGCGGAAATGTGTAAGGAGATATTTTTACTGTAGGATATTTAAATGATTAGCCATCGAATTGTGTTACGATATATATTTTCTCCACCATAGTTTGTGTGTACTTTTTCACTACTCTTATGTTGTAACAGAGCCAGTCGCGTGTTTATTGACGTTTGACAATATCTATCAAACAATCAGAAATATGTTAATGACGACTTAAGGAGAAAACAGACTGGAACTCTTTTTAATAAAAATTGATACTAATGGGAATAATATTCCGACGTCGGAATACAAGCGTTTTACCAACTAGGCCAAGGAGGTTATAATTTAAGTTGTTTGGCGAAAATTTGTAACTATAGAAATAATAGTTAAATATTTTAATTTATGTCGATATAAACATAATACTCGTACATACTTACAATTGATTTTGCTATTATTTTTACTCATTATTATTTTAATTAACGTGTTAAATTAATTGATATCTGGATATACTCGAACATATTTTGATGATGAAAGTTTTTTTTCCTTAATTGATTTATTTAGTATATGTAAGATACTGTTTTTTTTTTAAAACTAATGTAACGAAATTTCAAATAAAATTTTATATTTTACTTTTGTTGGTTCGTTAAGTATATTGTCAATCTGTTTCGAAGTAGTAAAGTAAAGGTTCAATATAATAGGAAATACATGAATTATTAAATGAATTACAATTCAAAATAAATTGGCATCGTCCCCTTTTACACCGGTTTGTTCAGTATAATTTCAATCTGTTTCGAAGTAGTAAACACAAGTAATTATAAGGTTCAATATAATAGGAAATACATGAATTATTTAATGAATTACAATTCAAAATAAATTGGCATCGTCCCCTTTTACACCGGTTCGTTCAGTATAATTTCAATTTGTTTCGAAGTATTCCTCTCTCGCTCTCTTATATTCAAAATTCAATTCTCGTATTATTTCTTTGGCGACAACCGTACGGGCTTTGGCCTATTTATATTATGATTTGTCGTTAAGCGCTGAGCTCCCTGATTGAGGTGAGTTCACAATCGTCCAGATGTATAACTTACAGAAAAAAAGGATTATTTTTTTAAAAACATCTTTCTTATCACTGTTGAGGGGATACCTCGTAGAAAGAAACCATACAAATCGAGGGATATATGTATTTAAATTTTTATTGTAGTATTTCAGTTCCATAAAGTGCAAAATAACTAATTACTTGCGTGTTAGATATTTTACAATTTCATAAAATTATTACTATCAGATTATTGAAAAACAAATGTTGGAATTGCCGGTTAAAAAAGCAGTTTTCCAAATATAATTCAAATTTATAATTTTTTTTGTACTAATATTACTTATTTCTCGCCATGTATCATATGATAGTATTGTTACCTATTTTATCATCATCATTTCCATCACGCCATGTCTCTATTTGAGTAGGTGCAAAAATAACAGATTTCCACTTAATTAAATTCTGGCACACATCTTTTGCTTCTACGAAGTCCATACATCTCATGTACGAGTATACTCACTCTCCTTTTATAAAGATTCCGATTTTGATTAACATTGATGTATTTTTTTTTGTATTGTATTATTGTTTCATTGTTAGCAATAAATACCTGGTTGATTTATTGCAATGTGTCAATTTCGTCTAATCAGCTAGAAATATTATTTCAGAGTCCTTAAAGTGAAAACCAGACTAGAATATTTAAAAAAATAAACCTGGGTAGCAATGGGATTGCAGGCCGCAACTCCTTAGCAGAAAAACAGGTGTCTTACCAACTAAGTCACGGAGTTTTGCAAGTTTTTCCCGAATTTATTGTACCTTCTATGCATGTTGTATGTATATTTTTTTAAATATTTAAACATAATGTTTCTTTCTACGCTGAACCATTTGAATGCTCTTTTCTTCATCGTAACATAAGTCCTATATCTTCTTTAAATCTGCATTGTTTACTAATATACTCAATCCATATTCTGTTATGCATTGTTTTTCCACTCATTCTGCTCTCATTTATACCACATTTATCTAACCTTCCATAAAATAGCAGATAAAGGGAAATAAATTGTATACGTGGTAAAAACTATTTTATTCCGTTATTAAAAAAATGTTTCTAATGGGCGATTATTCTTTGAACTTTAAGCTAAATAAAAAGAACAAAGGTCTGATAATTGATACAGTAGTCGGTGTGCCACGGTACACGGCAAGTCAACGATATTATTTTACAGGGATTATACGGGAAGACAAGGCACCGCGAGAGGGAAGTAAGAGTTATCGTGATGGAATAATTTGGTTATTTTTGCCGTCGGAAAAATTGAAAACAATAAATTAATGAAAACGGATAAAAGACTCGGAGAAAAGTTTTTCATCGTTTCTGGAGAACATTACATTACGGGGTAAGGTTGTGTAAAATTAATATGTTTTGTGTTGGAGAAACGCTCGTTTGTGCTAATTTATGAAAAGAAATGATATGAAATGTATATTGTGTTGAAATAAAAGTTGATAATGTTGAAATAAATATGAAAATGTATTATTAAAAAATATTTTAGCTGCTTTGTGTATTCCAATATCACACACGTTATTGCAGAGCTTGTACTTTTTTAAACAACGTTTGTTCTTTATCAAACTTAAGTTTTGTGCCTCTTTTTAATGGTGAAATAATGTTTCTTTTCTTTTTGCTAATTTATAAAAAAAAATATATCAAATGTTGAAATAAAAGCTGATTATGTTGAAATGAATGTGAAAATGTGTTATTTAAAAAAATATTTTGACTGTTTTGTGTATTCCATTATCATACACGTTATAACAGAGTCTGTACTCTTATTTAATAACGTACGTTTTTTTTTAAACATGAGTTTTCTACCTCTTTTTATTGATAAAATAATTTTTCGTTGCTTTCGTATAGTACCTTTCAACGAATCCTAACTTCGGATACTCTCGTATTTAACGAGAACCATAGAGTAGGCATGAAACTCGCGATTCGTCATTGCACGTATTAGTTACTCTATCCCGTGAAGAGGCAACAACACTCACGTTTTTTTACCAATATGAAGAGTCTGTTCGTTTAGGACTATTTTTTTGGTACCATCGAAAATCGAACCCAACACTTCTGAGTGAAAGTTAAGGAGGTTGGCGGTCGTTTGGAGGTTGGTTTAAATAGTTTGCTATTATAAGTATCGTATACTTTCGTGGAATTGCCATTACTATTGACAACCTCCGTGATCTAGTAAGCTAGATGCTTATCTCGTAACCCGGTAGTTGCTGATTCAATTGCTTACGGTTTTTTTTAATAGCATAAGATGCATGCCAGTTTGGTTTTCATTTAAGCCCTCTTTAATATCTTCCTAATTGATAAATCGAGACTACAACATAACAGTGAATTTGCCAGGTTTTACTGTATACGAGTACAACGGAAGTGTAATACGAGTATGCTAAAATAATATAACTTTAATTACCTGATAAAATATTTTTGGTAATTTTACCTATATTTAATATATTCGCTACCCTCAAGAAGGTTTTTTTATGTTTCTTGAATCTAGTAATATTGATTACATTCAATAATTTTTGTGTTGTGCTATACATTTGTTTTTTCAAATATCCTTTTTTTAAGTGTATGCTCTTATTGGTGTTGGTTAAAGTAAAGTGAGACGTATGCAAAAAATAATATTGTTGATGATGTGATTAATGAATGCGTAGGAGGCGAAAGAGGAGTTGAGATCTAGAATAGAGCAGTTAAGAAATCTGTTATCTTTGCCTACTTAAAAGGGAAACGGCGTGGTATGTATTTATGTGTGCTAATATTTTTTTGTCTCATGCATTATGATGATCAAAGTAACCTTAAACTACACGAATCAAAAGCTCAGTATGACGAATTTCTCTCTTGAGCGATGCATCTCAAACCAAACTCAGCCACAGTGTAAAAAAATAATTACGAATGAAAAAAAATAATACATAAAAATAAATGTTGTTTATTTGTAGATAAATGAATACAGAATTGGATGGTGTGTTTTGACGAAACAAGGTGCGTAATAACCTTACTTGCTCAAATAATTGAAAGGTTAATGGTATGGAAACCTTCAAAAGGTTTCAAAGATTTTTGAAAGGTGTTACACCATATTGAAGTCTCCCTAGGAGTTGTTTTGGTCACAAAATTAAGTTGCGTAATTTCTTATTCATCATTTAAAAATATAATTTTAGATTAAATTGGAATGTTTTTAATTCATTTATAAAAAAAAACATTGTGTAACAATCTAGTGGGCTCATTGGCAGGTGGCAATCACTTCCAACCTATACAATAGGCTATCGCTCGCGATCGAGTATGATTGTCAGTCTTTTTGCGAATGGAAGAGTCCAGTGCGTGTGGAAGTTTATTATATGCAGGCTGTTGCAATTCAGAAAACACATAGTCTTAACAGGTCAAACCAAGAGATTCTATGGCAAGGAGATCGAGCTTCCATGACCTCAATTTTTTGTTAGACAATGTTTGTTTTTGTATATCGCTATAGGAATTAATGATAAGCAGCATATGAGTGACAAACAAACATCAATTCAGATGTAAAATGGTTTAAGAGTAAACCCAGTCCGGAATTGAATCTGCCAGAAATCAATCAATGCCACCGCTTGCTTAGCGTGAATGCTAACCGTTAGACCACAAATTTGTTAAATTTTTATTTAAAAATATTTGCAAAATTTTGAGTTATAAGTAAACAGTTAGTACTTTTTTATGTTATCAAGTTATAAGGTGGTAATGAAATTTAAATTTTATTATTCAAATTTTTTTTACAGTGAGCCAAGTGATAGGATTTTTTGGCTTAATTGCCATCATCACTATACTTTCTCACAAACACCTAAGGGTATTTTCATTTGACAAAAAAAAACAAATCATGGCTTGAAATTTACGATTCAACCATAATGTAAATAAAAACCAAATTTCAGATATTTAATCAGTTTTAAAGTATTCTGCAAAGAACTTTTTCTTCAAAAATAATAACTTTCACCGTGAAAATGGACAAAATACAGAATTCACATAATAAATATATTTTGGTTTGATAAATTATTACAATAATTATGTCACCATGAAACATTTAATAACTAAATAATTACATCATCTCAAATCTCATATAAAGGGTGAGGCATGAATCTTGCTACAAAAGTAAATTTAAATAATAATGACATGATTTTTATGTAGTTGTTCAGACTGTAATGTGGCTATATGTGGCAGACTGTAATGTGCCTATGTTCAGACTGTAATGTGGGTATAATTCCAGCTACATTACAGTCCGAACAACTACGTAAAAACCATCTCATTATTATTTAAATTTATTTTTGTAGCAAGATTCATGTCCCACCCTTATACTTTAGAATCAACTTCTCCGAGTGAGCGAGCAAATATATTTCGATAAGCTACTGAATAGAAAAACAAAATACTCGTATTTAAGGAAAACACGATTCAAACTTTTTTGAAGGAATAAATCAATTTCATCGAGACTCGAAGTAAAATCATGACGATACCGTTTGTTTCGATCTATCCCGTTGTAGGGAGGACATTAAGAGGAGCGTTTGTTTTTATGTTTATTTTTGAATTTGAATCGAGCAGTTTTTATCTGGGGGTAATTTTGCGAAGTCGTTCTCGAAACATTTGATTATATTTAATGTTGTTTGCTTACCTATTTTGCAAGCATAACGACTGCGATTTCTTTTCTTGAGTAAGAAAACTTGGAAACATTGAAAGTTTTTCCTTTTGTTTAATTTTTTTGCTGACTCATTTAATTTATGTCGACTTTTGTTTTCTTTTTCATGCTATTATTTAGTTGCTAATAAAGTCAAAAGTTATTGAAATTGAAATTTCAAAAACATTCATATTAAAGTAAAGTAATCAAGTTTGAACAAAAATAACTATCCAATATTTCCTAACGTTTTTTTAGATTCTGCTTTAATCTTACCGAGATATTATTTAGATTCTGCTTTGATCTTACCAAGATATTTAGCCAAAAAAATTGGAAAAACAATAAAAACTTAAAACTTGTGTCGTTGTTTTACAAATTTATTGCAAACGGTACGACCTGTCGGGTTTCATTGTAATATTTTATTTTTTTATAAATATCCTTGTGGTAATACCTTCAAGCCAATCAGAAGACTAATTATGGAAGCCATAAGTGAGAACCAAACTCAAACCCTTTTTAAAAATAATGAGTAACAACGGAAATCGAAGCTGAAGCCTCGAGTTAAAAGATAAGCGTTGTACCAAACAAGTCATGGATCTCATTTCCCTATTTATCGATCAAATAAAAAAATCAATAGAAAGAGAACACCCCTTTAATATCTATTGCTGTTTAAGTATTTCAAAATACAATAACTGAAAGTTTTGAACGTTGTTTGAAACCATGGAGATCGCCACCCTACTTTTTATAACATATAATATTGGGTCCTTACATGTGAAATTGGCGTTTTGTTTGGGAGGAACATAAAGTTGATTTTTTTTTAATATAATATATTTATTTAATCAAAGTATGTACCATTGCTATCTATGCACTTTTGCCATCTCATAGGTAGTTCATCGATCCCTTTACTAAAAAAACCATTCGGACGGGAATCAATAAAATCTTTGAAGTCGGTTTGGACTGCCCCATCGGAGTTGAATTTTTTCCCTTGCAAGAAGTTATCCAAATTTCGAAAAAAATAGTAATCTGTTGGGGCGAGGTCCGGAGAGTACGGTGGGTGTCTTAGACATTCCAATTGAAGCTCTTCTAATTTGGTAGCCGTCTGTTGTGCAGTGTGTGGTCTAGCGTTATCATGAAGCAGCAGTGGCCTAGAGCAATTAACCAGCCTCGGTTGTTTAGCAGCTAGCTTTTCCATCATGGTTTGCAGTTGCTGACAATAGACATCTGCCGTAATCGTCTGGCCAGATTTAAGAAAGCTGTAGTGAACGACACCAGCACTAGTCCACCAAACGCTCACAAGTAACTTTTTTGGAGTCAATTTTCGCTTGGGGCATGGTTTGGCTGGTTCGGCAGGGTTCAGCCATTGCGATGAGCGCTTCCGATTATCATACAGGATCCACTTTTCATCACAGGTAATGATTCGATTCAAAATCCCTTCATTATTGTGCCGGTTGAGTAATGCAACGCAGCAGTCAACGCGCGTTTGTTGATTTGCTTCACTCAATTCGTGAGGTACCCACCTTTCAAGCTTTTACACCTTCCCAATTTGCTTCAAGTGGATTAAAACAATTTTATCACTAACACCGCAGCCTGCAGCTAACTCGGACGTGGTTTGCGATGGATCTGCTTCCACAATAGCCTTCAATTCTTCATTATCAACTTTCTCCACGAGGCTTGTTCTGCAGGTCGAAATTTCCAGAACGAAAACGTTGGAACCAAAAACGCACTGTGTTTTCTTTTGCGGCACCGTCGCCATACACATCATTAATCCTTCGAGCCGTTTCTGCAGCACTGGTGCCACGGTGGAACTCGTACTCGTAAATAACGCGATATTTCAAGTTTTCCATTTTGTAAACTGAGTGACGCAAAGAAAAAAAACAATTGAGGAAAAAACAAATGAATTATAATTTTCAAAACACAAATACTTGAGTAAATAGCTGTATAAATTTGAGTTTGAAATTCTTAACCAAAGAGAAGATATTTGCGATCAAAGTTGCAAGTACGGCAAAACGCCGGTTTCGTATGTGGGGACCTAATATAAATGAAATAAAAAATGAAAATTAATTGTAATGTTTATTTTATATGTAGTTAAAATACTTCCAAATAACACAAAACTAAAACTTTAAACGTTTCATTGGTTTGGTTTATTCAAGTTGTCATGCAGATGCTGTAAGAAATTATTTAATCCAATTTTTAAAAAAAAAGAGTTAAAATATTGTTTGTTTTCCTAGCCTTAGCTATTGAATAATGTATTGCATGGCTTTTCAGAATCAATCGCAATATTCCTGCACACAGTCCATTATGCTGTCAAAATGCCAACAATCCGTGGTGATGTGGTAAACATCTTCGAGCGGAGGACGTGTTGAAAATATCATACGATACACCGAATTTGAGATGCTGTCATCCCCTTGTATACTTTATTTTTCCCATCCCACTCACGTTTTAGACTTTTTCTGATCTGAGTTTTTCAGATGATAATAAAATGAGATTTTGAAGGCTTTAGAATATTTTTATTAATTTTACATGACAATCATATATAATATGTATACATAATGTAAGAGAAAAAACAAGACAGACAAACATGAATAATTTTACATAACACTTTCAAATTATATGGATCTGAGTTTGTTGCTTGTCCTTTGTCGTAATCCCAGTAAAGTAAGCTTTTTCTGTATCTTTCTGAGGAAATATTAATATAAAAAAACGTTGATACTTTTTACCGATTGTCGGTTATCATCTTATTTGTTTTTCAAAAGTCTCATCAACTTTTGTTATGTCATCAACATTTAAGTTATGAGGTGGCCTAATTACGAGTACGTAACACGTGAATCAACGCTTGGCGTTCTGTCAGATTGTATCTACTGAAAAAAGTCATAGTACCACTGACTCGATTCGCGATAAGTATTATTCAATCAAAAGTATTTTATTTAATTGGTTTCCTATCTTTGTAAACACATCACGAACTAAAAAATCATACAAATATTGCATTAAATGTTTATTTAGTTAAACAAATAGACGTTTTAATTAATTAATAAAAGAAATGAGCACTTACACTATGAAAACAAAACTTTTCTTAGTTAAATAATTTCAAAAAAATTTTTTAGTTTTCAACGAATCCACAGCTCTCTTTGTAGAATAAAATCTCTAAAAATGTATTTTCTCGATGAAATGTAATAAATGGCGTGTACTCGATAAACTTGAACGTAAAGCCTGGAACATAAACTTGCTTACTTATATTATACAAATCTTATATTTAAAAAAAAAACATTTTTTTAAAGGTAAGATTGGAACCAAGTTTTGGTATAAAAATACGAGTATTATAAAATGTTTTTATATTATCATAAATAAAATATATGCACCTAAAGTTGAAGATGTCCTTACGTTATTTTAAATAATAATTAATTTTGAATACGCCTATGCTCCATCATTTCAAAGTTCCATGTTACTTAAAACACAATTTTTACCGCTTTTTAAACTATAGTTCCGTTTGAAAAATTTATGAATATGCGTTAAATCAAGTTATAAGCAACGTTATATATGAGATACGGTATGCCCATTATCTTTTAAGATATAAACTTCTTTAGTAAATATATTGATCCTTAACTGAAAACACTTCATTCACTTTAAAGCGAGTTAAATATACCTTAACGTATTAAATTTGATAAGAATTATCAACATAAGAAATAGAAGAAAGGTGAAATCTTTGAATAGGTTTCTTACGTAAAACACAATATATAAAATAAAAACAATATACAGCAGTACTTAATGATTAAAAAATAATGAAGAATTGATAGGATATACTAAGAAAAAAATATAAAAACCCAACCTTACAAATAAACTTATATTAATATTTTATCTTCACTGAATAACCTTAAACAATACCCAATTGTCGGTTACATGTCAGTTGAAGAGTCATTCTAGGGTTATAAATTCCTGAAATAATAATGTTATAGATAACTTTTACACGCTCTTATGTGGCCGACATTCTAAAATGTTAAACTGTAATTATTATTAATAAAATATCTTTTAGTTGTCAACACACCTGTGGAGCTGCGGAGCAAGCAGAATATATATCTTATATTTTACACATAATATGACCTCTTATATGTTTCAGATAGTCTATTTTGTTTATCTGTAAGAGGTAAATATTCGCAAATAAGACTCCAGGATGAGCCATCCTTAGGATTTCCCATAGGCTTCAGGGCCGTAAGGTTACTCCCCTAACACACATAAAACTATTATAATAGTCATACATTGCGTTGTAACTAGATAGGCCACGGCTTCAAAGGATGTGAACTATCGGGTTGTGGACTGGCCTAAATTGAGTCGTTTTATGGCCCCTCTTTGTTCCTGATGAAACGTAAATGAATTGTCAAATACTCGGAAGAAAAATTAATGTTACGGAAAATGTTTAAAAATATACAATGACTTTTTGTAGCAAACAACTTGATTTCTTTTTGGAGTAAAATATTTTTAAAACTTTTGATTTTAAAGCGGAAGAAAAGGGATAAAAATAAAGCGGATAGAAAGTGATTATAGCATTTCTTATAAAGTGAGCACAAAAGAAATTTATTGAAATCTTCTCTTTGAGATTATTATTCAATATTCTACGAGTAACATGTATTACATTTCTAACGAAACATGAGTTTAATTTAAAATTAACATTTAAATTATGTGCAAGACATAAAAAATGGATTCCGTCTTAGTCAATCTTGCTCAACTTGACATTACATCACAAATAACTTGAAATTTGATACAATAATGTTCACTACACTCTTGAACATTCCATTTAGTTTGAGATGGAGATTAATTTAAAAAAAATGTCAGGTGAAAACAAACTGTCAGAGACGAAAACAACAAATATGTCTATAATTAATTCTACGTGTAAAGTAGAGATGTAAAGTAGAGATATCATAAATAATTCTACGTGTAAAGTAGAGATAGAAAAAGGAAAAGGCGTCAAAACTTTATGTTAATCCACTACTGTTAACTTGAATTCCATGAAAATAATTTCATATTTTTTTATTACGTTCGCCGAAATTTATTTACCCCAATCAAATCTCAGTTTGTTCTTGGTACAGAAAACTTCTAGAGGGTGGCAATAATATAATTTTATAATAATGATTCTTTCTAAAAGTTATCCCATTTGGTAAAGAGTAATTACAATTGGAGGAACGAATGTAACGAAAAGCGCTAGAATAAATTTATTTTTGATGTGCTATAGAGAAAATTTAATTTGTTTTACTAAATTATTCATCTTAAATATTATATATTTTCTTGTAAGTAAGCTGAGTTGTATTTACTGACAATATTTAAGGAGATTATCGGGGAAAAGTTGTTTACTCATTAAAGGCATTTTAGTAATAAACTCATAGTTTAAAAATTGAGTTTTTTTTGTTGGTTGTTTATTCTGAAGTTCTTATGTATTTTGTTTTGTTTACCATGTTAAATATTAAGACAATAAAAAAAATCAAACAAATTGTTTGGAAATGTGTCTATTACAGGTTCGGCATTGCTATAAGCATATTTTCCATTCGAGAAAATGTATGCGATGCGAATTTAGATTTCCCGAGTAAGCGCCCCTTCTCAAATGGCTCCCAAGGCATCACCTTATTTTTTATGGCTCTTTTACTTTTTTTTAAAACTATTATTATTATAACTTTGTTACCATTTTCATCTTCCTCCCTTCCTCTCCTAGTTCCTTGTTCTTCTTCACCCTCTCGCGGTAACACTTGCCTCTAACGACAAACATAATTTAATTTGGCTACTTTATTTATTTACGCGTTACCCACCTTTAGGGAGCCGTTAAAATAAGGCGCGCTCATTTCTCGTGTAAAAAAATACAATAAAACGCCTTAAGTTTGAAAGTTAAAAAAAGCTCATTATTTTAACGTTCAAAATGCAAATTTCACTTAATTATTTCTCACTTTGATTTCGGTTATTCTAAGATATTTTTTTTCAAAAACTTAAAATGTTTGTTTTAATACATATGAAAATTCTGTTTGAATTTTTTTATGAACATAGTGAAATGATAAATGTTAAATACATTTCATAGAATAAAAGTGAATTATATGAAAACAAAATCTGTTCATTTTTTTTATTTAGAAATTATTGGAAAAAATATGATTTAAAAAAACCATATGAGACCATTTTACTCATAATATAATATTTTGAAAAAAAAAACACCCATTGAACATTTTATGTCTAATAAGCAATTGAAAATATACAAAATTGTCTAACAATAAAAAGTTTATTTTGCGAAAACCAAAACTGATTTGTTTTTTCTTTTCTTTTAGAAATATTATAGGCATTACATCGAGTGAAAAGGTTGTAGTTCTATTCGACGGGAACATTTTATTCAGTTGGCCGCGCTATCTGTCTCCTCTCGCAGCACTTAGCACGATGGTTCCCCATTTGCATAAACATTTATGGTTGAGCATAGTATACATTTGCTAGGCCTACTAGATTTGAGTCATTAGGTTGGTAATGTGCAGGGTGTAACGATTCGTTACGGCCGCGACCGCCAACGCCGCCGTTACGCGCCTAACGGCCGCCGTTGCGCCGTATTTTAAACCTGTAGTGAAAGTGTCGAATCGATTTTCTCTGCTTTAATCTACCGGAATACACTCAAAATAACAACTCATTTGAAATTATTATCGTTTTAAATCTTTTGCAGGGAGAAAATACGACCTATAGTATGGCGCATTTCATTTTTTTAAATGTGTTTTATTGTATAGAATTAATATAATACACTTCCGTTGTAAAAAGTTTAACTTGGTTGGTTTATTGCCATATTGCGATAAATTCCAACCTACCAGAAATATTTTATAGATGCCTAAAGCGAAAACCAGACACGAACCCTTTTTAGGAAAAATCGGGAACCAAAGGAAATCGAACACGTAACCCCCGAGATGAAAGACAGGCGACTTAGCAATTTAGTCACAGAGGTAGTCATTGTATTGGTCGTAATGTGTGTCAGAAAAGAAATTACTCTTAAGACTATCAAATCTAAACTTTCAACGAAATGATATTGGATATTTTTAAAACTACTAGTAGATATCAATAATATTTTATTGAAATAAATATCCTCTTGAGATAGGAGTTTATTTATGGAAAGTTAAAAATGTTTATTAAAAGGGCAAATTTTATAAAAAAAAAATACACGATAGAATGGAATACAAAAACTTTTAAATTTTTTATGTAAATCTAATTTTGTTATAAGGAAAAATAAACCATTTTATTTCCGAATTTGCTCCAAGAATGAACGAACTTTATGTTAATATATTTTAAGGAAAGGTACACTTTTCCGTATAAAATCTATCAAATTACGGAGCTTATTGTATGAATGGAGGGTAAAAAAAAGTCGTAAAATTTCCTAAGCGCCATATCGTGGTCCCCAATTTGTTTGAAAAAGGTTCACCACAAACTATCGAAAAATATTGCCCTTCTATGTAGGCACAGGAGTTCGGGACTGAAATATATACGAGTGTTTTGCTAGTGCGCCGATAGGAGAAAAATTTATTTGCCTATGGATACCTAAATCAGAGATCTTAAACACTTTTGAGAAATTTTTTAAATTTCTTAAAAAAAAAGTGATCATATCATAGAACTTTCTTTTGAATTTTTTTCTCATTGGAATAATTCCTTGACTAACATGTGTATTCTACTATTACATTCCGACAATATTGATGATTGTAATATTAATGCGGAAAGGTTTAAGATGTCTGTCTAAGAATTATTGATTGGTTTTATTTGATTGTTCTTTATTTCAAATATTATTTGATTATTAACATTTTAATATCGTATTATTTTGATACATGTCTATCATTATATTGATCTTGCAAGATTTTCTTAATTTAATGTTATTAGAAATACCCTGATTATTTTAGGTATTTATAAACAATAAAACATATATGACAGAAACGTTTAAATCATATTTATAACTATTTTTTATCCTTAGTGAGATACAGGCAAAAGCCTAGTTTACTGGGGATACGACAAATGAAAGGCAACGAACCCAGATCCATTAAAATTATATGTCCAAATCAAATTACCTGTTGTTTTTTCTCAAATTGTGTATATTTCTTGTCATGTGTAATAATAATAATAATAATAATAATAATAACTAAGCGTTCGGTCATCAAATGATATTTCGAATATGAAATTCTTAAAAATCTCCTTTTTAGAAATTAAAGGTAAACTCAAGAAAAGTTTTTTTTATTTATCGCATATCTAATTTTTCTGTTTCAGAAATAATCCGAAGAATTTAAAGTAATAAAGTTCACCAAAAGAGCGATACATAAAAAAACATTGTTTATCTCCTAACATTAAAATAATTTTTTTTTATTGAAGGAATGTTTTTAATTTTTACCAATATCGCTTCATAAGATACGGTGAAGTCTACATTGTAGTAGCAGAACGCGTGCGTTCCACCTCCAAGTTTTGGGCTCGATTCTAGATGTTGATTGACCATATTCCACGCTGTTTTTTCATATAAAAATGCGAGTTTGATTCCGGTAAGAACTAATTAATTTTTTAAATAGATTGCAGTATGGTTTTAGCTTAAGGCTTTTTAACATATTTCGGGTTACTTGGAATAGACTGCCACATTGCTATAAATTCTCCAAATTATAGTATACACACCAATACAAAACTTTCAACATTCTACTGTTAGTTTGAAAGACTCGAAAGAAATAATTTCGTCATATTTTTCACTCAATAGTAACATTTTTATTTAAAAGTAAATTCAGTTCAAATCAATCATATTTCTGATTTATAAAATAATGTAAACAATCATATTGAAACTCATATATAAGATAAAAAAAATTATACAAAATATGTTAAAAAAATAATGCATTATTCTTAATAATTTCATGCAACAGATCTCACGTTTTGTGGATAAAAAAACCACATTTGACAACCTCTGAGATATAACCTAACAAGATCAATGTTGAGAGAATCAGAGCAATTCCCTAAGTGCAAGTGGAGACGCGGTGTAAATGTTGGGCTCCCCTTAATAATCCAGAATCCTTAAGAACTTTGTATGACAAACATCTCATATCACTTATCTAGATTATCAATATTGTTGTTTGTGTGCTTTGGTTTATGAACATATTTATTTGTTGATAAATATATGTTATTTTGTTTTATATAGTGTAAATTAATATGATGTTTATATTTATTTTTTAATATATGTGATAGTCAATATATTTTACTGGTTTAATACGTAGTTATTTAAATGTGGTATAATAATTTAAATTAAGCATATTATGAATTATGTTCATTCAATTTATTACAAATATCAAATATTTATGATTCATTAGTATGTTGGGAAAAACCAAATTATTAATGATAAATTTGAAGAAATTTGAGAAAATTTATTTGTTTAAATTTTAGAAATTACAGAAGCTTTAAATTATTACTTGTAAACATGAAAAAAATATTTATGTTTAACACAAATATATTCAAATCATGTGTTACTGGAAAAATAACTAAATTTGCTTGAAAAAAAAACCATATAGGAACTAAAAAAATTTATTAAATATCCCAAAAATATATTCTAAAGACATGTAGTCAATACAATACAATACAATCACAAAATGCATATTTGTAAAGATAAACAATACATTTTTTTATAATTTATTAATCTCTTAAATTTAATGAAATTTTCGGTACAGTTTCCTCAACTTCTTTCTATCTTACTTTTATAATACTCATAATTATTCAAAGACCTAGATGATAAAGGAGGGAAAAAAGATTGGTAATATTTGATTTCGATGAGATCCTTTTAAAATATCTCAAGCATAAAAATAAATTATTTTAATGTGAAATCGAACATTCGATTTCCGATATCTCTTATTTAAATGTCCCTCGGAAGCCGAATAAAATCTAGGTTTTAGTATAAAGGACTATTCGTAAGCTGGAGAAATTCAGACATCGCATCGTCTGGTCAGCAATTTATTCCCTTTATATTTATTCACAAACTATTTCTCGGAATGGTTTTTCCAGGTACATTTGCTGCCAAAAATAATTGCCTCCAAAAACGAGCTGAATCCCACCAGATGTGGATTATGCGTCGAAATTTTAATGGAAGTTGAAACATTTATCGACGTTTGTATTTTATTTTTGAGAAAAATTTCTATGCTCGGAAGGTAAAAGACACCTGTGTGCGTCAATTGGTTAATTTGACAAAAAGAGCAAAACAGTTTTGGTTTTTTATGAATATTTGGAAAATTAAATATATATGTAAATATGGTATATTACAATATCATTAAAAATATTTTTTGACATTTTTATTTTTTAACTGATGTTCTGAAATAGACTTGAATTTTTTTACATTAATTAATTCAACAATGATGAAATTTAAACATAATTAAAGCAATCAACGTACTTTCCCACTGTTTTTTTATTTAAAAAACGATATTATGTAGGACCTTTTCCTTATTTTACAATTTGGACCATTTGTTGAGTGATAACATACTATCTATATGTTTATAAAGCTCTCTTCAAAGAAACTGCTCACCCCGAAGAAATTTAAATATTATTAATTTTTTGATTTTCACTTATAGCATAATGGTGTAACATACAATAAATAAATTCTCTTTATTGAGCAATAATTTAAAGGGATAGTTTACATTTATTGGAGAAAGACTGATATCTGTTCCACTTTGGTGAGATTTTTAATTATGCATAAATAGTCTTAACATTTTTATTAATGAACCAAAATTGTTCTTTATTTATGTCCATACAATTTTAACATATTTTTAAAACTTACAACAGTCTGATGCAATATCTAAAAATAGTCTTAAAGGTGAAATTCTCCATCCAGCCCTGTGTTTCATATCTTGCTCCTTTTACCAACTGATGTGGAAGGTCTGTGTAATTTATGAAATCTGCTTACAAAAGTGGACGGGAAATGGTCCCAGGTAAACGAAAAGTGGATGAAAAACTTTATACATTCGTTTGAATTTGTGGGCCCTTTGAGTTATGATATGTATCCTTAGAATATCTCCTGGGAGTGAAACATTTTAGACGTTGTATGACTATTTTCAGTGACAGATTGAATGGGGAATAATTTCTTAAATGTTCACGCGCAAACAAATAGATAATCAAACGTACTAATTTAAATACTGAATTTGTAAATTTCCATGGGATTTTACTTAGTTTATGTTCTAAAACTCAAAGTTTTTGTGAAAAGTTATACATAAAAATCAATCAATAGGATAAAGGCTTAAAATTAAAAAAAAAAAAGGCTTTTACCTTAACCTCTTTTCTCGTTTCTTTTTAAGCTTTAGAAAATAAAAAAATATTCCGTATCAGTTTTCCTAATGTTAGGGACCATAATAGAAAATTATCTATCTTGAACCAGATGTATCGAATCTCCAACAACCTGCACTCTCGTCCTGTTTCTGATCTTAGGAAACCAAGACATCCGTTTTCTTCCAAAGGCTCTTCCACCCTCGATCATCCTATTTGTAAATGTGTACAGAACTAGACCATACGAACTACACAAAACATGCCGAAAATGTAAAACTTGAAAATGTCAATAGTTTTCAGTAATTCCGTTTAAGTTCAAATTGAACATTTTCGAAAAAAGTTAATTTGGTAACATCTCATCCCGTAACATATGTACTCAAATTCCAAATCAAATTCAATCAACTCAAAAAATGTTTAAAATTAAGGAAAACAGACATTAATTAAGGAAAACACACGACATTCCTATTCCCCCAAACTGTAAGCTCGCACTCTTTGCTGACGATGCGGCATGCTACGCATCGTCACTCAAGGTGGATCGAGCTGGTCGCCGTCTTCAGATTGCTCTTGAGATCCTTGAGAAATACTACCAGGACTGAAGGCTCAAAATCAATGACGCCAAAACTGAGGTCATCATGTTCTCCCGAAAAATCAAGGAAAGAGTGCCGTCGATGCCCTTATTCATCGGTGGTTGCCTGGTTGAGTGGCAGGACGTGGTTAAATACCTCGGCCTGCACCTTGACCGGCAACTGACGTGGAAAACCCATTTGAATACCATCAGACAGAAGGGTCACAAGGGCATAGGGGCTATCAGTTCGATATTTCATCGACGCAGCTTCCTTTCACCCAAAAATAAGCTCCTCCTCTATAAAACTCTTATTCGTCCTATCTTGACCTATGCTGCACCCGTTTGGGGTAGTGTGAGCAACACGGATCATCTGAAACTCCAGAGAGTGCAGAACAAGGCATTCAAGATATCTTTCAACACCCATCCCAGAACAAACCTTACCCGACTTCACGCCGAACAGCGCGAAGAAACCCTACAACACCACATCCTCGCTTGGACCGTGAAGTTCTATAAAAGCCAACAAAATCACAGCAATCCCTTAGTCGCTGCCCTGGGGGCTTACGAGAGTAAATCCGACCTACCCTTCCGTTATAAGCACAAGCTCCCGAAGCATTATCTGTTGCCTGATTAGTCCCCCTACAGTATCAGCTGGGACGACCTAGGTCTGAGTGAATGTGATGGAATACAAGTAGCCTGAACGAGTGGACTTGTTTTTGCTAAATAATTAGTGTAAGAATTGTTATCTAATTATAAGTAGTATGTAGGTGTTAATTATTTCTAAGATCTCATATATTAAGATTGAACAAATAAAATAAAATGATATGTAGGAAAATAAGATTAAGTAAGTGCATAAATTATAACATATAATTAAGATTAGTTAAGTAATAAATTTGTATATAGGTATAGCCTTGACAAATGTTTGTACAATAATTTACTTTGTTTAGTAAAAAAAAAAAAAGGAAAACAGGAATACATGTAGAGATACAGTCAGTCGTCATCAAACATAACTGCTGGTAAAATAATATAAATGAACAATATTTTCAAATAAAATAAACTGCTCCGGAAAATATCGATTTTCTTAGTTCGAATTAGACGGGAGTTTGATTTGAATACTGTGCATTAATTAATTGTTTAAAATACTCGTAATTGCGTAAATTAATAGGGAAAAAATATTTGGGGTTTCTTTAACATGTGGCCCAATTGTTAAAACAAAAATATTTATGTGTTATTTATGTATATATTTAAAAAAAATCTCTAAGATTTACGATAAATCGCAAGAGAGCTTAAAATATTTCTTAATTGAACCATAGTTAAATATGAAATTTTATAAATAAATGGTTGAATTTCATTCATGATAAAAAAAATATTTTTCAAATTTAACCATAGTTAAATATGAAATTTTATAAATAAATGGTTGAATTTTATTCATGATATAAATTAATAATTATAGGACCAAATAAAAAAATATATATACTCGTATATATGTTAAGTACACATTAAAAACATCACTTAGTGAAAACAACAATGGGGCTTTTTTAAAAATATTTTTTCGACTACAATTGGAAATCCAATACAAAACCCCTGGGTGGAAGTCAACCGTCTTATCAACTAAATTAAATAATCTTAAAGAAATATTTATGTTTTTATGTATTTAATACTTATTTGATTCTGGTGATATAAAATTTTCTCTTATAAATATTATAACTTATTTTATAATTTATGTATTCGTTGTCAATGCGATATGCTCAAGACTTAATTCTTTTTTATAATAACGTAACTTAATACAAAGTTTCACTAGAAAGTTTACTAACAAAGGGATATATTAAATTTAGAATTGTTGAAAGCATGTGAAACCAAATTTAATGTTGGTTAGAAACTTAGGAAATCTTTCAACAAACTTCCATTGGAAATGTGGGGCCTGGATAACTTCAGTGTATCGCAATTCGTTAAATCCCAATTCTGGATCGTTTAAATTTAAATTTCCTTCAAGACGAACTCACTTCAAACTAAGTAAACCGAAATAATTTATTATTTTATTGGATATTATTCATTGTTGAAATTTTCAAAGCTTGGAAGTTTGCTGAAAGTAATTTTTTTTTATTTTATAAAAAAATCCGTTTGAGTTTTGTTAATATTTAAAAAAGTAAAATAAAAAAATGGTTATAGATTTTAACATTTTATGTGAAATACATAAGTACAGAAAATCGTCACGTATTTTATATATGTTTAACATTAAGGAGAAGCTAAAGTGCGGTTGTAAATTATGGAGCAAAACTATTTTTTAGCGAATTCTCAAAATATCTCTAAATATGGATAAAAATCAAATAAATGACCCAAAATGAAATGTGTAGTAAAACATTTAAATAAAAATCTTCCATATTTTATGTGTATGGGTGCCCTTTTCATGTTTAAGTTGATGATGTGGTCATTTTAATTTATTTGAATTTACAATACAGGCTTAGTCCAATCACATTACAAAAAAACAATTTTATACGAATATTAATCACAGATTACAAATGGTACTTACTTAAATATAATAATGAGTGCTTTCCCCCGTCCCCAGTCTTAAAATATACAATAATTTTCCTTTTCTTTTGAAAATGTTATATGAAATATTTATGATATGTCAATATCTGAAGCTCCTATTCAGAAAATATAAAACCCTTCCAATAGAAATGTTGGCCACATGGCAGAAATACCATTCATTGTCTTTGACTGTGTCCAAGAAATACCATTCATTGTCTTTGACCTCGATTTAGAGCTACAGGAGTAGACACGTAACTTGCTGTTTGTTATCGTACGTGTCAACATAACCATCGCACGTAAAAAATCAGTTATAGTACATCTCGAAAACTTGTGAATATTGCAACAGATATACTCTTTAATCAGATTGTGACCATGTCTACTTTGTTTTTGTCTTTTTGGGCACCATTGAGAATCGAACCTCCAGTGGATAGCAAGCGTCTTAAAAGGTCATGAAGGTTGCCAAAAATATTCTGTAGGATCCTTTAATTCGATAAAATACGAGTATGTTGATTTAATTTATAAAAATCTACATTGTTAGAGATATGGGTGGCGTGTGCAGATTTAGGAAACATTTGAAGAAACCCTTTTTAGGACGTTTTATGAAAATTTATTAATGAAAATTACAAATATGTACTACATTCCGCCTAAAGCTGAATGTTTTACTATTACACATCGAGAGATTAACAAGGTTTCTATGTAGTTCGTCTTCTTTTGGTAAGTTTTCAGCGGCTTTCTTACCAAAAATGTTTTACTAAACATATGCAGACGCGGGGAAGTATTCAATCTAATGACAATAGCTACCACTATCCTATCTTTACACACAAAATATTTTTTTGAAACTATTCAATACTCGTAATAGTGGGTTTGAATCTCAAGTCAGAGCGCCCTTAAAGACAGTGCTATCTTAACGGTGCTACATAAATTGTCCTTTCATTATTATTATTATAAAATATTTTTTTACGTTTTTGTTTACTTTTTTACTCGAAACTCTTTGTAAGCAGATACACTTTCTTGAAGGGAAAGGCCGCGTGACAATGTGCTAGAATTATGTGTAGAATGCTATGTTACCTCCCCCAAATTGCGCGGAAAATTTATTCTACCAAATTTTCGGGGATATAAGAATACCTATGACTTCGGTCTCTAATTTTCATTATTGGGGTATGTGGCTTAGTCACTTATATGTGCATGCAAAAAACCCATAAACAACCAGCCATGATATCAGATTCAATAAAATACGAGTATATCGATTTAATTTATAAAAATCAACTTTGTCGCTTAGTTTTGAATTCGAATTTTGGTCGTATAATATTCACTTTTACATGATATTCCTTAAAAGGAAACTACTCAGTCTAATAAAATATTCCTTGGCACTCGCTTAGTCATGACGCAGTTGCACAATTATGCTGTGCGCCGGTATGATTTATGATAGTCGTTTTCGAAACCTGTTAACAAATGAACCGCGAGTGATATACCTTCCCTGATAAAAATAAGTGATGTCTTCCAACCACACTCATGCACATAATCTATTTTTTTCCTGCGTATGGCGCCCCTTAACGTATTCGAATTAGTGTTTCGTAAATATTGAAGAGCGGGAATAGAAAACAATAATGTTTTCGGCACCAGTATAATCAAGCCTTCTAGTTTTAAGAACCTCTAGAGTTAGCACGGATCTCGCGGTTTGCCATTGAATTTGTCCGTAACAGTACTAATTGGTGCGTCCGAGTATTGTTACCTGACGAACCCCTTTTACCAGACTGCCAACCTTAATTTTTGTTTTTGGGTACTATCGGTAATCAAACCCGAAACCCCCGGAATGATAGTTAAGAATGTTACCACTAGGCTACGGAGGTCGTCAAATGTTCCCATAATCAGTGCAAATATGAAGAAAAGAGCCATATTTGCACTGATTTTTCTTTTTGAGAAAAGAAAAGAATGGTCGTAAAAAACAAAAAAAAACCTTGAATATGTTCTTTAAAATAAACAATTTGAAATATTTTCACAGTCTCCCAGCCACACTTTTCGATATATCCGCATTATTGTCTAGGAACTGAAGAGAAGGACCAAACGAGAAATGGGTTATATTACTAAAATGCAACCACAACGACCGCGCGGCTTAGTTGGTAAGACACCTGTCTTCCGACCCAGGGGTTGCGGGTCCGATTCTTGTTGGCATCCAAGTTGTTTTTTAATGGATTCCAGTCTGATTTTCATTCAAGACCCCTTTAACGTCTTTCTGATTGGCTGGAGGAGATTTCCACTTGACTACGAATCCGCCAGATTATATTATATACAAAAAAGTGTTATGCAGTACAACCATGTTTTTCGAAATTTAAAAAAAAAAGTTAAGCCGTAAAAGCTAAGGTAATTTTTTTTCATTTGAAAAAAAAGTATGTGTTGACCGAAATCACAGTCTTAATTCATATTATACTCGTATTATATTTGGAAGTAATTTCATCTTTATAATACTTTGTTCATGTGTTTTAAGTCTTGGCAGAATAATAATATCATAACGTGAAGACACATTGCGTCAAGGAAGTTCCATCAAGAGATCCAACTCGCCACATCCTCAGGAACATTGAGGGGATCGAAAACTTGAATATCGTTCCAAACTTACTCATCATAAAACCCATCTTTAGCATGTACGGAAATTCTATATCAATTTGTTAAACGTAAAAAAGTTATCTGAAATGTACAATTTTGATTAAGTTAAGTGGTAAAAAACACAGTTATTCGACAATGAAGGAAGAAACATTGTTGCCGAGACCATCGTTTCACATAGTTTCCTGCATTTGGATATGTATAAAAAAATGTACCTTTCTATTAGATCTCACCCTTGTTCTCCATCGCTTTCTTGATGCTGAGCGTCGTTGTCCTCAATTCAAAAGGACAATGTAATAAAGTGCCGTTTAGAGAACAAATTCTCCTTAAGGACGCTCTAAATCGGGACTTGAACCCACCATCATTAAACAAATCGCGTCTGACAAATATAGCAGCCCCCGAGCGAATCATGTATGACTTTTTATGCATAGTAAAACCTAGTGGGATTATTGGCATGTGCCATTTTTTTTCAATCAACCTGAAAGATGTTTATGAGGCCTTAAGTAAAAATCACACAGAAATTTTTGTTTAATTTGGGTTTCAGTGACAATTGGGGCTCGAATTTTGGTAGGGCCACGGTGGGGTACATCTTGCTGGAAAATGTGCTCCTATAAAATGCCGTGTAATGCCACAGTTGCATTCCATCAGCAACACTACCAATAGTCCTACTCCCTAGCGTCCACGAGTGGTCTTAGGCCCCGCGAGCCCCGGGCAATGTGACCACTGACATTAACATCAGTGTCATAGCAGATAGGGAGAGGATGAAGGGCGAGTGTCCGGCGCCTTAAAACCGGGCCCCCCCAGCTAAGGGTAGGTAACCCTGACAGAAAATTCCACCGAAGAAGGCAACGGGAAACCACTTCGGTCAACCTTCCCCAGGACACCACTATGAAGAGAAATCAAGCAATGGCCCCGAGTCCCGGGCGGTCCTTAAATGGACCAGGGGTGCGAAGAATCTCCCGGCTCAACATAGTGAATGACATGGTAAGGATTGGAACATGGAATGTAAGAAGCCTTTATGCAGCTGGTAAAATGGACAATGTTGTGCAGGAAATGATGAGAATTAAAATTGACATCCTTGGTATTAGTGAACTCAGATGGACTGGAACGGGAGTGCATCAACATGAGAAAGGCAACCTGTATTATTCTGGAAGTGATATATCTGACAATAACCACCGGAATGGGGTTGGCATATTTGTATCACTAGATTATATTAAATTTGTTAAAAAGTTTGTTCCCATATCGGACAGAATTATGATTCTACAGTTAGAAGCGCGACCGTTCAATGTAAATATTATACAAATATACGCACCAACAGCTGACACTAGATATGATGACGAAGTTGAAAAACTGTATGAAAGCATCACAGACGTTCTGAAATCGACAAAAAGTGATGATATAAATATTATAATCGGGGACTTTAATGCAAAGATTGGAGAGGGCCGACGTTCACACTTAGTAGGAGATTGTGGACTAGGCCAGTCTAATAACAGAGGTGATAGAATGTTTGAGTTCTGCGAAGAGCATAATATGGTAGTTGTGAACACATGGTATAAGCTTCCGAAACGCAGACTATACACATGGAAATCACCACAAGACAATCCATCTTGCCCCAATCCTATCAGAAACCAGATTGATTATGCACTGATAGGAGAAAGATTCAGAAACAGCATTAAACGTGCCGCAACATATCCCGGAACCGATATAGGATCAGATCATAATCCACTTATTATAGATATTAAATTGAAATTAAAAATATTAACGAAAAGATTTGTGCATAGGAGAGTTGACACTGAAAAGTTGAAAGTTGCAGACCTTAGAAACACAGTGTCCACTGAATTAAATGAAAACCTACAACAGATAGACAATAATGCCACGTCAGTTGAACAACAGTGGAATAATTTTAAAAACACAATACACGATGTCTGTAAAGAACATCTAAAATCTGCAAAAAATATTCGTAAAAAGCAGTGGATGACAGATCATATTTTAAATTTAATGGAACAACGTAGAGTGGCTGGTATCAGGGATCGTAGTAGCAGTGAGTACAAAAACCTCCAGAGGACTATAAAACGAGAGATTAAAAAAGCAAAGGAAGAGTGGATAAAGAGACAGTGTGAGGAGTTGGAGCGATATGATCAGATGCACGACTCATTTAATATGCATAAAAAACTAAAAGAAATGACTGGCCTCAGCAGGAAGCCTAAACCTACCTGTCTCACAGACGAATCTAATAACCTGATCTTGGAAGATTCGGAAATCTTGAAAACATGGGAAAATTATATAAGAACACTCTTCCAAGACTCTCGAACTGACGTTGAAATATCAGAACATAGTCAGGGTCCTGCTATATTGAAATCAGAAATACTACATGCTATATCAACATCTAAACCTCGAAAAGCCTGTGGACCCGATGAAATCCCTATGGAGGTTATCGAGTTGATAAATGAGAATAATATTGATTATTTACTTGGACTGTTTAATAGAATATATGACACAGGGACCATCCCCCAAGATTGGTTAAAATCTGTATTTATTACATTGCCCAAAAAACAACACCCAAAAAAATGTAATGATTATCGCCTCATAAGTCTTATGAGTCATGTTCTGAAATTGTTTCTTAAAATAATACATGCCAGAATAAGACTGAAATGCGAGCGAGATTTGGATGACACTCAGTTTGGGTTCAGGAATGGTTTTGGTACCCGTGAAGCGCTGACAACAATAAACATATTATTACAAAAATGTTACGACCAAAGAAAAGACATCTATGCTTGTTTTATTGATTATGAAAAAGCATTTGACAGGGTTAAACACACATATTTGATTGAGATGCTGTTGAGATGTGGTATAGATGAAAAGGATGTGAGAATAATCAAGAATCTGTACTGGGACCAAAACGCTATCATTAAATTGGAAAACGGAAACACCTCACAAGGTATTCCCATTCAGCGAGGAGTCCGTCAGGGGTGTGTTCTCTCACCAACTTTATTCAATCTGTACTCTGACTTGGTCTTTAAGGAAGCGCTGACTGAGACAAATCTCGGTGTGAAGGTCAATGGGGTGGTCATCAATAATATCAGATATGCGGATGACACCGTTCTAATTGCGGACAGTTTAAAAGGCCTTCAAGAACTGCTTGATAAAGTTGACTCCGTTGGTGAACGTTTTGGTATGAACATTAATGTGAGCAAAACTAAAATGATGGTTTTTAGCCGAGAATGTCATCCAAATGTCCACCTTGCGCTAAGGGGTGTTGTTGTCGAGAGGGTGAAACGGTTCAGGTACCTGGGAAGCATGATTACTGAGAAACTGGACCCTGACATTGAGATAAAATGCAGAATAGAAACGGCACGAACGGCTTTTAATAAAATGAAAAACCTTCTTTGTGACGATAATATAAACTTAAAGCTGAGACAAAGAATGGTCAAATGTTACGTATGGTCTGTCTTACTTTACGGCGTGGAGGCGTGGACTCTTAAAGTTAACATAATAAACCGCCTTGAAGCGTTTGAAATGTGGATCCACCGTAGAATGTTAAGAATATCTTGGACCGATATGATAACAAACACTGATGTACTACGTAGAGCCAATGCAAATAGAGAACTATTCACCACTGTTAAGCTCCGTAAAACATCATATTTTGGCCATGTAATGAGAGGTGACAAATACACCGTACTTCAGCTCGTCATGAAGGGGAAGATCGAGGGCCGCAGAGGGGTCGGCAGAAGACAGCTCTCCTGGCTTCGAAACATCCGACAATGGACCGGCGTCAGAACTGTGGGGGAGCTGTTTCGCGCCGCCCAGGACAGGGAGGCTTTCTCTCAGATGGTCGTCGACGTCGGGGGGACCCGGCAGGACACGTGAAGAAGAAGAAGAAGTGACAATTGAACCCGCAACCTCCGCGTTGGAAGATAGGCATCTTATCAACTAGGCCTGGAGGTCCTCTGCTATATCTATAAATTGGTGCACCACCTGTCATCGTCCTTCCCGTTCTTGGACTGTATTGAATGCAGCGTTTAAAGGGGATCCTGTTAACTCCTTTATATGGTCCAACTATCAAAGATACCTTCTTCCTGCTCATTTTTCTTCAACTATCTCCTTGGTTATAAGTATCTCCAGTGTTTCGCTATTCTTTCTGGCAACATGCCCAAAGTGTGTTAGGATTATTTTTATTCATGTTGTCGAAAGTCATTCGGTATTTTTTTTAATTCTTGGGTGATAGAAACGTTGGTGCGCTTTGCGATTCATGGCATAAGAAGCATTCGTCTCCAATATCACATCTTGATGGCGTCTATCAAAATGTACTATGGAGAGTACTAGAAATCTAACGAGATGGTTTTAACCTTACTTAAGGGATCGACACTAAATGGGGTTAATCTATTTATCTAATCGTACTTCGAAAAATGAACTTCCTGGTTCCTGGTGAATTTAAAATTATTATTAGGTGGCAAAAAATTACATGGAATGCTAGAAATACACGTATGGTCGAATATTCGTAGCGTTTTATTATCTATAATGGCACTCTGGTCAACCATTTAGTAAAACTATTCAAACTGTAAAATGGTTTCATTTTACAGTATTGGTGTGTAAAATGGATTTATTTTTCTCAGTAAATAAAGGAGGATTTGCATGATTTACTAAATATTTGCACTAGACAGAATCTGTGCATGGAATTGAATTGTGAAAAAATGACTACCGTAGCCTACTTCGTAAGACGCCTGTGTTCCGAACCGGGGGTAAGGTGCTCCATTCCAGTTGGTACCTAATCTTATCAAAAAAAGGTTTCAGTTGGTTTTCACTTAAGGCTTCTTTAACAACTACCTGATTTGTTGGAAGAGATTATAACATAAAAATGGATCCTCCAAGTTGCATTGTATTGTATTACTCTTTCGATGTATATGGTACAACGGATTAATTGCCAGGCTGTAATATCTAACAAACATCCATAAAGATGATTAAGAAGTCTTAGGTTAAAAATAGACTTCAGTTTAAAACAAATTGGGTACTGACGGGATCAAAACCGCAACTTTCTGTTCGAAAGTCAGGTATCTTGCTAACTAGTCCACGGGAGATGTGTACTGTATACAACAAACGTATAAAAATGGTGTGTAAATATGTTCTTCCTTTGTATACGAGTACTTAATGGAATTTGATGTGATTGTCCGTATTTAATACTTTTATCGAGTTAAGTTTTTGTCAAATTTTGAAAAATATTTGCATCTATTTCTTAAAACCTAAACCCGAATTAAATAACTGTCCACGAGATGAGCATAAGATGTATAAGCTTTCACATGAGATTTGTAAGGGTTTGGTTATCTTAATATTTCTTGGAACGCTGTTTTGGAAGTTTATCGTGTTATATTAAAAAGTCCCTTGAGACTTTTGGCTCCTCCACTCTGTGTTTTGCCATGAGCAATTTATGCAGATTTTGAATAAACTGGAATAAAGTGGAGGGATATAAATAAAGCTTTATCGTCATATTAAATCACTCTCGTCGGATATAAGCTATTCTTTTCAAGAAATAATACTTATCGGTTTGGAGCTATTTTACATTGCATGATAAATGCTATGGATTCTTAATTCTTATGTTTGTTGCTAAGATTCATCACGGCCTTAACTGATTGAAATGAATATTGTAGCATTTTCACACTAACCATCAATAATGTTAAATTTTAAAAATGACATTATTATTTGGATTATAAAGCAGGAATAGTAATTGAACCGTTGATATCTCTTTTGGGCATTGTCCATTATATAAATAAAATATATTTTAAACGCAAGGAAACAAAATTGTAAAACTAAAATAAGAAATTTTCTATCGTGTATAGAAGATAAACTACAATTAATTAAATGTCGTGTTTAATTTAGTTTGGATGATAGCTGAACTTCGATAAAGTTGCAGTCTCATTCTTAAAGTGATGTTAAGAAACCAATGCCAATTTTCTAAGAAAATCAAACACTGGAATACGTTCCTAAATTATTTTGAACTAATTAATAGTTGCCTTGAACATATTTAATGGATGAAGTTATCGTTAATGATTTATGAGACTTCTACTTAAGACCACTTTTTAATTATACACTTGAATCCTAAAGCAAAATAAATGTGGAACTTCATGAAAAATGACGACGCGGGTTCTCAAAAAATAACAAATTAATGTTCAGGTCTTTAATATTATCAGACAGGCAAATATGAACTACTATATTTCCATTAAACATAACATTTTCTCTACCGTTGTAACAAAAAACTTCATTTTATCCTTAAATATGAAAGAAACTTTATTGTATCCTTTCCAATCAGATGTCCTATATCAGCAATCATGCAATAAGATTGACAACACTCTGAATTGCCACTGTTATTATATTTTTAAAATTTATCAAAAAAAGCTGGTTGATTTGCAAGAAATTGTTTGGAATTAAGAAATTTGCATTTTTTTTTAATAAATAAATAATTAATATATGACAACTTTTTTGGTGAACATATACGAGTATATACCCATTGAAATAATGGTTAGCATCCACCCAAGTTATCGTTTGAATAAGCCAATCAACAAATCATATAGTTATCGAAGTCCTTCTAGAAATTTCAAATTAATATTAATAAGTATAAAGGAAAGATAATTATGACAAACCGAGATTTCCAATTATATTCTTAATAGTCAATTATATGGAACATGTCATTCTAATTAGTATTAAATACAGACGGACCATGTTCTCTTTCTTGTGGGTCTCAAAGGGATAATAATATTCCGAGGTCTGATATGGCGAACCTATGTTATGTCCCCGCAGAGCACATTATCTTTGCGTGTTTGTGGCTGAGATTTATCACAGCCTTAACTGATTGAAAGGAATATTGTACCCTTTTCACACGAACCATCAATAATATTTAATTGTGAAAATAACTTGATTAATTAGGGTTTCACGAATTGAGAACATAATTTTATATAGATTCAAACGTGTTCTTGTTTTTACGAATACAACAAGAATGCCTTCATAAATATTTTTTCCTTACATCACAATTTCGTTTTATAAAGTACAACCTGATAGATTTATTGCGATGTGGCTATCTCTAAAAATCAACAAAAATATGCTTAAGAGCCATTGAGTGAAAACTAATATATAATACCTATAAAAAATAGTAACCAGCAGGATTCGAACTCACAACCTCCGACTTGGAAGGTAAGCGTTAATAAAAAGGGTATCAAACCTACGACCCACGGGTTATAAACAAATGTCTGAACAACTGGGCCACGATTATCGATTTATAATTACTTATGGATTTTCAATATCTTTAACTAAATACATCCGAATTTAAATAGGAAACGTTATAAATTAAACATAACATTTTTATTACTTATTATTTTTTCGATAATTTTGAACAGGTTGATTTTTCTTAGTAACATATAATTATTTAACTGCTTAGCGTGATATTTTTCCTTATTTTTTATTTGTAGTATTTTTTTTTCAAAATTTATTATTATAGTTATCACAAATATATCAGAAACGTTGATACACTTTGCATTCATTTTATTTTATTTATCAATCATTAGAAGAAAAACAATGTTCATATGTTTATCTGCGTTTCTTTTTAATTGTCAATTAATTGGTGTTTTGTAAAATTGCTACCATGAAAATATAACAAAAAAATGTGTTTTAAAAATAATATTTTTTTGTGTATTTCCTGTAAAAAAATTATGTGTGGTAACGGTAAAATATTATCTTTTCACAAAACATGTGATTTTTAATTCGAGAATAAAATGTTTCAGAAAACAAAATAAATATTTATTTCGTTGTTTTAAATTTACCTTAGTGCTTTTCTCAGAGTATTGTGTGATGAACAGTTATTATTAAAAAAAATCAATGAATGTTTTCTTCATATAAGAATGGAATGTATCAAAATTTATATCCCATCACTTACGTCCTTAAAATAATCTTTAAAGGCATCAGTGACTACTTCAACGTAATCGTCTTAAGAGAGAGTTTTAAGTGCCACAAAAAATAAATTGCTACTTTTTTATATACCTATATAAAACTGCTACCGGCCTTCCTCGGTTGATGTTTTTAAAGTCACTTTCGGTAAACATCAGCACCACTCAGAATAAAAGCATCAAAATTGTCCTTCGCCTTAAAAGCTCATATCACTCAGTTTTTACGAGTTAGTCCTGAACGTCGACTCACGTGAAAATGACATGGGGTCACGCGTCCTAGTGATTTTCCGAGCAAATAGTGTGGGTTACTGAGAAAGCTTAAGTAAGGAAATATGTCTCAAGTAAGATAAGTGTACATTTAGTAAGTTATGTTATAACTATTCGAAGTGCTTTGAGTGATTTATGGTGTACGCATTAAGAGTGCGGTTTGTTCCACTAATCCTGATCACTAAACTTTAATCGGAGCGTAAGAAGTGTTGGTAGACTTTCATTTGTAATTCAGAATAGTTTTGTCGTTTGATCGATAAGGGAAGATTCATGTGAAACACACAAGGGTTAGTTATTTTTGGGGACGAAACGATTTATGCATTAAAGATCCAACTCATTTAACATTTCATAAAACAATTTGATAAGTTTAAGACCAATTTTTGTTCTAATTAAAAATACAATTGGTTCTTAAGCGCCCCTGTTACTTTATGATTCTAACAAGATTTTATTGTTTCGATCTGTATTCTTCTAACGATAAAGGAATCATTTTTGCATTTACTCAAACGATTTAATATTTCTTTTCAAAATAATAATGAATAAAAGAAGAAAGTTGAAAGCTTAACAAAAGACATCATTAGTTTTGCTTGAGCGTCGACTTCAGTGGACTAAGTGCAGCAGGCCCTTCGGAAACGATTTCCTGTCCTTTGATCCGATTTCATACCTCTTCTTTTATACCCAACGTCTTTATTTAAGGGAAGCCATGTTAGATCTATTCAAAGCCGTCTTAAATATTAAAATTCTCAAAATATCTTTCATTATCAACTCCTTTTTTTACAGATATATATTTTACTTTTCATAACACTAATCAAATTCATACATATTCGTCGAAAAAAGGACATTTGACAAAGATCAATGTTTTAAAATGCAGCATGTGCGAATGTGAGCTCACCGAGGAAACGTTGGATCACATTTTCTTGGAATGTCCACAAAATTATGCATATCCGATATTTTATTGGACATTCTTCGAAAAAGGAACAATTGACGAAGATCAATGTTTTAAAATGTAGCATGTGCGAATGTGAACTCAGCGAGGAAACGTTGGATCATATTTACTTGGAATGGCCACAAAAGTATGCGTATTCGATATTTTATAAGGATCTACTTTTGACGAATGATCCAATGCCAACCAAAATCAGAACGCTCATTAAAAACATGGCACTATCCAATTGCAGAGTTTGAAGAAAGTTTATTGTTTCTAAGAAAATATAAATATTTTATTAGTATTCTTATTTGATGAAAGTGTTATATTTCAATGCCATGTTTGTTTTCATAGCGAGAAATTACTGCGATTATTCTTCTGGGATTCGATTATTCTTCTATTCGATTATTATTTTTCGGGCTGCCGGGGACAAAGATACTTTCAAGTGATATTCAACGTTGGGGGGACCTGACATGACACTAAGAAGAAGAAGATTCTTCTAGAATGTATTCTGTATTCCCAATTAGCGTAATTAAAAAAATCATCATTGATCACTACCAAATTCTGTTCGAATAGAAAAAAACAACGAAGAGCACAAACATATCACGTACATATTTATTTTTCAATCTGATTTTTTGTGGATCAAAATAAACCATACACTTGACAAATAGGAAGAAGCAGCCATAACCATTACCCATTTATAATTATTTTTCTAATAAAACAACATTTTTTTAAGGTTTGTTTTATGGATTATTATTGTATTATAAATAAATCATCAGTGGACAATTAATATTACAATTGTAATGATTTTAATTAATCTAGTTGAACAAAGAAAAAGTATTTTCTTGTAGTCATATTGAGATTTAAATAAATTCGAACAGGAGTGACTTGTTACGTAGTTTTCTTAATACGACTTAAATTGGATCCAACTTGAAAAATCTTAAAAAGCTGTTGGTTTATCTTTTTCAAGAGAAATCTTTACGGTTTTTAGCCAATTGATCAATTAATAAATTGTTTTCTTCAGATCACAAAGTTCATTAGTTCAATTACACACATTTAATAATAAACAGTCATACGTCGAAAAATTTCAAATAAAGAATTACGCGTATTTTTAAACTTGATATTAATGGCGCTCTCATACGTTAATTAATAGAATACCTTTATTTTTAACCACCTAATCCTTTTTCTTTCGTAAATATAATATTTCAATACTTAATCACCAAGTTCCTCAGTTCAATTACACACATTTAATTAATAAAAAAAGTCATACGTCGAAAAAATCGAATAGCTGATAACGCAATTTTTTGCACTTGACATTAACGACGCTCTCCCAAGTAAATTAATGAAACACCTGCAATCTATGTCGTCAGACAAATACCATAAGATTTTGTTTTCAAATAGGTGCCAATAATTATCAGATACAACAGAGTCTTGATTTTGATACTTGCCTTCTTAATCCCATATTTAATTTATTGTACTTAATACAAAAGAAACAAAAAACTCTTGAATAACGTATTCTTTAAAATTATTAACTGAAATATAGGTTCACATACGTCATTATCAAAATATTACGAGAATTTCAAGTTTTTAATGGTTATTCAAAAATGGTTATAATTTTTGAGCACCGTATTTTAAGCAATAGTCAGAGTTTTGAGGTTAAGTAAGAAGCACTAATAAAAAAGGTTTTGTATGATTTAATATCGATGACCACGAAGATGACCGCCTTGGTCTAGATGGTAACACGTTTGACTTCCACACAGGGGCTTCGAGTTCAATTCCCGGTGGTACCAAAAAAAATTAAAAAGCGTCCCAGTCTGGTAATGTTTGTCTGGTAACAATAATTACGTTCACTAGACGAGTATGAACCCTGTTGCATCTTCACGTGCGGCTGCATTGCTAACGCGTGCCATAATGGACTGCGAGTTCCGTGCCTACTAAGGTAGTTTAAAACCCGAAGGTACGGTTTATGGGACTTGTCTCCTGGCCACACTCTTCAAGATCTCCAACCAACAATTTGGAAATATTGAAGAAAACCATACGCACAAATAAAAAGAATGATGAGATGTATGAACGCAGATGAAGGGAAATGGGTGTGTCTGAATAGAAGACCGTTGGAATATGTTTTATTTCTCTATCCCGCAAGGACTCCGCGTGATGATTTGTATGTATGTATCTTATGGGTAAACATTGTTGGTAATTCGACACATTTTTTTCTGGTATATTTCTTATAAAAGGTAACATTGTACGAGTAGAATTAGTCAATATAACATATTTCGTAACATTGACTTGGATAGTTTCACATATGCACTAAATGGGTTATTGTGTCTGTTACTCACGATATTATTTTCATATAATTTGCTTCTAGCTCCAGGACCATTTCCCTGAGATGTGAATACAATACGAAAGGCGGCAAAGAGAGTAGCGGAATGGCAGATAAATATGTGGCAAATACCAACAAGCTGGTTGCACTATCTCAGCTGCCCGGCCACCACACATTAGGAGCACGTGCCCTCTCCACTAAATCCCCGTTAACTGTTTAACTTTGTACGCCACTCGCCGGAATGTTGCCAGACATATGTTTTAGTGGAGCTTGAATCAAAAGAATCTTTATCAAAATAATGCCAAGAAGTTCCCTTCATGTACGAGTATGGTAATCAAAACTTATTTTTCCTTACTTCAATAATAGATGACGACCTCCACTGCCAAGTTTGTAAGACGTCTGTCGTCTAATTAGGGGTATGTATGTTCGATTCACGTTGGAACCCAGATTACTCAAAGGGATTTCAATATTGGTTTACCTTAAGGCCTTTTTTTTTACATATTTCTGGTTGTTTAGAAGATATTGCCGCATGGCAAGAAGCTCACTAGGTTGTATTGTGTTCAACAAAAATGTAATACAAATAATTTAACGCTTGAAAATAAAATGGTTAAATATTTGGTCGATATGAAACAAAATAAAAAAAACTGTTATAACTATTTATTTTCAATAATCGTTAACATGTTTTTCAATGTTTAGGATATTTGCGATATATTGACCATTTGATACAGAACTGGTATGACCAACCCGCGGCTTGCGGGCCGCTTGCGTTCGTTCCCCAGAGTTTTATGTGTGGCCTGCGAGCAGTTCATATATAAATCGTGAAAGAAAGAACAATAAAATAGTTGTATAATTGCGATATGTTCTCAATTTTCGACATGAAGAAAAATTGTATTAAAATATAAAAATCTAATTTAAAGTTGACCCAAAATAATAGTAATATAATACTTTATATAGACAAAAATTAAAAAATGTGCAACATAGGTACATATTTATTTTTAACATGTAAAATATATTCAAAATAAAACTTATTATTATTTATTGTGGTATTTATGTCATATGATACTCATATAACGTGAATTGTATTTATATTCAATAAAAAAAAGTCAATCGGCCCTCATAGTTCTGTGGTTAAGTCGTTTGGTTCAAGTACCAAAGGTCGCGTTTTTTTTTGTGGTAGCGCTAGTAGTAAATTTATATACTTTGAAGCACCGTTTGGAGCACGTAACCTTGTTTTCAGGCATTCAAATTTTGTTACGAGTATGTTTATTAATTAAAAATACACGTGCGACCCGCGAGAATTTACCTTATACTGATTTTGGTATGCGGCCCAAAAAGATTGGCGACGCCTGGTGTAGAATATCTTGTGTTTACAATTGAAATGTATAGATAATATGCGCAATATGAAGTTTTATTTCACACTGACGAATATGTTAAAAAAATTGTTTGCATTTTAGTGATAATACTATGCTTGGAATAACATTAAGAATCACAATGAAAAAATAATGGATCCGTAGCAAAACTAAAATAGGAAACGTGGCTGCAAAGGTTGCCTAGTAGGAGTGTCAATTACTGGGTCATATTTTTCATCTGATAGATGAAACAAGCGGACCCAAAGTAGTTTGCTGGAGGTCACTAGATGAAGGACGCACAATATCAAGAGAAATATAAAATAAGAAGGGAGATCTACAATGGACCGCTGTAAGTTGAAAGAGTGATGATACGATGAATGATGAAATACAAAATGTTGTAAAACTCTCTTTAGTCGTCATTTGACGGCCGTGATCTCCATTATGAGGTTTGCACAATATTTCTCAAACAATTCTCTCCAGCCAGATGTAAAGCGTCGTATCATTATCTGACCGGTACAATGCAAGGGGGCGGCCTTTTGGTCTCCTTCCAGAAAACTGCCCTGCCAGGCAGTTTTTTCGAGACTTGTATCATCGTGTCTCCACGTGTGTCCGATGACATGCAATTCTTTTAATTGGCAGGTGAAATTAAGTTATTCAAAAATTATTTCTTTTAAAAATTTCAAGTTTCCTATTCAGCGATTTTTAAGCTTGAAGTTGGATCATATTTCAGATGAAATTATGTTTAAAATGTACATATTTTGTGACGTTTTCCTGCTACAGTTACAAACACTTATTTATTCATGACTGCGATATCCCTACCCTTTGAGAAGTCTTCACTAAGGAGAAGGCGGGTTTTGAAGCGAGTCATCTTGCATGTTGGCACTAGTTTTAAGGATAAATTACACAAGACTCTGAAACTCCGCAAGATCGTTATTCCCCATCGTTAAAAGCAATTTATTGCATATTTTGCATTTTTAATCTGAGCATTATGAACCCTAATGGATATTTTCAAGGAACGCATAAATAAACGGAAATTGTTTCATTTAATTTTTATATCTTGAAAGTTTTACACAAGGACGCCATTAAGAGCCATTCCGCCAGGTGTGTTTGCGTTAATTTTACTTTTGCCCTATATTCTGGAATCCTTGCTACGACTAGGCAGGACTGCGCTGCGTTCTTATCTTAAATTTTTGTTCGGGAATTATTTAAATGCTTGCTACAAATTAGGAGCAGACATTTAGTGACGTTAACACCCTATGCCTTCTAAAATTACAAGGTGACTTAGTTGTTTGCAAAATATTGAGCAAGGTTTATGTTACATTCAATAATTATTATGTTTTATTAGTGAGAAACTTAATCCCCTTATTATTTTCAATTCATATAAATGTATACGACTTTTAAACATAACCCCAAAAATATTTTTTATTTTATGTTATTTTGCCAGTTAAATTTTATTCTACTGAAATAATTTAATTGTATACATTTACCAATTGTAATATGCCACGATATATTCCAAAAAGTCACATTTCGACCAATCATATAAATAAGATTTTTTTTATCTCTTACTTTCTTATTTCAAAGTGTAATGTTAATGACGCATTTTAGTAATTAATTTTATCTTAAGCTGTATGCAATACATCTTGGTAGACTTTTTGCCGAATGGCGAGGTTTTCTAAAAAAAAAAGAAAGATGTTAAAGAGGTCCTAAGTAAAAAATTAAACAGGAACCGTATTTAGAAAAAAAAATTACTAACGGTAACCAAACCCGTAACCTCCAGGCTGGAAGACAGGTATCTTACCATCTAGGACATAGAGACTGTCTAATTCTTATTAATAAACACTTACTTTCTTAATCCTAAATATATATTTATATACGTTGCCACAGTTATACATTTTTTGGAAGTACGCAAGTACTTATTTGAGTTATTTTATTTTAATTTATTTGCTTTGTGTTCTATTGAATATTGTTCTGGTTTTCAATGATCTGTCATTGGCCAATGCCAATGAGCATCTGACTTGTCTATTTGATATTCAAAACTATTTCCTGCATAATGATACGAGTACATACATCAAGCACATCCATAACGTATGCCACGTCACGAGTTCACCTAACAGCCTGCTCGTTAGCGCTTCCTGTGGACTGGACTGGCACGACACATCTTCAGAAGTGCTCTTCTTGCCAGGGTGTATAGTATAGCTGGATGTTCTATTTTCATCATTCAATAGCGTTTCTCAAAACGTGGATATATTATACATTTAAAAAAATATTTTACTTAAAGTCAGAGGTTCCCAAAATGTGCGCCTCGGCGCCTTAGGGAGCCGCGGGATATTCGAAAATATTAATCAATTAATTCAATTCGCTGATACATAACGATACAAGTGATACAATAAAAAAATCATATTAATTTAAGATCCATTTATAGCCCAATCTCTATCAGACTTTGTGTCAGTAGAGGAAGAACGTCTAATTGAGTATATTTTAAACAACATTTGTCGACATAGATCTGGTTGAATTTTAGATATCAAAAAAGGATGAATATCCGTTAAATATAAAGTTTTTCATTTGTGACTACTTATTTCAGTAAGGCTGGGTTGGTGGTAGCTGTCACAAAAATAAACTTTTTGCTCAAAATCAACGTGGAACAGGAAATGAGAGTAGCTGTGTCTAGTTTAATTCCTAAAAAAATGTGGTGAACAACAGGCTCGCCCATCTAACTAATTTGTCCATTATTTTAGGGCGCCAAGAAAAAATGTATATCCACTAAAGGCATCGTGAAACGAAATTTTTGAAAACCATCGCTTGAAGTATTTCATATTAAACAAACGAAAGTGCAGAAAAGACAGGGAAAGAGTGCGCAGAAATGCTTGCTCACTTATAAATTCGTTCGCTTAAGGCCGATCGAACTACATACATATATCAGTAAAAATCTAATAGATAATTGATTAATGTTCAACAATCATTTTTGGCTCGCTGTTATAATGTAGACAAATATTGTTCTTGCTAGTCGGCAAACGTTATAAATATTTCTCTACGCTTGCTCGCCAAGTGAAAACACTCACAGGTTCAAAAAACCGTCCGAGAAAACCTTCACAACATTTGATTAAATAATTTGTGCTAGTGCCAATGCACATTTATTAGACTATTAGACTTAAACTACCCATTAAGACAGAATTCTATTCCATTTGCATTTCGCCTTCGAAACTACTTGCTTCAAAGTAACACAATCTGATAAACAAAATTCAAATGAAGAACGACTACTAAAGGACGACACAGTGATAGGAAATAAAATATTGATTAACTAAGCATCTATTATTAATCTTGATTAACTAAGCATATATTATTAATCTTGATCATTTTGTCAAATATTTAAGTAACATCTTATGATTTGTCGAAAATGAACTAAATTGATAATCAAACTCGTATGTCTTAAAATTGAGTTAAAGAATTCTTGTAAAACTTTCTCAGAAATCAACGAACATGTTAATTGATATATTAATCAGAACTTCTGACTTAATAAACAAATAAAACATTTTACCTTATTAGCAAAGTTACATAAGTTATTATAATATTCTACCTTTTAGAAACGTTGCATATCACATTTTCCCGTATAGCGGTCTACTTCGTCTTGTTGCAACCGAGTGCACTTTAATTGGATAACATTCTGTAACTGAAAGCTAACTCGTCATTCGCGTCTTTCATTTGTGTAAGCACGAGTTTCCATTGGAAATAAAACTTAATTGCGCTCAGTTTTGGCCGTGTTCAAGTGATATTTGCAAAGGAAATTAAACCTTTTTGATACGTGTTTCTTCATCCTGTTTGCTTACTCAAGCACGTTTCTCAGACAGGTGCCAAAACACGAGAGTCCCAGTTCCTCATTTGGAACTAGAATTGTCTCTACTGAATCCCTCTTGAAGTGGAAATGATTATGGGCCGCAATTTCTGAATGGGATAATAATTATTATTAAAAGTTGGCCAACTGTCACACTTGGCACAGCTACAAAGATCTACGTACTGGTTTGTAGACTTTAATCAAGTTTTGTCCAATAATTTCAAGTGAACGAAAGTCAAAGAGAAATGTAAAGACTTCTTACATCACCTGGTTGAAACTTTCAACGAGAAGAATATCGAGAACGAAGGAAATTCATAACAATTTCTTCTAGGTTAAAATTTACTTTCGTCTCATGAAACGCACATTTTACTATAAAAAGAAAAGAAATTGATGCTTGTTCATGATTATCATTTTTTTTTTCTTTGCAGAAATGATTATTGTTTTGTATTGTATTACACTTTCGTGGTTTAGAGTTAAACCTGACACATTCATTGCCTTGTGATAATCTCTTTAAACCAACAAGAAAGTTGTGAAAGAATTGAGTGCCTTGAGTGCAAAGCCGATTGGAAAACTTTTTTTTTAAGTATACGTAGGTACTCGTATATGAATCGAACTCACACCCTTCGGGCTGGAAAGGAAGGTGTCGTACCAACCAGGCCACAAAGGTCGTCGAAGTTTTTAATAGTGAAAAAATATAGTCTTATTTTTACAAAACATTTTAATGTTTTAAATACCTTTAAAACATATATTTTTCAATCCTTATGTTTTTAAACATCAAATTATGTTATTTTCTCTAAAATAACAAGGATAGTTGTAATGGATTTGTACGAATTTATTTATTCATTATTTATTTAACACGTCATTGTTTACCAATTTGGCGGGATTATTGCCATGTAACAATAAATTCCAACCAACCAGAAGAAAGTTAACAAGGAAGTTACTTGACCGAAAAAAATATTGTAATCATTGTTTATTTGCACAAAATTCATAAACAATATAAATATTAAAATTGAAATGTCAGATATCATCAAAAGAAACAGAAGCGGCGAGGATAAGGAAAGGAAATTCGGTAATGTATCTATACAGCTTCGAATCGATCGAAAGCTTACGTTCCACTGTAGGAGAAAAATAATCGTCCTTTTACTAAAAAAATGGTGGCCGTCGAATTTTTTAGAGATGTTGTAAAAAACGTTGTTCAATTACTTAACACTAAAGCTCTTTATAAAATAATTTTGTAAAACGTATTATATTTAGCTCTTATCGGAGATTTCGAAATAGTGATACTGAGAACAGCCCAAACGTAGTTTGTCGAGTGCGCATGTGATTTATCATGATAGCCTGTTATCATGGACCAGAGATAAAAATAGTGTATTGATTAAATGGGGACTTTTTTATTTTTATCAATGTGTTTTTTATACAAACCTAGAGACTATTCTTCTTGATTTTTCAAACAAAATATAATTGCTTTTGGGTCGAGTTAAAATTTTCACTTTTTTTTAAAACGTTTGAAACATATAATAGTTGGTTAATTTTTAAAGCAATTAATTATTTAAAAAAATAATTAACCACTTCTTTCGAAAAAGTTTGCGGTAATCATAAGGTTTTTTTTTATACTAAAGCCGCGCTATACCTTTGTTTCAATTATAACATTATTTATTTTTTTAATTCGAGAAAACCATTAAAACAAATATTTTCAAAACAAAAGTAAAAAAATATGTTTATCATCTATTTTCAAAACACATTTAAAAATAGTTATGAAATAGTTGAGAAAATATCTAGAAATAATACAAAATATCTGTAGTTATTATGTTAACTTATTATACATTTTCGTTATATCCAGTTGGTGGGATTATTGAATTGTTTCAATATCTCCGAACCACCAAAAAATATAAAAAAGAGGATATAAGTGACCATCAGTCTGGAATCCTGTTCCAAAAATTCTGCGTTTAGGAATCAATTCCGGGAGTTACAGTTTTTATTCCAGCTAGAAAATAGAAGGCTTTCCAACTAGACCACGGAGATCGTCTAGGGGGCTATAACACAGATCTCTTTTAAAATGTCCAACTCACATAATATTAAGGTAAAAAAAATTACGGCATATTTGTTGAATGACACAAGTTTTTCTCCTTAAAAGTAGTGCGTAACATGTTACACATATTCCATGAACCAAACGAGTGAATCATCTATTATCTGTGATAAATACTTAATTCTTTACTGTTATCTATTATCAAGTGTTATTTTCCATGTTGATATAGCAAGAATTACTCATAAACAATTTATTTCCAGAAGAAAATTAATTGAAAAATAACATTGATTGTTAACATTCTCCGAGACTTTTTTGATAAAAGGTTATATTTCCACTCCACCGTTTCGGGTTTGATTCCCGATGGCCTCAAAAATGGGGTATTAGTCTGATAACGGGATGTAGCGAAATGCTAAGCGGTAGTACCTTGTCGAAAGTACTGAATGAGCCGCTTAGAAAGTACTCAATCCCTGGTCTGCTGACAACTCAAACTCTTCACGTTTGGCTCCAAGAAGCTGTCACTGCACGAACAGCGGTCATACACCAAACTTGGTGGTTGGGCGCAAAGGCTTATTACTACTGCTTCTGTGTTTTTCCTATCCTCTCTCTTAATCCTTTCAACTCCTTTCGACATAAGCATATCCCAAAACATTTCTACAACACTTCTGCTACCACGTAACATCCACAAGTGCACATTCACTCCGGAATCTAGTACTCGTAGTACACCCTAAAATACTGTGAGTTGGGAACAGGGCTTACAAAATGTACAACAGATATACAATTCCTACAATATCTAATGTGATTCGGATGGGAATGGGAAACTACCCCCTATTTTTTCCAAGAAAATCACATGAATATGTTCGACAATTTATAGAGTCCACGCGGCGTAAGGAAAGAAACTGTGACTGTATAGTACTATAGTGTAGGTACACAGAGCGTGTGATTGTGTTAGTCAACTCATGTGTGCTGATTGGTCAGTTTCTAGTATTAGTGTGTCATCGAGTCAAAAAAATAGTGTCTCCATGATCGAAGGGTATGTTGGTTCTAGAAATGTACAGTTTACATTGAATACAGTGAATCAATTAGTAATAGAAAAAGTTTTTTGATGAACTCTGAGGAGTGGAGCAGAATATATAGCATCGTGAAAGACAGAGTCGGAATATTGGGAAAGAAAAATCATGTTTGACCATATAAGTGAAAACCACAATTTCATAATAAGTTTAAGTGTTGCAAGTTATAGTGATTCATCATCAGACAGTGAATAATTTTATTTGTGAAATAAAATGACTGTTTTTTCCTAAATTTAATTATGTATAGTAAATTAAGTTTTTTTGTATTTTTATGTTGTATTGTTATGTGTAATAAAATTGCTATAATGTGTTTCTTAACCAATACGTTTCTAAAAAACAAATAAACATTTCTATTTCTTTAAAATTTTCCATTATGTATTTGTAAATAAAATATAAAGTTTGTTAGAAATAAATAAAACTTCTTGTTTCTTTCAAACTTTCTTTTTCTGTATCAATAAACAAATATTTGTTCTAAACAAAAAATCCACCTCTGTATTTTTAAATTAATAATAAATAAAAAAAACTAAGTAATCTGAATATATAATAAATAACAAATCATGGTCACCCTTCTACACTATTCTTTCCTTACGGCGCGTGGACTCTAGTTCACGTTACTTAGCGTTGAAGTCACGTCGAAGAAGAAGTCTGTTAAAAGAATTTGTCTGGTAACAATACTCACACTTGCTAGGCGTGTGCGAATGTTTTTACCTCTTAATTTGTCTGGTAACAATACTCACACTTGCTAGGCGTGTGCGAATGTTTTTACCTCTTCGGGTAGTCTTCCATGTATAGAACCACATATTCCGTACCTACTCCGGCGGTTCTAAGCCCAAAGGCTCAATCAACGGTCCGAAAAAAGTCATATCTCGGTCATGCTCTTCACGCTGTCTTAATCACAATATATTTAGGGGTTACCTTGCTAATAAATGAAATTTATTATAACATGTTTAGAGCAAATATCTCCTTTCAAATTGAAAGCGTAAAAGTGATCTTCAGATATTGGTATCACTACACCACTTGAACTTCCTGAATGAAGTATGTAATGACCAAAAATTATTTCCATCTATCATAATTAGCCGTTGGTATTCGCTTTTTAGTGGATTTTAGAAAGGCTAGGCGATCACCGTTATATGAGAAACAAGCAATAATATGGTTAATTTATTAATTCATCATCGTTCGCGTTAGTAAAACAACCACTGATGGTGAGATAACACCACAGTGTACATCTGGTGCATGAAGGTATTGATACCAAACAAAATCTTAAACAAGAATAGGACCCTTTTTTATTTTTTTTTTAAATTTGGTACCATCGGCAATCGGATAAAATATTTTTTTAAGCTGGGTTCCAGCCTCTTTTCATTTGGCTTGTGTAACATATTTCTGGTTTGTTAGAAGAGATTGCTACACGATATTAAATCTGCTAGGATAAACTGTATTTAAAGGAAATGTAATACAATACGATACACCTCCGAAAGAACTTAATGTAAGGAAAGCTGTTGAAAGGTATGAGAAAATACAAAAGTGTGTCGCAAAATTATTTTGTTGGGCTGTAAGCAGTTCATGTATTATTAAAAAAAGCAAAATGATTTTCAACACTTAATATGAATTGATTCAGTTTAACTTACGTATTTTCAGAGTTTTAACATAAACTTATGGTAAATGTTACTGATAAACTTTTTCTTAGAATTTTAACAATGAAAACTTACTGTAAGTTGTGATTTAATTTTAATATGTTTCGCATTTTTCTGAGATATAAAAAGTCACTACGTATAATATTTTTGCAGTTTTAAACATTTTCTACTCGGTTATAATTTTTTAAAGTTTATCAATTCATATGTTTGGAACATGGTGATACGAAAATTTGAAGTTATGTAGCCAGGAGACAATATTGGAATCATCTTTTAATCCTCGGGAATTGAAACTACTGGAGTAACCACGGAAGACGAAATTATTTATAGTACGTATTAGTATTAATACTACCGCATGTTAAATAATAATTATAACCTCGTCAAATAATTATTCATTAGAATGGTACCCAATTGTTTGGAACCATGGTGAATCCAATCCGAACAATCTGGTTGAAAGTTAAACGTCCTGCCACTTAAGCAATCTTATATTATGTAACATATTACATTGACTTTTATGAAAAAACCATCAATAGTGAATATAACATAGCGTTATTGGAGCGTTTGAAGGCAGAAATTGCAAAAAAACGGCCCCATATGAAGAAGAAAAAAGTTATCTTTCATCAGGACAATGCACCGTGTCACAAGTCGATAGTAACGATGGCCAAATTGCATGAGTTGAACTTCGACTTGCTTCCGCACCCACCGTATTCTCCAGAGTTGGCAGCCAGCGACTATTGGCTGTTCGCAGACCTCAAAAAGATGCTCCAGGGAAAGAGATTTGTCTCCAATGAAGAAGTGATCGCCGAAACTAACACCTATTTTGAAACCAAAGATAAATCGTTCTACACGGCTGGCAAAGAAAAGTTAGGAAAGCGTTGGAATGAATGTATCACTCTTGAAGGAGAATATGTTGATGAATAAAAAATAATTTTTGCAAACAAATGTTGTTTTAGTAGTTAGTCCAGGGAATTATTGATCAATGTGTTATGAACAAAAAATCATGGAAATAAAAACCTTTTAGGTGTTTGTGATTTAAACTCAGAATAAAATCACTGACGAATAACTCCTTATGTATGTTTTCTTATTACTCAATTAATTTATTATTTCAAATTATTGTTCTACATTCTAACGTATCAACGTATTTTGTATACGTGCACTAGAACATTATAAATCCATGACGGATTATGAACAAAAACATTTAACTTAATTAAAGAAGAAAATTATTACTTTTTTCAATAACTGTCGGACTAGCGGGAAGGGATCGTTAAAAGTTAAAGAATTGAATCTAAGAGAAAGAAGAATGATTAGTGATGTTGTAGCAACCTATTGTATGTAATTGAGTATTTTGATTATTTTACGCATCGGTTTCGATAAGCTCCTGTATGTAAGTTGATAATAAAGAGAATAATGTAAGGGTAGTGTTCAATTTGAAAGTTTTATTTATCAAAACTCACCCATAGTATAACGTTAAAACAGAACAGGGTGTATTTAATGCAATAAATACTGGTCTCTAATTTTCCAGCCCCGCTTCCCTTTCCTTCACCTTCTCCTTGGCCACCCATTATTTTCTTGTGTATATTTCAAACTTAACCAAATCTCACAAATATAAACACAAAACTGTTCACTTCCGGACTAAAGTCCTTCCAAAATCGCAAAAAAGATATAAAAACCTTTTTTCAAATCAACTAAAAGTAAAGCTTTGCTAAATGTCGCGTTCGTACTGAAATATTTTTACCCGTTTTAAGTTGTATTGATAAAAAAAACTCAATTACTCAACGTTTATCCATTAAAATAAAAATAAGTCAACAGTCAAATTTCATGCACTGAGTAAAAATCAAGAGCCAAATGAAATTTCAATTATTTCTGTTTGGTTTTGACACTTTCTATCTTTTGACTAAGAACCTTTACTACTCAAGTTTGTCAGTTTTGTGTCAAGCAATATAACTACGTTAACCTTATCGCGTTATCTGACGTTATCTTCGTCTTTCGTTGATAAGAATGTTCGGTACCTGCAATGTATATGTGCTTTGTTTGATCAACCAGTTGACTCATACTAGGGCGTGAACAGGTGGATCATATTACCCATGAACACAGGATATTTTTACAAATATACCAAGTTAATGAAAGAAGCTCCATTGTATCATATTTTTTGTATTTATAGCTGCATTACATTTTTAAATATAAGGCTTTCCAGACCAAAACTTTCTATAACAAATTGATCAAATTTTCAGGACCCTAAAACACAAAATAGTTTTGAAGAGCATTTTTTTTATCAGTAATTTTTTAAGAGTATCTTTTTTGCCACTATCGTTTCCGTGTTTTATTTTAGCATATCAGGTATAAATTTTAATGTTAAACCATTTAACTGTTCTCATCACCTACACTGATAACATATCCTTATCGGTTGTTTTTTTAGGATTTTTGTCACAATGACGCATTTTATTACTATAAATTATTTGAGTTGAGTGAATGACGAAATTAATCGATAGCCTAAATACAATAAGTGCTTATTTAAAAAAATATTTGGATTTATCCAATGGAGAGAAACGTATCGACAATTCAACAATGCGAGAACCGATATTTGATCTTCCATTAAATCTATGGGTGAGTCGTATATACACGTATATTAGACATGGCAGATATGCAAACATGATGCATAAATAAAGATTAAGAAAATAATCCAAAAATTGCGAGAAACTTAGGAAGCACAAATAAGGAAGCTTTGTTTTTGGACGCGAGTGAAATTGACTGGGCGGTCATAGAATTTTTGGATAGTATATAGAACGAAATTGAACCTTCCAGTATCTTTTTACTGGGTTTTGTGAAAAACATGCTCCACTAAAAATGATTCATGGACAACGTGGGTCTTCTCTATGGCTGACTATTTAAATTAAAAAAAAAACGATGTCACAACGTGATACAGGAAAGAAACACTTCAAAGTTTATCCTTATAATCAGCTCTGAGAGATTTTTCGTAGACTTAATATTAAATGTACACAGTTGTGTACAAACTTAAAAAGAAAACACATTTTGGCCCCCTTTTAAAACCGTTCACCTGGAAAAAGGTGGAAATTTCTTAATCGATTGCGTGTAAAATTCGTAAACAACTTGAACTCCACTTTAGACGTAATAACATAAATGACCACTTTGCAACATCATCACTCCATCTTAACACTAACAATAAAAAGAACATCCCCAAAAAATATTTGAATACTTCGAAACAATGTTCTTGATCTTCATTTATCGGAATGAGGATTGTCATACTTTATTTTTCATCAAGGATATATATACATATATAGGTGACGACAATATTTTAATTGTATTCATCTTCCTTGTCAATGACGATTAATTTTTCTAATATTAGGTCCTTACATATGAAATTGGCGTTTTGTTTGGGAGGAACATAAAGTTGATTTTTTTTAATATAATATATTTATTTAATCAAAGTATGTACCATTGCTATCTATGCACTTTTGCCATCTCATAGGTAGTTCATCGATCCCTTTACTAAAAAAACCATTCGGACGGGAATCAATAAAATCTTTGAAGTCGGTTTGGACTGCCCCATCGGAGTTGAATTTTTTCCCTTGCAAGAAGTTATCCAAATTTCGAAAAAAATAGTAATCTGTTGGGGCAAGGTCCGGAGAGTACGGTGGATGTCTTAGACATTCCAATTGAAGCTCTTCTAATTTGGTAGCCGTCTGTTGTGCAGTGTGTGGTCTAGCGTTATCATGAAGCAGCAGTGGCCTAAAGCGATTAACCAGCCTCGGTTGTTTAGCAGCTAGCTTTTCCATCATGGTTTGCAGTTGCTGACAATAGACATCTGCCGTAATCGTCTGGCCAGATTTAAGAAAGCTGTAGTGAACGACACCAGCACTAGTCCACCAAACGCTCACAAGTAACTTTTTTGGAGTCTATTTTCGCTTGGGGCATGGTTTGGCTGGTTCGGCAGGGTTCAGCCATTGCGATGAGCGCTTCCGATTATCATACAGGATCCACTTTTCATCACAGGTAATGATTCGATTCAAAATCCCTTCATTATTGTGCCGGTTGAGTAATGCAACGCAGCAGTTAACGCGCGTTTGTTGATTTGCTTCACTCAATTCGTGAGGTACCCACCTTTCAAGCTTTTTCACCTTCCCAATTTGCTTCAAGTGGATTAAAACAGTTTTATCACTAACACCGCAGCCTGCAGCTAACTCGGACGTGGTTTGCGATGGATCCGCTTCCACAATAGCCTTCGATTCTTCATTATCAACTTTGGTCTCCAGGCGTCCACGGGGCTTGTTCTGAGGGTCGAAATTTCCAGAACGAAAACGTTGGAACCAAAAACGCACTGTGTTTTCTTTTGCGGCACCGTCGCCATACACATCATTAATCCTTCGAGCCGTTTCTGCAGCACTGGTGCCACGGTGGAACTCGTACTCGTAAATAACGCGATATTTCAAGTTTTCCATTTTGTAAACTGAGTGACGCAAAGAAAAAAAACAATTGAGGAAAAAACAAATGAATTATAATTTTTGAAACACAAATACTTGAGTAAATATCTGTATAAATTTGAATTTGGAATTCCTAACCAAAGAGAAGATATTTGAGATCAAAGTTGCCAGTACGGCAAAACGCCAATTTAATATGTAAGGACCTAATATATATTTTATCTTAGTCCACAAACGTAATATTTTTCTTTGTCCACACACATACCTACTATTTTTTCTTGGTCCACACACTTAATATTTTTTCTTTGTCCACTAGCAGTGTTCGGAGAGTGTGGAAGAAGACCTTTATTATTTTGATCCTTAAAATTGCTTCACCCACGTCATATACGAGTAGACTTCAGACCAAAATATTTTGCTTACTCTATAAAAAAATATTTCAAATGCAAATTGATTCCCACTTAGAAGAATGATTTATTTAACGTTTGAATTGTATGTGTTGCGAGTCCTGTTTATCCCCACAATCAGTGGTAAATGTTTAGCGTTTAAATTGTATGTGTTGTGAGTCCTGTTTATCCCCACAATCGGTGGTAAATGAATAAAAATAATAATAAGGTTTTCTGCTCGTTGAAAACGTTATTTTTTTTAATTTATTTCCAATTTCATTTCTTTTAAGCTATTCGTATAACAATTATTAATAAAAATATAAACGCGCGCTTAATATTTAAAATAGCATTGTAGAAGTTCATCATCTGTAACAACTATTAAAAAAAATGGATGGCATTGAAAATATTATATTATCAGGCTCATTGGCAAATTTTAATAATATGGAATATATTGTACAAGATGTTTTTTTTTTGCTTTCTTCTAAATTCTAGTCAACTTGATGTCTTTCTACATTCTCAAACATAATTTTGCTGCTGAAATGAAAAATGAACTTCTGGCATGTAATATAATATTATTCGATAACTCTGAATTCTTTCTTCATAATTATCAAACTAAGTTAACCTATCTTACTCTTTTTAACTAACCGCATTTTTTTCACGAATTTATGTATGATGTTATTGTAAATGTATTTATTTTTCACGTTTATAATCAAAACTTTTTTTATTTAATAATTTAATTTAATTTAACTAAAGCTCATTTAAAGCTTTCCACGCTTACTAAAGAAAAGGAAATTTCGTTGTGATCCTATATTGGTACTGAGAGCTAACGTTCTCCTGGGAATTAGTAGGTGAGTGTTCCTGTCTATTAACATAATCGTCTAAGGCACTCAGCCTTCCAAGATCTTCCACCCAGAAGACTTAAGCGAACTTGATCTGATGCTGTTTTGCGAAGTGTTTTGACGTTTTATTTAAGAAATCGAATCGAACCGAACCGTATTATTTACTGGAAAGATTATTTTATAATTATTCTATATTTATATTTTTTTACTAACAAAATAAACGAAACTTGAATGTTTTTAACAAACCACAGTAACAATTGAAAACTAAACATAATGTGTTACTATCAAACGAAAAAATCTAAAAGTTCAGGATTCATATATCCTTTAAAACATTATGCATGAAAATACCAATGTATAACACAATACAGTTAGCAAAAAAAGCATCCGAACACAATTAGTTAAATTACTTATGATATACGAGTACAATACAAGACTTCAGTTGATTAAAAATAAAAAAATCAGTAATATCATAGAAAAAAATGCTGAGGATAAATTTAAAAACTAAGACTGAAGAAATGCCGGCAAAGGACACTCCTGAGCTCAACTGTCCGTTTTCAGTGAGATATTTTTATGATGTCATTTAAATACAAATTGTGTTCATCGAAAATTATCTTTGAAATTATACAGTTTTATCTTCGTCAAAATATAAATATATATTAATGGATGCAAACGCTTCAATTGAAACATATCTTTTTTATGGTGATATATTATTAAATAATTTAAAATTCTAATTATTTATTGTTAAAAATGTTTGCGTGAAGTTATTTGGAGTCGTATTCTGAATAAAATTTTCTGCGTTCCGTGTTGTTATTTCAATGGAATGTTAACCCTTATAACTCCAGAGGCGACATATAGTCGCCATGGTAATTATTTTAATAACTCCAGAGGCGACTATATGTCGCCATTTTTTATGGTTGTATTGTTTACATAAACAAACATCTCGGGACACCCAGGAGCAGGTATAAACATGTTACATTAGTTTCACAACAACTGTTCTACTGTTTAGACGTGTTTCGGTTGAAAAATAATCAGTACGCACCCTTTTACACCGTTGAGATTACACAAGTTTTTTTTTTTACCCTCTAAAATAATGGAAAAATCGCAACTGAGTGAAAGTGAAGACGAATTTATTTTAAATGTATATAGTGATGAAAGTTGTGATAGTAACATCAATATTCAGACCTCTAGTGATGAATCAGAGTACATTGGTCATAAAAAACGCAGAGTTGGTCCTCTTCTATCATCAGATAGTTCTTCAAGTACTACAAGCGCTCAAGATTCACAAGACGATGAATGGATTGATATATCCAATACGGTGGATTCTCCTGACATTATAAATTTTGACATCGGAGCTCAGAATGTCGGACCAAATGTTCCTTTAACAATCAAAGAACCAAGTCAATTTTTCAAATTATTTTTCACGGAAGAAATTGTAACGGAGATAATACGGGAAACAAATGCATATGCAAAAGTCAAACTTCAATCAAAAGTTCTAACTGCAAATTCTATTTGGCAAAATTGGCGTGATGTACAAAAAGATGAATTTTGGGCATTCATTGGGGTCATTTTAAATATGGGAACAATGCCACTTGCCAATATGCAAGAATATTGGTCTACTAGAGATAATTCCAGAGTCCCATTCTTTGCAAATATTTTCACGAGATCTCGATTTCATCAAATATTCTGGATGTTACACTTGAATACACAAGAAACTGGCCATAGTGATTTAAGAACACGGATTCAGAAAGTCAGTAATTTTTTAGAATATATAAATAAAAAATTTGCTGACTATTTCATACCCAACAAAAATATCTGTGTTGACGAATCAGTAGTGAAATTCAAAGGAAGAATATGCTTCATCACTTACAATCCAAAGAAGCCTACTAAATGGGGAATACGCATTTACGTTTTGGCGGATTCTGAAACATCATATGTGTACAGTATTCTTCCCTATTACGGTAGTATTACTACAGAGAATTTACCAAGCCCAGATTTGCCTGTGAGTTCGAGAATACCCATCTACTTGTTCAGAAAAATTTTGGAGAAGGTACCCCATGCACAAGGATACCACTTGTTTACAGACAGGTACTACACAAGTCTTCCACTTGCTGAAGCACTATTGAAGATGAAATGTCATTTAACTGGGACGATACAGACCAACAGAAAAGGCATTCCGATCACCATAAAAAAACCAAAGTTTGGCAATAAAAAAGTTTTGGCTGTAAGAAAAAGAAAAACAATGCTTTTGGCATGGAAGGATAAAAGAATAATTACAATGCTGAGTACTGGTGATTCTGCTGGCATGTCGTCTGTTTCCAGAACAGGGAAGGGAGGTGTTCAATTAGTTACAGAAAAACCAAATGTAGTACGAAACTACACCAAATCTATGGGTGGAGTAGACCGTGCCGACCAGTATGCTTCCACATATTGTTTTCTCAGGAAGTCATTAAAATGGTGGAGAAAACTTTTTTTCTGGGGAATGGAAATTTGCTCAATCAATGCATACATCCTCTACAAGAATATAAAATTGAAAAATAATGAAAAACCACTAACTCATTTGAAATTTGTCAAGAATTTAGTTGATCAGTTGGTAGGAGACTTTCGGGAGCTGCGAAGTAGGCCATCAACTTCTACTTTTGATGTACGACTAGATGGTAAACTTCATGTTTTGCAGAAGGGAAAGAAGAAGGACTGTGTGGTCTGCTCAAATAGAGGCAAAATGGGCAAACGACATGAAACATATGAGTTTTGCGACACCTGTCCTGGAAAACCTAGGATGCATTTAGGGGATTGTTTCCTCAGATATCATACTTTGAAAGATTATAAAACTAAAAAATAATGTTGAATTGTTATTTTTTTTATCAAAATAAACTCATTTAAACATTTATCTAATAGTTTGAATAAAAAAATTGCATGAAACCTTATTAATTTTTTTTTAAATAAATTATTTCTAAAACCTATCATTTTATAGTAAAATTTCAAAAAAATACCCTGGAGTTGTTGGTATGTCATACAAAAAAAAATCTGGAGTTCAAAGGGTTAAAATAGACGGGACTTTCTTGTTCAAGGCCGTTGAAGGCGGGGAGAGATGCTCCGGATGGGAAAGATTGTCCATGATATCAACTGGTTTAAGGAGCTGAAGACGAGGAGATAGTGCGAGGGGACAACCCCCCAACCATCGTGGAGGTCCAATATCATTCTGTCTGTGCTTGACAGTGCAGATCAAGAATTGGTCTGCATAGTCACAGGAAGAAATGTAGCGCCACACAACTGCCTTAGACTTACAAGGATGGTGCGTCATCATCAAACGTCTTTCTTTTACGAATGGCTGCCATAGAGATATTTTGAAATGCCTTATGTGCGTACCACAAAATTTTAATAAAAGAAAAAGGTAACATGATTTAGGCCTTTGATGTGACAGTTGATTATTTTATTTGGATGTTTTATACATTAAACAATGATTATATGTAGAAGAAAAGTGCAGATAATGTTACATCTTGGTATAATTAATGAAATTATTGAGCGAGTCCTACAATATAAACATATGGGATTCTGATTGTATGATTAATGGAGCCAGTATCGAGAGATCAAAGTCAAAATGAAGCTGGCACAAAGCTGTTTCTTCAAAACGCAGGGTTGACAAAGTCCGTGATGAGGATATCTTGAAATTGATGTATACAAATAGAAAAGTTTTATCCATTATGAAAATGAGAAAGTGAGAGTACTTTGGATATATGATTTAATGCGAGGAGAAAAATATGAGACTCCTTCCACTGATATTGCAGTGGAAAATTGAGCGTAGAAGTGCAGGAATAAGACAATCTCCGAGTGGAAGAACTTAGGGGAGTGGTTTTATTGTGGTACTATATATTTATTCAAAGCTATTGCCTCAAAGGTCAAAATAATCAGAATGATCACCTACCTTCAAAGAAGAGAGGAACTTTTAAGAGAAATATTGAACCAATAACACCTACCGTAATGATAATAAACACATTTTTTTAAATAACTTACTTTTCCCATTTCCCAAATGTATGCAAAAATTCTAAAAAGGATTGAAAAGATAATCACAATAGCTATTAAATATAATATTACAAGCCTGGTCATTTAGATTAATCTCTTGATTACCTGACCCTATACTGTGAAATTGTATCTTTTATAGTATTTGCACGAATTATAGTGAGGGAACTCTTGTTTGGACGCATTCTGAAATTTACGTGCAGTAAACAATATATATATATATATATATATATATATATATATATATATATATATATATATATATATATATATATATATATATATATATATATATATATATATATATATATATATATATATATATATATATATATATATATATATATATATATATATATATATATATATATATATATATATATATATATATATATATATATATATATATATATTAGGGTGATGCTTAAAAATGAAAGTTAAAAAATTCAACGGTTCACCCTCCCATTTTGATCTCTCATATGTAAAATGGAGTTTACTAAAATTTTGTTGGATTTCATTAAGTTTTAGGGGTCGCTACCAGGCTTTACATTTCATAAAAAATGTTAAAATTCAATATAATTTTAATTAGTAATTTTTGAATATTATAAAAAACCTTATCTCACTTAACACTTTATTTTTATGCCAGGAAGACTCCAATCTAACCACACAACCCCTCCCTTCACTCTAGACTAACCCCCACCCCCTCTCCAACCAACTTCCTGTCACTGCTTGTCAGTGTAGTCGTAGTGTCTGTCTATGATCAGTGTAGGTGTGTGCATGTGTGCAGTTAGTCTAACCTTCAAAACAGTGTATTTCGCTTATATTATAAAGAGTGATTTATTTTCTGTGTTTTTTTACAGTGAATCTAATAAGTTTCGTAAGTAAGAGTTTTTATTTGTGGGAATTATAAACAATAAACTATATAATGAATAAATAAATTTGAATAGACTGGAAGGTTATATTACTTGTTTTGGCTGTTTTTAACAGACTTCAGATTAATGTGTTTAGGCCTAGGACTCTCAATTTTTGGTTTTCATAATTTTATTACTGTTATTTATGGCAAATTGTAAAGTGCCTGGAGTTTCTACAAGAAAACAGATGGAAATATGGCTAGTAGGTCAAATTTCTCAAACATTAAATCAAACCAAACTACCTTCTAAACTTGAAACTCTTTCTGTATTTTTTTATTACAAAGAACAGGAAAAGCAAACAATCCGTGAAGCTGCTCATTCGACTTCCAAAGATGTATTGGAAATTTGGAATAAAGCTAGAATTCCAACACAACAGAAAATTCATGTTTTGGACCAGATAATTTATTATTCAAAAGATTTCAGAAAAACTGGCAATTAATCAATAAAGAAGAGTATACGACGTTAGAAACTGATGAAGAATCTATTGAAAAGCTCCAAGGTGTGAAAGATGAAGTAATCAATGTTGCTAAGAAACAATTGACAGAATATCAGCCCAGAGATGATTACAAGGAACTCTTGCAACTAAGCATTGTATTCTTGGGAGGAGAACTAGAAAATGGCGTGTCATTTAAAAAGCCTGCAGGTCTTCACCGAGCACGTTGGATGGCAAAGTCTATCTACTCTCTGAAAATATTCTTGTTTCGAAAACAATTCAGATTGACAAAACATGAGGAAAAAGGTTTTCGAGAAATCTGTATTTTTACAGTCTTAATCTACATTAAGTATTGGTTCCAAGCTCCATCCGCTTGTTCAGCCCCAAGAAACGACTTAGAACTCCTCAAAGATTTAAATAAGTACGAGGATGTAAACCCTGTCATAGCTAGAAAAGCAATAAATAAAGTATGTGGCCATTTATGGTACGTCTCAGAGGAACTTATCGCCTTATCATTTTTTGACGACAAAGTGAGAAATGAAACTAAGAAGAAAATGGTGGAAGCTCTAAAGAAAGAAGGAGCTGATTTTTGCCCGAAAAGAATTAATGTAGACATTGAAAACATTGGTAATAAAAATCTAGAAGATTTTGTCACTAGTAACACCAAACGATTCTTTTCTATTACCGGATTAAGCTCCGATTTCCTCAAGAAAAAAGTTGAAGACTGGATCAAAGACAAGTAATATATTCAAAGTAAGGAGATAGTAACAAAGTTTAAGGTAGTCAATGATACAGCAGAGAGAGGGGTGTCCTTAATCCAAGAGTACAACAAAATACTGACCCTAGATGAAGACCAGAAGCAGTATATTTTGCTTCTTGTGAAGTCCTTCAGACAAAAGTTCCCGAACTACAAAAAAGCAACTTTGCTGTCTGCATAATGAGTTTTTTACGTGTTAATTGTGCATCAAAATCTTTTTGAGGACTCTAAACCACTAATATAAGCTTATATTAATTCTGTAATAAGTTTTTTAAAAATTGTGACAATTAAAGAAATTTTGTAAAAATCTGTGTTTTTTGTCTAATTTTCCTCTTGTTTGTTCACATCCCGAAAGTAAATTGTAACACATATATGATACAAAATTAGCTTTGGGTAACATATATGGACCTTAAAACCTCATTTTAGTTTTTATTTTGTAAAAAAATATAATTTTATAATAAATACAAATTTTTTTAAATAATCACTTTTTGGGGAAATGTTAGATTTTTTAAATCTTTAGTAGCGACCTTTAAATTTTTCTCAATAAATCTCAAAAAATTAATTTAAGTGTCTCTTATTAGGTAGAACAAAATGGGAGGGTGACCCAAGAGAAAAGAAACAAAAAATATTTTTGGGCCTTTTAAGCATCACCCTAATATATATATATATATATATATATATATATATATATATATATATATATATATATATATATATATATATATATATATATATATATATATATATATATATATATATATATATATATATATATATATATATATATATATATATATATATATATATATATATATATATATATATATATATATATATATATATATATATATATATATATATATATATATATAAATATATATATATATATATATATATATATATATATATATATATATATATATATATATATATATATATATATATATATATATATATATATATATATATATATATATATATATATATATATATATATATATATATATATATATATATAATATATATATATATATATATATATATATATATATATATATATATATATATATATATATATATATATATATATATATATATATATATATATATATATATATATATATATATATATATATATATATATATATATATATATATATATATATATATATATATATATATATATATATTATATAGATTCTATACAGCCAGCCCCATATATCATTAACGACCCACTATTACGACTTATGCCACGGATTGTAAACTCACAGTCAGATATATTGCTTGACGGTAATAAACTGGACACAGTGGATGAATCTTGCTATCTTGGCTCAATAATCAGGAATGGCATAAGCCTGGATGTAGAAATAAGTGTACATACTAGAAATGCGACAGCGACTACTGTTTAGATAAATAAACACAAATATTATAAATTCTAAATTCAACAAAAACTATAAATTCCCCGTAAATACTAACATTTAAAATAACTAGGCTTGTATCCAGAGCGTGAAATGAAAATTTTAAATTACTAGCTAATCCAGGACTATCTACAGTCACCACGAAAGAAGACTCAATAGCTTTCATATACTGTGTTGGTGCAGAATATTGGGTGTTGCGTGGCAGATTAAGATTCAAATGAAAAAGTTATCAATAAAGCGGGTGATTTAGTATAATGTGACCCTGAAATTAAAAAGGCTACGCTGACTCGATCATGTAGTAAAAATGGATGAAGAAAAACGTGATGAATGGTGAAAATCTTCTGCTCTGGGTAGACCTAGCCAAAATCCGAAACCAGTCTAGAAGTATTGTTCGAGAAGGGCAGCTTATTCACGATCAGGCTTTGCTAGTTAATCTGCATATGAAGTGATTACAAAGAAAACTGTTTTACAATATACCGGATGATTCATTGCAGTGGATGTGTGAGGATATACGGGTTTACGATTTGACTCCTCAGTCACATTCGGAAATGTGTCGGAGTTGCTGCATCAGTCCATCGTCTCTCGTAGGTGGAAGAAGAACACCGAAGTATTGGCAAGCTGGCGGGCGACTAAGGTACGTTAACGTTTTTCGTGACGCTTTTTATCTTGGCACTTTTAAGAAATGCTACAGTGTTACTGAAGCGCCCTTGGAGTGATACAATTATTTGATTATGTACTTTAATATAATACAATGTACCGATATACTATACACTTTAATATAATACAATGCACCGATATACTATACACTTTAATATAATACAATGTACTCGATATACTTTACACTTTAATATAATACAATGTACTCGATATACTATACGAGTACACTTTAATATAATACAATGTACTCGATATACTATACACTTTAATATAATACAATGTACTCGATATACTATACACTTTAATATAATACAATGTACTCGATATACTAGGTAAGTCCAGAAAGTAAGTGTACTGAATTTTTGTAGGTTACAATTTTTTTTATTTAAACAAAAAAATTACGTGGTTACCGTAGTACATATGTAAGCTATTTTTCGACATAGTCACCATTCCTCTCAATGCAGGTGGTGAAGCGGGGTATCAACTTTTTGATGCCTTCTTCGAAGTAGTTTCCCGCCAACCCCTCCGTCCACTTCTCCACCTCCTCCTTTACCTCCTCGTCGGCTGAAAACCTTTTTTCACCCATGTGCAGCTTCAGGGAGGTAAAGAGATAGTAATCTGAAGGTGCTAGGTCAGGGGAATGCGCGAGATGGTTCAGGACATCCCATTTAAACGAGGCGGGCAGTTCCTTCGTGGCGTTGGCCGTGTGTGGTCTCGCATTGTCGTGCAGCAGGCAGACATCCTTTGTCAGCATGCCTCTCCTCTTGTTTTGAATCGCCCTCCGCAATTTTTTTAGGGTCTCAAAGTATCTTGCAGAGTTGATGGTCTCCCCTTGAGGCATATATTCAATTAAAATTATGCCTTGACAGTCCCAAAACAACTTCGTCAATTTCGTCAGTCACAATTGAAGGTCTTCCGCTCCTCTGATCAGCATGCACAGACGTACGACCGTTTTTAAACTCGCGACACCACTTGTATACACTCGTACGATTCATAGCTTTATCACCATATGCAGTTTTCACCTCATTATAAACCTCAACCGGAGGTTTTCCCTTCCAAACGAGATAACGGATGACGGCGCGTATTTCGCACTTGTGCGGGATATTGGATTTACATTTTTCACGAAACGTGTTGTCGCGTCGACACTTCTCAACGTACTGACCTCGAACCGGTCTCGTTGCGGAGGGGAAGGGTCAGGCTACACTTCCGTGTAGCCAACATGTCGAAAATAAAATCCATCCGGTCGTGAGAGCCTCAGAACACTTACTTTCTGGATACGCCTCGTACTATACACTTTAATATAATACAATGTACTCGATATACTATACACTTTAATATAATACAATGTACTCGATACACTATACACTTTAATATAATACAATGTACTCGATATACTTTACTTTAATATAATACGAGTACAATGTACTCGTTCATCACATACTTTAATATGAAAATGATTTCAAAACGCTTATTACTAGATCCAGATAAGCAAGAGTACTCTCGTCTCCATATAAGACGGAGGAATAAACCGATTTGATATTGCCTGGTATATCGTGCACTATTAACTTCATGCACTGCGGAGCAATTGCAATATTATTACATTATTAGATTTAACGTCGTCATGGTGCATTTCAATTAATTGCACTAGTTTACAGATATACAGTTATAATACACAGAGTGCTGTTTAGTTTTTATATCAAGAATATTTTTTTCGTTTGTAATTGGAGTGCATTTCTTTGTTTTTTTTTAGTTTTATCAAGGTTTTTAATTGTTTTATTAAGAATTAAGGGATACAAACATTTAAGTTTTCAGTTATTTTCCAATGAGTCATATTTTATATTAAATTTTAACGAGTATTTTTCGATTAGAGCAAATTTTTTATTTTGTTTTCGGTGTTTATATTGTTGTTTTTTTTTCAAATAGTACAACTTAAAAAAAAATACTTTTCGTATAAATTTGTCAAAGTTTTCTTTCATAAGGAAGTCAGCCACGTGGTTTTATTGCCTCGCTTTAAAGTTTGGAGCGTAAAAAGTCCAACTTTGAATAAAAATCACGAAATTTTAAAGATTAGAAATTAGTATTTAGGCTGGATCATGAATAAGGGCCCTAGCATCTATGCAAGGTAAATGCTAGATTGGGATATGACTGGAATTAAACTCTGCGGTACTTCATTTAAAAGTAATTTCTCAGCAGTAGACTATTCTACACCCATACTCCTCTTGTAGAACTTCTACGGTTTATCTATCTTTATATATTTCCTTCTTTCGTAACTTAAAGTTATACTCTAGCACAATACAATTATAAACAATAAAGTAATATTTTTTGTAAACCAAACAATCATCAAGCCACTTTCCTCTTGATGTGGGCAGAAAAGAAAAGGTGCCCAACTTTCCTATCACGGCATACTTCCTTCGTCACCCCCATTTTCGTCAAACAGTTCCTTTTGTTTATCTTAATCCTTACCTTTCCTTTTTTCAAACTTGCATTCACTTAGTCCAACCATATTTTTCTCGGTCATCCTCTACCACGACTTCCAAGCAAGTTTGCATTTTAATCTATCCATTCAATATGTACAAACCACCTCAACGTCCTATTTTCACCCTACTCAACACAAATGTTTTTAGCTCACATTTATTATTCATTAAATTTCTTATTCCGTCATATATTGACCACATATTCTTCTAAGTGCACGCATATCCACCTAATTTTCAGCTCCTTTCATTAATTTTCCACGTCCAAGTTTCACTTCCATATGTTGATATTTATACACTGTTGTAAACCATAACTTTGTAAAATTTTGGTAGTGTTTGGTTTGAGTATATGCCCTTTATTTTCCCTTTGAATTCGTTTGCTATTGCAACTAGTCGTTCAATATATTTTTCCGAAGTTCTGTCATCTGAGAATATGTGAGTACTATATATTCTCAGACCATTTGTCAAAATTATGGTTTACAAGATTTTGACGTTTGAGAGTGGGGATGTTGCGGATGCAGATTTTTTAACATCCGCGGATGCGGATCTTAAGATTTTTTTTTAAGAAACTTCGTATGGGTGCAGAAATAAGATAAAAAGATAGTAATCTTCAATATTTTTATTAAATAATTAAATATTTAGTAATTTAAGTTAAAAATTGGTGCATTATATTTAATAAAAAGTAATATCGCCGCCTTTTCAGGTTCCAGACTTTTTCGCAGAGGTTGATAAATTAAACCCGCGCTACTGAACAACTGTTCACTAGGAACACTGGCTGGGCTGGGCTGGTGGTGGCGATAAAAATCTGCGTGCTATTGTTAATAATATTTTCAATTCTTCTCGATGAACTCTCCACCATTTAAGTGGACTTTCATTTATATTGACCTTTTTTTTATTGCGGTAAGATAGCAATTCCTTCTTGAGTACAACGTCAGCGCTACCATTTTCTGGTGTTTCTTGACTCTCATCTTCACTTGACGAATCCAGCATCATGGCAAGATCGTTTTGTAAGCATGGCTTTCTGACCGTACCGGACGTCCCTGGTTGTTCCGTATCTTTTTCCGAGGAATCTCTCATTCTCATTCTTTTAGCCCCTTCGGAATTAAGAGAACCTGAAACGTCATCCTCAGTGTTTCTCATCTTCAAAATATCTTCTTTAATCTTTTCCTCGGTCACTGGTGTAAAAAACTTGTGCTTATAGCGAGGGTCTAAGTAGGTGGCGATGACATATAAATTGTTCTCTTCCAACAAAGTAGAAAACTTTGCTGAAAGTTCAGTTTTCAGAGTCGTTACGGCCAGTCGAATAGGATCAAAATCGTGTGATCTTGTTAAATAGTCATCAAGTTTTTTCCAAGCATTTGAATTATTAGAATTACAGATGAAATAAGGGCATGAGAGTTGCTTAGTTCCCACGTGGCTTCCTCAAAAGGTTTTAATAACTCAATACAACATTTAATGATTTTCCACTTTTCTGGCAAAATAGGGTCAATCTCACTGTCATTGATATAAAGACTTAAGGCATCCTATACCTTTAAAAAACGCTCAAACATGCAAAATGTACTGTTCCATCGCGTTATACAATCTTGGAACACTTTGAGATGCGGTTGATTCAGTCTATCCTGAAATTTTTGCAGTTGTTTCTGAGCGATAGTGGAATGATTAAAATGAGTCGAAATTTTCATACATTTTTGTTTGACTATTTTTATGTTTTCTTGCGAATGTAAACAACTCCGAATAGCAAGTTGCATCTTGTGGACTACAATCCATGTCATTGAATGCTGCTAATCGCATAGCTCTTTTCATATTGGAGCCTTCGTCTCGAGTTAGGCAATGCACTTGTTCTTTTTTAATATTCCATTCAGAAAGCATCGTGTCAAATTTTTCAGCAATTATGTCACCAGTGTGACGGTCGTCGAATGTCTCGCATTTCAATACAATTGATGATCTATCAAAGGTTTCTGCTATTCCATGACAAGTCAGGCTAAGCAAAGAGGCATTTGAGCTTAGATCCGACCAAATGTCAGAAGTAAACGACATGTAATCAAATTTTTCGATCAATTATTTAACTTTTTCGGCAACTTTGCCATATATTGTAGTTCCTTGCACACAAAATCAGTAAAAAATTGCGCCCTCTAAAATTATATCTTGGTTCTAATTCTTGTATCAGTCTGCGAAAACCAAGCCCCTCCACAAAGTTAAACGGTAATTTTTTAAGTGCAATCATTTCTCCAATGAGTTTGTCATTTTTTTTCGAATTGGAATTGTCAGTGTCCCACTTCTTTTCCTTTAGAACTACTTCCTCTAACGAGAGCTGTTTCTTTGCTTCTTGTAGAGGAGTGACGATTTTATCTAAAAAAATACACACATAAATTATAACTTGTGAAAACTGATGAAAAACAGATTTAAAAAAGCGCGTGGTAGAACATGAAATTGCACTGCAATTGGAAAACACTATTATAATAAGCTAATTTGGCTATTTTGTGTTTTGAATCATTAGTTAATTTTTGCCTACGGTTAGAGCTAGCCATACAAATGAAATGTAAACAATGCCACAAGAACAGCACCAGGTAAGGTTAATTAACATTTTTTTATGATAAAATTTACCTGTGTCAGCTTTTATCTTCTGCAATTGTTTTGTTTTATTCGAGGTTTCAAAAAAACTAAACTCTTCTGGGTGCATCGATTTTAGATGATCTTTCAAAGACGAAGTGGTACGGCCCTTGCGAGAGTAGGTTTAATTGCATATTTTACAATGAGCCTTATCCTGGTCATGTGCATCTGGTTTAAAATAAGTCCGAATCTCACTTTGTGTCGGTGGTGACATTGTAAATTCATTTGTCCAATAAACTATTAACTGCAGAAAACTCGCTTAACACACAATACTCACTGTATACTCACAACAACACTCAAAAACTGAAATGTTCATACGATAAGCGCAACTAAACACGTTGTGATTGATATACGATAAACAAATGATAAACAATAACAAACACGTCGGATCTTGTCACCGAAATCTTCGCTCCTATTGGTCAATCAGCACGTGCTCACGGCACGCGCCACTCGCCGGCCCCACCCAATTTATTCCTTGTCGCGACCTGCGGTACATCTGCACCCGCATGAACATCCGCATTGATTATTGCGGATGCGGTTGCAGATATCCAAATACATGCGGAAGCTCCGCAATTGCGGATGCGGATGCGAATATCCGCAACATCCGTATTTGAGAGTACTTCTCAAATGTCAAAATTATTTACCTTGTTATACATTTTTCAATTTTCACCCTAATAAAACATTTTCCTTTTTTTCACACTTCAATAACTATGATTTAAGGTTTTGATTTCTTCTTCTTCTTACATTTCACATACATGTCACTCATCATTATCATGCTTTTTTCTTTACATTTCACACACATGTCACCACTAATCATATATTGTAATTTAATTTCACTTTCCACTACAATTTCATTTATATACAAATATATAATTACCAGTGCAATATAACACATCCTTGCCATTCATCACACCGTTTGTAATAATAAACAACTCAGTCAAGGCACCGTTCACACCTATGCAGGGTCTACACTCAGTATACAACGACGCAATACCGCATATTAACTTACGAATACACTCAACATCATATTAATTAAATACGAGTTTATTCCATAACTTACTTCTTGTTACACAATTTTAGGCTTTCTCTAAATCTACGAATGCGCTGTACACTTTTTTACTCTTCACCAAATATTTTTCCACAACGTTGTGCAGTGTTAATACAAAGGTCATTTCACGTGAAATATTTATATTGCACTGTATTACACTTTAGTTGCATACTGTACATCATGGCTGGCACATCTCTTCGAGAAATCATTACAATTTAGAATAAGAAATTGCCTTACCCCTAAAGATTTTCTTGATTTTCGGTTCACTGTATGTACCTACTGGCGCTCTGTAGATACCTGCTGTCAAAAAATATCAACTCTTATATAAAGTTACATTTTAGCAACACATTTATTACTTAAAAGTTTATTTCTTCCTATATTATTTCTGTCACAGAATATTCTATTCAGAAAATATCCAACATTATATAATTCCTAAACACGAGGAGTTTTTTGGCGTTTTTTTTTTTAATATAAAATATGGACTTCGAAAAATCTAAAGAAATGTTTTGGGTGTACTCCATAGGAAAATAAAAAAAATTCAAAGTGGTAAGGAGGTAAGTGTGCGTTGAGGTGATATGATATGTTTACGAGTATTAACTATACGACTTTATTTATTATTTCCCAAATTATTTTAATAATGTTTGTTTTTATTAATGCCCTGACTGCAATCTTACGTATTTTGTATTTATTTGTGTGTGCTCTTGTAATTTCACATTATGTCGTAAATTAACGAAATAAATAAGTATTATAACTATGATCACCCTGTATAAATCTACTGCAGGATGAAGGTTGCCTCTGAGTGCTTCAATAAGAATCCATTTTATCCGCTTACCATCACCTGTAACATCTTAATGTTTCCTTATTTTATCCTCAAATACGGGTAGCTAGTTAAATATATTCAAGATGTTTTTTTATTATACCCCGCTCGAGTTCCAAATCTTATCTATATTATTTAAGTATTCAGTCTCCGTGTCGGTACAGTGTTGTGTGTAGTTTCATTAAAACGTATTGCTAATCGAGCGAGCAATATCGCCGCACTTGCCGCTCCCGAGATAACCGGTGGAGTGGCGTCGCATCATGGCTGATCCTTTCCATTTTGAATATCCGATCGAAATTTACAGGGGATATTTTGGTATTTTGCGTGGAGGTCGTCTCACCTTACCAACGCTTTACTACGTAGCACTTATCGTATAATACAAAACATATGGGGCCCCTACACTTAAATTGAAGCGCTTTCTAAGAAAGCTTTACTTTCTTTTAAGTCACTTGACTGAAAAATATATCGTAAAAATTCATTTTAATGACGGTCCATGGTAGTAAAAATGGATTTAAAGGAGTTTAAAATAATTGTTTATATACGGAGAGCATTAGATTTTTTTATCATATTTTATAGGTTCGTAATGTAAAAAAAATAGCTCGGCTTGACGAGTTTGAATTTTTTTACCGAAAAAATACTGTGGGAAACATTTAAATATATTGAATTTAACCTTTTGTTACAAAAAAAACATAATTTTTATAGACTTTCCTTCTTCTCATCTCTTTTCTAGATTATTTGTGACAAACTAGACTTTCTTAATTGTGTTGAAATTCCCATTTATTTTATGATTTTTTTATGAGTATATGTTTCACAAATAACATTACTAACTTTATAGTTTTTCACAACCTGTAAACAATCACACTATTCTTTCTTTTATGAATAAATATGTTTACAAATTTTGATTCCCTTGTTGCAGAAATAATAGCTAGTTTAATCGATGTTATGTCAACTTGAACCTTCATTTCCTTCCTTACTATTTTAACTAAAATTAAAAGTATTCGATCATTTTGAATCGTATACATTCACATTGCACAAACACTTGAAAACATAATTTTTCTATAAAAAATGTTAAATAACAGTTTCATGTTGTATAAAAAGATTATAAATAATTTTAATGTCTATCAACAGAAACTAAACTTTCCTAAATTAAATAATTCGTTATTCATTATGTACCTATTTTATAATCATCGTGCTGCTATTTTTATTTAAATAAAATGAATTTACGTATTTTCGATACTATTTATCTACGTGACAACTAATTATACGAGTATATATAATATATTGCATATGAAAAATAATACAAACCAAAAAACAGGTAATTTAAAGTGAACACTGAATTTAAATGAATTTGGGTTTGTTGACTTTCATTTGTAGCATCCCCAGTTAAGTAGGCTTTTGCCTCATATTACAGAGATTATAAGTAAACATGAAAAAATAAGTTAGGCTTTTTTTACCGATTGTTGATTAATTATTTAACACCTCTGCTATACATTTTCAATACCTTGATAAATTGTGAGATCTGATAACAAATATGTAATGCGTCGTGAGTTAACCCTGGGTGTACTCCATCATTTCGGAGAAATCGATAGCTCATCTCACAATATCCTCCATACAGCTATCAAAAGCACATTACATTGTAGAGTTTTCACAAATTTTCACTACCATTTACTCTTCCTGCAGGCTTAAATACTCAAACTCTCGTTGTATGTTTTCTCCTTTATTATTACCTAACATAAGGATGTGTTTATTTGCCATCGAAATTAGTGTTTATAAAAGATTAATCTTTAAAAAAAAGTGAAAGTTAAACAACTGTTTTTGAACATATATATTTTTAATCATAATTTTGTATGCCAGAAGACAAATATAACATATGAATAGGCCATATTTATTTTGAATAAAATATTCTCAAATTATTTTCTTTAAAGATTTGTTTGGGGTTACTTCACCAAAAATATGTTACTTCACATTATTTTAGAATTATGATGCTTTATGTACGATTTTTATGCTCTCTTGACAATCTCATCCAAGGCACAGTACGGCGGATGTACTTTTCCCATCAGTCGTTGCTCTATCTGACATTCATCTGACAATGAATATGATATGCAGCTTTATGTATGTAGGGGTAAGTTATAACGAGGACTCCCATAGGGGCTGTAAAGCAGACACCGTTTTATTACTTTATTGCTCGCCAGTGGTGACATCGCTGCATGCTGCTATATTACTTTGCCAGTATCTTTCACACTGGGCTTGCCTCCAGGACTTAAGTTTAAATTTCAAGAGGAAATTGGATGTTCGTAGTCAAGCCTTCATCAAGGGCTTATAAACTGAAAAGTTTTTCTACTCTTTATTCATATTTTAAATTATGTTTTTTTGTTAAAAAATGTAAATAATACAAAAATGTATGATTTTTATTATTTTGTTGCAAATAAAACGAAAATAAGACTCACTGTTGCAAATAAGACTCATCCAGTGTCGCCAGTAGGTATATCTTTGAAGATTTTTTACAAAATACGGGTGGAAATGAATTATTATTCAGTAATGTCAAGTTCTTTGCCTAAACAATCTATTGATTTTTTCAAGTAATTTATGTTCGACAGAATTAAAGTTATAAATAAAAAATTTGTTTCGTCGCAAAAGTCTAAAGATTTTTCTAACAGATGGCAAATATACATTTAAACATATAAAAACGATATTTCGCAGAAAAAGCCCTAAGGTTTGACTGATAGATGGCAGTATACAATTAAATTTTTAACAACAGTTATTGTGTCGCAAAAACTTTTAGATAAAACTAAGAGATGGCATTATACAAAAAAAAATTACAAAACACCTTAATTCAGTGCAAACATGAAACTTGTATACATTTGGTATATACGTAATTTAGTATTTATTCAATATAAACATAAATATTAAAAATATGTGTCAATAAAAAAACAGGCTCAGTTCTCATTATACAAAGGTAATTTTAAAAATATTTCAAGTTCAATGAAATATTTACTAAAATTGAACATTTTACGTTCATGGTAATATGATACAAATACCTAATATACGATCATTTTATTCCTTATTTTGTTTGGTGCCTCTCAACACATCCGAATAAGTGATTGGGACAATAATGCGTTCATCTTTAGTAATAGATCTTTAAAAGTTTATAACCACTGGAGTTGGTATGGAACTCAGACTTCGCCATTGGACTTGACAACACTATCGCACGTGAAAAGACAATACTCCCACATGCATTCGATGCGTTTGAGTTTTGTTACCAGACGAACTATTTTACCAGTCTAGGTCTTTTTTGTGCGCCATCGGGAATCGAAATAGAAACCCTTGAGAGAAAGTCTAGGTGTCTTACCTGTGGAGGTCCTTGTTATATTTTATGAATGACATTTTTATGATTTGTTTATTGATAATAATACATTTCCTACAAATTAGATAAAAATCACCAACCTCCTATTTAGACTTGATAATTGAAAAAAAAATGTAAATTATCTCGTATTTTTTTATTTTATCAAGTACTTGAAACTAGTTACTTCCATTTGATCACATTGTGCGAGTATTTATAAATTTAATTATTTTATCTTTCTTTATTAGTGAGGCTTCAAGAAATTGCTTTCCTTATTAGTTTGATTAAAATTTAATAGATGGCAGTAACTTCGTTATCATAGTACAGAATCTTTTTAGAATTTGAATTAAGATTATTTTCAAAATCGTTAAATTGTACTTCTATCATAGGTGTTTTACAAACATTCATACCATCACGCCGTTTCCCTCTCGGGGTAGGTAAATAGGACAGAGCGCCAGTCTTCTATCGCGACACACACATTTAGCCTTTTTTACATTTAATACATGCACTTCATACAACTCCTACAATTTATCTGACTTTAAATATCTTTTTACATTTTATTCACTTGATCCAACGAATCTTTCCTAGGTCTTCCTTTATCACGCCTTTAATTCACAGGTGTTTTATCTTTTCAAAGTACTATTAAATATTGATTGAATACGAAATTGAAGCATTATTCTCGTAATTCTGATTTTTCTTTTTATGCGACAATTAATTACACAATTGAATAATCGGTTGGGTTATTAACATAAAATAATATTTTCCAGCCAACCAGACTTACCTATAAACCTTTATTTTTCATTCAGTTTTGAAGAGCACAATTTAACATTTTGAATTAGCGTGTATTTAAAAAAACGAAATATTTAACGACCTCCAAGGCCAAGTTGGTAGGACACATTTTTTCAGGGTGGATTTTTTGGGTTCGATCACAAATCAAACTGGATTATGTTCCAAAAATATCTTATATAAATATTTTTTTACAATTCGATACTTTCAATTTCTTAAATGTTCTATCTCCGATTATCTCCCTAGGCTAAGCGTATGAACTGAGATAGCTGACTAACATCTATCTAAAAATATATTTTTATTTTATTTCATATTTTTCTCATTAAATTCTACATGCTTTCGACACCTTTCCTATATTCTTCATTCTTTGGTGTGTCGCCGCCGGAGAAAGACTCCTTTTGGGTGAGTTCCTGTATCGTCAGGTGACGTCGCGTTAAAAAATTAACGAAATTTCGTTCTTGTTAGTAGACCTCACAACAAGAACGACATTTTTATTTTTCATTTATTTTTGTGGTGTTGGGATAGTCTGTTTTTTTTGTGATGGTGGGAAAGTCTCTTCATTTTGTGGTGACGGAATCGTTTTTTCTTTTTGTGGTGGTGGAATCGTTTCTTCTTTTTGTGGTGACGGAATCGTTTCTTCTTTTGTGGCGGTGGGCTCGTCTTTTTTCGTCGTCGTTGGATAGTCTCTTCATTTGTGGTGTTGGGATCGTCTCTTATTTTTGTGGAGGTGGGATCGAATATTCTTGTTGTAGTGGTGGGATTGGACTGAATTGCATTAAATGATATTATTAGGGCACAAACGACTATTCATGTGGTAAAAAACCTGTATCGCTACTATATCGTTCGACATATTTCATTGTTTACACGGAGGGGCGCCACTTGAGTGTCAAATATATCATTGAAATATGTTGAACGAGAGTATAGCGCCGCAGGTGGGGTGACAAGAGTGATCATAATCTTAATGGGCAAAGTTAACATGTATACAATAGTATGAAAAACACAACATTGTACAGCGCTATACGTAACACCAGTTACCCCAAGAAAATACCAATCATTTAAGTAAGATAGCTTCTAAGTGTCAGGATAAGGGATATTGACGTTCTAAGCAAACGTGTTGACTAATGAGCTACGGTGGCAGAACAGCAGGTAGGTCAAATTTTGTTTTCATTAAAATAGTATAATACGCATGGAAGAGGTAGACGCCAAATGTATGAAAAAATATAATGAAGTAAAGGTATGTTCTCTCTGTTTACCCTAAAAGGAACACAGCGTGATAGTGATGATTGAAAACGAATTGCCTAGTGTCAAAATAGATCCGTCTCGAAAAAAGGTTGTTTTATTTATTACAAGTATGAAATGACCTAAATTCTTCAATTGATCCAAGGAGTTAAACGTATATTTACGGTTAAATTCCTCTAAAGAAATTATACTAGCCCATTTAACACGCCATTATATTCGTGAAATTTAATATAGCAAAACATTTAGAATCTGGGATGAAAATGCGTCTTAGAACAATTTAGTCATGTGGTGGATTCCTTCTTTGAGTGCGCTCATGTTGACGTCTTTTCATTTAGCTTTTCATTATCCGAGTGCAGCTCAATGTGTTACCGGAGACTGTTTATATTGGGAACGTAATCCGATGCAATTACTATCAGCACATACGGATAGGTAACTACGCTAAATTGTATTATATCTCAGTTGCACGGATTTTTAATGCGTGTTGAACATCGGTGATACTGAGCTGTCACGTTCTGGCGCTACGAACTTACGTTCTGGCATTTAAGACACATTTATATTTTTATATCATGAAAGTGTATTATTGACGCTTTTGTTATTTTAGTACCAAAAATGTAATTTTTGACAAATCTTTAAAAGTGTTTATTTTTACTCTGTATGCTTTTAAAAACTTGAAATGGATTTTTTATCTTAAGGACCATAATGTGCCATTTTTTAATCGTTTGCTCTCTGCACATCATGGTCTATTTGACATTTTGGTTTTAGGAAAAAAAATGTTTTTTTTATTATTTTGTGCCTTTAAGTTAATTGTTTTACATCACAGTGACTTAAGAAACACACTGTGGCATTTTGTATAGATTTTGTTCAAAAATATCATTTCTGAAAGTTTTATGCCTTTTGAAGTAACACAATGTGGCATTGAAAAAACTTTTGTACTAGCTAACACTTTTAGGTAATATTTTTGACACTGTCTTATGGAAAAAATGCGCCCTTTTGACAAATTTGTGTTTTTTTTTGTAAAAAGATCACAATATGGCATTTAAAAAACTTTTGTGCTCAGAATGTGGCTTTAGTGACATTTCTCGATCTATAATACTATAATTCGAGTCTTGGAATCATTGAACACTTGGAATCTCTGCACATTTTTATTCCTCGTGTCTTTTCTAAGCTACATCGTAACTTGTAGTAGTTTAATTCGTAGATCAGGCTAACATACTGGGTTATCTCGAACGTTTTTGTAGTTAGTGGCCGTATACAACAATTGTGTCATAAAAGCCTCCAAAAAGCTTCTTAAGTTTTTTTTTTTTTTTAATGTAACATAGGTTATATCGAAACGTTAAAATAATACAAATTTCCAAATAGCATATTTCAATGGGAATCGTAATGCTCATTGTACTGGGAATTTAAAATAAAAAAAATCATAATAATAACAAGTTGGGCTGTATTCCACGTTTGTAAAGAGTTATTATTGATTATGCACCATATTTTATGTGACATAAAACAACCAAATATTACCCGCTGAAAAAAAATTATGACATCCACAGAAAAAAATGTATGATATTCAAACATGATTTAAACGCGAAGTCTCTTCTATGGTGTCCTATGGTTGGCTCCACCTTGAAGTCAAGAAGGGGGAACTGGTGGAGACTTTTATTCCCCGACACTAGGTGTGATGAACGACCCTGATAATTTACCTACTTTTCCGTTTTTCAGAGACCCGGCCCCATAGACATTACCATGTACAATGGTTCTCTTGACGGCATGCTTCATGGATGGGATATTCTCGATTGGGAATCCTGTAGCCATCGTCCAATTGTGTTCAAGGCGCAGCATCTTCCCTCGATCTCCAGCCTGAGATTCTCTATTCTGCCTTATTGTTTCAATACAAGGTATCGCGATTGGCGTGCATTCGATGTCAATTTAAGTGACTTTGTGGGCTCCATTTCTCGACAAAATCTACCCGTGGAGGCAGTATGGTCAGCGCTGCCATTGTTCGTTGCGTTGAGAGAAATATTTGTAGGAATCAACCGCACGTTGACTTTAGAAATACCTGGTGGTACCAAGGTCTACAAAATCTTAAATGTATCGCAAACCATCTAAGACGTGTATTTCAGAACGGTAGAAGATGTGTCCTTGGTTCGAAAACTTTGGACATTCTCTACGGAATATATCAATTTGATCACAATGAGTATAAAATTGAGGTTGTAAGGATCAAAAGAGAAGCACAGAAGAAGTATGTAGGTTGGGTCTCGCGATCTGACCCCTCGAGTGTGTACAATAGGTGTATCTCTACCGGAAAATGCTCTCCCCTTTAGTAAGGGGTCAGAGACCCGCTGACCGGTGTAATGACACATACCATAAAGGACACGGCTTCTGCCTTCTTGGTGCTCTTTTTCCTCGAGGTAATCCTTCTATAGACAGCGATTATCACTTGCAGATGAGAATCTTGTTTCGAAGTCCTCCTTTGAGGACCAGCTCACCACCTTTCACCACTGATACGAACAAAACAATTATCGATGGTCTTAATGATAAAAAATCTCCGGGGATTGGCCGCATTGATGCCCTTCTGGTTAAGAAATGCTGGATCATGGCTGACGTATACCCAATCGATCTATTCAAGTGTTTGTCGGATAGCATTTTCCCTGAGAGCTGGAAGACAGGTCTGTTGATCTTTATTCCAAAGCATTGCGATAAACCCAAAATAGATCCAAAGGCCTATAGGCCAATAACCCTCCTCCCATTTTTTAACAAAATGAAAGGCTCAATTCTCATTATGAACAGAACTACCAACTCTCCCCTTTATAATTTGGATTTAGATGAGAATTCTCCTGCAAGGATGTCATTTGCCACCTTCAACGGTGCGTGGTGTACTCGAGAGAGGAATATATGTTTCTGATTTTTCTCGATATTTCAGGTGCCTGTTAGCATATGATTTAAAAGAAATTTAAACTCGTCAATAGTTCACGGAACATTTTCGGTTAATTCAGGACTACTTCAAAGATCGCTGAGTGAGAGTTGACTGCGGTTCTGAATTTTTAGATAGGGGGGTCGACATCGGTTGCCCGTAGGGTGCTATATTGGGTCCTGTGCTCTGGATCGTTCTTATAGACTATCTTTTAAAACCTTTCTGCCTCCAGGTTGTGTTATTCAAGCCTACACGGATGATTACCTGCTTCTGATCAGAGCAAACGCTAGGGCCTTTGTCGAGAGCCTCTCAGCGATCTGTTTGGCCCATATTTGTGAGTGGGGTCCAGAAATGAGTGCTATACAGCCAGGCGCTGGGCACATGGAAGTTGGCTCTCAGATGCCAGGAAATGCTCATCGGTGGTCAGCGGTGGGCGCTGTTGGCTATCGCCAAGGCTCAAATATGACATGCTCGACGGAAGCACTCTCTGTATTAAAATTGATTTGATGTTATTTAATTGTTGTGTTCAGTCGTGCCTGTATTCGTTCATAAATATATTTGTCATTATTTATAAATTTTTCATAATAATTCATTTTTATAATAACGTTTCGTGAATTGTTGAAGCACGATTCTAAGTACTGTACAAAATATCAATTTTGAATGTTCCCTTGTCGTCTAGGAAACAATATAATATCTATCCTGTAAATATTGTATATCAATATAAACATGATAAAAAAATATTTTTGCCTTGACTTTAATACTCAAAAAGTTGGATGATAACATGTTTAATGTAATAACAAATGAAAAACTGCCACTTTAACTGTGAGGGATGCACCACTAAATTGGCATTGAACTATTTTGAAGTGAAAAGGAAACGAAGTGATAAGGTATGAATGTGAACATAAGGCTGATGTATTAAGTAAACTTAAAAAGAGCACTGCAAGATAGTTTGGGCATGTAGAATGAATTAATGAAGTAAGACAAACAAAACAAATATATTTTGTAGTGCCAATGTGAGTGGAAGGCGTGTGGAAGACAAAAGACAAATATGCTTGAATCAAGTGAATAATATTCTGAAAGAAGGAAACGTAGAAAGTCAGAGAAATCGTAGAAGTTGCATGTAGAGAAATCGTAGAAGTCAGAGAAATCGTAGAAGTTGCAAGAAGTATGGATGTAGAAGAAGCTTAGGATGCGTGTTGAGATATGAAGGTCAGGCGCTCTGTCCTCTATGCCTACCTCGATATGAAAACGGCGTGATTGTTTGTATGTATGTATTTTAGGTAAAATAATATTACTTTGAATTAGAACACATTTAAAAATATTGTCCCATTTGAAGACAGCGGAATGCCGGCAGCCCCTATAATTTCCCCCCTAGTTGCAGGCAGGTGTGTTTGACTAGCAGAGCTCTCCTCACATCTAACAAACTTAATACATAATATAATTCATTCATTTCTATACGACATACACAGCGCCACTCCTGTCATGCGCAGGATTCGATTGAAGGCTCAACCCAGTCGACAAATAGGAAAACAAATACCCTCAGGTGCCGTCTGCGTAATATGCCCTGTCTAGCATATCCTACCTGAGGTATAACTCTTCTCATTTGTATTATGTGCCCTCCTCACATCACTTTTCTTCAACAGAGAAACAATTTCTTTTTAATCTATTGTGAACGTTTTAAAATAGGCATTCATATAATTCGTAAAACATTTCAGAAATTTGCCTTGATTTTTCATTAAATAACACAATAATCAATAAGGAGGAATATAAAATTGTGAATGAATTATTCAAAACACTATATTGAAACACTACTTCATACCAGAAGGCATTGAACTGGTTGAATGTTATAAATAGACGCCAAATTCACACACTGTCTCTATTGTATAATATCCTTAACTGTCCCGCCACCCCCTCTTATCTCGCCGAGAATTTTCAGCGTCTTGCCAATCATGGATTAGCGCTACGCTCAAACAGAGATTGTTTATTGGCCTTTCCAGTTCACCGCTCCTCTTTCTTTACGTCGTCCTTTACCGTCCATGCAGTGAGACTCTGGAATCAGTTATAAACCAATATAAGACTCGCTCCGTCCTTGGCATGCTTTAAGAAGCGACTGAAAAAACTCTTAATTTCTAGTCAGTAAAATAACGTGTTTCATTCCTGATTTTTCTTTTCCTTTCCTCTCCACCATCCTTTCCTTTCCTTTTGATTGATGATATCTCACTTTATATGAAAAATAATGTTCGGGTGATTGTCCGTCTTCGTGTGGTTCGTGGGCATGTTCTCACGTATATGTTTTTGGATTTCGTGAGGATGGATAGTCATTTGAATGATTTATGCGACCACGTAACTTGCTTCATTTACTTTTGTCTGGTTGGTTGGAAGAGATTGCCGCCTGGCAATAATCCCGCCAGATTGTATTGCATTGCAATAAAAGTGTTAAATAAAAATAAATAAATAAATATATTGCGTATATTTTGAAAAATATTGAGGTGTTATTGTTAGGAATTTTTATAATAAAGAAGTAATTTGCATTACTTTAAGAGGTTAATTTTGAGATATTATTATTTTAATGGAAGAATTATTAATTAGAAACTAACGAGTAGTTAACTGAATAAAATGTATTTAACATTACTAAAAGTTTAATATTTATCTTCCTTTACGGAGTTCAAATATGGACAATTAAGTCAATATATACTCGTAGAAGGAGAATCGAGATGTAGTATTAGAACAACTGAATCAATACTACGGGAGCTCCATATACGAGTAGACACTCGTTTCTCTACATTATGCTAACAGCGTATACTTCTTTTTTTTGTACACATAGAGAGACCAGCTAAGAAAAACTGTGATCCTTGGAAGTGTACATGGCACGAGACCAAGAAGCCGTTCACCGTTAGGCTGGAGCGGTCAAATTAAGAGAGCAACTAGTTCCACTCTGTATAAAGCAGTGTACCTGGTCAGAAATAGGCAGTCATGGAGGAGACTGGACACGCAGCCAATGAGAATCACGACCCTTACACATAAGAATAACGAAAGCACCGAGCTAGAAGTATTTATTATATTCTACATGGTGTTATCAAACTTTATGTATGAGACTGCACTTAAAAAGTCTGATGGATTAGAGTTAATGCCTAAAAGTCAATAATTTTAGACCAAAAAATATATTAGGTGGGTGAGGAATATAAGGGAATGAGGCTTTGGCAACTACTGAAGAATACGATAAGGTGGTGATGACTTTATTTTTAAATACTTATTTTCTAAATTATCAAAGGTCTCAGCTTTTATTTTTTGGAGTGTTCGTATTTCTATCTCCTATCTTGAACTTATCCATGTTGAATGATTTTGTTTTGTTACGAGATCAATACGTAGGTCAATTGGTGTCAAGGAAATTAATGTTATTAGTAAGCTAACAAAGTAATTTATTTTTAAATATTCACTTACACTTTCTTTCACTTCGCACATTTTTTTTTCAATTTTAGTAACTATTTAAAATATTGCTTTAATAAATCACACGAAAATGTATGTATTATATTATATATTTAAATGCTTCATTTTGTTGCGAAATTTGTCAAAAATACATGGCAATTTTCCAAAAAGTGGACGATTCGTGGGAATATCTTTTTCTCAAAGGATTAAAAAGCGATAAATAAAATAAAATCGTAACTGAAAAATTCAATATAACATTTCATTGGGCGATATGTTTTAACAATGACAAATATAAAATGCCCTCGGAATAAACCAGTTTCGTCAACTCTCCCTCGCCCACGTACTAGGCCCATTTGTATCGGTTTACAATAAAAGTTGATCTTGCAATTGATTGTCAAAGCTTTGAATTTTTTCAACGTTTTCCTCCCATTCCAGTGAAGTTTGAACAGTTTTTATGTGAAAGTTTTTTTATAACATTTTTATTCACTTACTAGATTTTTACACACTTTATTCAAAAACGGATAGAAACAAAAAAAAATATCCAATTACAATATTAATTAAAAAATAAATTCATAAATTGATCTAATGAAGATTTCCAAGATTAAGCGAAATTATCATCAGAAATTGAATATCTGTTTTTCGATAATTTATTGCTCAAGATTAAACCTGTAGGTTAATAAGCACCAGTCGATTGCTTCCAAATTGCAAAGAAAATTCGTTTATCGTTTGCTGACGATAAAATAGAGTAACTCTTGCTACAACGTGGCTTCCTCAATACATGATCCAAGCACCTCCATTTTCGTATCCTTAATCTAAAGGCCATACATAGGCTGCTGCTTCGTCCGAAGTCCAAGCCTCTCATTCTGGTTCTAGCCCTTGCAACCCACCATCCATCCTCCTGTGGTATCAGTTATCAAAACTGAAAAGCCTAAAATATTTTAATAATATCGATCTAAAATTCGTCGAATCCAAAGTTTTAGATACGAGTAAAATTTATTGACGAATTCAAATGTAAAATGCTTGTTTTTCATTCGAAAGCTCTGGGTGCTAGACTATCATGTTAATTTTATTTTTTATATTTTATTGCAACAGTCAAATGGTGTATTTGATACAAAATTTAAAAAAACATCAATAAAGAAAATTGAACATTTACATGGAAGCAGTGTTTACAATGGAAAAAGTCTATGACAAGACGATTCCAACACAATAGCAAAGCAAATAAATCCCATTTAATCAATGCACATATAAGAACATTTTCTTAAGTTTACTCCTTGTAAGTAGTAAAAGTCATATGAAAGTCCAAACAATGTTCATATTAATTGCCCAATCAGTGCAGTCTTATTATGCAAGAGTACAATAATAATATATATTATTCAAGGTTGTAAAAACAATGCTAGTTTTTTTATGCATATGATACAATACTAGAAAAGATTTAAAATATGATTTTTTTTGTTATGGTGTATCAAATATAAATTCAAAACTTTGTTCTTTTAGACAAGCGTTTAACCACTAGACCACAGAGGTCACAAATTTAATAATGTTCGAACTTAGGGGAAGAACTAATAATAGCATTCTCGAATTATTGATGAAATTGAATGGTCTCAGCAACAAGACAGCAAAAACTAGTAAGTCCATTGTCGAATGTTTCGATCGCAAGTTGTATGTTACAAGTTGCATGTTACATATTTTTTACATCAAAATAGTTTGTTCTTAGATTTCATCTTAAAACAATTTGTGTCATTGATACATTAGACGAAATTCACAAAACTCTCCACATTCGGACATTCTTTAAATTTCAAAATTCAGAACCAGTTCTGTTAGATGTAAGATGCTTGTTTTCAACCCGGGGCTACGGGTTCGACTCCTGTTAGAACCCAATTTATTTTTAAAGGGTTCCTGTATGGACTTAAATTATCTGTAAAATCTTTCTGGATGGTTGGAAAAACTGCTGAATTATACTGTATACAATGAGTAATGCAATACAACAAACATGATACTCTTAACGATGATATCAAAACTTTTACAATAACATTTTAACAAATTTTATTGAAGTTATGTCTGTGGTGTAATAATGATAATTTGAATACATTTAATACTTATTTAAGGAAAGGTTTTTTTTTAAATGTTTTTTTGAAAATAATACAATCGTATTCTTCATAATAGAATATCGGTAGTGAAACAAAAACTGTATATCCCTTCGTCGGTCGAGTGCTAAGTATTACGGACAATTCTATTTGCTGCCGCTCGCGAGCCAATATTGTCACGGTCATAGATTTTTATTGGCGGAGGACATGTCTTTTATGTTGCAAAGGACGAGCCGATGGGGAGAAAAATGGCGGAACAGCAGAGACGAGAAAAACTGCTGATGGAATTGACGAGAGGAAAAGGTAATAGAGGATTTTTGTGAGAGAAAATATTTCGACCCGGACGACAGTCGGTGAATTCTTTCCGGAGAATTATGTAAACGGTTCTTGGGATTATTTCTTGATATGCCATTTTTATTGTTTGTCTTTTTATGTGTGCTTTTTTAGAAAACTTGAAATTTGATTTAAAAATAAAAAACAAATACATTTTTGTTTCACAAAAATATCAAAACTTTTATTAAAAGTTATTTTTCATTTTGTGAATTTTTATTCACCTTTTTGTAAATTGAGAATAAAAGAGATTTAAAAAAAAAGGAGATAAATTTTACTAATACCACAATATTTCAATGATCAAAACTTTTATTGAGCAATATATTTTTAAGTTGTGAGATATACGGAGACAATCTTACGATTATTTATATTTATTTGATTTTTAACGATCATCATCACACCATGGTCCTATAGGGGTAAAACGATCTTTACTTCATTCTACTCTCGGAACCATTTCGCATCTGCCACGTGCATACACTTCATCATGGATAATTTCCTACGAGTATTATACAAGATTTTCCCTTTTCACTCTTTCAGAATTTGATACATTTGACCATGCAACGTTTATGGGATCTTCCCAAATTTCTAGAACCTTTTTTACTTTTTTTGTAGATCATTTGTGTAAATCATTTATCACTCATTATTTTAACGTAACCGAGCACTCTTAATGTTACTTTTTTCATCTTTTGCACTGCATCTTCTTTCAGTGTGTACTCTTTCTTAATGGTCTTAATCCTTATTCAGTCATCCATTATTTTTCGTTACACTCCACGAAACACTCTCATAACATAAGTTGATATGGTGTGATATACTCGTAAAGCATACTTTTCAAGATTATTTTGTGTAGAGTTAATTCAATTATTTGCAATATTGTTTAATCACATAAATATTCATTTTATGCACAAGTAAGTTGTATAAACAAATACTGGCGAAAGAAATGAAAAACGACGTGAAAAAAGTTGTATTAAAAAGTCGTTTTGAATAATATTCTAATAACATGAAAAAAAATGTTAACACAAAATAATAAAAAAAATTCGTTACGATATTTACAATGAAATGTTTCCAATCTTCTTTGAAATTTTAACTTAATTTTTTTTCTTCCATTTAAGTACCAAAAATATGCGCCTTATAATTTAAAATCAAAATTTAATCGTTTTCAACACTTTGCAAACTGTGAAAAGTTCAGTTTACTTTTTCAATTTGTATTCCATTCCATATTAAATCTCATAGATTTTTTACGTTCTCCTTTACTGTCCATACAGTGAGACTCGCTTCGTAATTGGTAAATTTTAAAAAGCGATTGAAAAGCTCTTAATTTTAAGTCATTAATGTAACGTGTTTCATTCTCGATTTTTGTTTCTTTTCCGACATTGTTTTATTTTTCCTTGATTGATGATATCTCTCATTTATTATTGTTAACATATTTTACTCATACATTTAGAATAAATTTATGGTAGTTTAAATTAATTTTAGGACCAGCCAACTTCTTTAATTAACTTTTGTCAGCTGGGAGAGATTGCCGCGTGGCAATATGCACACCAGATTATTATACAATGAAGTGTTAAATATATAAACAAACTAAATAAAATGGGGTGGTTATTTTGCATTAATATTTTCATGTATGCAGCAGTACAAATTTGCGTCGAAATACTACAATGCCAAAAGATTCCGTGTTATACCCATACTCTATTTTACCAAGTGTAACGAGCTTTTTTTAATGCCTTTTCTGTACGTACGTATATTACGCTTTCATATTTACATTATAAAGCGATTTCAATATCTGTCGTGTCAATACAAATTTCAGTTACTGAACCTTATCCATACGCCTATACATTCAGACGCTGACTATATGTTTCAAACCTAATATATATTTTTTAATTTGATTTTTTTTAATACAATTAAGTGCTTGTTTTTTTTATTTTCGGTTTTCTATTGCTATGACGGTTTTTGATTGATCATGAGAAAAATATTAGGTGGATGGGAAGATGAATTTGTCGACCTTCTATGGTCAAAAAGTCTCCAATTCATAGACGATACAACATTTATGGCCAACAGCGAAGATTAAATAGCCAAGCTTCTTTTATAGAGTTGAAATAGAGAGCCGCCAACTAGGTCTGGATATAAACAAAGGTTCTTATCGTGGACCGATTCAAGACTCTGATAAGACGTGACTTGATAAGGAATTACGAAGAGGTCAACGAGTTTCTTGATATCTTTGTTAGCTTTAAGCGATTACGAAAAGGTCGATAACTTAAAAACGCCTTCAAAATTAAACATCAACATTGCTTTTGTTCGTCGCAGATTTCTATTTGGTATTCAGGAAGTATCTTTTATCGTAACCAACATATTCGATAAAAGGCCATTGTTGTACCTAGTTTTAAGCAACCCTGATTCCTCCCTTCTTTGAGTAAATGGATATTTCTAGATTATTCTAGGTTGGTACAAAACAGGAGCGTGGCGTGTTTTGGTAGAAGGAAACATTTTGACGAGGCAACATACGACCAAGAAACATACATTTGTAAAAATATAAAAAAGTAAAAAGAGTGCACAGCATTGAGGTGTCAGGTGTTGCTTAGAAAAGTTTGTCCACACTGCAGAAGTGTGTGTGGATCGGGACTCTTAAGTTATCAAACAGTGCACTTAATTACTTGGTAATAATTCTTGTCGATGAGGGATTACATTAGTAAGTTATGTAAGTGTATATCAGACCATTGTTTTTCGCTGCAGAACTTAAGTCAGTCTGTTATCAGATATAATAATATTTTTTTAAGCTTAAACTTAATTTATTTTTATTTGGAATTGTAAAACTCAACATCTTTTCAATATATTTTAGGAAATAAATTTTAGATCTAGCATCCAGTTTCAAATTTACCATAACTTCGGAACTTAAAAATGTTAAGTGCATTGTTACCGAAACGTCGTTGGATATATTACGTTAATATTCACAAATCTCAAAAAATGGGTAATACGAGTAAACGCTTACGTGTGTCTGCATAGGCATGAGTGAAAAATAACAGGATTATTACCATTATTCGAAATGAATTTTTTTATTTGACGACAGAAAATTAAATATTTTTTCTCGAATCGTATTTCTCTTTCGTTTAAATTGGGATGTTTAAGAGATTAAAAAGCTTTCCAAGGGATTTGTACAGAAGTACTAACATTAAATGGCTGTTTGCACACCAGACCGGATGAACTGGTGCTTCGTATTGACATAAAGTGACAATAAAACGGGATATAAGTTCAGAGTGTAGCGCTTCTCACAATAAATGGTCATTGTTTTGACTCTTCCGTTCGTTTCGACAGATTGACACAAAAAAAAATACTGCCAATGGTCCATTTTGGTTTAAATGACCATCGATTTGTATAAAAAACTGGCGTTTCTGACGAAATATGAGGTTAAAAAACATTTTCATGAAATCTTTTAGCAAGAAATACATATGATTACAAACGTACTACCTCTGTCTTGGAAATTATTTTCATTTGTCTAGGTGAATTTTCAAAGAATAAAAATATCTACTTATCGTGACTTGCCCCTGTATGATTATAAACTGCGTAAATGGGATGTTATAAAAATAAATTAGCTTATAAGCTGTTAAGATAACTATGATAATAAAGAAAAAAGTTATTTAAAATAAACTTGTTTATATTCAACGAAAATTTATCACGTATTTAAAAATTTTATATTTTTTTCTTATCACGCTGTTTCTCTAGTGAGTTAGGCAGAGTTGACAGCGAGCCAGATTTTGCTTTTTCAACATCCATGCATCTTATACAACGTAGTAGAATTAGTTGTCCTTTTTTTTTAATTGAATTTACTGAAAAATGTAGTAATGCACTTTTTGTACCCAAGCTGTTGTTGAAGCTGTCCCCTAAGATCATAATTTTACGTAGTTAATTTATCTATGAGATATAAATTTCACGAATTTACGTAAAATGTTACAAGATAACGTTTATCTGAAGAACTTTGAAAAAGATATGTCAATAGCAAAGACATAACTGAAGTTGCGAAATTCTGGTCCAGACAGGAGCATGCAGTTTCCTGTTTGGGCGAGACAACTCCTCCCCTTCGGTGGGCGGATATGACGCGAACTAAACGGTTAAGACCAGAGATAAACAAGCTTTGAATCAATATACTATAATTCAGTATACAGCTGAATAACGTATCTCTTTGATTATATCTATTCAGATAAACAATAGGCCATTCATAAAGATTTATACTGCATGGAGACTGTATTTTTATGAAATTGGTAAATTTTTCAATTTAGCATTTATCAATTATATTCTTAAATAAGATATTCTCTTTTTGTTTGAAAGAAAAAAGTGACAACAACTCCATCCGATACTAAAAGCACCATTAAATGCTCAGTTTTGGATTAACGAAGACCAAAAGGTATATTTACTTTTGACGTTTTGTTGATAGAAAAGCCATGGTGATGGAAAAGTATGAAAGGAAAATTAAAATCGATATATGCGTTCACAATAAAGATTTAAGCAAGTTGAGGAATTCTGCTATTTGGGTAGTATTTTCTCAGATGATGGAGGAGTTACTTTCTCAGATGATGGAGGAGTTAGTTAGAACGAAGTTAAGCAAATGGCAACAAAGTCAATGGGACAAAACACATAACATATACTCGAACCGGGCTGTATCTAAATCTGCTAAGATGATAGTCCACAACAGTATTTTAGTACCAACTTGTATGTATGGGAGTAAAACGTGGTAGTGGAAAAATATTTAAAAGGCCCAAATAAATGTGTACATTGAGAAAAAAACGTGTGGTAAAATTTTTTGACATATACGAAATAGAGTGATGAGAGATGAATATAGTGATTAGAGATGATTATGAACTTAAAGCTGATGTGTTGAGTTAGATTAAAAAAGCACCTTGTGATGATTTGGCATTAAGAAAAAATAAAAGAAGAAAGAGCAACGAATCAAATATGTAGTGCAAATTTGAGTGAAAGGCGTGAAAGAGGAAGCCCAAGGAAATGTAAAAATCAGAAAATCGAGAAATCGTACGAGTTGTATGAGAAAGTTCATGGATGAAGAAGAGGCGAAGGATATGTTGAGAGAGGAATGTTTTGCGCTCTGTCCTCTATGTCTACCCCGACAGGCATGGATGTATGCCTTGTTACAATCTGGGCACAGATTTGAAAAATATTAACATATATTATGCGGTCTATACGTTAATAAACATTTGAAATGATGCTACTGCATACTCGTATTTTATTTTACGTTAAAAAAATGTCATTAAGAAGAAAAATAACATTAAACACGATAATCGGCACAGATGTGCGTTAGATAGGGATATAACTGGTTTAAATTAGGGATCTAGATAAAATCAATCCAGCAATCTGTCCCTTTCTAATTGTTGTTGAATATACTGGGAATGAACAAGATGAAAATGTATGTGGTCATGTGTCGTTTGCGGATGGCCACTGCGTGGTGGCTAGTCACCTTTACAGTTTGCGTATTGTGGAGGACCCCGGCTTTGAGTGTAGTTTGGATGACGATACTATGTATCATATTTTTTTTTGGTTGCCCTTTACGTGAGAAATTTGATGTATTTGCTACATCCAATGATGTTGAGTTTCTTCTATCTCAGAACTCAGTTTTAAAATGTCTGAAATTGTTGTTTTTTGAAAAATATTTATTTTATGAACTCTCATTATAGCATTTTATGCCTTAATATTATCATACAAATTATCTTAGAGTGGGTGGATTGACTTATGAATAAACCAATTATTAAAAATTCTATAAGTGATGAAACAAGAAAGAACATGTAGTATGTTATTATAGAAAACTTTCGATTTCAATTGAAATCATATCAACAATTAAACAAATTCATGCATAAAATCTTGAACTTTTGGGAAAAAATATGATTTAGAATAACTTAATATCTATTCAATGTAAACTAAACGAACGTGGCGTAGCGAATAAAATCTTGTTTTGGGCCCAAAGTTTATGGGTCCTTTAATGTACAAAAAAGAAAACAAATTATCTCAGTTTGGTGTTTCATATTCAAACTTATTAACATATGAGTATTTCTGCTTAGATAGAATAAAGTCTTATAATTTATCTTACCTGCTAAATTGTATTGTATATATTGAAAATATTTTACAAAAAACTTTTTTTATCAAATATATTTTTAGGAGTCTTCATTTAACTTACTAAAAATTGAAGCCCTATATTTAATAATAAAATACTTCCAAAATAAGGTTGTTAACCCCTGAATAAGGGTGGTGTTTGTAACTTTTCTGTCGGGACATTTGTGCATTTAACATATTTGAAAATATATTAGAACGTGAATGATTTACGAGTACAGAAGATATACTCTGTCAAGTTTCTGTAAAATTTCATTTTATGAATGGAAATGAATTTTAATATCATATATTAACTGTATATAGTACAGTGAGCGATGAACATATTTTGGAACCACTTGTATTTTTAAATCTTTTTCACAAATAAACTTAACGCGAAAAAGATTGTCTTTTTAATATGCTAGATTTCGATCAAGTATCTCCAATTTTTAAGGAATTTTACTGGTTGAAGCGAACTGAAAGAGTAAAATTTAAGCTGTGTCTTGTGGTGTTCAAAGCTCTGAATGATTAAACGTAGGACTATATGATGGAAATATATAAATGGGATATCAAAAATATTACTATGCAAGTCTGAAAATACAGCACAAAGCCACTTGGCAGACAGAGTTGCAGGCTTTAAGATAACACGCAGCAAGATTTTGGGAGGCTGGGATCGGAGGGTGACAGTTTACACTACTTCAAAGAGTAACATTGGAACCAAGGCGCCTTTGGAGTGATCTTCGGTCACTAAACGTGGCGAAAAAAAACAAATAAATATATATCCCTTCATCATCAGCCTTTTTATCACCCTCGCATAAGGTGGAGTGGTAACATATCTCCACGTTATTATGTCCTGGTATACATTTTTTTGCATTGTGAGAAGTATTTTTAATTAAATAAGTCAAACTGGATATAGGATTCCCAAAAGAACTAGAGGACGCCATTTCGATCTAAGTGGCAGGCCTGCCAAGTAGGAGAGTCTTAAAATGTCGTAAATTATAGGCATTTGCGTAATACGTGTCAAAATCAATACGAATCATGAAGTTCTGTGTTGTTCTAGAAATAATTTCTCATGGTCAAAATAATAATTATTTATTAGAGGCGGTATTCCGACAACGTCAAAAGGATAGAAGTCTGGGCGATTTGCCGCCCTGCAGGTGTGTCCCTCTGTCGGCAACTATCCCCACTCCAGAACGAAACTATAAAAAGGCGGTCCCACATCACGGAGCGTCTCTTTCTGGACCAAACGAAGTACTGCTCGGTTCACGCCAGTTTGTTTTATATTGTAATTCTTTTAATTAATAATTACTGTCGAGCCTAATTCTAAAAGCTGTAAATTCATTTAGAGTCTAATTCCACGTCAGGATTCTCTTCTATCCAGACGCTGCTTCCTGTTACATCAGGTTCTGACCATTTCTACTTCTACTTCAATAACTCCCTGAGATCGACACGCGGCTTCCTGTTGCGTCATACTTCTATCATTGCTGATTCTACTTCGAGAGGTCTCTGCTATCGTCACGCTCCTTCTTGTGACATCGTGCTCCGAGGTCGGTTCTCAGTCCTCATTTCATCATCAAGTTCACCAACGTTCTCCAAGCGGGTTCTGGGACAGACTGCCTTTGCGTTCGTCACGCATCGATCTACAATTCTTGCCGTCCTATACTTCGCGCACAGGGGGGAATAGACACGTCAGATTGCTGGTGCACCAGGACTACTACCATTACGTCATTATAATATTGAATGTATTGGGATCATTTTTTATTGTAATTCTTTGTTGATTTCACTACAAATTTTATCTTGTTTCTTGTGATATCGACGCTCGCCGAGCGATCGTTAAAAAATAATTTTAAACTTAACCTCTTAAAGGGAAGTTATTAGAACCAGTTACTTAGTCAAATTCTACCTACTCCTACCGTGGTCATTGATCCGGTAGCGATAATAAATAATTTTGACTTAATTTATAACTGTGTTTAATTATTGTTACCCTGCCTACCTTTGGACTAATCCCGTGAGAATATCTAGTATTGTTACTCATCGAATCCTGAGACCAATGAGATCTGTGTTCACTTTCGTTTACCGCTGAGCTAACCTCGAGTTATGACTCATTCCAATATTTTGAATGTTTGATTGTTTTAATTTACAGTAATCTCAGCTAAATAAATTAAAATCGGAAAATAGTCTGACACCATGTATCACGTACATACGCCTTGCCATGCATACTCAACTATGTTTAAGACTTTTGTTCCTTTCTCTTTCCAAATGTTATACCTTTAGCAGTGTCATGATTTTGTAGACCTTACCAAACTAGTCGTACTTTTTTTTAAATTTGAAAAAAAAATCAGATTTCCTAATTTTTTTACTATTTCTATTTAGCCAAACCAACACAACATTGGAACACTTAATATTCTTTCAATCACTATTACCTTATTCGTCCTGCTTTCATTTAACTAAACTCGTATGTTTCTTAACATTCATATTCGTCTTGGCAGAATGCATAATAGAACAGTCCATTGAAAAATGACTAGCAAGAAACCGCGCTCCCTATTTCCCGAATGCAACTTACTGCATACTCCATGGAGCGCGATATTAAAGTGGAGGCGCCCATTTGTTCCCCGCATCACTTAGACTGGAGTGGGTATTGATTCATTTTTGTAAATATTGACCCGGCAAACAGGATTTTTCTATAAGGGTGTCTACATAACATTGGCGTATTCCATCTCTATTTGATATTTTTTATCAAGTATTGAATTTAAAATTGAAACACCCTAGTGAAATTCAATTGTATAGTTGAATTATTTCTGATTAAATTTTCATCAAAACAAATAAAAGCTTTGTATAATACAACTGACTACATAAACCGTCTAGTTTCAAAAGCTTCGCCTCAAATTCAAGGAACGAAATAAAATTGATTTAGTTTTTTTACACAAAGTTTAAAAATAAACTTTAAATTCTGGACCCAATACATTCCTTATACGAGTATGGTCACCAGCCAGCAATATCGAGATTGAAATCTACGAATAGTTTCACAAAGAGAGCGCAAGAACTGACGATTCCTCTGGATAATTTGCATTTTCTGAAGGGTAAAGAAAATACAGCCTGGATAGATGTTGATCATGAGAAATATGTCACATGTAGACCAACTGCTTTGGCTTACTTGGAGAGCCCTAAATTAACTCCGATATAGGGGGGACTAGAAGCAAGGTGAACATATAGTATATGGTAGACATGGTGTATGTTGAACAGAAGTAGTATTGAATGTGGTTGTGGGGCAATTTAGGGCTCACAACATATGATAGTTAGTCCAAACATCGGAACTACATGATCGGGGTTAGACTTGATGGATGTAGATGACAGGGTGATATATGTTGCCTCCTACTGGAAGCAAGTTAAATTATTATTAATTGATGGCCCGGACACGAACATACTCGTAAATTAATAAGTTTAAAAATTATTCCTTTTGTATCGCACTTTCTCTGACGATTCAATAGTAGCAAAGCATCCAAAGGTCAAAATCTATTTTGCTATTAATCCCAGTATTTGTGTGCTATTTTTATTGAGAAAATAAAACATTTAAAAAATGAATACTCACTAAATGCAACACACCAAATAAAACATGTTTTGATGCTTTTGCAGTTTTATAAGCCAACCACGTGCTGTTTGCGGAAGGTCAGGAGAATGAATAGGATCATTTCAAATGAATAGATTTTTAAATGTTCACCTAATTCTACTCTACTCAAGATAAATAATTTACATAAGCTATCTTTCTAGGCTCACTGCCTAAGAGACAACTGCCTTAAGTCCGCGAAATTTATCAAACACTAAGCAAAAAATACAATTCTGAGCTGTAGCTGCTACTCGTGAGATTTAACGAATCTTAACAAAAAATATATACGGGCTCTATTTTATCAAAAATCCTCGCGCTACGGCTTTACAAAACATAAAATGAACAAAGTCACCTGTCATACATATTATTAAATTGTCCACTTCACAATTATAATTAAAGCTCTTTTTCTGTTACAACAGAATAAAATGTTAATTTCAAGAAGATATTATCGCCACTGAATTTTTACGCCATCTTCTGCAATTGGATGTTACTCGGGGCGATGTGCTGCTCCAACTCCTAACACGGTGAAGCGGTCCGGAAATTTTCAATCGTTTTTCGATTGGTACATAATTGCCCCCGAGCAATTGATTTGGCTTCAAGGGGTTTATAAGGTACACATCTACGAGATGCAATTATATTTGCGATTTCATTCCCTGAAGTGGCAATTTGTAATCTGCTTTTAATAGACTTCGTCTGACAGTTCAGTTCACTTGTATATTGGATCGTATGAAAGTAAATTATCGGAAAATATCGTTACTTCTGTACACTTTTCAACGTTATATAAATGTGACATAGTGATTTTTCCTTAATGTTAAAATTAATTTATTTTATATTATTTATAAATATTTTTATAGAAAGGAGAAAAACACGAAATGATTGTAACTAACATATGCAATGTCTAATGTGGGTATCTGTAAAACACGAAATAATTATAACTAACATATGCAATGTCTAATGTGGGTATCTGTAAAACAAAATGTAACCAACGAGACTCGAACACGCATCTCTTCCGCTTGCCGAGCGAGTGTACTCGTATTATCATTACACCCGGCTTTATATCGTCTCTATGATTTGGTGTTTTTCTCTTTTTCAATGAAATAAAGCCACGTACGGTGGACGTGAAAAAGGAATGTGATGTCAAATTAAAATTAAATTTATATTCACTTTCTTCTTATGACTTACCATAATTCAATTCATACTGTAAATCAGATAACAAATGTATATTTGATTGAATGTTATAGAGATATCAATAATGCATTTGGTTCAGAATTTTATTCTCCACTTGTTCACAAATAAATTCAAGATTTTATAATTACATAGCATCCTACTTTATTACCACATGCTATTGCGATACTCAAATTTCAAGTTCAAGAAGAGTGTGGTAAACCAATATAAAAAGCAGTTGAAAGATCAGGAATTAATGTTACTTAATCATTCAAAAGCAGTTGAAAGGATCAGGTATTAATACTCGTATTACTTAATCATTCAAAAATAGGAGATACGCGCTTTTCAGTATTGTTGATAATAGTCATCGGAGTATCGGTTCGATTTAAGGACACCTTACTCCTCCATCGGATGAATGAAGCGGGCGTGAGTTATTTGGTGGATATTTGGCTGGGGTTGTGAGAAACAAGATATTGAGAAAAATAAAGAAGTTCACGTATATTAATGTTATCGGCCGCGTGGCTTCAGATCAGAATGGCGAATGGCGTATGTCATCTGAGGATATATGATGGTTTTGTATAAGTTCAACTTATTACGAGGTGACATCCTGCTGTTCACAATATACTTTATCAATATATTTTTTGGTTCTTTTTTCTATATTTTAATTCACAGAAATGTTTCATATGTTTCATGAATAAATGAGTTATTCCTATTTTTCATTTATTCTTATATTTCATTTTGATTATAAAATAATCGCTCAAGCGAGAACTTGTCAATAGAGAACCTTTAAATTCATTTAGTCAAAGAGAACCTTTAAATTCATTAAGTTCATTTAGTCAAAAAGTTTTACTTTCGTGCAGTCCAATTTCTTATTTTTGTAGTTCATAATAAATCTATCGAAAGTGTTATTTATTTTGCTGTTGGGATGGATATAAAATAAAATGAAATTTAACGTTTGACAAATATTTTATTAAGTATCATTTCTAATCAATATTGGAATTTAAAATAAACTCACTTCTTTGCAATAAGGAAAATGTTTATTTCTATAAATTTTTAAAAAAATACTAGTGAATTATAGTATATTTATGTATTTCTCAGTTATAATTAACTCAGAAAAACCCCATAAAAAATTAATTGAATAAGAAAAAAAAATCAGAGGTCTTCTGCGAAATGGAATCTTATGTTGAATTTTGTATTTAAAAAATACAACTAAAACTATAGTACAAGTTTTGTTTGAGAATTTATGATACAAGTCGATCGTTTTTTTTTAAAGATAACTGCAATATTTACATTTTTTTAAGTAAAAAACTTTATAATAAAGACTTAATTGAAGTTTATTAAAAAAAATAAATAAATTTTAAAAAGCGAAAAATTTTCTCGGTAAATTTTGTTAACAATAAAGCATGACACCAAAGTAAGTTTACAAAATTTAGAATAAAAGAAACAAGAAGAATGCACTTCAATTATATAAACAAGAAAAATATATAAGAGTAAACTATGAGTATTTTTCTCCTCTTTCTAAAGCTATTACTAAAAATAAAGAAATATAGGAATATAAAATACAAATTTTAAAGCTATCAAAGCTGATTCAATTTATTTGATGAATAAAAAATTGTAAATTTTCTGATCCTGCTTTTCTATATTTACAAATATTTTCAGACTATATAAGCAAAGTTTTAATGAGTCAGTTATAAAATTTATGACATTTAAACAATATATTACACGGGTAAATGATTTTATTAAAACTATTTATTATCTTATGAATTTAATTCTATCATTAAAAGTATTGCACATTAATAAATATTTATTACATTAATCAGATAGAACATTTTTAATTGCGACAATTTTCAATCACGAGTAGCATTCAAACGATAAATAAAAAAATCTATACAATATAAAATTTATACAGATTTTAACTTTCAAACAAATAATTTTAGTGAGTGAAATATAAAATTTTTTGAATTTGTATGGAAGATTACTATTAAAATTTTTGCTATTGCAGTATCAAAATAAGAATCCAGTAAATGTTTCCTATTTTCTAAAATATTTGTGAAGTTTATATTCCCGTGACTTTTTCTTGGTAATCAAGTTTCGGAGAATATGTAAAATTAATGAATTTTTTTTTATTGCTTTTAAATTGCTGAGAATTCGGTAATTAAACAGCTCTATAGAAAAAAATCACCCAACATGTTCTAATTCATAAAATAATTATGGTTTTTTTATGAAATTTACTTTCACGGGATACATATAAGAAGATACGTCTTAAAATTAAGAATCAAGAAAATGAAAAAAAGTGTAGTATAAACTCGTATATGATATGTATATAACGAGCAATATAATGATAATATTTACGAATGAATTCATTGAATATATATTTATATGTACAAATGTTTGATAGATGTGTTTTATATTTATAAATATAAACCTTATAAATGAAAAACTTAGTTCATCACTGTCAATAAATGTCATTTCGCAAAAAAACGTATTTATAGTTTTTATACTTATTATTACTTGAGCACTAAAAATTAACACTTACTAGAAAAGAAGCAGTTCTCAATTTAATAAAAAAAACATTCACTGTTCAAATAAACAATCCATAACGACTCATTCCCTATTTTCAACTTTTCAATAAATAATTTCGGATAACACGATAAATTGCTTCACAATTTGATTTGGTTTTTCACATCCAATCGACATACATTTGAGTCATTGCAGAAAAGCTTACATCAAATAAACTTTCTTTGTCAACTTCAGTAAACTTTCCATTTGACTTGGATAATCACTCGATTTTCAAAGATGCTTTCTTGTTCTTTTTTAATAAACCTATGTGTGATTAAAAAGTCTTAACATAGGTGCTGATATTTTTTGCGATAAAAACTTGAGTGTTCAGACTAGCCTCAGTTTTTATTATTTTTTGCGTGAAAATTATAAAGTCTATCTTTTTATATGGATATTCACTTTTCTCACTGGTAACATATGGAACTGGATGCACAGTGGGGTTGTCTTTGAGAAAAATGCATTTTTCTTACATGATTTGGTGGGAAAAATTAAACAAAAATACTTCCAAAATCAACGTTCATGAGTGAATTGGCGTCTTGATGAATTTCTTAAACAATAAAGGTTTCAGTCTATTTGATAAAAATATGATGGTTGCAAATACGTATATATTTGCTTCCCATAAATATTGCATTCGTCCTAGAAGTTATTATCTTTAGTATTTTTTCCTTAAAATGTAAAACATTTTTCTGTACTTTCTATAATAAACAAGTATTAACTTTTCTTTGCATATATGCATTTACTGCAGTACACACAGTTTGCAGGCTTATGTAAGGTGGCCACTTATGTGTAATTCACAAATCAAGCATAAACACACGCGCGCCAGTCTACGCCTCCGCTCGGTGAACAATAGCAATAAATTTTTCACAACTCGCGGAACTTTCTTGGGTTTCTCCGTAAACTTTTATACCTCACCCCATGTAACTATGTTTGTGTGTGGTTATTTATAACATTCACGTGTGATAATATATCCCCCTTTCGACAGATCTATGCCACCTTACGCGAGTTACATTTCAAATGTATTGTTGGTGTACAAATTTATTACGAATGCCTTAACATATTAATTTTATTTTCTTTCAATATCAATTTTTTTTGTTAAATTTGATTTTTTTAAAGTAATTTGTTTAATTGAAAATACTTTATAATAATTGAGTGATTATCCAACAAATGGGTATCCCCCGTAGGGTGGTGGGAAGTATCCAGGGAAAGCAGCCGTTTGCTGAACCGGCACTGATGCCGTTAAATATGTTGTTAGCACAGTAGGCACAACTCGCGTGGAGTATAACGTTGTGTACGCCGTTTTAGCTCCGAAAGTTAGCTTAAGGATTTTGCTTTCAGTTGCAGTTACTTCTGTTTGAGTAACAATCGGCGTTGATGTGATTTGGAATGGATTTTGTTGGAAGAGGGGATTGAGTTGTTGTACAGGCAGCGCTGGAAGTGTGCTGGTTCCGAGTTCGTATTCAGTTTTTGTAATAGTGGCAACTGGTCTTGATATTGTACTATGCACTGTACTCTGGCCGTTGAAAAATGGAATGATGTGAGATTCGAAAATTGTTTCAACCTTTACAACAGGTTTAGACGTAGTGATTACATTAGGAATTTGCGCTGCAGCAGCCGGATTCAGGAGTCGTAATAAAGCAAGCTGTTGCGCTTGTTCAGGTGTGAGTGCTGGAGTAGTCGGTGCCGGGGCTTCTGTCACTTGTTGAGGCTTTGGATTTGATGAATGGGCTTTCTTGTGTCGCGCATGACTGTCTGGGAATCTTGATTTATCTACTTCGGATAAATCGAAATCAGATCCAATGTTTGCCAGATCTAAATCAGCTGGGAAAGAACGTCTGAGCTGAGCCTCTTCGTCATTTTCATTTTCATCCCCAAACTCTAGTTCCAAATGAAGTTCAGACCCTGCTTCATCTAAACGGCTATTAAATTCATTCAAAGTTTTGCTTGGTACAAATTGGTAAACCTCCATCGGTGGCAATGTCTTTGTTGCTGTGACCAACCTTGTTACGTGGTAGGTTTGTATTAAGGTGTAGCTCGAAGTATTTACGCCATTGTAGATAACAGGGAGGATGTGAGTTTTAAGCATGGTCTGTGTGGTGCTGAAAGTTTCAGTAAGTGTTTCTAAAGGTGGCGTCTCTATGTCACCATTCAAAGCAATTGGAGGGAGTGTTGCAATACTTGAATCCAGCAAGTTATTGTCTTTATCAAAGTTTGATGCTGTGGCAAGAATGTTCTCTGTTAACGGCTCCGAGCTGCGAATTGCCGGTACTTCAGAAGGTTCGAATGACTTTTCGAAAGTGGAAGTAACGGTAATATATCTGGTGTTCTTGATTGTTCCAACCTGAAAAATAAGTTAAAAATTATTAATTAAAATACTCTTACTGTTACCACAACTCTAAACTATACCTTAACAACTCCACTTAAATATTCAATTAACGATTTGAAATTCGTTTTGTTTTGAAACTTTTACAAAATTCTTAATGTGTTATAATCGAATTTTTGAAATTTCTAAGTCATTAATAATTTTACTTAGATAAAACAAATAGAATAATTGCATTCATATTGAGTGGTTATTTTGTTTTAGTTTTTTTTTTTTCGTGTGATAACATTTTCATTTATAGGGATTTATCATAGGAGAATAAACAATAGAAATCCACAAACTGAAGGGGTTTTAGCATCGTTATGAAGTTTTACTCAAGTTTCACCGTTTCAATAAAATTATGTAAATGTTAAATTTGTTTTTTGCACTGTAAAAAAATTAAGGTAATATTGTATTGTATTGCATTTTCTTTGTATACTATACAGTAACACCTAGTGGGTTTATTGCTATGTGGCAAATTCAACCGATCTGAAAGATGGTAAAGAGACCTTATTGAAACGAGGCATAAATCGTATCATCTTAATCTGGGTTCCAACAGTAATTAAACCCGCTGCCTTCGGGCTGGAAGATAGACGTTTTATCAACTAGAAGACGGATATCGTCATTCTCTAAATAAAAACATATTTTTTTTAGTTACATTTTTTCTTTACAAGTTTAGTTATCCTATAAATTATATTATTATGTCTCATAAACTGTTGTGGAAAATAAAATTGACAAATAATATTAAACTAGTTGCAGCCCGTGAAATAGTCACGGAAGTAAAACAAATTCTACATTTATGAAAATATATATTCATAAATATAGAATTTGTTTATACGAGTACATATCATTTATACTATACGTCGTCCCCTTTTACGCCGGTTCAACAATTGTTAGCTAGGTATTTAAAATTCGTTCAGTTATCACGGACCCACCGAGATTCAAATTTCGAATTACTTTCGCAGATAATCTAAGTATTCCTCTCTCGCTCTCTTGTATTCAAAATTCAATTCTCGTATTCTTTCTTTGACGACAACCATCGTACGGGTTTTGGCCTATTTATAATATTAAATGCTACAAAAAAAGTCAAAACAAAAAAAAATACCTGGAAAGTGTACGGTGACTTGATTGTAGCTATTTCATAATAGATGTCTTTGAAGTCTGCTGGTGTTGAAATCTCCACTTTGATTGTTTCAATTGGTAATGGTTTATCGATAGAATTTTCATTTGCATCTTCATCGAGCAAAGAACCTGGACCATTATGAGAACCTGACAACTCAAGATCGAGATTGTCCGACCTCGCTTGAGGATTGACATCGTTGTTTTGGGGTTCATCAGGAGAAGAAGCTGAAAGTGGTGTTGTGGGTTCATCAAAACCAATAATCTTCTTAATTGTTACTCTTGGTTTAGGTGTCGTCTTGTATTGCCATCTACCTGGAGTGCGGTTGAGTTTGAATTTGTAAAGGCTGGTAGTTTGAGTGCTGGGAGGTTCCACTGCTGAAGCCTGGACCTTAGGTTTGTAGCCTCTGCGGGTGTATCCGTCTGAAGGTTGTGTTGCTGTGGCAGTTGATTTGAAGGATCTGCTGGATTTGTGGCGCCTGTTGCTGTACGTTGCTGATGATGGCTCGCTGAAAACAGACACGGTGGCCAACTGAGCGGCTTGAGAAGAAGATTTGCCATATCGATGACTGAAATAGAGAAATGCAAAGACAGTCATTGAGTGCATGGTGCGACATTTAAAAAAATAATCAAAAGGGTGCTCCAAAGAGTGTTTTTTTGGTATGAAGTTTTAAATTAGAAAATATAAAATTTACCATGTCGGGTTCAACATATTTCAATAAGAGAGAAGAAAAAGATAAGACCAGAAACAATGATATACCTGAAAGTCCTTTGTGGTCCGTTTCCGTGGGTTTTGCTTTTTTTGTTATTAGAATGACTTCTATTCGGAGGCGATTTGTAGTGAGACTCTTCATCATCGTTAGTTGATATATCTTGTGCCCTATATCTGTTTTTGAAATTCCCACCTGGAATAGCAGGCCGTCTGGATGGACGAATAAGGTTTGGACTTGATCCGAATAGATTTTCAAGAGGCAGAGATGTTTCCTCACTAAGAGATGCAGCTGAAGTAGGCTCTAAAGTAAACCTATGATTTTTGGCTAAAGTAGGTGCCGCAGTTTTGAGAATTCTCAGTGTAGGGGATGCAGCAATTTTGGGTTTGTGGCCACTGCCTTGGACAACATGGCTGGTACTATGTAGAACTTGTGCATATTTTCCAGAAATAATAGTCCCAATAACACTTGTTTCATGAACTGTGGTTACACCATCTTTGACAAGTGTTCCTCCCAATTTTGTTACAAGTCCAAGAGGGTGGTCATCATCTTCTTTGAATTTTTGAGATGCTGGAACATTTACTCGAGGTTTGACTGCATGTTTTGGCTTGTGGCTTTTAGAAGGCCTCAGATTGATAACTTTGTATGTTTCTTCTACTACTTCAGATGGTTGTCTTGAAAGAAAATCATATTCAGGCTCCCCAATATTGTTTGATACTAAAATTGGTGGATCGTCTTCATCGTTTGAAGAAGACAAAATTTCAACTACGCTAGATAGAATGGGTTGAGTAGCAACAGAGCTTGGAGAAGGAGCTTCTACTATCTGTACGTGGCTTGAGAGAATCTGGGGAGCTGATTTGATTACTGAGGATGGCCCAGAACGTACTTCAACCTTAGTCAATATTTTAGGTGATTCTTTAACTTCGATTTTAGAGTGTAAAACTTTTTTTGGTGCTGCTTCGACAATTTTTGATGGACCAGCAACAACATCAACCTTTGTCAAAATTGCTTTTTTTTCTGGAACTGAAGACGATGTAACCAAAACTTCAACTTTGCTGGATACAATTTTGGGAGCTTCGTTAACAACACTTGATACTGCTTTTACTACATTTACGATGCTTTGAGCTTGTTTTTTAGCTTCAGGTTTTGATGATTCACTCACGATTTCCACTTTTGATGAAACTTTGGGAGACTCAGATTTAATATCTTTTTTCTCTGATGACGGTTTTGGAATAGGTTTTGTTGGCTTAATTGGTATTACAGTATCTACGTTTTGCTGAACTGGGGATGGCTGTGTTTCAATAATCGGTTTTTCTTCAGGTTTTTTCTCATCTGCAAACATATAAAAAATCGTTTTTTTCTAGTAAGCTTAATTGAATGTACGTTTTGTAAGTAAAGGTTATGGAATTTTTAAATAAGAGGAAGTATTTGTTTCGTCAAACATATTCAGGAATTAAAAGTAAAACTTTCTTTATTTGTTTCAACATGTATTGTTTAAATAAGTTCATTATCAATTGAATGTGTTTTTTATGACCATAAATTTAAGAAGTTTTATAATTTATTTTTAACTGTAAATATATGACTGTTATCATATAGCACGATAATAAGATATCAATAAGAAAATATTTAATATTACACATTTGTTGTATACAATTCAACCCGGTGAATTCATGGTCATGTAGCAATATCTTCCAACAAACCAAAAAGGTGCCAAAAAAGTCTTAAGTGTCAACCTGAGTGGACCCATTTTTTAAAAATCTGTATACTAATGTATATCGAATCTACAACCGCCGAGTTAAAATATAGACATGTTAACACAAGTTGAAAAATACACATAAGTAAACCAATATCATATGATATACACTAAAAAATGTTCAGTTTACTCAAATTATACTGATGCATATAGTTGGAAATACAATTGGATAATAATTTATCAAATGTATTTTTTTTAAAAAGAACAATATTTCTTTTGAAATTTCAGAATGTTACTTATGTATTACCAGGAGAAGGTGCTGATTGAGGACTAAAAACCATAACAGTGTTGCCAATTGTGGTAGTGAAGTCCAAAAATCCATAAACAGTCTGCGTTGTCAAGTCCACTCTGGGTGCTTCATTGACGGGCGGGGCGGCAACGGGGTGCGCGGAGTCCACGTACACCGGTCCTTGGGCGGCAGAAATAGCCACTGAAAATATAAGAATAATAATGATTAAATATTATATGTCACCATATTGCGAGCTTATTTAACAAGAAAATGTTCTAGATTATATTGAATGTAAACAAAGAAATACGTAAGAAACTCTGACAGAAAGCATAAGAGAAACTTGGGGAAAAATGCTAAAAACTAGTGCCAATAAATCTTTTATCTAGGTGAAAGAGTTCAGTATAATAATATATGAGAATAAGTATCGCAACAAATAAATCTTCAGACATTGTAATAAAAGAGAGTTACTTATTGAAAAAAAATTAAGATCCTTAATTTCCATGGAAACTTTTAGAGATATAAATTTGAATAAAAAATACACCAATATAACAAGTGTTTGCAAATATGAACATTATGTTTTTTTTTACTCATTTTTATCATTTTGGTGTTATAAATTCTTTAAACTCGTTACTTTTGCCCGCATTGGTGATGATTCCTGCACTGGTGCTAACATTTCTAATATATGGAATTCGAATAAAAAATCGAAATTATTCTAGCGATGGGAAAATCTTAGGATTTAAAAATATATATTCAGAACTTCTTTTACAAACGAGATAATTTATTAGACAAGGGTAGAAATGTAATTGCAATTTCTTTTGAAAAATGAATTATGGGTTTCGTTCTTTTGAAATATAAACATTAAACGACGTAATTTTTTTAATCTTTGCTATATGCTTTTGCGAAGTATTTAAAAGTATTAGAATATATTATTTGAGCTTTCAAGGAGGTATTTATAGTACGAGTATAGTCAACAAATATAACAACCTTTAAGCCAAAAATGAGTTCATCATTTTATTTTACACTTCCTTATAATTAATTGTTAAATTTATTACTCTTGCTAGAACTAGGATACCTGGTTGAAATGAGACACGAGTTATATTCGTCAGACATGATATCATAGGTCTCGTGAAGAATGCAACTACAAAAGAATCACGAATAACTGCATATTACTGAAGAACAGGAAGAAAAATCACGTTACTTCACGTTTCTTAGAACATTAAATCATCGACATCCTTGTTTGATAACGTTAATCAAAATATTGTGGGAAACTCTCGATAAAGCAACTAAACGAAACAAAAAGATAAATCTGAAAATAATGAAGATTCTCGCAAAATATACAGCAGTAATCTCAGTATCTAATCAACATGAATAAACATCGTGAAATGTCAAATTAATGTTGCATTTGTAACAAAATGCTTCCATGATGGTTTTAATCACTCGCTAAGCCATTGCAAATATTTACCCTTGAACCTTGTGAAACAATATTGACTGCGAATGCACCAAGCCTTGGATTCGTGATATATTGTATTCGTGTTATTAAGATATTTATGTTATTACATATTTTATGTGGTGATGTATTTACGACGTTTTCGACATTTAGGGCAAGAAATAGTGTCATCGACATGGGGTTTCCTTAAATAACATACTTAAGAGCTCAATATAAGAAAAGTGTCTACATTATCTTGTTAAATTGACCTTTTATGATTGTGTTGGTTCTTGTAACAGAAATAAAATGATGACATTGTATACGCCTGTGTACATTAGAAAATACAGCGGAAAATTAAGTTCGCTAATTATGATACAAGATTGCTTGCAAATAAAATTTTATAATGATGGTATATATTAAAACAGTAAGTATCAATCATTGATGGTATAAATAAATATAAGCGCATGCTCTTCAAAAATTGTTTATTGATTTGAAAAAAAAAACATGCGAATTTTCGATCGACTCTACTATAACTGCTGTTAGTTTTAATTTTGATTGGAAAATACTTTGTGGATTTCTGTTGGATTATGAGAGTCCTCAAAAAGGTTAAGCGTACGTTAAATATATGTATTTTAATTTGATATTTCCTTGTATAAAATTACTTAAAAAACCTTTTTTAACACATTATGTATTTTTTGTCCATATTTGGCTAAATCGAAAATTTATAAAACGAAAAAAAATCTTTCTAAAACTCTTCAAAGAACTATGTCATATGGATGTTACTAAGGTTTTAAACATGTAAGATGTGTTTTTAAGATTTGCTAAGAATAAATACGAGTACGTTAGTAAAATACGATATTCTTAAATTCTGCAATAAATTGAAACCATGTAATCCAATACTTAATGTATATTTGTACTTACTCGTATATGACAGAAGCTCTGTTTAGTAATTTGATTATAAAGTATGGTACTATTTTATCTCGTTTTATTTTATTACAGGTTTTTTGATCTTAATGAAGTATCCAATACTTATAAAAAAGAGATACATACAAAAAACTAATTCATATACATCTTTAAAAATTAGGTTTTCCGCCTTATAAATTTCAATGTCAATATGAGAACAAGAATTTATTAAAGCTGTATATTGCAAGTAAATCGAAACGAGTTGAATTTTTTCTTGTATGACTGACGTATTCTTATACTCACGGCAAATTCGTTAAGCGCCTCAAGACATCACGAATTTGAGTTAAGGCCAATGTTATATTACATCACCTTGACGGCTATGTCAAGTATCAAACTTTTGTTTCTTTCAATACTTTATCTTGATTAAACGCTATTGTTTCTATGCCAACAAATTACTATAATTATGAACCATGTAAAATTTTGTTTAAACCCTTTGTTCCTAAAATAAAACATCGAAAGGATATATCAGACATGCGAATTTGATAAGGTTACGCTTTAAATAAACAATGCAGCATTTGAATGAGTACCAGTTCATTAATGAAAACGGTAACCTTCTGTGTTTTTGTGGAACAACATTATTATTTAAAACATGACTTAAATTATTCAGGATCAGTCAATTTTATAAGATGAAAAGTTAGAGCAACGATTAATTTAAAATATACCGAAAACATATTTATGGCGAGATGAATTCATACGTTTTTAATAAAAAGTAAATTGTTTTAAATCTTTCATGTCAATATATTTTTTTTATATATACGTCAGTAGAGCTTTCATATCCACGATAAAATAAGAACATTTATAACAAAACAAATAAAATACATTTTTATCAATACTAAACAAGTAAGTTAGAAAACACATTTTTCAGCTTTCGATTAAAGACCACATTAGAAATATTATCTTGATGTAGAAGAGAAAACTTATGAAAGAAATTTGCCTTGAATAGGTTGACAAAAATATTAAAATATCCATATATATTCTATTAAGGTAGTATTTTCTGAGATAATGAAAGAGTTAACGATATATATTGAACAGCGTATAGCGATACGAAAGAAAGTCAATGGGCCACCAAAACATAT
>OX463842.1:24824729-24892605 GCA_949825065.1 Odontocerum albicorne | reverse complement strand
CAAATAACCACAGCATATCGAAATAACAAACCATCAACATCAGAGACTGATTCCGAAAAATACTTTGGCACTTGTACTCTACCTTACATCAAAGGGGTCACAGACAGTCTTGGTCGAACGCTCCGCAAATTCAAGATCCGCACTGTATACAATACAGACTGGAAAGTGAATCAGTCACTGCCCCATCCTGTTGACAGAGTGGACAACGAATTTCAAGGGGTTTACGAAATTCCCTGCGACGACTGCGATAAGGTGTACATCGGACGTACCAACCGGAAAGTCAGCACCCGTATTGAAGAACACAAAGTTGATGTACGCAACAAAAAAATCACTTCAACTTTGGCTCTTCACAACATGACGGAGGGTCATAAAATTAATTTCAGTAAAGCTAGAACCATCATTAAGACCAATAATGAATCTCACCGGATACTATATGAAGCCATCAATATAAAGAAGAGAGATTTTGCTATGAATCTTCGTGAGGAAGCCCAAAAATTACCGAAAACCTATCATCATTTGTTACATAATATACCAACTCTGAAAAAAAGTACCAGCGACAAACAACAAATTATCTGTGCCCCAAGTAACCAAGCAAACAATCAGCACGACACAGAAACTAACGCCTCTACCGATGACCAGGGTAACCAAGGTATCCAAGGTAACCAAGGTAACCCAGGTAACCAAGCTAACAATCAGCGCGACACAGAAACTAACGCCTCTACCAACCAATACTCGAAACAATCAGTAAGAAAACGACGAGCAAACCGAGAGGTTATCCGTCAAAAGTCTGAAGATGAGTACCCAGGTGTACTCGAAACGTCACATAAATGACAAAGTACGCGATGTACCCGAAAATAAACAAAAAAAAAATATGTATATATATATATATATATATATATATATATATATATATATATATATATATATATATATATATATATATATATATATATATATATATATATATATATATATATATATATATATATATATATATATATATATATATATATATATATATATATACAATATATATATATATATATATATATATATATATATATATATATATATATATATATATATATATATATATATATATATATATATATATATATATATATATATATATATATATATATATATATATATATATATATATATATATATATATATATATATATATATATATATAAATTGTTTTAATAGAAATACGAACTACATAATACAATTACACAATAATGCAAAAAATCAAAAAGTGATCTCGTTCCTTAATCACAAATTTTGTATATTTGTTCTAAATATAAAGATACTTAGCTGAAACATTTATTATCTACTCGTATATTCATATCATTACACAAACTTAACTCCTAAGCTATCACATACTCATTTCCAGCCGCATCATAATCTCAACAAATATATCAGAATCATGTCCAACAACTCCTTATCGCACGATTTACATTCACATCATTATTTCACTCATATCTATATGGAGACCTCCAAAAACTCCTCACTCCTCGCTCGCTCATTGTCAAAGAGCCACCTTGTTACATATCTTTTAAATTTGAAGGCGCAACATTATTAAAACAACCATTTACCTTCAGGAATGTGTTGTGAATTCTTGGCGTTATTTTTAAAATTTTATGCATAATTTTCATTGGTGAACCATAATCATTTATTGTTTTTATTTATGTTTTATGGACAGTGATGAATAGTTGTCAGGACCAAAACCATAAATTGATTTCAAATATTGATGTAAATATTCGATGTGGTTGTAATCTCAAAAACCACTCGAAAATTATGTTCAATAACTTTTCGATTTAGTCATATACTCGTACATAGATTAACTCGGGATTAAGCAAAATAATTTCTTTGCAAATTGTTCAAAAGTTTACATAAATATATAATTTAATGAAAGATGTATTATAATGTGAAAGTGTACAACAATTTTCAAATAAATAAAACATAATTAAAATATTTAATTTGACATTGTCAGGTCACGCACGATCGTCTTGAGTTAAAATTATATATGTAAGATTGTATTTTCTGTAAGGATTCCTGTCGACGTGTTCAATTTGCTATCACAGCGAATGTTAACTTGATATTTATTGTAAACGCGGCATAATTAACAAGTGAATGCCTTTTTGAATGTGAAGCATTATTATCAGTTATCAAATTTACGATCAAACGCGTCTAAGAGGTTAAAATGAGGTTATTCTGGTGAAATTTAAAGGTCACAATGGCGTAACATATTTTTTTGTAAGGTTATTTCCATAATTATGATTAAAAAATATTGCATGAGTATATTTTTTTAATAACACCATAACAATGAACAAAGTTTTGTTTGTATCATCATTTTAATCAGTGATTAAAACATCAAAGAAATGTTTTATTTAGGACTATTTGTATTTGCAAAAAAATAATTAGTGACTTCCAAAAATATTTAATCTGAATAATAAAATATACATTAACAAACATAGTATGCAGGCTTAATATATTGTATTTTAAATGCATTCCCTACTTGTTCCATTAAAAGTCACTTAAAAGCATCACCCCCGTAACCTAGTTGTTAAGACACCTGTCTTTCAATCCAAGAATTGAGGGTTCCCATTGGTACCGAGGTTTTTGAAAAATTGTTTCTTTCTGCTTTACACTTGGCGCTTTTTTTTAAATATTTCGGGTAGATTGGACGGCAATAAACCTGTCAGGTTGTATTGTCGACAGCGAAAGCGCAACACTATACAAAAAAGGCATACTGGTCGTTGATATTATGCACTGATTTTTTTTGTAACGAACAAAATTTATGTTTTTTTTTACTTTACTTTAACGTAATTTATTAGGTGCATCTTTAAAGCTGCCTTATTTACATATAAAATACAAACCATTCTTCAAATGAAAATTTTATGAGTAGCGGTGTATAACTCTTAAGCAAATTTCTTCTAACATTTCTTCAATCTATGTCTGGATCAAAACTACAAATAAACGGATGAGACATTATCCAGCATCGATATTTTTTACTCTTTTGATGCCTTTAATAAAAACTTTAAAATGTGTAACATGTATGAAAATCGCTCTTAAAAACTTTTTACTTATTTCAAGAACTTATTGAGTATAATGTGAGGGCAACATTTGCATATTGATGACAGGAACACATCTTAATTGCTCTTCCTATAATTTTACCACGTCTGCAAAATTAGCACCTCATAGATACCGAGACACATTCTCGTAAGCACCATTTTATATGAGAGCCGTGCATCCATTAGCATTAATATGCATTTCCTCGCAAGCCCTTACGGATCACTTAATTTAATTATTGGTTTTACATATACTCTACTCTAGTGGAAATGAATAATTAAAACTTTGCGAATTTACAAATTTTCCAAGAATTTTGCATGATAAGGTTAAAGCATTATTTGAGTCCATAGAAATTAGTTAGTAATAATACAGTAATAAAGTACTTAGCATTTTTTTAATTGATTAAGTTTTTATATAAATACTCATATATATTTCAGATTTCAAGGAAAAATATATGAAATTTGTAAACACAAAGAACCAGATTAATATATAATAACCGTGAGGATATTTGATTAAACTGTCTTTCATACGTATAGAAAAGAGAAAGATTTTCCTATCACGACACACATTTTTCGCCTCCTCTATATTCAAACACCTTTTTATACATCTCATACTATCAATATGCGTTATTCGTGGATTCGGTGAAAAAAACAACAGGTACGTAAAAGTGTTTTTTTTTTAAATGAACAAGTCATATTTGTATATTTAAATACTGCAAAATATATAGAAAGTTTTCTTTTTGATACGTGAAAAATAAAACATCACACAATACAACAACTTTACGAAGGTAAAACGACGAAAATTGTAATAAATTCGGTAATACGGACTTATATTTGTCATGAATTTAATCTTTCCCGACTCACATACCTAGGAGCAATTTCTTTGTTTTCCCCAACAAACAATAAAGTCGTCTGCGCAGCTTATTATTTAATTTAAAACTCGGAAATGTGCAGACGCTTTCAAATTTGCGATGCAACTTCACTCTCGTGTTGTATGATTATCATTTTGAATCGGCGACAACAATGCGAGGGTCTGGAGCAAAAGCGTTGCGTTGGTTAACAGTTATAGTTTTTATTAGATCTAAAAAGAAGTTTCCTTCTTCATCAAGATATTTCTCTATAACTTTCTTTATGGTATATTTGTTTTTATTTTTATTTAACAAAGTAATATATTGTACAAATATTTGTCAAGGCTATATATATACCTGTATACAAATTTATGACTTAACTAATCTTATTTATACGAGTATATTATAATTTATGAACTTACGTTATCTTATTTTCCTACATGTCATTTTATTTTTATTTTTTATAATCTTAATATTTGATTTCTTAGAAATAATTAACACCTACATACTACTTATAAATAGATAACAATTCTTACAACTAATTATTTAGCAAGAACAAGTCCACTCATTCAGGCTACTTGTATTCCATCACATTCACAAATTTATGGTTTAATGTAATGATTAATTATTTTTTTAAATTTGAACAGACGTACAAAAATAATGTGCCCTTCAGAATATTTTTTATTATTTAAGCACTCTACGACCCTGTGCTTAAGTTGATAATATACTTTACTTCCGTTCGGGGGGTTTGGACTCGATTTCCGATAAAACTCAACAAAAAAAAAGGGTTTTAGTCTGTTTAAAGAGTTCGTTTTTCAACAATTCTCTCACATAAGTACGTCTTGCTTATTCACGAACGATAGCGTTGTTCTATTACTGGAACCGAACGTAATAGTGTCTCCTGGCCACGCTATCAATATGTTGGAATTACTAATACGAATATGCCGAAGGGTACGAAATAAAAGAAAAAATATTTGAGCTTTTATTAAACATGATAACTATTTCTTCGCCTTTAACGCAAAAAATCTAGAGCCTTCATATGAGTATTTTGAACCCCTGAATAAGAACGGGCCAGAAATAAATATTTTTAGATATCACGTAATTTCGCACATAGTTCCCCCCACCTGGTTGTTCTTTCCACTGGAACCCCATCCAATATCAGACTCGATGTTCAGGATTTCACCTTAACCAATCTTCTGGGGTTAATCATAGAGACTATTTAGTGGGTACACTTAAAATTATTTAAATTATGCAAATGATACATTTTTTTTCATTTTAACATCTCATTTATCGATACGTTCATTCAAAGTTTACAGAAACAATTTACCAAGGGACAACTTTAAGAATATCAAAATATTACGGGGAAAATATCATTCTTCGTTCGCAAGTCACATTAAATTTACGCCGCGGATTTACATCCACTTAGTGTCAACATCAGCCCAAAGTTGCTGAGAAGCATTAACAATAACGGAAATCCAGACATTGCACCAACAATTTGACGAATACGACGTTTTTTTTTAAACGCGTTTTTAACTATTCCTATTTATTTTTCTTACTTCTTACAAAACTATTTGTAGATTAACAAAATAATCATATGCAAAATGAAAAAAATATTCTTCCATACTATGGATGTGTTGTCCAGAAACTGGTTTCGTATTTCATGGAAAGATGTCGATTGAACAAAGTTTTAATGGGTTACTTAATTTTAAACGTGCTGAATATATATTATAATGAAAGGCAATAGTTTAGCGCATTTTTTTGGCCATTGTTTACCCAAATTGTTTGAGCGTTTTTTTTTGCGTTCTGTATTTGAAAATGGAATGCAAAAAAATAGTTTTTTTCGGTCCTTGATGTTTTTTACCCCCGCAAAGAAAAAATGCGACACAAACAAAAAAAAAAGTGTATGGACAGAGTGCGGTGACGATTGAATAAGCGAATTTGTGTAAAATGTGGTTTTAAGAAATTCATAATCGTAATACGACGCAAAAAAATACATCTGATGGCAACCAAATCAATGCGTTGATCGAGAAAAACCGGCGTTCTACTACACAATAGATTACTGAGATACTGGCAATATCAAAAACCAACGTTCAATGATTGAATACAACGTTTTTGTCTTCATTTATATTGATAGTCATATAACAGTCGTGTTTTTATTTTAATACGCCTTTAAAATATTCTGAAAATGTATAACTCTTTCGTTGTATACAATATGACCCGGCAGACTTAGTCATATTGTATATAGCTCTTTCGTTGTATGCAACATGACCTGACAGACCTATTGGTATGTTACTATCTTTTCCAAATAATAAGAAAAACAAATATGGAGACCTTAAATATGAACAAAATAGAAACTCTTTTAAAAAAATTGAATACCAATTGAAATCTAGCCCGTCATCCTCACACTAATTAATAGACGGGTGTTTGTGCCACGGATGTTGTCGCTATAAAATATTGTTCCTAAATAATATAAAACTAGCCCCATACTTTGACAAAAATAGTTCTTTTTTAATCTCATTACTCAAAAACAGAAAATAATAACGTGAAATATATTCAGCGGTCGACTGTCCCATGCTCTATGTGTCACCTCCTCAGGAGGCTTGGCAGCCTTCGTCTTGTCACGTGTGTATTATTTCAGTTTCTTGGATATAAGGAAGACATAGCCAGTCCTTACTGCTTAGGACGTGTTTCCTAAATACTCGTATACCCTGCACAAACATGCTTTCTTTCTTCATCCAAACATATTTTATTTCATTCTACATGAAATATTGTGTACGCCGTAGCGGTTGTTCGCAAAATTATTTTATCCACTGAAAGTAATACGAGTGCATGCAAAATGATAATTTTTATTTCATAAACAAAAATAGAAAAAATATCAAATAATTTTTAAACATTTTTTTTCAAAGTCCAAGCACATCCCAAATAACAACAAGATACTTAAAATAATCAAGTAACATATGTACGAGTCTTTATAAGATAGATTAATAGGCATTAAAAACCTTATAGAGGTTTTGAATGAGGGAGACTAAAAAACGAAAACACAGGATTGTCGAAGGGGGAATGGCATCTAAAAGTAGTCAAATATTACAGGAAACGACGAGGAGAGCAGGAGTAGAGGGAGATCCCCTAAAAGAAGGACCAACCAAGTGCAGACTGCGACTGGTTTAACATTGGTCGAGATCCGCTTCCTTAAGGGAAGTTTGCTCTCTAAAAGGCAATATACAAATTGTCATTTTACTATATTTTGTTATAGACAATTGTAAAAAAGGAAAAGTTTCTAGCTCGTCGAAATAAAACATATTTTTTCCCGTATCAGATTTGACCAAATATCACAAATATAATAATAAATTAACGCAATAACTTATTCTTCATATGGAATACACAGATTTATTTATAGAAATATTTTTAGTTTAATCATAATAAAGGAAATTTAATAAATGCGCGAAACATTCCTTTCCCAGAAAACTCGTATTCTACGAGATGCAAGTTCCAAGAAAATTAGATGGCTTGATTCCAAAGAAAGCCGCTGGAGTTGGTTTTTGTTTTGGTGCGGCAAAGCAGGAGTATGCGATGTATTGGCAGCTGTCTGACGTTTGCTCGATTGAATTATTAATTCGGTTGGCGGCCCTGGTAGAAATAGCTCCACTTCCTCTTAACTTCCTCAAGGAAGGAAATTTAATTATGGGAACGTCTTTGTTTATCGAAAATAACTCACTTTTATGGCTCTGCGTATTTTACTTTCAGGATATTTAAAATGTCTCGAGCCTTGAAGATTGACGTTATATTATTATTATGAAAATTAATGCTAAAAAATGACAGTTTATTTTCATTAAACTATTCAAAACTTTGGATTTTTCGATCCAATTACTGTTCGAAATAATGTTAACAAAATCAAATTTCATGATAAGCATATGAAAAGTTTTTATTGTCAAGTTGATTTGAAGACATAATTATCTGGAAATAAGCTAACTACGTGTAGTTTAGTATTATAAATAAATGCATTTTTTAAAGATTGTCATTATTTTTGGAAATTACCAAGTTCCTTTGTACAAAAAAAACTGTGTTGATAAAAATGGACATTGATTTATGCAACTCCTGGAATACAATATTAGAAACAAATAAATAACTACGATAGCTCATTAAAAAAAAAGTTGTTTTCTGTAGCATCATATTTGAGCATTAAAGAATTTTTTTTATAATTTATTCATATGTTCAAAAACGTCTTCACAATTTTTTATACATATTTTTATTTTATCTGTTTTAATGCTGACAGTATTTGATTATTTTATACGTAAATTCAGGCCGAAAAATAAAAATAGTAACTCATAAAGGGAAGTTAAAAAAAAAGAAAAGAGAATTGAAAATACTGTTATCTTGAAAACTTTGACACGATTAGCTCAATGATCTTACGTAAAATTAATTATTTGAAAATAAAACACTTTTGAATCCTTTTAAATATTGAAAAACTACTTTTTATTAAAAACATCATAAGTTTTGATAAGTAGGTTTAATCTTAATATTTTTTGATTATTTTACAACACTAAGCCACTTTTCAATTGAGTCTTTCATATTTAAAATCGAATACACCTTCAAAAGATGAGGCCAAAATAAAACTGACAACATAAATTATGATTATTTTATTATGTAGTATGTAATTTGGCTATTTATCACAGTTTGAAACAAATAAATTAATACAAACTATTGCCGTTATAACTCATGGTCGCTGATAATGTGGAGGTCGCAGGAGAAAAGAGAGAATACCTTTGACTACCACGCTCTTCGAACAGCACACCACTGCGAGTACTGGTGAAGTATGTGCACTGTTTACAGTAATCTCAGTGTGATTTCCAAGTTACGGCACAGAAGATAATCAAGTTATAAAATTAACAAAACCAATTAGGGCTTCGATCGAGAGTATTACGACACTAGAAATTGTTAACATATTGAAAATATCCAAACCAAAGTCCAAGAGGAATTGACATCTATAAATTTAAATTTTATCTTTAAATTTGACCTGAATATACGATATTATTTTCCGGTCCTCACAAATCAAAGCTAAAATAAAATACAAAATAATTAATTGTAGTAGAAATGAGTATAAGAAGTAGAAATGTTAGCGGGATATTCTTATTTAAAAACATATTACGGAACACAACTTTTATCTCAATATGCATTTCGAACATAAATAGAAGAAACTTATCAAGCTTATAAGGCTTTTGTGTTAGTGCGATTCGCTTTGAAATTCCGCTATCTTAAACTTGGCGGAATAGAACAGAAACATATGAAAACTATTTTATTACTAGATGCAAATATTAAACAACGAAAAGTTCTTTAGCGAAGTAATAACTTTGGTTTCTTCTGATATAAAGCGCTTTGGATATATGTATAATATATTCGATGTTGAAACACAAAATTCACGTATAACATTGTCCACGTACACTAACCTAGAAAATAGCTTTAGTGGAGCTGTGCTATGAATGGTTAGTTGATTAATGCACTACACGTCACTTGGCCATGTTCCGTACTGCCAATACGATAATAGAGATGCACTATTTGTAAACCGCACCGAGTGTACAGCATACGTGTTTCAGTTGCTGAAAATGTAATCACAAAATTGTATTATGTTGAAAAGTTACTTGTGAAAAGCACCTATTTCAAATAAAATTCACATATCAAATTAATGTTGTTTTCTCTACATGCGATGGAAATTGTTCATTGTACAATACATTCAATGTATAAAAAAACCACACGCATTATAAAATGCAATAGAAACACTTGATATTTAATTATGACGGTTTTTTTACAGAATAATGTCAAAACTAATAAGAAAGCTCTGTTTAGAAATACAAAATTATCTCAAGAGCGCATTGTTTATATATTTTTTAAGTCTATTAAGACAACCAAACACTAAGTATACGTAATACTATAACTCTTCCGATATTTCGGTAGATGTCAAGATTATAATGATATAAGCATGACGATCAGTCCACAATGGGTTCTTTAGAAAACACTGAGACAGTTTTCGACACCCGCTGTCTCTAGTAGGCATATACTTTAATCTAAAGATTATAATGATATAAGCATGACGATCAGTCGACAATGGGTTCTTTAGAAAACACTGAGACAGTTTTTGACACCCGCTGTCTCTAGTAGGCATATACTTTAATCTAAAGATTATAATGATATAAGCATGACGATCAGTCCACAATGTGTTCTTTAGAAAACACTGAGACAGTTTTCGACACCCGCTGTCTCTAGTAGGCATATACTTTAATCTAATCTAATCTTTGATATATACAGTTTAAAAAGCTTATAGATTAAAATAATTTTGAAGACAGAATAATAAGAAACAGTAAAAATATATTAAAAAACATACAAAAAAGGTAAATCTCTCTTCCTACTTCCTATGTTGATACTCTCTTCAGGCGGAATCGAAATATCAAAGTAATGCGTTGTTCTAATATGCAGTTCCACAAAGTCAAGGCCGAAACCTTTGTTGAATTATCAAATACGTCTTCAGAATAAATTACAGCCAAAATGAATTTTTTATTAAATAACATATATGAAAAAAGGTAAAATCACTACTTTCACCATTTGGAAAATAAGTCGTTAAAAACCAATTTGCGATAAATCATTCAAACTGTAACACTGACATGACAATGAATTCAATGAAAAAATATTGTGTTGCATTTTAATATTAATTCATGTTTGATTGTTAAAACATACATTGTTTAATTAGTTTAACAGTTGTTTGATATTTTATTTTACTAAACAAATTATTAAATGACTAAAATTCTAATTTATCAAAAATGTAAGCATACGTCATTACATAAAATCCGTCTTGAGATAGACAAAAAGAACATAGTGCCAATCTTATCTATAACGACATACTTTCTTCTTCTCTTCCACTACCATTAATCTTTGCATAGAGTTCCGGCTGTTTTTCTTACTTCTCATATTTCCGTCTTTCAAAGTTACATCCACTTGGTCAAATCAAACTTATTTGATCGCTTACTTCCACGAATTTCACTCATGCAATACAAACATTTGTTCAAATAATTGAATTGACAAAAAATGTAACAATTTTCGTATCAATCACTGTTTGCTATTCGCAAAGATTTTACGATTGAAAAGACAATAAACTAATTTGCATTTTCGAAGTTTTATATATAAGCTCTATAGAATTAGTTTAGAAAAAAATCGGTGTAAATAAACTGGCTTGAAGTTCCTCAATTTGAATGCTCAGTGAGCTGACCACTTAACTCAAACCGGTGCTGGTTTCAGCGCTAAGCAAATCTTTGTCTTAGTTTAAGCAAAGCTAGCTTCGGGCGAAACTTGTCCACCTAACTTATTCGATAACCGTGAAACTTAAACAATAAGTAAGACTTTCAGGTTTAGGTTTAAGAAACACTACATGGTTACTTTATAAATTCTTTTCAAAAATATTTTCTTAAAATTTCATCGAAGTCATCTCGTTAAGTGAATGTTATATAAAATTCTCATAAAGCTTTAGGATCATTTCAATAGAGAATTATATTCTTCACCCTTAAACCTTTTAAAAGGAAAGTAAAAGAGACTAAAAGAGTATTTAATTATTATGTTTTTATTATTGGAGCTAAAATGTAATTTCTTAATTGCTAGTTGAAAAATAATAAAAAAATAAGTCTAGCATAAGATTTTTGTAAAATGTAATTTATTCGACTAATAACAAAAAACTCTTTGAAATGATACAAAACAATCTTACATGTAAGAAAATGCTTATCACTAAATTATATATTTTACATATATTATTTATACTCAAGGCATTAACGTTGTGGAAGTTTAAAAACAACATGATGAGGTGAAAGCCTTAAAACCGGTAGAGTTATACCGTTACAAAAAGAGGAATAAACAGTGTTTGAGAAAACAAATGACAATGATGTATTTTACATATACTCGTACAGAGAAGAATTTAGAATATTCAATATTTGTTTCTATAGAAACATACTCTCTGGGTAATGATTGGGAAATAATAGCACGTTTTGTTTATTTATTGATTTTTTTATTTATAAGGTTTTATATTTTTTTTAATGCGTACGTTAATTTACGCGTTTGCCAAACTGTACAGTAATTTATGGGCATTGCTCTTATAATAATAATCCGTGTTTTAAAATATAAATTCTTGATTTTTACCAGACATTATTAGTTCATAGTACACAGGTTCTTTAATTTTACATTCTTTAAAATTTCTTAATTTTTTTGTTCATTTTCTCTTACCGAAGTATAATTCCACATGGAGTTTATCCCTAGCTTTCATCACATCGCACTTAGTACAAGTCATCCATTATAACAATTTTTTGGTAGGAATTTGGCAAAGTGAGTTAATTAAATGAATGAATTAATAAAAAAAAAAACAATTTTTTAATTTTAAATAAAATAATTTCCATTTGTATAAAATTCTTTAAATTGACTAAATTCAAATGAAATAGAGTGTGATAGGAGCTTAATACTGTGCAATCAGTGGTAGTAAGTAAACTCAAATCAAGTGAAGCGTGAACACCAAGAAGTGGTATACTAATGGCAAGAAAATTACTGTGGAAATCAACCTGGATTCGCAGATAAATAGCATGGTCGGGTTGGAACAACCAAAACACCCAACTTACGTCCCTAGACCACAAGGATTCTAGTGAATTGTGCTTGGTGCCACTTAGTTTTCAAAACAGTAACTTGCGATTATGTTTAAAAAAAGAATGGCAAGCTACATTGTTGACTTAAAATATTGTATTGTAAGCTTGTAGATACTATCGGACCCTATTATAAATGCCAGACGTCGTTTGTTCTTTTTAATATATTTGGATTTTTAAAGTTAATTAATTACATAACAGATTTTTAGCTATTTGAGTATTCCTGAAGCTGTTCACAATACTCAATTGTATTTATAAAATAGTATATTATTTGGTAAGTTTGAGAAGATAGTTCTACATTTTTCGTCTTTTTCACATAATTATTTTAAAATTGCGCAATACTCAATGAATTTATGATATTTATTTTTGGTAAATGATCGTTTTTTTGTAATATTTTATTCAGATCGATAAATTTATTGTTTTTATATGTAAAGTAGAACCAAAACCAGAAGGTTTAATTAATAATTCATAAAAATAAACTAGGATTGACTATTTCATTTTTGCTAACATTTTTTCCACCTCGAAATGTTGCAGATATGCTTCGCATGTATAGCTTTAGGAAGCACTTGAAAAAACCCTTTTGGGAGGTCTTGTCAAACTATTTGATAATATATGAACACTATACATATACTCTACATTCTACCTAAAGCCGAACGCATTATTGTCACGAATCGGGAGATCTATAAAAAAATCTTAGAAGTTCGTCTTTTATTGCTAAGTTTTCTGCAGTTTTATTACCAACTATGTTTTTCTAAACAAATGCAGATGCGGAGAAATTCCTAATCTAATGGCTAAAGCCACCACCTTCCTATCTTTACACCCTACATGTTTAAAAAAAAAATTGTTTTGTGTTTAATCCTTCAATAATAATGGGTTTGAGGAGAGTTGGCCCTCTAAAGGTCGCTGTTTATGTTGTTCTCTTATTATGGTATTTTGTTTTCAAGGTTAAAAAATATTGCTTTAAATTATTAAAGTGAAGGACGCAATTTAAATAATACGAGTATAAGCCAGAAATAAAAAACATTTTTAGGAATAATGAAATAAAAGTTCAACAAATAAATGATTTCAAGGAAATAATTACTTTCAGAGGGATTTCTCTGAATTGATAGAATACAAGTCATCCCATATTCAGAGTGTTTTAACCGGAATTTTCGGATTTGATTCACAATGATATCAATACAAAATGGCCTCAGTGAGTTCTTTCATATTCAGGGATTTTAGTAACTGGTTGATTATGATAAGTAAAAGAAAACCAATATGATAATGTTCAAAAAGTGATTGGTCGAACAGTTACTTTGGAAATTGGCTTTTAGCTACGCGTCCTCCACTAGAACATGTTATTTTTTGGGAAATAAAAATTTCATTGACAATGACCACGTTTGATATATTTTAGTATCACAAAAAATCGATAAGAAAGACAATAAGAAATTTTATTTTATAATCTTCAATTTTATTCTTAAATGGCACATATGTTATTTTGTAACAAATTGAAAGCTTACCGATAGTATTTTACCTTCATTTAGAGGGATTAAACCGAGATAATACTTTACTAAAGGAATTTCACCGAAAGTATGTGAAATTTTGTGACTTATTTGACAAAGATACAATAATTAATAATTAAAAAAAAAAGTATTCTTTTGATGATAAAAGTCTTGATCAATTTTATATTGTAATTGACTTTTCCAAATAAAAAATATTTTTCACACGATGTGATTAAAGTATAAGGTCTCATTTGTTTAAAAAGTATTCAAAAAATATTCGACGATTATATAATATCACTTCAAATTGTTTTCAAAATAAATATTTAGTTTAACACTTTAAATAGAATATAACGAAATAAAGACATTATTGTTAAAGCTTTGAGCATTTAAATTAATAAAAAAAACTTATTTGTTCTGTTATTAATGCAAGTCTTTTCTTTCGCACGTTTGTGTTTAATGCTGCATTTTTCTGATTACCTCTTTTATACTCAGCACTTTAATGTTTGTTATTCATAAAGTTATAATAAAAACCTAACTACAAAATGTCACTAGAATCTGACAGAGTGCTTTTTTGAAAGCTTTCCTGAGTAGTTATGATTTTTTTTAAATTTATTTAGCTAAGCAGTGATAGTATATGTTTATTTTTCAAGTTCATGACTTTTGGACATTGTAATACAAAAAAGTGATTGAAGATTTATTGTTAGATCACTGAAACTAGTCCTTCTTCAGAAGGGATAGGTAATAATTTATGTAATATTCCTTTGAAGACTCAATCAGATCATCTATTTATATTAAATATATCTCTCTCAATGTTCCAGACTGACTTCCGTGTTAACGGGATCTTCAAGGAGGGAGATCATACCACAAATAATGAACTTTTCTTGCTTCCTGCGCGATTGTACAATAAGGCCTTTGAAGACCTAGTCAATACCGCTTTTATATTCAGTAAAATTTTCCGTGGTGCCCAGTAATCCCTATGAAAGAATTAGTTTCATGAGAAAATGCTGTAGTTTTTCTTTACAGGCAAAGCTATTTTAGTCTCTTACAAAAAGCTTATTTTTTAAATAACACTTACGTCAAAAAAAACCATTTAGGATTTTGTGAAATAGGTGCAAGTAAAACTTAACGACCATGATAAAAAATAAAAGCAAATTTTAAAGTTTGCGTTGAATTTCCTGCGCTCTACAGTTTCCCCCAGCATCTCCTACTCGAAAGGTTCTCGGGGGCAATTTATCTCTCAGGGAAGACAAATGATAGCAAACAATGGCGACGTACGTTTGTTATAGACGAAAACATTTGCATGAGTTTTTTTTTCTAAATCAGAATCGGCAATATTCGATGTGTGGTATTTATGTTTAGGGTGATCACTTTATATTTGCTTGAAAGAAAATGTTTTGAATAGCTTTGTTTATATTTAAAAATAAAGTATCATATTTTCAAGCTGATAACAGTGAAATGAATGCTTGACTAATTAATTTATTATTAACTATGCCATATCTTATGAACAATATCAGCTATTCGATTTAATTTTTAAAAGTTATTTTTACTACGCTTCATATATACGAGTTTGTATTGAAATACGTGAATTTAATATTTTATAATTGTAACAAATTTGCTACCGTATATCTAAATTATGAAAACCAAAAAACACTTTTAATATTGATGCACTCAGCACAGATCTAGGGCTACACGATTTGCATGGAGCAGAGTGCATATAAAAAATATTCCAGACTTCATAGAATTTTATTCTGATGCACTAAAAAGCATTCCTATTCTAGATATATTGGTTTCATACGTATATTCCAATCAGATGAAATCCAATTTTGTTCCGGAATACATTCTAGTTCCACGGGTCTTGAAAAAGGCTGTTACCGATGTTGAGAGAATTTTCGAAGAAATAAAATGTACTCTCTGCCAGAATAATCTTTTTTACCAATACAATAAATTTAATTTCGAAATCAAAGATTAAAAGTAACATTTCGGAATCGAAATATTGACTGATATACACCACAACAGAAAGGGATCTATTTTTTTTATTATAAAATAGTTATGTTTAATTTTCAAACTTTTAATCCTTAATTTGGATATATTGTTTGTTTGAAAATAAGTAAATCTTAAGTCTAAACCAAATTTGGGAAGACTAAAAACCAATAATTTGAGATAAGATTCTATTCGAGTTCTGTTTTTCGTTCATTAATTTGATGATTGTTTATATCTAATTTATTCCAAGACATTCACCAAATGAACCTTTCAAAATAATTGAATATTTGAATGCGAATGTCGTCGTTACTAATCGGTTTCGAAATAAAATACGCGCCTTTTAAATCATGTGGAATGTTCACTGTCTACGTTCACCGCAGAACAAAAGTGGATAATAAACAAGAACTATTCATTTCTTGATTTTTATCCAAAGACTTTGTATACCACGCTATTCGGGCAAATCCTTCTTTACAGGGGTGGGTCTCAAAGGATGTGGCTTTATGTTGAGCAGCAAGAACATCTAAAATATTTGTGAAAGGTTTCGGCTTTAAAAAATGAATTACTTTGTTATTCTACTAATTACATTAATCCCCGCGATAAATGTTTTAAGCACCTATTTTCTTCAGATGCAATGATCCCAGTTTGTTAAAAAGGTAATTTTTTAGGTTCAACGAGTATCCTATTTCATCTCAAATGTGTGTACTTTTTGAAAGGGGAAACCTTATGCATTCTTTGGTTATTCATAACATTTTTATTATTATTTGATAATTACTTTATGTATTTTAGGAGGCAGGAACACGAGTCACCAGGATTATTATAATTAGTGGTATATTTAATTTACCAATTCCAAAATTAAAATAAATATTTTAATCAAAATAGTTTTTTAAAACAATAATGCACTTTAAAAAAACACCCTTCGCTACAAATCTAAAAAAACATGAAGACAATTACGGTTAAAAATTGTATCAGTTCAAATTAACATATAGTATATATATACTCGTATATACAATATATATTAATACTCGTTTCGAAAAGTAGTTTTTGAAATCCTAGAAAGTCTTCCGAAAACACATCCATATTTTTACCGAATTTTAAATTGGCTTTCCTAAAATTGTCGGATTTTTTTAAATTCAATATTATAAATAAATAAATTATTTACTAAAAAAGGACGAAATAGAACATTGTGTATTTAATTTTCGACTTAGATATAATTTTAAAATGGCTGCAAAGTTCATAATTTTCAAATAAATCGCTGTCATATGTGACCTTTTTATTGGTTATATGCATAAAACTTAGAGAGATTATTGCCTTGTAGAAATCTCTTCCGTCAACCAATAATAAGTTGAAGATATCTTAAGGGTAAACCAGATGGGGTCCTTCCTTAACATGTACGAACGGCAATCGAACCCACAACACTCGGATTAGAAGACAGATGTCTTACAAACTAGGCTACGGAAGTCATCACATTAAAAATTATTTAAGTTTCAACTTTGAATTTATTAATTAAGCAAGCTGAAAAGTTTCTATAGTGCTAACATTTAATCTATATTTTTGTTAATTTTTACAGTTGAAAAAATGTTTAAACCGAATATATTGAAACCTAACACACAGAAAAATTGTTTTAAACTCATTTAAACCTAATATATTTAAATCTTACACACTGAAAAATTGTTTAAAACTCATTTAAACCTAATATGCAGAAAAATTGTTTAAAACTCATTTAAACCTAATATGCAGAAAAACTGTTTAAAACTCATTTAAACCTAATATACAGAAAAAGTATTTTAAACTCATTTAAACTTAATATATTGAAATCTAAAATATAGAAAAAATGTTTTAAACTCATTTAAACATACTAATAATTTTTATACGAAAACTTACATTTACATTTCTTTCACTTTATCAATTCTTATATCTACCCTTGACATGTAAAACACGCGTATGGATATAAAATACCTGGGCGAAAATTTATAGCAACAGGCTCTGTTTTCTTAGCATTTGATTGCAACACTTTAAATCTAGGCACACCTGTCTTAGACTTAAACCAACATTGACAATTACGAAAATTACTATTATGGAAAATTCTATTAAAAATTTATGCTGAAATCAAGTTACGATACAATATCAAATGAAAGGGAAAAAACTGCATGCGTTTTGTTTCTTACAACGGATTGAATTAGTTTTTTGCGATACAGATCATGAATTATGATAACAGATTGGTTTAAGTTATGTGTTAAGAAATAACCAAATGAAATATGAGTTAACTCTGTTCACATTATAAGCTAGTTTTAAAAGTGAATATAAATCAAAACATGCTTTTAACACTTGGAGGTTGAAAGAAATCGGAATGCACGTTGAAAAATATAATGTGTCAATAACTTGACTAAGTATTTAATATATTGGTTATTTTTTATGTGGTATATTTAAAAAAAATGCAATTTTTATGTTTTATTAACCATGAAATTTGACATGTTTAATTACTGGAGAGGTGATAAAAAATAGTTTTTTTCTCCAACCAACTATCTATCTCAAATATCAGTAATTAAGGAGATAAAGGGTAATTCGCTTTTTCAAATTTAGTTATCACCTAACTTTAAGACTTTATTCCGTGAATTTGGATAAAGTGGAGTTAACTTGATACTTATGTTTAATTATTCAATAAAACATATTAAGATATCAAGTTAAGTTGATTATATGACAATGTGACAAGTTACGATAAGATTTATTTTATTTTTATTACTAAGCACATATAATAACAAACTTGTAATTTTATTTAAAATTTGCATATGATGTGAAAAAATAAATTTTATTTTACGAAATTTTGTTTGAATTTTAATACAACGTGTCCAAATTTTTGTTAGCATTTTTATACATAATTCATTTTATATTTTTCTGTAACATTGACCATGTGGTAGTAACATTGTTTTTTTTTAATGGTTCGATATAGTCTTAAGATTTTAGCATTATACCTTATTATCAAATATGTTCATGCGAAGATAGCCTATTTACTTTTCCAGCTTACTGCTTTTAACGTCCATGGCGTTAAGCTCTGAAACCAGCTGCCGACTTACGTTTTTTGAAGAGTGACTAAGAAAGCATCTTATTTTTCTTCATTGTCATAGCGTTGTTCCTGGTTTCCCATTATTTTTCGTCCTAATATCTTCTTCTAGGCCAAGATGGAAGTGTTATGTTGTATTTAAGTCGTCCAATGACAAATGTCTTCTTTTTATCATACTATTCTGTATTTTATTATTTAATTTGTTTTGCATCATATTCTCTGAATGATGTGTTTTCTCAATAAATCTGCTAAATAGTAGAATGAAGTGTTTAAATAAATAAATATGCTAAGAAAAACTTGAATCGATTTTTTCAATCCGCAAGGCTGTTACATGTTGAAATTTGCAATGCAAATAAATTGAAAAACGTGACTTGGAGACAAAGAGAAATTTAATTTTCGGATTTAAGTTCATCATCACACATGCTAGCAATACTACCGCATGTAAAGAGACAATAGCACAAGCATACGTCTAACATGTGGGAGTATTGTTACCAAACATTTGTTTCAACAAATGTTTGGTAACAATACTTAAAAAAATTTGAAAGGGGCCTAGTCTGATTTCAATCAGACTAGGCCCCTTTCAAATTTTATTTTCAGGTACCAATAGGAATGGAAGACAAGCGTCTCACCAACTACGCTACGGAGGACAACTTGTATAAATTTAACGAATGTGATATGCACTAAAAATATACGATACTTAGGTGTACTTTATAAACCATGGCAACATTGGCTTAGTAAAACATAAAATATCAAGAATTTGAGAAAATCATCACATAAAATAATGCGCATGATATCACTAATATGTAGTTACAATACTGAAACAAAAAAAAAACAATAAAAATATAAAGTTAATGGAATGACTAAAAAATGTTAAATCAGTCTTGCAGTCAAGATCTTAGATTGAGGAAATATCGGAAAAGGACTTCCCTTAACTTCATATAAAAATTTAAAATATCTACCAAACTAGACATGTACTCGTTGTTACCAAATTGTTGCATTGATAAATTACAACGATCAACTGCTTTAGTCAATGATTAATTGCTATTGACACATGTGAATTGTAAAACGTTCCGCTTGTTCTTAGCAAGAGCATGGAAACCAATTTGAGTCATTATAATGGATGAACTCAAAACCGTTTAAATATATAGTAAAACTTGTTTTATTAAACGGTTGATTTGTGATGTAAAATAAGAAATTTACCATTCAAAACATTGTTTTTCGTAGAAAGTAAACGTTCTGAGTAGCGGTATCAGCTCCAAACTGTAATTTATTGGCTACTGCACTTACAAGGGGGGTAAGGAGGTCTACCCTAGTACCACCGAGCACCCTACACCAAGTTCCCGGCATCCGACACCCGGCACCGAGCACAGTGAACCGAGGCGTGCCCGCGGGCTGAAGAGTAATGGGTAACGCTGCGCCTGATGAACGCAAACGTTATCTCATTAAGGTGAGAATTGGTGGAGCTCGTTGCAATTGAGCAAATAAATTGGGAATGTTATTATTATTCACATACATTATTCATTTCATTTGATTTGATACAGATTAACACCAAGTTAAATGCAAATTAAAATTAAAAAAAACGTACAAAAGTTTAAAATTAATATAATCAAAAGAGAGGCAATGACTCTCATGATTACCTATGAAGTGACACAGTTATGCTCGCCAAGTTTATTAAGGAGCTCGATTTATACACAGATATATGAAAAATGTTTATATCTGAAGTGTCATTCAACAAGAGCATTCCATGGGCGAATTGTGACGCTCTTAAAAGCTCAATCTTAATATATGATGACGTAAAAAAAATTCGGTACATTAAATTAAAGTTTATCAAACAACAAAGGGTTTACTATTTTTTTATGTTTAACTATGCTTTTAAAAAAGAAAGTAGCTATATAAACCTTCTGAGCTCTGGCCTATTGTATGGTTGTATTATATATGTTACGTGTATATGGTATGAGCATATGAACAAGTACGTACTTCTTTCTAATTTTTTTTGTGTATAAGTCATGCAAATGTTTTAATGTTTACTTTGTTTTTAACACAGAGATTTTTTTTATTGAGGCGCATTCTCAATTCCATATTTTAATTAAATTATTGTTACTATTTTAGATGGTCAAAGTTGACCTGCATTGCACAAATAAATAAACAAAGTAGAATCAAAATGAATATTCCAATTCTTTGAAGCCTTTTTTTCGGAAAAATTATAGAAAATTGAAGTTCGGAATCTATTCGACTCGTATAAACTGGAAAACACCGTTTTTCATAGATTAGTTGTCGTTGCCGTAGCCTAATGGGTAGCATACGTGGTTTGAATCTCGGTAGTTCCAAGAAATAAAGGAATGAACGGTGAAATATTTAAAGAAATATGTGTATACGATCAATATAGAAGGTATACGTTTAGGAAAACGCAAAATAGCGACACAACCATATTATTAAAATTCTAAAAGAGCGAAAAGGAAAAGTCTTTATCATAAGAAATAATATAAGCGAGGCGTATGAACATGACAGAAGCGAAAAATATGTACTAGAAAATAATGAAGCGAAGACCTTTTATCTGCCTACCTCATAAGGGTATAGCGTGATAGTGGTGATGATGGTTCCCTGGCTGATTTTAAGGATGAGGCATTCTTTACTACTGTACTGCTGTTCAGTAGCTAGCTACCTATACTAAATAACGTATCAATCAACAATTCCCGGGACTAACCACAGATTGCACCTCTAATAACAAATCCATACCATTCTCAGTTAGTACCAATCTTTAGAAGTTACGTGTCAAACTTTCATGATATTCCGACATTGTGTCATTGAGTTACAGTGGTTTTAGTGACGCTACTTTTGCTATTTTCAAAACAATGGAAAAAACCGAATTTCGTGTGTTGATAAAATATTGCTATTTAATGGGAAAAAATACCGTTTAAACTCAGCGATGGCTTGAAAAGTGTTATCCGGGCTCTGTTCCGTCAAAAACAACCATTAGTCGGTGGTATATTGATTTCAAACGCGGTCGTACAGACACAAATGAAGCTGAACGCTCTGGTCGTCCAAATAAGGCTGTTACACCAGAAAACATATAAAAAACACTCAAAACCGTGATGGAAAATCGCAAAGCAAATGTGCGTGAGATAGCTGACATTCTGAAAATATCATTTGGTAGTATTTACACTATTTTGCATGAACATTTGGTCATGAAAAAGCTTTTTTCTAAATGGGTGCCGCGTTTGCTCACAATGGAACCGAAACAACAACGCATCGATGATTCAGAGCGCTGTTTGACACTGTTTACGTGAAAAAAACAGGAGTTTTGGCATCGGTATGTGACAATGGATTAAATTTGAATCCACCACTATACTCTGGAATCAAATCGGCAGTCAGCTGAGTGGAGAGCAGCCGGTGAAAGTCGTCCGAAGCGACCAAAAACTCAACAGTCGGCCGGGAAGGTTATGGCCTCCGTATTTTGGGATGCGTATGGTATTATATTCATCGATCACCTTGAAAAGAAAAAAAAACATCAATTGCGAATAATACATAGCGTTATTGGAGCGTTTGAAGGCAGAAATTGCAAAAAAACGCCCCCATATGAAGAAGAAAAAAGTTCGCTTTCATCAGGACAATGCACCGTGTCACAAGTTGAGGGTAACGATGGCCAAATTGCATGAGTCGAACTTCGAATTGCTTCCGCACCCACTGTATTCTCCAGATTTGGCTCCCAGCGACTATTGGCTGTTCGCAGACCTCAAAAAGATGCTCCAGGGAAAGAGATTCGGCTCCAATGAAGAAGTGATTCCCGAAACTAACGCCTATTTTGAAACCAAGATAAATCGTTCTACACGAAGGAGACTATGTTGATAAATAAAGAAGAATTTTGGCAAACAAATGTTGTTTTAGTAGTTAGTCCCGGGACTTATTGATCGATGTGTTAATTGGAGCGTTTCATAATAGCGCTGTAATTAATTAATTCCTGTTTTTTTTTTATAAATTGGTACGTTATATCTGATTATATTCATAAAAAAACATGTACAAGAAAATTACGTTTCAATTTTTTTTCTTCTATAAATTTGTAATAAAATAAATCAAACGCATTTTTTTAAATTTGGTATTTTATTTGAGTTCCGTTTTCAAAAACCTTCATCTTTTTCGTCAGGTGAAGGTTCATATTCACCTGATGAGGAAGACGAACGTCTTTGAAAACGGCGATTGGTCTTTAAAACTCAAATAAAACAGTGTTGAATACAAAATATTAAATAAATGTTTTATTTATTTTATTAAAAAATTATAAACATGACACCACGAAGTAAACAAACGTATTTTCTGAGATAAAAAAATAAATCTGTTTGAAAAATTTATGAACTATATATAGCTTGCATTTCATAAAATAAAAAATTCAAAACATTTTCCGGCAAATTATTTTATGAAAAATATTGGGAGAACCCAGAATTTTGCCTATAAGGTAAATAAATGCAAATTTATAACACTCCAAACATTAATGGCTTAAACAAGAACGATATATTTTACAGAGCGGGGTTAAATTACACCTAGGAATAAATGAGCTGACTATTTTAGGGTTTTGGTTAAACGACTGGAGAAGGATTCCAAATAAATCGTTCGTATAAGAGTGAAATGAAGTGTTACAAGGGCTGAAACTATCGTGTCATTATATTGTATATGTAACTTTATAAACTTAAGTGAAATTGAACATATTTATGTAGTTTGTTTTAGTTTTTCACTCGAGTTCAACAAGCAAGAAAATATTAATTTTTTAAATGATTAAAAAACAATTGTTTTTTATTTTCCATAAAAAAAAACATTTTTCAACAGTTAAAAGGAAATAATTCAAACATCAATTTTGCGTTGTTTTGTAAGAAAATTAGGCTGTCGACCTTATTAATAAGCATTCCATATAAAGGTATAACCTAGTGGCCTAGCTAGTTAGACGTATGTTTTCCGACCCGATGTTACGGGCTAGATTCCCGCTGAATCCCGGATTTTTTAAAAGAAGATTTCAGCCTGATTTTATCTTGAGGCTTCTATAATATCTTTTTAAGTTATTAGAAAATATTACCACGTGGAAATAAGCCCGCTCGGTTGTAATTTTTACTCGTTAGGTTGTAAATAAGTGTAATTCTGTCAAGCAAATATGAAAAAAAAAAGTTAAAAAATAAACGACACATGTTTTTGCTATCCATATTAGAGACGTATTTGGTTGTTTGTTTATGAATTTAGAAACTCCTTAAGTCTATTCAGCGATCAGTTGTACTTACATGTAAAGTATTTGCCTTATTTCAGGAGGTATAAGTATTGCTTTGCATTTATTTACAGGTTCACATATAATTTGTAATTTTTTTGTTACATTGGTACATACAAATGTTTAATTACAGACAATTAATATTTTTTTAAACTTAAATGAAAGCATATGATCGTTTATCTGTTTTCACTTTTTTTTGGATAAGTTCTGTATTTGTTGGATAAGATTTTTCGGAGAGTTTTACGCGTGGTTTGGTTTAGGCATAAGTCAAATCACGCGGCCAAACACTCCGAAACCTTATCAAACAGATACGAAGAACCGCGAAACCCTAAAAAAGATTTAGTTCTGTATTTTTCTCAAATCTGAACCCCTTCACACATATGGTATACGATTTTTCTACAGTCGGCACAGTATTTTCCTTATTTAAAGTTTCCATGTCTCGCATTCATTCCTAACCATGGGCTTAGTCATACAGTTCAAGGTTAGGATTACAAAAGGATAGGATTAACGTGCTGTTTTTGCACGATAACATATTTCGTTTTACAATTTCAAAAGCAAATTTTATATTGCTCGATATAAGTTCATAAACTACATTAAAGAGCGGTTTCCATACATTAATTCTGTTTTTTCTTTCAATCTATAAAAATCTTCGTTAATAAAATGGAGGAGCCTGAATTTTACAATATTCTTAAGTGTATTATTTATAAAATCTTTTTTTTTATATGATGTAAATATTTAATTGGTCGACCATACATATTTCGATTAAATAAAATAAAAATCTCAAATGAGTCAGATTTGCAAACCTGAATCAGGATGTTAAAAATATTTTCAGAAAAACAAATGAGTTAAGAACTTTTTCAGCAGCCGATTCCAAATAAAAATTGTTTATGCAATATTAAAAGTATGATGTTTCAAAAGAAATAAATGTAAAAAGTCAGAGAAATTATGAACTGAAAGAAAATGTAAATGGATGTAGAGGAGGCGAAATATATTTGTTGTGATAGGAAAGTCAGACACCGTTCTATCTGCCTTGACCGATAGGAAAACGTTAATGGATGTAGAGGAGGCGAAATATATTTGTTGTGATAGGAAAGTCAGACACTGTTCTATCTGCCTTGACCGATAGTAAAACGTTAATGGATGTAGAGGAGGCGAAATATATTTGTTGTGATAGGAAAGTCAGACACTGTTCTATCTGCCTTGACCGATAGTAAAACGTTAATGGATGTAGAGGAGGCGAAATATATTTGTTGTGATAGGAAAGTCAGACACTGTTCTATCTGCCTTGACCGATAGGAAAACGACGTGATAATATTTTTGTATGAAATAATTCAACATTTCTTAGTCTCGTTTTGAATCGGATTCAGTTTCATCAGTTCAAATCTCGACTTATCTTGATCTGTGGCTAACGCTTCTCCCTACTTCGTACAATCACTCTTACTTCTTGTACCATTAAACCTTTTATATTTTGGGGAAGCCTTGAAAATTTCATGACTAATATTTATTTCTACACTCCATTTTAGTGAGACTTCTTATTTTTCGTTCCAAGAATTTCCATGTTCAGAGTTTCTCGGACTTTCATATTTATTTTTTTATTTACAACATTATTTAATAAAGGCATTTAAAAGGGGAGTGTTTTTCAATACTGGGAAAATGTAAAAATTAAATATATTTTACTAAAGAATGGATATCATCTTTTCTTTTTTCTTTTGTCTGGCTGATTGGATAAGATTGCTATCTGGCAATAAGCATGTCAGATTGTCATACGGTGAAATGTAAACCCAGATTTAAAAAAAAAAGGAATTCCACTCCGGTTTTCACTTTGAGCCCATTAAAAACATATTTTTGGTTAGTTGGAAGAGATCGCCACATAGCAATAAACTCACCAGATAAAAAGAAAAAAAGTGTTTATAAATAAATTATGAATAATAATATTTATTCAAAATACTTTTTGAGAGTGATTTTTAACGGCTTTAAGAAGAATTTGAAGTAATAATGATGACTGATGATAAATCTCATTTCCATAAAATAAAATAATTTAAAAAGTATGTAAAATAATAACTGATGATTCCTGTTGATGTCAAAAAGTAACTGAAGTGATCTGATAAATCTCGTTAAAAAACATTGTTTAATGTGATGATGACTGATGATTCACATTCCAAAAAAACAATGATATATAAAGTATGTATAAAAACGATGACTAATGGTTATTATCCCAAAAAGCAAAACATTTCAAAAGTATATATAGTGATGATGATGACTGATGAATCTAATAAAATAAAACAATTAAGAAGTATATGATACCAATTTTTGATATATCTCATTCCGATAACAAAATATTTTTAAAAAGTATGCCAAATAACGATGATAACTGATGTTTCTTATTCCAAAAATAATTCAGAAGAATATAAAGTGATAAAGATGACTGATGAATCTCCTTCCAAAAACCAACAATTATGGAGTATAAACAACAATTTACGACCTGCTCCACGCCGGCGCTAGTTTAGAGAAACAGCTGATCAAGTTCGGTGGAATGGCCTCTTTAACTTGAACGCGTGCTCTTGATCGAGTTGCCGTTGCCATTCCGGTCAGACCGCCTCTCGGCAGTGCAACTTTCGTGATACACATTCAACTATTTGCTGAGATCACTTGCTGTGATATAAATCTTGTTTCTCTGTATTAGTACTAACATACTATACAGGGTGACTAGTACTAAATACGGAATATTAAAGAAGATAAAAGAGAAGACAAAATAATTAAAACAAATAAAAACAGAATTTTAAAAACTCAAAAAATTTCTTGTTATACCTAACTTTCATACAACAACCATACTTTTTTTTGTTATTATTACTAATTTTATTACTTTACCAACATTCAAGAGCGTTGCGTAGAATATGCGAAAAGCAAAATGTATGACAGAATGAGGAATTAAGATGAGTAAAATTTGGGATTTAAAGAAGACGCTGCGATAGAGATAGAGGAAGAAGATTGTTTGAGATTGTTAGGTCACGTGGCAAAAATTAACAATGAAAATTGAAAATTTTATAAACGTAATTTACGAGTAGTATATACAAAGCACATTTTTTTAGGAGACTTACTTAGTAAAGCGTGGCGCGATAAAACTAATCAAATTCTGAAAGAGGGAATAGTCAAAAGCGTGAATAAAAAATAAGTATATGGACATGATAGAAGCAAAACTTTCGTGCTAGGATATAATGAAGTGAAGATCTGTTCTCTTTGGCTACCCCAAAAGAGGTATTTGTTGATGGGAATGATGATTATGATCACACGTATTGGTGTGCATATAAACGCGTGAAAATTGAGATTGTTTGTAGCCATTCATTTTCTGATAAAGATACCCTCCGTATGAATGCCGTTTTAGTCTATATACGAGTATATATGATATAAGTATGTTATTTGGGTGCTTCAGCCGCAGAGAAGGCCTCAAGAATGAACAGCCTTCTAAAAAATGTAGTAATTTTAATAACATGAAGTCATGGAAGTCAAAGTTAGTCCCCATCTAGCGCGATCTATACTAGAGGATTGAAGTCTTCTGTGTTTATTGTGAGCGAGACTTCACATAGTGACGAATGAAAAACTGCCCTTAAGAATTCCTTCTCTGGTGATAACATGCCTTAGTGTGATAAAAATAGCGATATCAGAATATAGGTTCAGTGTCCCGAGAGAAGGAACATGACTCACAACGTAGTAAATATACTTATAAAACAGGTTTAGGGTTGGAATCCAAAGAGCCCAAAAAAATTCCAATACTTTAGCAAAAAACTAAGACATCAGCCAAACTATCCTTTGACGCCACTAGATTGGAGTAGTCAATCGATCCGAAGATATACCAATGTAAACCTAAACTTACAACATACACTAATGATATGACATGACAATTTGCAGTCTCAGCTTTACGTGGAAGAACATGAGGGTGGAGACATTTTATGATCTCTTTGCGTTCCTAATGGACCATAACGGGTGATGATGATGATTCTGTACTAGTTACCCAGTTTGTGATTGTTGATGTTTTGTAATATTTTATTTACCTCGGTTCAGTAATTGAATACAGTAGCTAGATAAATAATATCGTAATCATGAGTTGGTTATTTAATTGCAGATATAATAGATATTCATAGATTATGTTTAATTTTATAAGATAAGATCATTAGAAATAATTGTAACTAATAAGAAAACATTTTATAGAGAATGTTTTCATAAATATCATGTAAAGCTTTTCAAAAGGACATTAAAAGAAAAAAAAACGATAGTATGGTAAAGATTTTATTTCAAATTTTGAATTTTCAGACTTTTATTGTTTTATATAACACTTTCGTTGTATACTCGTACAATAAAACATGGCTCGTTTATTGCCAAGTAATTTTCATTGAAGCTTTTTATTTATTTTTTTATCACATCTGTTTTTTTATTTATGTTTTATGGATAAGATAAATAGTTTTCAGGACTAGAATCATACGATTATATTTTTTCATGATTATCTCTGTCATATATATATGATAATCTGTTCCAACTAACCAGAAATGTGTTAAACAAACTTTTAGTGAAAGCAGGAATAAAACCTTTTTTATAAATTTAGGATACTTACGGGAATTAAATTCACAAAACCCGGTTCGAAAGACAGGAGTTTTATCAACTAGGCCCCGGAGGTTTGTTTTTCGTATTTCTTATCCATTACATATATTTTTTTAACAAGCAGTTTTATTTAAATTATTTATCAAATATACATAAACTCAATTAATCCTTGAATTAAAAAAATAAAACTGGTCTGCGTAGTTAAATTTGATCTTAAAATGTCACATTCAGAATACAAATTAATTCCAAATGTCAACATTCTATACATATTTTCCAAGAAATAACAAATAATGATGCCAAAGCTTTTGTTCAAGGGATAGCCTTTGAAATTATAAATAGAAAACGAAATGTTAGATAAACGACTCAGACAACGAACAAGCACGGCATTCACGAGACAAATATAGTCATTGGATGGCCAAAGGACATAACAGACGACTACTTCTAGTGCTTTCCAAACCATTTGCCTAACAACATTTATGTTCCCTTCATCCTCCAAATAGGGAAACCTTGTCAGAAGAAATACAATTTCTCTGATATAGTCTTACAGTGTGCACAGAACCGGATTATTTCCTGAAATGGAAGGACAAAATCAAAGACTTCAACAGATAAATGTATTTGTTATGAAACAAAAAGATAGAAAGGAAAATCTTGTATAAAAAAGTTTCACTAGCTGCACGTGTTTTCTTGCAAAACATTAAGAAAATAACATTTCATTGATTTAACTAAAAAACTCTTTTTATCACATAAAATATTGGAATAACCCTACTGGTTTCAAGGTTTTCACCTTATCATCAAGAGAGCTAAAACAATTCTGAATTATGCTTGGGTTAGCATCGATAGACTGAACGCATCTAACAGTAAAAACGTGGAGATTGGGGGTGGACGGAAGCAAGATATGACTTTGGTCAGAAGCTGACCAGGAGTTTATCCCGATCGTTGGTTGCATCTAGTCTGTCAATACCAGGTCAAGCCTAACTCCCTCTTGTCAGAGCTCACCGAATGATGACGTAAAAACCTTGAAACCGCTAGATTCATACCGTTATCTTAAGTGAAAAAAAAACACGTTTAAGTTATATTAATTAAAATGTCTTTAAGTGTGAAGTACACGCCTCATCTATAAATAATATTAATATTTATTAATTTCTACACCCGCCATTCAGATACCACAATTCACTTCAAGGGCACCTGCACTAAGGAAACTTTTTAAATGTGTCAAAGTGTCAACTCATCGATACTTCTGAAGAAGTTTTGTTCATGCTCAAGGGTCAGGCACCTTAAAAGACTAATCGATGTAGCACAATCTGTTCACTCGTTTCTCCTAAACAAGACGACTTAACATACTTTCAGCGACCCTGGCGTGCCCAGTGCTGTAAGTCTCACATAGAGTATTTCCACCCTATTCTGCGGTGCCAAACTTTGAATAGTCTTTAAATATCATAAAATACATGTATTTCAGGACAATTGGACCTTTTAAACTCCTTCGGCAGGCGAGTTAGTTAATCAGTGTTAAAGCGAAAGATTTATTTTCTAACAATATTCGATTAACAAGTATATTGATTCATTTGTATAGTGCCTTTCAAATTATCCGAATTAGCAATGGAGACATATTGTAGAGCGTGTCCAGGAGACAATATTGTCTCCAGTTCTATTATTCAAGCTTTTGGGTTAAGATCCACTGAAGAAGACGCACGCGTTTTAGCGCATGTGAGTATCATTATTAGACGAACATTTTTACCCGAATATGAAACCGCTGGTTGGAAATCAAGTGTCTAACCAACTTAGCTACTAAGATCGTCATCCTTTGTATAAAATAAAGCCAGTCTACAATTTAATGATTCAAGTCTTTATTTTTTTAAATGATTCATTTAAAAAACAAAGAAATCTTGAACAGTTATATACTCCTGTCTGACAATGTGGCACTTTATGATAATAGTAAATTGACGCTTGTCAAACTCTGTGTAGTTCTTTTTACTTTACCTCTGGCGCCTTCTACTATATATGTGAATATTTAATAAAGAGTTGTACGTTAGTGCATGTTTTTTTGTCCATAAAACTATCCTTCACAAATGTATACAAATATATAGCTGGAAGCGATAAATTAGCATTTTTCACTTGCAATTAATTTTCATTTCGATTGTAACCAACTTGGAATGAATATTTTTTTAATGCGTTGGTATATTTTTACTAACAAATTAAATCTAACGATATATTAACTTAAATGAAAATTCTAAATTAATGGTTAAATTGTACAAAAGTGAATGTTGTCGTTGTTGACTGAAATGCCTTAAAGGCATAACCTAAATCTGGAGATTTAGAGAAGACAACGAAGTTTAATTGTTGGCCACTGTCCGTCTTGAAAGACGGTGAATATGCAGTGACAAAAAAATATTAAATATTACCATACATTATTTATAATAATCTTGGGCTGGCAGCATTTTTTACGATGACCAACAACGCCCCATGCTACCGCCTCGCCCTTTCTAAGGTTCTATTCTCAAGCGAATTTCCGTCCCATGTCTCCTTGGTCTGACGAATCATATAGGGTGGCAAAGGTTTCTTTCTGAGTTCAAAATCCACACTCGCCTTCATGTCTAATTTACATATGTTATATCCTTACATGCTAGATCCTGTCCTTCATGGAACATTTTGGCTTTGTCTGTTTCATCGCAGAGTATGTCATTTGGTAACCGACTGTTATACAATTTATGTAGATGCCCAAGTCTGATTACATACAAACATCGCACATGTAAAATGACTACACTTAGATTTGAAAAAATGTTTTTGTTTGAAAAAAATAACTACATTTATTTACAAACAACCAGCCCTGTTGATGATAGTATGCCTATTCGCTTGATCAGATCGTCTGGATTTATTTTTGCTAAAATGGATAATTTTCCACCCCCATTCACAATATTTTTCCGTTCAATGGATAAAGATTCGCATGTTAAAAAGAGTAGGACACACGTACACTTTATATGTCTAGTGGGAATTCCAGAAAATTTTCCTTAAAAAAGAAGAATATTTCCCTGCATATTCACATTTCATTTATTCCCATAGGGATCATGTAATAGTTTTTCAAAGAAATGTCAATATTAATTTATTTGTTTTTTTTTAATATTTTTTCTAGGGCAAAATTCAATCTTTAGTAAATAAATAATTCATATCATAATTCAAAATTCAATGTTTAGTGTATTTAAGTGAATACTAACATGAAAACAATTGTATACATTTTAATAAATGTTTCATATACCTACCTTATGCATTTCCACACATATACATGAAAAACACATGCATCTGATTGGCAGGGTGACCAAAGTTGTAAGATTATTATGCCCGACTTCTTATATCCGCTATTCTTACCATTATTTTCATCTTCTGTGCAATCATATTAAATATACATAAAACTTTAATTTAGTAGATAAGTCAATATTTTCCAAACGGGCAATTAAGCTGTTCAAAAAATGTATGAATCATCTGCAAAGTCACAGATATCTAATGAGAATAAAAAATGAACAAAACATACACTGAAAGTTAAAATTCACAGTATAAAATTTTGAAAGCAGGTTAAACCAAAACAAATTATTATAGAGGGATATTATTTTTTAAGTTCAATTTGCATTATTCGATCATTTATTATAATCACTTATCAACTACAAAATTCACAAAAACTCAGACAATCCGTTTAAAGTCTGATCGAACTATAATCAACTTAGTTCATTTGCATGAGTAGATAAAAAAAACTGTCAGCCTATTAGCGTTATTTAATGCTAAACAGTATTCCGATGTCACATAATTTATCGAATTAGGTAGATTTCCACTCGACAAGCAATGAAATAAAGTTTCCACTCCATTTATAATCATTTGTCGCATTTTCGCGCCATACATAATATTGGAACGACTGAGTGGAAAATCCACCTATCAATGCACATTACACTACGAGGAAAATCGTGTTCAAATGAAACTGTTACTATTCCAGTGCTGAAATGTATCATGTAATATTGTCCAAAAAAAATTAAGAAATTTTATTTTATTTTTATACATACTGCTATACATAATTAAAAATGTACCTCGTTTAAATAAAAAAGCAAATTTTATAGTACAAGTAAAAAATGACGCTTAAAACCCTCTATTTGTAGATAAAAAAAACCTTAACCAGGCACTGCCTGTGACAGAAAATATTCTTCCTTTATTACGAATTTCATACACTCGTAAATACTAAAACATTCCGCTAAAACATTGACACCTTGTATTCACATCCTTACACACACATTAATCCCAAGTTATCACATATACAGTAATTTCAACAACCATATAAAAATCGTGTTCAACAACCACATAAAAATCATGTTCAACAACTACATAAAAATCATGTTCAACAACCACATAAAAATTATGTTCAATAGTCCCATTAAAATCATGTTCAATACCTCCACATCACACACTCTACATTTACATCACACACTCTACATTTACATCAAACACTCTACATTTACGTCAGTCATTCACTGACATAGCTTTGTGGATACCTCCAAAAGCACACCTCGCTCTCCCCCTGTCAAAAAGCCTCCTCGTTACATTTTTTTTAAAGTGGTAGGTGTGTCATTATAAAAGGCACCACTTTGTCATAGAAATTTGTTATACATAATTATTTTTAAATCATTTATCATCGACGTTCGGTAGCAAATATTTAGTTTCAATTTTTGTTTTTATTTTATGGATAAGATGAATTGGTAAGAAAAAAAAATTATGATGTAAAGATGTCCTACAAAACACAGATAAAAAGCCTAGTTCATTGGAACCAGGCTACATTATGTCTGATTTATAACACCAATTAATTATTTAATTATAAGTGTTGTATTACAATACCGATGTATACAATACAATTGTGTAAGTTTATTTTCACGTGACAATCTTTTTTTATCAACCAAAAAAAAACGCTAAATATCCTTTAGTGAAAACCATACTGAAATAACATTTAAAATTTGGGTACCAACTGGAATTGAACCAGCAACCTCTGGATTGGAAGACAAGCGTTAACTAGGCGGAAATATTCTTGTCATAAAAATGTGTCTTGTTTAAAAAATATTTATTTTATTATATTGCAATTCTAACATACAAACAATAAGAAGTTATCCGTAAGAAATGATAACTTTTTAAGAACTATGTTTATTAAATAATTTTTTTGTGTTTTTGTTGTGTGTATACAGTAAAACTTGTCTGTCAAATTATGATATTTTCTTGGTGTTTTTTCCTGTTTTAATGATTTTTTAGTTCTAATTATTTTTTACACTTTCTTTTGAATAATTATGCTTCCACTCACTGCATACAATCGAATCTGATTGGTCGCCATTTGGAAAATATTTGCTTATAAAAACCGAGTTTTATGGATGAAAGACAAGTATTCAATTAAGATACAAAGTCATGGTAGTTAACTTAAATGTATTGCTGTTTCATATATCACCCCATTCTAGAAAAAAAGGTTTCTTTTTTAAGATCATACAAGAAAAATTTCAAATGAAAAAGAAATCGGAAAATAAAATCAGCTCGCAAATTAATCCACAAGCAATTGAACATGGGAAACCACGGAGATTATTTTGCTGAAGCTTAGTCTTGTAAAAATAAACACACAGTTTTGGGGGATTAGCGTATATAAAAAAACTACATTATCTGTTCATTCTCAACCAAAAAATAATAAGCCATCATAGAAATAATAGAAAACTAAAAAAACATTATTTTCCTTATAAGCCAAGTACTATACGTGAGTGATGCTTAATTTCCAATGTATTGAATAAGATACAAAAAATGCAATCGAGGTTATTAATGTAACGTACAAATATCCGAATAAGCCGAGAAGTGTTACGTGTAACATAACTCGTATATCAAATTCAGTTTCGACTTTATTCTTTTAAATTACAATCTTTTATGTTTGGGAATTTACGCAACTTTTATTTTTTCTTAATATTGAACTCCTGGATTACATTTTTCAATATATCAAATCAAGTACTAGTTATTCTGTATACGAATCAATTAAATTTATTTTATATGTTGTTTATAGTTAAGTCATTAACGTTGTGGAGGTTTAAAGACATTGTAATTTATTTTTATCAAACACTGTTTATTCCACTTTTTTGTAACGGTATAACCCTACTGGTTTCAAGGCTTTCACCTCACCTTCAGGGTAGCACAAACAAGACTAAATTCGGAACTGTTAAACGTACTATTAAAAATTCGGACTGTTAAAAATTCGGAATTGATTTCACTGATGGACTTATGCATCAAGCAAAATTATTTTGACTTCAACAATAAAATATATAAACAAACAAATGGTTTAGCTATTAGCTCACCATTGTCTCCACTCTTTAGTGAAATATTTATGAACTGTTTTGAAAAATGTATTTTTAGGAGTAAGTTTAAGTTAAGTAAAAATGTTTTGTGCTGGTTTAGGTATGTAGATGACATTCTTTGGGTTTCGACGGGTACCGATAGACAATTACACCAGTTTCTTAAATATTTAAATTCTATAGAGAGTTTTATAAAATTTACACTAGAAACAGAACAGGACGGAAAATTAAATTTCTTGGACCTAAAATCTCGGAAAAATGGCACATTTGACTTTGATATATAACGGAAAAATACTTATTCAGACTCTATAATTCTAGCAACTTCCAACCATCCTAATAGCCATAAATTCGCCACATTTAACTGTATGCTTCATAGATTGCTCAGTGTCCCATTAACCGACGACAATTTTAAAAAGGAATTAATAACCATCACAAAAATAGCTACAAACAATGGCTATCCTGGAAGTCTCATTGATTAACTTTTAAAAAACAAAACAAAAAGAATCTAATAAAAGATTATATATTTAACAACACTTATAAGCATACCTATAAATGGAGCAAAGTACTATTTATAAAAAACATAAAATGCGAAATAACCAAAACTATTCCAAGTCACATAAAGCCAGCTTTTTACAATAATTTTAATCTCCGGAAACTCTTATTTAATGGGAAAGGCTAAAATGGAATACTTAGCAACAGTGGTGTGTATAAACTTTTATGTGCTGACTGTGATAATTTTTATATAGGAAAGACAGGAAAATCTTTTGAAAAGAGATTTCGTGAACACAAATCCACCTTAACAAATCTTCTAATTTATTCTGAAATGGCTAATCATTGTCACCGTGAAAACCATATGTTTTCTATCGATGATGCCAAATTCTTACATATCAGTAGTAACGGAAATAAATTGGACAGATTAGAGGCCCTAGAAATTTCTAAGTCAGTACATCAATTCGAACATCTGGTAAACAGTTATATCCCAAAAATCTCCCCGCTCTTGGCCGAAATCGTCGCATGCCTCCCTCACCCCTCAGCCCCCAACCGTTGAAGCGTGTATATCGGTACCAGTTCGAACAGAATTTAGTATTGTTTGTGCTCCCCTGAAGATGAGGTGAAACCCTTGAAACCGGTAGGGTTAAACCGTACAAAAAAGTGGAAAAAAGTGTTTGATAAAAATAAAATGTTTTTTAATCTTTCATATGGTAACTTCCAACATATTGAAAAGAGTGGCCAGGAGACAATTTTATCTTGGACCCCATAAATTAAGCCCTCGGGCTTAGAACCACTAGAGTAGGCACGAATTCGCGGTTCATTATTGCACATGTGGCAATATTACCGTTAAGATGCAGCAACAGTCGCCCACGTACTTAGTGTGTGCTAATATTGTAACCAGACAAACTATTTTATTAGACTGGGATTTTATTCTTGGTAACCGTTGAAATCGAATCCGAAATCCCTTGGATCCACTAGACTACGAAGGTAATACATTTAATACTTATTTTCTTTCTGAATAACTTGTTTCTGAACTAGATATAGTTAATGCTTTATAATTTTTTTAAAAGAACCCCTTATCACTCAGGCTTAAAATTCCCAAAATAAGGATTTTATTTATAAACTTGTCACATAAACAGGCCGGGAGGAAAACCAGTCAACTGACGGTGTCCGCTCCTTTGATGGAGGTGTCTTTGATTAAATCTTTAATTAACCCAAATTATTGGATTATAAAACTCAACAAGATGTAAAACCAAAATTTCACCTTGCGTAATGAGTTCCCTTTGTTTTAAATTATGTTCATTTTACACTTAATTACACTTGTTTACAAATTAATGTCAAGATTGGTCATTTTATATTTCAAAAGCTTTATAAAGGTTTTATCTTTTCGAAACACTCTTTTGTTTGCGGTAATGCTTTACTTTTCACTTCTAGATTTAATTCATGTGAACGTTTTTGTGGATTTATCCTTCATAGAAACAAAATCGATTCAAATTAATACACAAGTAAATATTTTATGAAAATGAGCGGTACGGTATGAAAATGTGGAGAGACTAAATTAATTGGATGACAACAAATTTCCAAGCCAGAAAATCATGCTTTGCGTGGTAATGGAAGACCAAGAAAACCGTGGAGGTTGACAGTACACCAGAGTTTGAAAGACTTATGTTTAAAGCGTGAATCATTGTGCATGACGAGTTGTATAAACTTGCAGGAACCGAAAGACGTGTGTCCAGATTAATGATTCATGATTCTGTTCTCTCTGCATACCACATATTTTATTGTATTACACTTTAATTGTATATAGTAGAGTCAAGCGGATTTACCATGTGACAATATCTCCCAATCAATCAGAAATATGTTAAAGAACCCTTTAGCGAAAACCAGACTGGAACTCATTTTTTTAATAGATTAGCTTCCAACGAAAATTGAACCCGAGCGAGAACACAAGTGTCTTACCAACAAGGCTTTAGAGGTCACCATGATCCAAATGACAGCGTAATATAATGTTTGAATGAAAAGTAAATATTTGTTTCTTAAACTTCAAATGTAAAGTTCACTTTTATGGATCTAATCGAATATAAATAAAATTTCTACTTTTTAAAGTTGGAAAGAGCATAACGATGAGAATTTTAATTTATTCTTTTCGTCAAATTTTCTGTTATTTCCAAAAAGAGTTACAAATATATCTAATATTACTGTACAAAACTGGATCAAAGGGTTTATCCTTATTGCGTTTCCAAATAAATGTAATCATTATCTTATTACTTAATAAAAAATATTTGTTTTTTAATCAAGACTTCTTAAAAGTTTCCCTTCTCATCGGAGGATGGCAATCATTCTTGCTATCTTAACCCTTGGGGCAGCAGCTCTGAACCAAGATATGGTACCACAGTCAAAATATTTCCTTTAGCTTTTTATGATGCGGGAAGAGATGCGCCGTGCCTTCTTCCCGTATTGCATTAAATTTTCCCATGCAATATAAGTTGAAGGATCCCTTATTTTTAACCTCATCTTATATGTCAAAAATACTTTTGATGGTGAATATTCTATCTTTGCTCATCCGTTTCAAGCTATCATTACGGTCTTTGTCAAACCATTAGTGAAAGTGTTAATTAAACCTTTTGTTTTGCGAAAACTAAATAGTTTAACTTTGTAATAAAATACTTTATTGAAATCGATTTAAAACTGTAGATATGTAAAATAGTAACCTTGCTCTAGTTCTTCGATAAACTTTTAACAGTTATCTGAATTTTAATCTTCGCTACAAGAAAACAATTACTTATCAAATAGATTGTATAATTCATTAAGAGAAAAATTGGAAATCATTTGAGATTTATCATGGTATTTATTTAAACATTTACGTTTATTACTATTTGGGACGTTTCTTAACGGATTACACCACTTCTTATCAACCAGAGATTGAAAAGTAATTTTATAGTCCAAAACAGTAAATACATATTTAATTTATTTGAAAAAAATATGTGCATAAAACATAAAGCAAAATGTTTAATTTTCAATCACTGGAATATTTTGGTTAATACACTAGATACATTAATCGATTCCCGATATCGTAAATGTATGCCCAACCAAATGCTGATTTACGTCGAATAATTTATTTTGTTTGGTCGCTCCTTTGACAAATATTTGCCGGTAAAAATGTCCCGTAATAGGGAGAAATTAAGTTGTTGACCATTGACAAATAATTTGTAGGTAAATAAATAAAGAGTAATTCACAAAACAAGCCGTCTAAAGATCATCAAAATGTTTTATTTATGATTAAGAATGTTTCAAAACAATTCTAAAAGTTCTCGATACACTTGTTTTCATTTATAGTAGTGAATGTTTTAGCAATATTTTATGATATAAAAACTTTTATAACTATTTTCAAATCGTCTTAAAAGACACATTTAGCATTTTCTCGAAGGTAATTTGGAAAATTGCATATTGTTCCTAAAAGAGTAAAGATATTTTAAACCATGATGCAATGTATGTTAAACCTCACAAATAAACCATTTAAGGTTTATTTATTTTACGGCAAGGATGCTTTTATTGTATTATATGTACTTTCACTATACGATCATTACCATTGCAGGGCCTCGTAGTCGAAGATCACCTAGCTATTCCAACGTCAATTCAATAGGAAAGCGAAGTTGTACTATGAAGTTTATTTTTTTAGTGAGTAAGTCGTTGCACACCAGCGAACTCACCAGCCACACAAATATCCTGGATCCGATGGCACACCGAAGTGAGACGATCGGAGCACACCGGCATTTTTTCCCCTCTTTTTGAAAGAATAGATATGATTGAAGTCATAGGAATCCTTAAACCCCTGAATACTAGGCGGAAAAAATCCTGTGTCATTTGAAGTGAGTAGCAAGTAGAAGTCCAATGCGTTACCGTACGGCCATGCATTTTTTTTTCTTTTCATTGTTTGCAAAACAAGCAGGCAATGTGTTACATTCAACTAAAAATATACTTTAGAGACCTTAAGTGAAATCAAGATTAAAACCCTTTTTTTCTAAATCGAACTGGAAAACAGGCATCTTACCAACTAGGTTATAGATATTTTAATTATTTTGTGTATGTGTTTGGAAATTTCGTTTTTTTGTATAGATACTCCGTTCTCTTCTTCATAGATACTTCGTTCCATCCCCGTCAATAATTGAAAAAAAAACAACAAAACTCAATGATACTATTCCGTAAGACACGAACATTACGTAAACGATTGAGTTGTTCCCGATAATGAGTGAAAAATGTGTTTACTGTTTGTGTAACAGGAAAAAATCCACCCCACCTTGAACGTTATCGTTTTTCCACAAAATTAATTCCACAACATTATCTTCGGCACGCAAGTGTCTGGGAACGCGACAATGACCGATTATTGTATGCAAAGTAGAATGAGTAACGGCCACCCCTTGCCTATTCTCGGCTTCACAAACTTTTATATATCAAAAAGAAATAATACAAAACGGTTTATTAGAATACTTTCAGAAATCGAGAAATACGTATATTGTGATTTTTGACGAAAAGTAGTTATGTCTATTAGTTTTTCAATACTCACAAGTATAATATGACTAATAAAATGTTTACAGCGATGGTCATAATTAGAGGTTTACACTGTTTAAAATGTTTAAACTCATAGACATAATTTTATTGGGCATAGTTTACACTGATGGACATAATTTGTAAAATGTTTACACTAATGGACATAATTAGGGGTTCAAAAAGTTCAATAATTTTAGGAATAAAAAGGTTACAAACAAAAGTGTTGATATAATAAACTGATGTTAAAAATACAAGTTTATGATTTTTTTTCACTAAGACACTGGCCTTAAAGTCTTGATTCATATTTTTATTTAATTAAATATTAGTTCCAATTATAGAATAATTTTCATAGTATGAAACAGTAATATTTATTACACCTTATTATTACGTAAAACATTCATAATCTCATATCTTTTTCATCATTTGGGCTTTTTTATTTTAACACTTTTTTAATGTTTTAGGAAACAACGTAAACATATTAAATATTAACATTCCTTCTTAAGTGATATTCTGCTTTATTAAAATGCAAGTGTTATTTTGAACAAAAAAAATACCACATCAAATCTGTATATTACCTTAGATTATTTTTATAAAATACAACTTATCAAAATGTAACATTGAGCATTTAACAAAAAAACTTAATTTCATTGAAGTTTGAATACATATTTGTACAATCACTGGTTAGAAAAACATGTTTAACATGTGCAGGTCGGTATCTTTAATATAGAACACCTTTGACATGATAAATAATCACTTGTAATTATTCCGTTTGAAAATTCAACCAAAAGCTCTATGAAAAGATTGTGTATTTTTTTCAATTAAAAAATCTATGATTTTCATCTAAACAGAAATAATAAAAAAAAAAGAATTATTTAATTGGATTACGTTTCAATTGTTTTCCATTTCATTTAATCCAAGATTTTATCATGATAGAAAATTCGCATTTTTACACATTCTTCTATGCGTAATTCCATTTTGTATTACATAAAAATAAAGTAAATAATATTGATAGATATATCAAAATTCCAATTTAAAATTGAAAAGCTATCTTAAAATGGGACCTGGAATAAAATTAAATATATTAGTTTATTAAGCCTGATGTAAGATTTAATCGGTTACCTTAAGCATTGATTTTTTTCGAATATCAAATTTTTCATGTATTGTATACTTTTTTCGTTTGAAATAAAAAAAAATTAAATAAATGATCGGGCTCAACCGTCTGTGGTGACTAGAAAAAAATACTCTTATCAGTTTATAATTTTCTGGTAGCAAGGGTATATGGCTAGAAGCCTGATTAAATAAAAAAAATGTCCAACCAAATAATACGTACTACAATTGTTGCGAATTTTATTAGGTTTTGCGAACTTTTGTACTTCCTTGCCCTTGCCTTATAACTTTTACATATGTCTTATAACTGTTCACGAATTTGTAAAATATCTTTACGACGTTTATTCCTCATATCCGTTTTTAATTCAATTTCGTATAGAATAAAATTTAGAGAATATTTAAATTTCTTATGAACTTGAGGGAGAAACATGATTGCGTTATTTTTCAATTTCTTCATTTTGATTAAAACTTTACGTTTGACGTTAAAAATTTATTCCCGCCTCCATTTTAACATAAGTGGTTTCATAAATATAAAGTATGTGAACTCCACTCGAGCATTCTACATACTACATACTGGCACTTATCAGCTTACGAAACTACTCCCTATATTCAAAAGCATATTCAGAAAAGAGAGGCTGTCGGGATTTCAGTTAGACTCAAAGTGCTTACGAGTACATACATATGAGGTTTCTGAAAATATGTTAATGAAAAATTAATTCCCAGTTATGTTTAATAATTTTCAATTATTAACTTGTTCGTCAAGGGTCCGGAAATGGTTGCACTGGTAATAAAATAATTCAGTTAAGTGTAAAGACATATTTCAAATTTGAAGCTTGATAAAATGTGATATTGATTTTCAATTTAAATTTACATTGTGAAAAGAAAAATAAATGCAACAAATGGATGAATAATGAAAGACTAGAGCAAGTTGAGGAATTCTGCTATTTAGGTAGTATTTACTGCGATGATGGAAAAGTTAATTTATATATCAAACTGCGTGTAGCGATAGGAAATAAAGTCAACGGGGCACTAAAACATGTATACTCGAACCAGACAGTATCAAAATCTGCTAAGATGTTAGTCCACAGTACTATTTTGGTGGCAACTTTGATTTATGGGAGCGAAACGTAGACGTGGAAAAACACTGAGATGAACCGAATAAATGCGTTCATTGAGAAGAATACACGGAGTGACAATGTAAGACAGAATATGGAATGAAGTGATAAGGGATTAATGTGAACTTAAGGCTGATGTGTAAAGTAAGATAACGAAAAGCACGCCGAGACGGTTTGATTATGTAGAACGAATGAATGAAGAAAGACTAACAAAACAGATAATTAGTGCAAATGTGAGTGAAAGGCGTTTGAGAGGAAGAACAAGGAAAATATGGTTGGATCAAGCAAATTATATTCTGAAAGAAAGAAGAATAGAAATTATTAGAGAGTGTAAGAACGTGTGTCGAGATAAGAAAATACTTCTGCCTACCCTGATAGGGAAATGGCGTGGTGGTATGTATATGTTTTTATAATATTTTTAAATAGGCTGTGAAATAAAATGGTTTGAAAACTGTAATTGGGAAAATAAAAAGGATAAATATTAAAACTAACTACAACAGTTATAAAAATGAATAGTGTGCAATATATTTTTGCATATATAGTAGTACATAATTTTTTGAAAATGTTACACATTTGATTGGATTTTTTTTTAACAAATTTTCAAGACATTTTTTTAATAGTGTCGTTCTACGTTAAGTATGAAGCAAGTTATTTATTATTTCCTTTCAAAAAATTGAGACTTACTCGTATATCTGTTTTTAATATCGTGGATTGAATAACTTTAGGTATTTTTTTCAAGATTATTTTTTACTGAAAATTTAATATTACAGTAGTTCTCTTCCATTGTATCAAGTATAATCAGTAGATCTGTTACGTGTTTAAATATATTGTACGAGTATTTAACCAACTAGAAAGATGTAAAAGAAGCCTTAAGTGAAAACACGCAAGAACTCATTGTATAAAAAAGTTGAGTACTAACAAGAATCGAAACTGGTATCGAGGGCTGAAAGAAATACGCCTTGCCAATTTGGTTCTTAAAATCATCAAATCTGTAGATTGTAGCTGGAAATCCAATATAAGAAAGCCAATATTATTAATGTTAAGAATTAGATCAATGTTAAGAAAAGGTTGAGTGAATAATGATTTTTCAAACATTAAATTTCATTTAAAAGGAAAATTATATAACAGTATGGAATAAAAATGCTCTCAGTTTTTTTTAATGTGTACTAACTCTAGTAGACAGCGAAATTGATAAATATGTAGATTTTGGAAGAGATACTCATTGGTCTGATTTCATTTCAACCCTCTTAAATTTAGGTCGTTTACCACGTCGATGGCCCCATAACATTGAAACATAACTATTCTATGGAAACGTATGTAAAAAAATGCTGTGTGTACGTCCACTGGCGTGATCAAATACGTGAAACTTTAATCTTTTTGAAGGACTAAGGACCATAACGAATGTACGAGTATATGATAAAGATTACAAAAGCCGGTTCACAATTCTTATAATTGGAGCAAAACACAGATTATTTTCAGCACTTTTTTTTCTGTCGCGTGTTTACTGTTGTGCCTCGAAGTCCGTCGGTTCTGTCTAGCACTTGATACTCCACCTGTCTCCATCTTTTCTGATTCTGAACCATGTTAAATGCAACAAAGAGGGTCCTTTAAATTCATTATTTGATCAATTTATCTTATAGGACGCCTCATTTTCCCTAAACTGTTCCGTGATCACGAGTTCTTAAAACTTCCGTTATACTTTTTGGTAACATGCTCAATGTATTTTACAATTCATTTTCTGCATATTGAAGCCATTTTTCGGTAATATTTAGTTATTGGGTGATAGAAAAGTTGGTGTGCTTTGCAGTTCATGGGATATGGAGCATTCGCCTCTTCCATAACATATTGAAGGCATCTATCATATTTCTTCTCTTCTTTCTCATCATCCATGTTTCCACTTTATACTAGTTGACACTTTATTCAATACCAGTCACTCAAACAAATATATTTTTTAAACAATTTTACTAAACACTTATTTATTTTTAAATATTAAAATAACTCAACTCAAACAATACAGTGCATGGTGACTTAGTTCAACTCTAAGTCATAATGCACTGTATTGAAAATTTCAGATTTCATACATACATGAACTTTGTTAATACATTCAACTTATATTCAGCAAAGTACAGCTCTATCATTGTCCTTTTCAAAAGCTAATTAAACACAAATACAAGCTCTGGCATGCTTGGACAAACTAATTGTAATTTCGCTTTGAGTTAAATTTCAGGTGAATAATTATTTAGTGCAATACATTTTACGTTAAGTATTCAAAATGCAGGTTTTACATTGTATAAATTAATAAGTTATTTTCTAAAATATTTTTACCTTTTCTATATAATATAATATTTTTCATTTTATTAAAATGATGAAAACCCGCTTAAATTATATGACATAACTTAATTACCAATAATTTTAGTACAAACTTTGATGTGTGGGAGTGAAACGTATAATTATATATGACAGGAATTCGTAATGAAGTGATTAGAGATGAATGTGAATTTTAGATTAATGTTTTAAGTAAGACAAAGAAGAGCACTCTAGAATAGTTAGTGTAGAATGAATGGCTGGAGAAAGATTAAGAAAGCAAATATGCAATGCAAAAGTGAGAAGAAAGCGTGTCAGACAAAAACAAGGGATAATATGGTTCGAATAATTAAATAAACTTTGAAATAAGACAACCCAGGCGTTGTGTTCTCTCTACTTATCTGCAAAAATTAACTATTGGTATGTTTTTATGTTTTGAAATGAAATTGGAAAAATGTTTTAATGATGTTTTCAAAGAAAATAATAAATTTTTTTGCAAGATGAAAAATTTAGACACAATACTAAATATTAAAAAAAAAATTCCGCTGGACTGGAAGAACGTTTTCGTGAAGGCCCAGTACGGAGTCACAGGAGAAGTAACCTAACAGCTCTGTTACCTCGACACATGTATGGATAAGAAACAGAAGACATGGAGATGAGTCAAAAGAAAAAAAAATGTTGTTCATACAAATTTTCACAGGTTATGAGTGTATCAGTTTGAAGTGTTAACAAATGTACGACACCATTATTTTTTTAATATCAATCTCTACCACTAACAACTTTCCGAAGTAAAAAAAGTATAATGAAAATTTTCATATCCTTCGAGAGTTCGGTAGTTGTTATAAAATCAATTTCTATTATATTTTTCAATTGTTTTATGCAAATCGACGAAATGGAACAGAAAAACATTTCATTTTTTTAACAATGAATGTAGATTACTGCAATGAATATTCATAGCAAATTATCGGAGTTCAAATATAAATCATTCAAATAAAAACTTGTACTGAGCTATACTCTTACATGTATTACATTTATTATTCTTTGAACATTTGATCATAACTATTATTATTTAGAATCGTTACAAAAAATATTATTTATCTAATTAGTTATTTAAAACAAATTAATTAAATTCACATGTGATTAAAATTATTTAACTGAAATGTTTTTGTTGTCGGTATTCCTTCATTCATTCATTTAATGTACCCAAATAATTAAAGCTCTTCTTTTTCACACACAATACAAAAGTTAAAGTTCACATTCATCCTTCCTAATTCTTTCATAAATAGTGATCTTAGTTTTTTTTAGTGCACGCACTTTTATTACACTAATTCGGCTCTTAAAAGTATTTTTCCAAGGCCATACTTTATATCCATACATCAAAGTTGGTACTAAAATAATGTTATTAATCATGATTTTATTATATTTCAGTTTTATTCCGTTTGATTTTATACGTTTAGGTACTCCCCCCCCCACATCTAGTTTTATATCGCTACACGCCCCTCAATCTCTTTTTTAAGTTTTCTAAAATATGCTACCAAAAGAGTAGAGTTTTGAACAAGCATTTAACATTTATTGTTCAATGTGCACTTGTGCAATGTTATAAAATAAGTAATAAAATATTGAGACTTTAAAGTAACGTTTAAGCAATATTTTTATATAATTTCAATTCTTCAGGAAAAAACATATTTTAGACCTGTTATTATGTATCACTTTATTTCATTCAATCCCCCTTTTATTTTCGAAATTCATACTCAGCAATTCATAATACACGATGATCTTGAAATCGAGCTATTAAAATATTAAAAATATGTATCTTATATAAGCTGGCTGGAATTAAGAACAGCAGCCACAAGGGCTGAGCAAAGAATAAAAGGCATCCTGTTTAAAGACAGAGGAAGAGCTGGAAGAAACATGAGACGGAGAGTATAATACAGAAAGATAGAAAATATGTTCTAGATAAGCCGTATAAGAGGAACATGAAAATATCCCAAAATGAAGGTCCTACCCTTTTTTTCGATAAGAAGTACGAAGAGAATTCCCCTGCTTAATATCTGGAAGCATACGACTTGAATTCCTTGGTTGTATTGAAACATAATATTTTCATTCGTAAAAATTGTTGTATCCCAAGTTGAGATAATACATAGAAAAACATCGAACATATGTTTGCTAGTTAAAATCCTATATACGAGTATAATCAAGTCGTGTCCTATGCTTAGCGGAGATAACGGATCTTCTCATTTTTATATCCGCTTTGCAAAATTTATTTATCTCGTTATGCACTTTTTATCATGTTTCTCACTTTATATGCGTTCAAAATTGAGTACACTTTATCTAGTCACGTTTTCCTTGGTCTACCTTTTCGACCACACTCTGCAATTCTTAGTTGTATACTCGTTTAGTAAAATTTCGATATTTTTTATCTCTACATGTCCGAACCATCTTGACGCTCCTTTCTTCATCTTAAAACATCCATCCATGCATTTATTTCTGATATGTTACTTCTTTTCATAAATTGACACTTCACAAATTTTACTTAGTGCACGCATCTCAACATAATTCGTTAATGATTGTGTATAGCGGTACCCTTCAACATAGCCTAATTTGTGTTTTGGACATCCTGAAGAGCGTAACCGGGAGCCATCGCGTTTAGAACTATTGGAGTATGTCCGGAACTCGCGGTTCGCCATAGGACATGTTGGTAATACTATAGAACATAAACACAATATAGTCAATAGTCTAGAGGAGTCTAGACGGACTTTTTTAGCTCTTTAGCTAGACCTGAATCGAAGCTAAATAAGCATCTTACTAATAAGACAACGGAGGCTACCAGCCTCTAAGGCATTAATCCTACCTTCATCCTTCTTCGGCCAAGTCCGAACTTCACTCTCATACATAGTTAAAATAATTTATGAAAACGTATAGAATAAACTCCCCTTATCCAGGGGGTGGGCGGATTGATGGACCGTGGATGCTGTATAGCCTATCCACTACCCCACGATGTCAATGCGTCAGGGAGGCGTGTGGTCATCCATTTATTTTTCCGGACATCGCATCAATCTTCACGCTCGTGTGCGAATGAATATTTGAATATCATGTTAAATCATATGGAAATACGCGTGGTTAAAAATAATTTGTTTTGAATCTGATTCATTCGCGTTATCGGGAAATGATTGATGCATATATAATGATAAAATATGACGTTGTTATTTTATTGCTTCATACAAGGCGACTATATGAAATAAAAGCAGTTTTTTTTTTATAAATAGTTAGATTTTTTTATTAAACACGAAAGAAGAAAGAATGAAAGGAAACGACTGAAGGCTCTAAAAATGTGACAACTGATAAAATTATATGTGATATGATAATGTATAATATAATATGTAATGAAATGATTCGGAACTACAGACTGAGTTAAGGTATGCAAAACGAATGATTGCATAAACACAAACATAATAATTATTCACAGCAAATGTGAGTGAAAGTCGTGGTAGAGAAAGATCATGGATAGTATGGTGGGACCAAGTGAATTATTTTTAAAAAAAAGGAAACTTATCAAGTCAGAGGAATAAAAAGAGTTGTATGAGAATGTAACATATAGTATATGGAAGAGGCGAAATATTTGTGCTCTGAAAGGAAAATCAGGTGCTTTGCCTTCTCTGCCTGCACTAACAGGAAGACGGTTTGATGGTATGTAACATATGAACTCGTATATTGTTTTACTTAAAAAGATTCTTTTTGTCTGCGCAAGGTTGAATGAAGGTTTATTTTGAGATAAACAATATACGCAAAAAATATTTCTTATTATCAAAGTATTCCCTTGAAACTTGCAATTATATAATTAAAGGAAATGTCTGCGGCCTAGTGATAAAAAGCTTTTCTTCCATCTAAGAGTTACATATTTGATTTCAATTGTTACCTTTAAAAAGGTGTCTTTATTTCTTTTTCATTTGTGTAGCTCTAAATATATTTTAAGTTAAATTGTGCTACATAACAACATGTGAAAAAACATTCCACACGTGAAGATAAGAAAAACTCTTGTTTAAAATGGAATTTTTATGTACTGCAAGGTAATATAAGTCTTAATTTCTATACGTCAAATATCAAGAAAACGAGAGACTACCTGTGTCAAGCATTTATGAGATAGATTTTTAAATGCATAGAAACTCCATAGTGTCATTTTGCAAATATTTTGAATAGCCCAAAAAATTTAGAGCATTAAGCTTATCTAAAAGATCTCTTTGTTTATGTCAGCAGTTTTAAAATTGCCCATTATTTTTTATTTATTTTACTCCCTATTTCGGACACTTGACTTCTATGCAATTTTCCCCTTTCTTTTTTTACACTATTTTTAATGACATAAAAACTGCAAAGAAGTTTTAAGCTTATCGAAAAATCTCCATTTCTACATGTGTCCCGTATTCACATTGTTATATAGGTATCATCTAATATTTTTTTATTCAATATGGTTTGCTACCAATCCGTCCAACCTATATCTACTTTCTTATCACCATTCAAACCCCTTTTAAGTGCAATCGTTATTCAGTGTCTTAAATTAAGGCCTACTATGTTTATTCAAATAATTATTTAATAAATCGGTCCTTTAGTGTTGTATTATTGCTGAGGAATAAATGCCCTTCCAGGTTCAAGACTAGTGAAAAGGGTAAGGTTTGAGAAAATTTTTTATGATTTCTGAAAAGCATTCAATTCATTATTATTATTAACCATGCTGGAGTTATGTTTCAATTATTCTCTTATATTTTGATTCATCCGTGATATAATTAACATTTTTTGTTCAATAACTCTAAGTGTACATATAAATTACAGTGTTCAGTCCGTATGTCAGAAATAGTAGAAAACATAAATCAAACAGATAATATAAAGCTTGAACAACTGTGATTTGGTTTTGAATATTAATGGGCTATCTCTATAAAACATGAAATTGATGATAAATTAGAGGAAAATATTCTAGTATATCTGATTGAATATAATTTGTTCATTGTATATTTGAAGGCATAACTTTGGGTTTAAACTGAAACGATAAAGTTACAGTGAGAATAAAATGTTTTTAACTTCATGGTGTTTTTTTATGTAATATGTGGGCCACTGGTGAAATTTAGGACAATATGGGGTCTTCGTTTCGATCTTCGTCAGGTTTCGCATGTTATGCCATTTAAATTAGTGTTTCTCGATGCTTAAGAGTGTTATATTGAGACAAAATAGCGTTGCGTACATTTGCTGATGGAGCTGTGGAATAACTTAACATACTCGTACATGCCGATTGACTTGGAACTTGAGTATCCTTGCAATTGGAATATCAGGTTTGATTTGGAAAGACTACGAGTTCAATGAGGTGTAATACTGTGCCAATAGAACAACATATAGACAAAACGACCTTATCCAACCACATGATCGATTTTTAATTTTCATCAATCGGAGAGGAATTAATTAAATTCCCATTATACATATTGTTTTGTTTATTTTGAGTTATTTAAGCACAAAGATTTTTTTTTTGTTTATTTTGAGTTATTTTTCCTTATATATATATATAAAATAGTTATAATAAAAACTTTTCCTCATCAAAAATTTTGGGCGTTCATTTTTTTCTATCCTTTTAATATTATTTTTAAGCATGTTATAAGAATATTTGCTTGTTTTGTTTATTGAATCACGCGTATATAAATATGAACACGGATTTGGCGTATGAGCAAACAATTTTCGCACTGACGATGGCGGGTGATTTTTTACCGAAAATGTCGCCATATTTATTTTCATATCTCATAGTAGAAATGTCAACGCAATATTGGGTAGGAAATTTTCTTTTCTCGGAACCAAAAGGAAAATCGATTCCAAATCGAATTTGTCACATCCCCGCAGGATATGATGAAGGCCTAAAGGAAATCTGGGCTGGGAAATTTCTAAACTGGCAAAAATTTTAAATCATTATTTCATCAATTGTAATAAAAATTTTAAAAAATGTACAAAAGTTTCCTCGTGTACTAATTTCATTATAATCTTCAGAAGTTTTCAATATAAACCCTAAGTGCAAAATCATTTGCTAGTACACATCGACGCCAAGTGCCCCTTGCTTTTTTAAACTAAATTGATAATATTTAAAGTTGTTACAATGAATATATAACTCTACTTTTTTATATAAAGGCAATCCACCCACACTAGTACGATATGTACCATAATTCAAAACAAAGATACAATTATAAGTGAGCCAGTATTATAAATTAAATTAATGTGAAAAAAAACGATTTGTACGCAATTTAAACTTTCAAATGAATAAACTTGAAAAAATGTTCATGAACTAAAAAAACAAGTTATTTAGCTTTCAACCTATGTTATTTAAGAATTTTTATGTTGAATCTATTCTGAAGTTTGAATTCATCGAAATTGATTTTAAAGCAATAAAATAATTATTCCTGCGTAATTTTGAGATTTAAAATAAGTTAATAAAGAAATATTAGGTCCTTACATATGAAATTGGCGTTTTGTTTGGGAGGAACATAAAGTTGATTTTTTTTAATATAATATAATATATTTATTTAATCAAAGTATGTACCATTGCTATCTATGCACACTATGATCTACCTCGAGATCATTGAGCAGCTCGTAGGATAAGCGTGATGACGAGTTTCTCTGGAATGAAAGTGCTCTGCTGGAATGCTTACAGCATGCAGCAGAAGATCGAGGAGCTGATGCTGTTGGTGAACAATTCAGGTATAGATATTGTGCTTATAACGGAAACTTGGTTAAAACCTGTATCTCGTGTGAGAGGCACCGGTGGCTTCACCATCTATAGATCGGATCGCGTTTCCGGTAGAGGTGGAGGCACCGCGATCCTCATCCGAGACACTATCCATCATACCCAACTCCTCACGCCCGCCCTGACAAACTTGGAGGCTACTGCCATCAGCCTCAAGGTTGACAGGGAGACAGTCACAATTGTGGCAGCATATTGTACCGGCTATCGTTCACTTCTGGAAAAGGACATCGAGGCAGTGCTGGCCTTGGGGCCCAAGGTCATCATGGCCGGGGACTTCAATGCCAAGCACCGTTACTGGAACTGCTTGAGAGCTAACCCGAACGGAACGACGCTGTACAATTATATGGAAAACCACAACTGTCAAATACTCTATCCAAATCAACATACCTGTTTCACCAACCCCCGTAGCCCTTCTACACTGGACATTGCCGTAGTCAAAAACTACCCTAACATCTCTGGCTTGACTGCTCTAGAAGCTCTCTCGTCAGACCACCTCCCAGTCTACTTCACATTGGGAGTGAGGCCGATTGCTAGCCTCAGGGAGCAGTACGACTACGCCAATGCTGACTGGAAGGGTTACAAAGCCTACCTCCACAACCAGCTCTGCCTATCACCAGAAACTCTGGTGAGCCCACAGGACATTGATACCGCGATAGATACCATCTCCACCTTCATCCATAATGCCCGTGATGAAAATGTTCCCCTCAAAATTGTCACTCCATACAAAATAACTCTTACTCCTCATATCAAACTCCTTATATCTCTAAAAAATAAACAAAGACAGACCTACAGACGTACACTAGACAAACGTGACAAAACACTTCTAAACGTCCTCCAAGATGAAATCAAAAAAGAAATCCGCCTACTTAAAAACCAGCTATGGCAGAGAAAATTGGCAGCTCTAGAACCGGGTAACGGTACTCTCTGGCGAGTCGTCAAGGGTATCAAGTGCTCGTCTCAAAGCATACCACCTCTGCGCACAGCCTCAGGGTTGGCTGTTTCTGGCAGTGACAAGGCTAATGCCTTGGCGGACGCTTATGAGAATACGTACTCAATCACTTCCGACCTTGGAAATGTTGATGTCAATAAAGCTGTCGAGGACACTCTCACCAGCTTTGCTTACTCCCCGACCAACCAAAACGAGGTGCAACTTTGCACCCCGTCCGAAATTGGTCGTATCCTTGACAGACTTAAAACACGAAAAGCACCCGGTCCCGACAATATACACAATAGCCTTCTTAAACAGTTACCACTCAAAGCGAGGATTTTTCTTACTAAAATAATAAATGCCTCACTCCTTAATGGGTATTTTCCGAGTATTTGGAAAGTAGCCAACATTGTTCCTATCCACAAGCCAAATAAACCTACCGAAAATCCAACTAGCTACAGGCCCATCAGCCTTCTTCCAGGTCTTGGCAAGATCCTTGAGAGAGTGGTTGCCTCAAGGCTAGTGTTCCATCACGAATCCAATAATACATTCCCTCATGAGCAATTTGGATTTAGAACAAGACACAACACGGTCCAGCAACTTACCCGTGTCGTGGAAGACGTGTCGATGGGCTTCAATAGGAACAGAAGTACTGGCATGGTACTGCTGGACCTTGAGAAGGCTTTTGATACTGTCTGGCATGATGGCCTTCTTCACAAACTTCTCCTCACTGGCACTCCACTCTATCTCGTGAAACTACTTCAATCCTACCTTTCCAATAGAAGTTTCACAGTCACCACTCATCATTCTACGTCATCCGCCAGGCCCATCCCTATGGGTGTCCCCCAAGGCAGTATACTTGGACCATGTCTATTTAACATTTACACACACGACATTCCTACTCCCCCAAACTGTAAACTCGCACTCTTTGCTGACGATGCGGCATGCTACGCATCGTCACTCAAGGTGGATCGAGCTGGTCGCCGTCTTCAGATTGCTCTTGAGATCCTTGAGAAATACTACCAGGACTGGAGGCTCAAAATCAATGACGCCAAAACTGAGGCCATCATGTTCTCCCGAAAAATCAAGGAAAGAGTGCCATCGATGCCCTTATTCATCGGTGGTTGCCTGGTTGAGTGGCAGGACGTGGTTAAATACCTCGGCCTGCACCTTGACCGGCGACTGACGTGGAAAACCCATTTGAATACCATCAGACAGAAGGGTCACAAGGGCATAGGGGCTATCAGTTCGATATTTCATCGACGCAGCTTCCTTTCACCCAAAAATAAGCTCCTCCTCTATAAAACCCTTATTCGTCCTATCTTGACCTATGCTGCACCCGTTTGGGGTAGTGTGAGCAACACGGATCACCTGAAACTCCAGAGAGTGCAGAACAAGGCATTCAAGATATCTTTTAACACCCATCCCAGAACAAATCTTACCCGACTTCACGCTGAACAGCGAGAAGAAACCCTACAACACCACATTCTCGCTTGGACCGTGAAGTTCTATAAAAGCCAACAAAATCACAGAAATCCCTTAGTCGCTGCCCTGGGGGCTTACGAGAGTAAATCCGACCTACCCTTCCGTTATAAGCACAAGCTCCCGAAGCATTATCTGTTGCCTGACTAGTCCACCTTCAGTATTAGCTGGGACGACCAAGGTCTGAGTGAATGTGATGGAATACAAGTAGCCTGAACGAGTGGACTTGTTTTTGCTGAATAATTAGTGTAAAAATTGTTATCTAGTTATAAGTAGTATGTAGGTGTTAATTATTTCTAAGATCTCATATATTAAGATTGAATAAATAAAATAAAATGATATGTAGGAAAATAAGATTAAATAAGTTCATAAATTATAACATATAATTAAGATTAGTTAAGTAATAAATTTGTACATAGGTATAGCCTCAACAAATGTTTGTATAATAATTTACTTGTTTAATAAAAAAAAAAAAAAAAAAAAAGCTATCTATGCACTTTTGCCATCTCATAGGTAGTTCATCGATCCCTTTACTAAAAAAACCATTCGGACGGGAATCAATAAAATCTTTGAAGTCGGTTTGGACTGCCCCATCGGAGTTGAATTTTTTCCCTTGCAAGAAGTTATCCAAATTTCGAAAAAATAGTAATCTGTTGGGGCAAGGTCCGGAGAGTACGGTGGATGTCTTAGACATTCCAATTGAAGCTCTTCTAATTTGGTAGCCGTCTGTTGTGCAGTGTGTGGTCTAGCGTTATCATGAAGCAGCAGTGGCCTAGAGCGATTAACCAGCCTCGGTTGTTTAGCAGCTAGCTTTTCCATCATGGTTTGCAGTTGCTGACAATAGACATCTGCCGTAATCGTCTGGCCAGATTTAAGAAAGCTGTAGTGAACGACACCAGCACTAGTCCACCAAACGCTCACAAGTAACTTTTTTGGAGTCAATTTTCGCTTGGGGCATGGTTTGGCTGGTTCGGCAGGGTTCAGCCATTGCGATGAGCGCTTCCGATTATCATAAAGGATCCACTTTTCATCACAGGTAATTCGATTCAAAATCCCTTCATTATTGTGCCGGTTGAGTAATGCAACGCAGCAGTCAACGCGCGTTTGTTGATTTGCTTCACTCAATTCGTGAGGTACCCACCTTTCAAGCTTTTTCACCTTCCCAATTTGCTTCAAGTGGATTAAAACAGTTTTATCACTAACACCGCAGCCTGCAGCTAACTCGGACGTGGTTTGCGATGGATCCGCTTCCACAATAGGTTTCAATTCTTCATTATCAACTTTGGTCTCCGGCCGTCCACGGGGCTTCTTCTGCAGGTCGAAATTTCCAGAACGAAAACGTTGGAACCAAAAACGCACTGTGTTTTCTTTTGCGGCACCGTCGCCATACACATCATTAATCCTTCGAGCCGTTTCTGCAGCACTGGTGCCACGGTGGAACTCGTACTCGTAAATAACGCGATATTTCAAGTTTTCCATTTTGTAAACTGAGTGACGCAAAGAAAAAAAACAATTGAGGAAAAAACAAATGAATTATAATTTTCGAAACACAAATACTTGAGTAAATAGCTGTATAAATTTTAATTTGGAATTCCTAACCAAAGAGAAGATATTTGAGATCAAAGTTGCCAGTACGGCAAAACGCCAATTTCATATGTAAGGACCTAATACAAAGAATGTATCCATTAATTTTAATATTGCGTCAGCTTTATCGAACTCTTTTCTATGATGACAAAATTTTTCGATGGGTTTGTCGATCCGGTAGAGGGAAATTCGAAACAAATCAAATAATACAAGCTTTGAAGTTTTTAAAACACGCATAAACCCCAAAACGCGCAATTTTCCTCACAATTCCTCCTAAATATAGTTTCCTCGAGTAAATAGATTTTCGAGTTTATACGTTTGAATATTTTTCTTTTGGAAAATTTGCTTTCCTATATTGCTTTGAAAATCCAATAAAGATTTTTTCGAATAAAAAATGTTTTTATTTTTTTACAGTTGCCTGGTTTTGTAATTGATTAAATATATTTCATTTAAAATGTTAATCTCTTTGACGGGATATACGAGTATATTTGCAGAATATAAATAGCTCCAGGCAGATGTTAATCTCTTTGACGGGATATACGAGTATATTTGCAGAATATAAATAGCTCCAGGCAGATGTTAATCTCTTTGACGGGATATACGAGTATATTTGCAGAATATAAATAGCTCCAGGCAGATGTTAATCTCTTTGACGGGATATACGAGTATATTTGCAGAATATAAATAGCTCCAGGCAGATGTTAATCTCTTTGACGGGATATACGAGTATATTTGCAGAATATAAATAGCTCCAGGCAGATGTTAATCTCTTTGACGGGATATACGAGTATATTTGCAGAATATAAATAGCTCCAGGCAGATGTTAATCTCTTTGACGGGATATACGAGTATATTTGCAGAATATAAATAGCTCCAGGCAGATGTTTTTAAATAATATATACGAATATGTTATTTTTTTTCAATTCGTCTAAATTTTATGGTTATATATTTGATTTTTTCCCTACATACAATAGATTTTACTTAAACTATGTTGAAATTTTCTAGAAGTAAATTTATTGAAGAATTGATTTCATGGCAGCCCACATTGCCTAGTTGGTTAAACGCCTATCGGAATACCCTTTCTTTCGAAATTGTTTCAGTCTGGTTTTCACTTAAGGCCTCTTTAACAAAATTTTGGTTGGTTGTAAGAGATAATCACATGGCAATAAGCTCGCCAGGTTATAGTGTATACAATGGAAATATCTTGATAAATATCTACAATAAAATGACACATTTTCTTGTGCTATGGTTTAAGTTAAAAAAATGAAGGAAATTTGGAATTTAAACATAACAATACAATAAAAAAAAATTAAAAAATATATTAATGAAACATATACTCGTTTATTTACATTTTTTAAGATGTGTGATGATTTTAAGATGGGTGATGATTTTAAGGTGTGTGATGAGTTTAAGATGTGTGATGATTTTGATTGGTTTAATTAATCAATAGTTCACATTGGCTGGGTTGACAATTTTCACTTTTTTATGAAAAAAATAATTGTATTGCATAACATTTTGTTGTAAACAAGTACACCCTATTGGGGTTATCGCCATGTGGTAAGCTCTTTCAATCAAGGAGAAAGGTGTTAAAGAAGGCTTAAGTGTAAACCAGACTAGAACCATTTCGAAAAAAACATTGAGTACCAACTGGAATTGAAACCGCGACCCCCGTGCTGGGAGACAGGTGTTTTACTACATATAGTAGGCCTTGTTTGAGAAATCTTTCGTTACAAATATTTAGTATTTTTTTTTAATTGGTTATAATCAAGAGTATGCTTATTAGAATATGTAACAAGAAATGACTTTGTTGTTTAAATTACTCTCTACACGTGTTCCTCCTAGCATATCTTGAGGTTCTCTTCAGACGGAATGATCCTGGTTTGTAATGAGAGCAGTGATTAGGTCAGATTGGTCACATGTTACTATGGACCACCCACATAGAAAATCTGCGTGGTGTTTGATTTCAATTTTAATAAATAAGTACTTAAAAATATCTTATAAAAATAATTATTATGAATTCGACAATATTAAAGCAAAGGATTTTTTTTAAATAGTTGTGAAATCTTCTACATTATATGGAGACAATTGGAGAAGAATTGCACATACTGAATAAATAATTCCGATTTTCTCGCCTGTGCTGTCAGAGAAAAAAGACTTGCATATTACACTAACAATATTGTAGGTACTCGTAAAAGTATTTTTAATGCCAAAGACAAATAAACTACATAAGAGTGGCGTTTATGAAAAAGAATTTGATCGTGAAATTATAAATTCTAGAATGATACAAAGAAACATAGGCAATAGAATATAAAAACTTAAGTATTGCCCATCTTATATTTTTTTTCAGATTTTGCAAACCATATATTAGAATTATGGCCATGTGACAATCTCTTCCAATCAGCCAGAAATGTGTTTATGAGGTCTTATGTGAAAACCAGGTTAAAAACTTTTTTTTCAAATTTGGGTACCATCGGGAATCGAACTCACAACATCCGAGTCGGAAGATAGACTCCTTATCAACTAGGCCACGAATGTCGTTAAATATTCTGTAGTGTTTAATATTCTAATACTATGTTCCGCAAAGTTAAAGCCAAAATCTTGGATAAACCATTCTTACTTATTCAATCATTATTTTCAGTATTTATCACAGTTTTGCATAAAGAAACTAATCTGATTTTAGTGGAAATTTTGTAACACAGAAACTCTGCAATTTTTATAATTATAATAAAATAATTGGCAAATATTATATTACGAGGACCCTGCGGGCATAAGCGGTTTAGAGTGGCCGCCGCGCTTCGTGCCGCCATCGCGCCAGCAGCCACCGTTCATTATGTGACATTATCTCATTAAATGGGGATTAGCATTTTAACTGTTGCATTTGCATATTACTGTACTCTTATTGTATGTCTCGACATAACTAATTTTACACATTTGTCACATCTGGAAACTACCAACTTTCTAAACTTTTGTTTTATTCATAATAAGCTCAAATATTTTGTAATAAAATTATTGCCATATTTTGAAACAATAAGTGTATTAAAATTATGTTAAGATATTTTTCAAAAAGTTAATATTCTTATATTAATATTTATTTATTTATATATCCGATGTCCTCAGGAGGGTTTTTGTACTTCTAGTATCAGATCTGTTCCTAGAGTATATGTCATTAAATGTTTAAACATGTTTTATACATCTTCACTTTGCTTAATACGAGTATTAATATAAACGACTTTCTTGTTTAAAAATATCTGTTACAAAAGTGTCATGATAATAAACTTCACACCATATCAATTATTTCAAAATAATCAGACGCACAGGAAACCTATATTCTTAACTGTCCCATCAAGCCAGAAATTATAAAAATGCAGTCTACTGCCGGGACCAACAAGGTGACGACAATTCTTAAAATCACACCTTTTCTGAGATGTAACATTAACATATAGGCGCATTGATATTAAATCTCTTGCTGGCGCCAGAAAAATATATGAATGTTTATCAAAAAATTATTTTGATATTCCATTAATTATATTACCATAATCCCCGCTACACGTGTTTCTGCCTCATATCTCGAGGCTCTCTTCAGTGGAATAAAAAAGTAATTAATTGTTTAATATTCTAATATGGAGTTTTACAAAGTTCAAGTCAAAACCTTGGATTAATTTATATTTGATTATTTTAATGAGATAGATTCTGAATCTTAATAACTTAATTTTAAAGTTTATGGATCTGACACAATAAATATTGTAAATACATTTCAGGATGAAAATATGATTTCAATATTTATAAGCTTATTTTCAATATCAAATTTGCTTTTTTTAGTATTTTTTTTTATTGGCCTTTTTACACAAAGTATAAAAGACATCAAAAGCATTAAAAACGTACCGTGATTGATTAATGACATTCTGACGTTATTATACCCGTTGTGCTCCTCATTCAACAAACAGTATAGCTCTTTATGTGAAGACGTTTTTTCATATAATTTCTGATGATTTTTTAATAAATCATGAATAAAAAATGCCCTTATCTGTTAGAATTGTTTATTAATAAAAAAACAGGAAGGATCGAGATCAGCTGGTAGTCCCTTGGTGGAAGGGGAAGCACATTTTTTGCAACGGTAACACGTATGCATATTTCCTCAAATAAATGTAATGTATTACCATACATTTTCTTAAGATCTCCCAAAAAGGTTGCTGGAATGCCTTATTAAAAGTTGAAAAGAAATATAAAAAAAAACGTAATGTTTCCGTTGTTTTTTACAAAAAAAAAAAAACAACGAAACTCTATCAAGAGAAGTGTAAAACGGGTCAAACTCTTCAAATAACAATACATTCATCGTTTAGCACTTCTTTTCAACGGATACTGTCTAGATATACATATTTCACCTTAGATATATAAATTAAATTCAAGGTAACGGAAGGACAGAAGTCAAGGATAAACGCTTCTGCTGAAAAGGAAGAGAAAATTATCGTATTTAATTTATCTAAACGCTTACGTTTAGATGGAGAGCACTATAAGATTTATTTTTCTGCCTTTAAAAAACATAAAAACGCTTTCAAGTTCTGAATTGACTTAAATTATAAGTATTGGCAACGATATCTTCAGAAATATTAGTTAACACATTCGCGTTTTTTTTCACTTGAATTAATTAAATAAACAAAATTTGAAAACAAGTTGAGAAATCCCGTTATTAAGAGAGCATATTTTTGAGATATGGTAAGTTCAAGAAATGTATTGAAAGGCGCGTTGCTGTGACAAACAAGGTCAATGATCCACTCAGTACTGTTTCTTGCTGATTAATCAATAGTAATTCTTGGAAAATGCGCAGTGGTATGCTAGTTTCAACCTTGATGTCTAAAAATGATTCCTGGACAGTGAAATGGATCTATAAAATCCGAATAAATGCGTGTTCGGTGTATAATATCTGGTATTACAATGTATGGTTGAGTAAGGAATGATACGATTAAGTATAACCGTTTCTTAAATACATATGTTAGATGGAAAAAGGTATCTTGAGATGATTTGGGCATATTGAGAGAGTGAAATACGAAATATTTACGAAACAATATATATTTCTGAAATGAACGGAAAATGAGGAAGAAGTTGATCAAGAAAAAAGTAAAATGAGATAGTTGGAGATATTTTAATTGAAGGAAAAGTAAGAAGTATGAGGCACAGAAGATAAGGTCGATGTGAGCAGTGTGCATAAATAGAAAAACGTGGAAATTTATTTTATTTGCTTACTTTAAAAGGGATATGGCTTGATGGTATGTATGTTAGTAAATAAAATAACTTGAAAAACTTACCATTTGATATAAAAAATAAACAGCAAATCAGGTGGTCCATGGTGCTCCTATAAGGCTGCAATCTCATCCTAAAGATTCTTCTTTCACACATTAACTATCTCCTTCAGTCTCTTTTCAATGTATTTAAAACTTTGTTTTTGCTCCAGTCATAAAAATTTCATTGTTCTTTTCTTCAACCTTATCTCTTAATGTGACTTCTATAAACTTGTTTATATCTTTTGTGGATTCTTTGTGACAACTTTGTTTATTTTGTAATATTATGAGAAAAAAATATTGAAAAATTAGATAACTAGAAAGTTGAAACGTCACTAATGCTTTGTATTTTCGGCAGCTACTTATAATGTCGTGTGTGACCTTTTTTTGTAAGAAGTAACACTTCTTTGACTAGTTATATTAATGATTGTTTCAAAGTGCGTTAGCATTAATTAAACTTTGTTACACAATACTGTCGACACTTTCACTCTTATTTGAATTTCGGAGTGTTTGATATCTGTTAAGATAACATTTGTTTCCTGTTTGATTTGGGGGATTGATTTTGCTTCTTATCAGCGTGGAATCTGTAAGAAAGAAAAATATAGTTTAATTTTCTTGTTTGATTAACATTTTATGAAATAGATAAGCACTTAAATAAATCAAAACACATCAAACTCCCTTTTTGTAGTACAAACCATCACTGCATTTTTGTTGGGGCACCCAAAGAGGACAGAGAGCTTTACTTCCTTACTGCTGTTAAGTAAGGAAAACGAATATAAATTAGGATAAAAGGGCATTCTGCATGATATGTTTTCATTTCTATCTTGCACGTTATTAAAGATGCTGCATATCGAATACCTCGTGAAAGTTCTTTCCACAATTGCACCGAATGAATTTCAAAAGTGTTAAATGAAATATGTTGTGTTGATATGCAACGGAGTCTCTCATGGATAAGATATGAAGAAAAAGAACACACATATCATATACTCGTATATCCTCACGTCATTTCCACGTCGAGGTAGGAAGAAAAGACAGACCGCCAGACTTTTCTATTTCGACACACACATATTTCACCTTTTCTATATCTATTCACGTTCTCATACATATCCTACGATTTTTCTTACTTCTTACATTTCTTTCTTTCAAAATATTATTAATTTGATCAAACAATGCTATCCTTGGCCTTCTTTTACCTTCAGTCACATTAGCACTATATTTTTGTTTTGTTAGTATTTCTTTATTCATTCATTCAACGTGTCAAAACCATCTCAGAATGCTTTTCTTCATTTTTTTCAACACATCAGCCTTAAGTTCACATTCATCCCTAATCACTTAATTCCTTATCCAGTTATACACCATCACCCCATGTATTCTTAGTGTACCCATTTGTACATAGTGTATCCGGCTCCTCTTATTCTTTTTCTACGTATACGTTTCACTCCCATAAATCAAAGTTGGTACTAAAATACTGTTGTGGATTATCATTAAATGTTTTGATACTGCCTATCGGAGAATTATGTTACGTTGTAATAAATTGAGTAACTGCCCAACCACCAGATGAAGCATTACTTGTGATAAAAAATAGGAAAATAAAAGACTCGTTATTCCTTACAAACTCTTTGTTTTTATTGTTTCTTCAGATTTACCCTACTTAATTTTTTTTTCGTTATGTTTACAAGTTGCATTTTATTTATTACACATAATCAAAGCGCTCGTGAGGTGATCTTTTTTTAAAGATGTAAATTTTGAATTAGCTTAATTAAATTTTTAATTATTTTAAAATAGAGAAATCTCTTTTAGCTTACAATTAATACCAAAACACGGAAAAAGCATTTAAATTAACGTTTATACCTGCAACATTTGCATCATATTTGCAGTCAGCATATGTTGCCTCTCATTGGATTGGCTTGTGGCATTTTAATTAAGGAAATATCAGATGACTCGCACGAAATGGTTCTCCACTGTTTCACTTTGTGCTAAGGACAGGTAATTCGAGTATCCTTATCCATGGTGGACGGCTACCCTACTATATTTTTAAATAAAACCAAATCTAAAACCATCCCCTCCCTAACTGCCTCCTCGTGAAAAAGATTTTTAATTAGAAACAAAAAGAACTTAGTATTGAAATAACCTTTATTTTGACTTTTTTTATTTATCCCCCAGTTTACGTAATCTGGGTAGGCAGAGAAGATAAATTTCTAAAATTATCATGATACACATCCGAGTATTATTCCTATTTTTTTCATTTGGAGGATACCATATGTATTTGGAGTATGTGAATCATCTCGCATTGAACATCTTTTTACAGGAAATCCTATGATTTGAATACCAAATAATAAGAACAATGTATCATAATACAATGTTTTTCTCTAGTATCATATTTTAAATTTTATAGTTGCGATATATAGTAGTGTGTTTCGTAAGTTTTGAAGATTTTTTGTACATCGATAAATCAGTTTAAAATAACGTCCGCGGCCTAGTTTGTAAGACGCTTGACTTGCACTCGGGGATTACGGGTTTAATTCTCAATGACATTCAATAAAAAAAAGGGATTCCAGTCGGGCAAAATATTTCATCTGGTAACAATACTAGTTCGTGCCAAGTATGTGTAGCAAAAGGTTGGCTTTTCATGTGTGGAATAGAATATCATAGCGATCACGTTTGAGGACGAATCACAAGTTCTGTACCCATTTAAGCGGCTATTTTACATTTGATACATGTTTAACCCAAACACATAAAAAACCTGAAAAAATATATTATTAGGCCTAAATATAGCAATAATGACAACAGGAAAGGAAATTCCTATAAATATTTATTTTTCATTTAAGAGCAGGTAAATATGTAAGGTTTTTTTTGGAAAAGGATAATATTTTATGTCGAAAAAATGTATGTGTTATACATATTATATTATATTACGTAATATATTCATGTTTTGAAAAAGAAGCAGGAGGCGTTTAGTTTCATAGAATTTAAAATAATAATAAATAATATTTTCAGAAGAATGTAAATATTGTTATTTTATTTAGTTTATTGTAACTGGATGTAATAAAACTATAGAAAGGATATATTTTTTTGAAAATGCAAAAGAGGTCTCACGATCATGAAGAGATCTTTATTTTGATTCAATGGCGGGGTGTGTTGTCCTTTTTTAAGTGGAAAATTCATCTAACATATTACATGCTTTTCGAAATGTATGTTAATACATTTTTATAGACGTTAGACTATTTTGTGAAATATTCCGCAAAATTTGGGAAAAGTTGTGTAACAAACGTAAATAAGTTTTTAATATCCACTCTAATGTAAAGTAATACATAAAAATAAGTTTTTAATATCCGCTCTAATGTAAAGTAATACATAAAAAATAGTCCCAAAAGTAGATCTGCTCCATACCGGAGGGTTTCGAAATCTATTTCCAGTCGTCATCAAAACAAATAAAAGTTCGTGGTTATCTTCTTTTTTCTAGTTGGAAGAAATTTTCCTTTGAACATTTTGAAAGCATTATATCATATATAATGTTTATTACACATGAAGGTATAAAGAAAATAAAATGGGAATAAAATAATAATTCGTTCAATAAATAATTACCAAATTTATTAAGAAACCCAATTTCTTAAAAAATCATAGAACATTTTGAATATATTATGATACCCAGTTAACTTCAACATTTATTATCTTCAGTGTTCTAAAAATATTATTTTTTATAATATTTAGCAAAGACTTTAATTTTAATTTAAGAATTTAATTTGTAAACAATGCACGTCTTATTCGGTACACTTGATACACAAATTATTATATATTTTTACGGTATATTTTATATAGTTATTAAATTATTTTTTTTAATCTTTACATATTATTTTATATTTTTGTTTGTGGTTTACTTCATTGCTAATCATATATCAACCAGACTTTTAGATAATGTTAAGGGACGTGTTCGTGATTGTGCTGTGGCGCAATAAATGCAAACATTTCAAGTTGATTTTGAAATGGAATTTAAATGCACATTAACCATTAATAATTAGCGATTCTATCCTCCATAATATATTATAAAGGATATCGTGTTAACAAAAGTGTTGGAATTGCAAAACATAAAATAGGATTAAGAAATGTAGTGTTTTGATGGCTTATTTCGTGAATACTATATTAATTCATTTTGAAATAAATCCTTCAACTATTGAACTGAATACCTTGCCTTGACTCGTGTCGGTCGCATTTTTATATAATTTATAACTGAAATTAATTGCAAATCGAATTAACATGTTATGACAATTAGTGAACTAGTTTAAGAATCATAATATACCAACATTGAAATATCATATTATGCAAATATGATATAATAATAAAACGCATTTATGTTTTTTTTTTCGAAGTTCATGTAAATATTATAAAATTTTATTACGTAAAAATATATATTTCTTGAATTATATTATAAGAAGTATGTGAATATATTAAATATGTAGGTTTGTCAATAATTCTTCGATTTTTTATTATTTTTATCAAAATAAATAATTTATATTATAAAATACGTTTTAATCATATCAAACACCTCTATTAAAATATTTTTAACATTTGTATATAGATGAGTTAATTTATTACTAAGTCTTGTTAATAAAGGTAATAAATATCATAAAGGTATGGATCAATGTAAAGTGGCCATCACAAGAAGGAGGCTAATCTTATGTGATAATTACACCATTATAATAAAAAAAGGGTTCATTGTGTTTTAAACTTAAACTTTCTTCAGAATACAAACCAAAAATACTTCCATTTACTCGTACTATTAATTTTTAAATATTATTTATATTGTCATCATTCTTTTGAAATCTTATTTGTATTATCAGCATTTTTTTTCTCGTACTTGGATATGTTTGCTATAAACATTTTTAAAAAATAATATTTGATACATTTTTCGACTAATTTTTGAATTTCATAAGAGAATTTAATTCTTAACCAAAAATTTTTCTTTAAAAAATATATATTATTATTTTGTGCTACATGATACTCAGATCATAGATTTGTTGGTACCAAAAAATAAGAAAAGGATCGCGCCAGGTTTCTTTGAGTCTCCCATAGTTTAGAAAGGACACAAGCGGAAACCTTAAATTCGGGGTATTCTCTTTGATGTCACTGAGTGACATAAGCCAGCCAGCACGCCCCTAGTCCAGGGAGGGCCTAAGTGGGTATCCGTGTTCGGTTGGGAAGGATTTAGGTCGGCATATACGATATATATACTTCTGTATAGTTAGCTAGCCAGCCTCAAGCGGTCAGATTTCGCTCGGCGGGCCTGGGAACTTAAATGAAAGGGGTGACAAATTGTTGTCACGTTGTGAGAAATATTATTTTTAGACGGAAAGGGATTTGTAGTGTTTGTGTATACAAAATATCTGAATGAAGATAATTAATTAATCAAAATGTTATTTTCTCATCTTTGTGTTAGCATTGTATGAAGTACGACCTGGCGGGCAATTTACAATTGTCGGACAATGCAACTTCTATGTGCCAATTTCTTCCAGCTTTCTAGAAAAATATTAAAAAGATTAAATAAAAATCAGACTGAGACCCTATTCGTAAAAAGGGTACCAATAAGAATCGAACTCGACACCCATGCGTAAGAAAACATGCGTCAAACCTACGGAGGTCATTTTATAATATTTTTCTTAGAATCACGTTACAGGTTCACAATTCATGAAACACTGTTATCAAGTTACAATCTATATCAAAAAAAAAAACTATTTATTCAACGGTAACCTTTTTTCAAATTACATTATTTTCTTTCACTAAACATATCGAGTAAAGAATATAATTACTTAATCATATGGTCCTTATTTTTATAATTTATGGACGTTTGATAAGTATAATTAAATGCAACGAGTGGAACATATACTATTTTTAAAATTTATAGTGTTTTTTTAATGAATTAAGTCTTTTTTATTTAATTTGTCCATGTATTTTCAAGGTCTATTCAATTCCTAAAAAATACGAATAAGTTGAATCGAACCCTTGCTTGAGTGGTTTCAAAAGTTTAAGAACGGTGAATTTGACATCGGAGACAAAGAACGTAGCGGAAGGCCGAAAGTGTACGAAGACGCGGAATTGGAAGTATTATTGGATCAAGATTCGTGCCAAACGCAAGAAGAACTTGCACTTACATTAGGAGTGACTCAACAAGCAATTTCACATGGGTTTAAATCATTGGGAATGATTCAAAAACAAAGAAATTAGGATTCATATGAACTGACACGGAGAAACTTTGAATGCCAATTTTCCACATGTGAAATGCTGCTTGCCAGGCATAAACGAAAGGGTTTTCTGCACCATATAGTCACTGGTGATGAAAAATGCATCCATTATGATAATCCAAAAAGAAAGAAATCATGGGGATCCCCTGGTCATGCTTCAACATCTACGGCTAAGCCAAATATTCATGGAAAAAAACTCTTGTTGTGTATTTGGTGGGATCAGCTTGGTGTCGTGTATTATGAGTTGCTCAAACCGAATGAAACCATTGCTGGGGCTGTCTACCGAACATAATTGATGAGATTGAGTCGAGCACTCGAGGAAAAGCGCGCCCACTACTACGCCAGACACGACAAAATTATTCTCCTGCATGATAATGCTAGTCCACATGTTGCGGCACCGGTCAAAACCTATTTGGAAACACTCAATTGAGAAGTTTTACCCCACCCGCTGTATTCACCAGACATTGCTCCTTCTGATTATCACTTGTTTTGATCGATGACGCATGGCCTGTCTGAGCAGCACTTCACATCATATGAAGATACCAAAAATTGAGTCGATTCGTGGATAGCCTCAAAAGGTGATGATGATGACTGACGCGGTATTCGTATGCTGACAGAAAGATGGGGAAAAGTAGTGGCAAGCGATGGGTACTACTTCGAATAAAACATGAGGTTCCGTTCTTTCACAATAAATGCCCATTTTTTTATAAAAAACGGCGGAAACTTATTTGTACACCTAATATATATATATATAT
>OX463842.1:24688506-24824529 GCA_949825065.1 Odontocerum albicorne | reverse complement strand
TTATATTTTAAACTACCAGTTTTAAAACGTTTATATATTTTAGTAGGTTTTTACCCAGATGGACCACATTTTGTTTTAGTAACTGAGATTTATATCAAATTACATATATTTTTGAGAGGATTCACCCCCATAAATATTCATCCTGCCAAGCTTACACCGCACAGAGAATGGCAACCCCTGCTGCATCCATCCCTGGCAGTGTTTACAATCGTGGCTGGACAAAGCCTTTTATTATTTTTCCTGCGGTGCAGCTTGTATTGTGTTACAGTGTTTGCTTTTTACTTTACAGGGGTGTTTTATTTCATTTTCCTTAGAGCACGGCTCTGGAAGAATTGTTCGTCTTATCATGAGAAATGTATCCTTTTCTTTTATTTTTGAACTCAACCAAGAGAAAAATCTTACATTATATTTAGAAACCATTATGTTGGTTTATATAATAAATTACAGTTTATTTTACAATACTTAAATTGAGTACAGTTAAATCTCGTCGGTTTTTTGTTATGTTGCGATTTCTTTCAAAAAAACTAACACATGGTTTTTTTAAATATATATCAACGGGAAAATTAAGGTCGTTTCAGTCCATTATCATCTTATTCTATAACCAATGCATAATTTGAAAACCTCGTCAGCTTAATGCAAGTACAGTACACCCGATAATTAGGGGTCGCATTAACCCGGTTGCGATTAACCGGGCAGTGAAAAATTCCGAATATAAAATAATATTACGAAATTATTGGCACATAAATCTGCATTTTAGGCTTATTTTCCATGACCGTTGACTTTTTTCTTTAACTGGTACAATAAATAAAAAAAATATTTTAATTGATATAGTTCATAAATCAAAGGGCTCTAAGTGTTGCACTTCCAAAAATAAAGAATCGCACCAATTCCAAGATTAAACGTTATGAAAATATCAATTTCTGCGATGGATTGTGAGTGGATATTAATTGAGTTCCACGTCGTATTTCGGTCGGCCGAGTGACGTCGCGTGTCGCGACGTGACTCGTCACGAGGCGACGCGCGACGTGACGTGACATTTCACGTCCCACGTGACGGCCGACTTATTACCCGGGTGAAACTGTCAATTTACCCTCAGTGGTAATTGATTTATTTGACGAGAGGCGCGTGCAAAATGGGCAGACAACTATAGAAATTAATAGACGAGATGTGAGTCTTCATAAAAAAAAATTTATTTTATGCCGAAAAAGAAGGCAACATAAGTATTTTATAAAAAGTGCGAGATAATAAAAAAAAATTATTTTTTCAGTTGGCAATGAGATTAAAGGTTAAAATTTACTTTAGTTATGAATCTGCCAAAACACGTGCATTTACTTTTACGCGGTTTATGCTGTTGGGAACGGAAAAGAACAGCCAATCTGCAGGCAGACTCTAGATATACTCTTAATTGCTATCGACATCAACAATGTAAACAGCTACAAATGTAAGAACTACAATATTATCAATAAGTTTAATCAGCAAAAGTGACTTTCATGATTGAGTATATTTTTTTCTGTATAAATAAATCCCATCGTTTTCATCGAAATGTGTGTTTTAAGAGTAACCACTTAAAAAGGCCTCTTGAAAAAAATAACCAAAGGTTTTAACCTTTTACTTGATTCACATATTATTCGATGGCTTGTTTCACATGATTTTCATTCACGCGCTGTTTACCTGAAACCAATTACCCGCATAAATGAAGGAATTATTAGATATTGAATGGAACTTAAATCTTGATACTCGTTAAAAACTTCTAAATAGAGAAAGCAATTAGAGCACGCTGAACTGTGTGATGATCCATTTTTTTTTCAAATTCACGATCACTTATGTATGTAAGACAAACAAGAAGAAATACTACAATCAGCATTTCTGTTCTGTATTTTTAAAAAATATTCAAATATTCAATATTTTGTGAAAAAAAATCCACATATTTCATGAATTGATAAATTTTCTTCTGGAATTATTGAATGGTGACCGCTATGTATTAAAGTATTGTAGGGAATAGTGAGCAAAACTTCGGCTTTATAAGGTAGGATTCAACTTGAAAAGGATATTGATGTATACAATAACGTCTTATAACTAATTCGAAAGTAATTTTAACTGATTACTACTATAAATAGTATTGTAACTGACGATTTGAAAAATTAAAAGACGCGGGGCAATTAATATTAGGAGACTTGAATAAAATTTAGTATCAGAAGCTTTATTTTAAAAATGCATCAGCAACATTCATTAATACCGTCAAGCTGGAAAATACAATGTTGCTTCTCTGTGTCTTACAGAGATTAGTTAGTGTATCTCACCTGTTTGCTTTCGATTCACCTATGGCATCATAAAATTTGTTTTTAATAGTTAGAACTATAAATATTTGGTCAGCGTTATTAGTTAGGTTTTGACAAATATACCCAGAAAACCTTATGTGCATTTATTGATAAATTTAAATAATAATGCAAATTAAATCATTGGAAAACTTTAAACTTCTGCGGCCTGGTAAATAAAAGACGCTGGTTTTCCCCTGAGGGTTTTAGGCTCGATTCCATTTCCTATAGTATGGTAATAGAGAGTTCATATGGTAATAATACGTACGCGCGTTAAACTTGAGCGAGTATTGTTGCCTATGCCCGTGAGGTAGTATTTCCAACACGTAGGGTGACAAACTGTGAGTTATTGCTTAACCAAATGCTCGATTTTTGGGACTGAAAATGAACACTGTCTCCCGATCACGCTTTTCAACATATCCGCATCATGAATTTGAATATGTTGAGGATAACCATACAAAAAAATGAATTAATTAAAAAAATTACGTGAATTTTGATTTCAAATGTAATAAAATACTGCAATAATCCTTTTCTCGTATTTTTTAAACCCTTTTTTTCTCAAGAAATGCGAAAAAACCTAATGAAAAGTCTAGTACGATCACTTAATACGTGATATTTTAAGTATCATTAAGGATTTTAGTTACGAACCTAACATATCACTCAAAAATGGAAAAAATATACTAACTCTTGTAGTATACTCGTAGCTACAAAATGCTGACTAATCGACAACATTTATTGGATATCACAGAACGGTTAAGTTTTGTAAATCTCAGCAAGATACACAAAAACAAGAGATAAGAAATGAAAATATTGGTTCTGTCCCCATCATTTTCATAATATCGCAACAATAGATTATTGAACTGTTTCTATGGCGAGCCATGACTTGTAACACGCAGCATCCTACATGCTCGTACATATGTATGTAGGGCTCCGGCTCCGGCTCCATCCGCCCCTGTCTGATATCTAGAACAATTGGATGAAGATACATCGCGCGTGTATGAAGAGCTGTAAAAGACGGACGTGTTATATAATCCGGGCCTAGAATTTTCGAGATAAAATATAGGGCTAGCGAAAATTCTAAATTAAACAAAAAAGGACTTTTATATAGAAAAATATTAATGAGAAAATTTTATAAAAAAACTAATTATGCTGGCATTTTGTGCATCAGGATTAGAGATTTGATAAAATAAAATATATTGTACTAGTTTTTGTTTCCACAAATTAAATGAGTATATAATTGTTCCGGACTTAAATTATTTTCCTTGGGCTTGAAAGAGATTTGTATTCCATGTTTTGAGGTGGCCGAATTTACCAACTTAACCTCGTTATCGAGTAAATACAAATGAAATAAAAAAAAAATTTCACATTAAGTGCTCCATAAAAAGAGTTGTATTGAGAATATTTAAAAAAAATTGAGATCAAGAAATAAATAGATATTGAAATTGTACACCTTGTATTTAACATTTGTTAATCTTGTTTATTGTTTGAATTTATATTTATTTTTTTAATGTTTACAAAAATATTAATATTTTATTGATTTTGAGGTTTCAGTTAAGAATCTTATTTAAAGGTATTAAACTTAATTAATTTCCATCCAACACGTTGATTATGTGACTTAAGCAAACAAATATAATATAAAGTGAAATCATATAACTTCCATACGTGACTCCTTTGTAATCGAGAGAAGTACTACATATACGAGTAAATGGTGAAACATAGTTCCTCCATCTTTGGAACGAATGAAAATATTATTTGTGTGGAGTGTTATTCTAACAAGAGTTAATGGAACAGGTGCCATAATATTATGCCCTTGATGTAACAGAAGTGAATAAATACTTATGTTCTACTCATGTCGGGATAATTCCAAATGTTATATCAATATTTATTTGACAATACTTAAAGGTGATGGATGGTAAACAAGTCGTGTTTTTCAAGAAGAAGCTATTTGTACATGTTGTTTTTTTTTTCAACACATAATGCAAGGTATTTTTGTTAAATTAAAATTTATGAAACTTCGAATTTGTTGGTATTGGTCGTTGGTAGGAATATATTTAATATAAAACACACTCTCATTATTATTAATCTATATTTATACGAGTATATTTAATATAAAATACATTTTTATGTTTATAAATCTTTAATCATAGGATTATATTTAATATAAAATACACTCTTTTACGTTAAATACAATATTTCCTTTATTTAAAACTTACCAAAATACATTAAGAATTTTGGCACCGATCATGTATTATTTAGACCGATCTAATTAGTCGATTGACTTAACTCTCCATTCGTACCCCATGTCGAACTTCTTTTGTTTTTATCAAATACACACGATATCTTCTTTTTTTATTAAAAAAATCATTTCCTTTTTTATATAGTATTCTAAGAATTTGAAACCAATTAAATTTTATGGAGGGAATAAATTATACGCCTGTTAATTCAAAGATATATTAAACTGATTACGGAAATTTGCTATAAAATGGATTATGAACATTTGTGTTATTTAAAGTTTAGACGGAGTTTTCTCAAAATCAACTTCATAATTACTTTGTATATTTTGTATACCTTGAATAAATCATCGTTAACTTTTCAAATCTTTAAAAAAAATCATAACATACATATTTATATATAACTATTTGTTCAAAGTTATGATTGAAATTTTGAATCGAACTGTTATATTAAATTGTTCTGATATTGTGAAGGGAAACATATCAAAGGGATTATTAATTAATGTCCTAAATATAATTTCTCATAATTTCGTGCGAATCTGAAACACAAAGCTATTTGAATGTTCAAATAACAAATTTTCCCTACAAATAAGTAACAGAATATTTGAAATTGTCGGAAGAAGCATTAAGGGTTATAAAGGAAACGTATTTCGAATCATTCCTTGAAATCTACAGTTTAATTAAGACGTTTAATTAACTAAGATTTAGAACGGAGACGCGAAACTCAGGTAAGGATAAACAAAGCGACGAATTACTCCATCCCTCGGAATTAATAGAAAACCATATAAGATCTGGTAGGAAGTCTCTACCAATTATCATTTGAATATGCTTCAGATTCATGGCTTTCATACTTAACTACGAGTTAACGGTATGAATTGGTCTTGTTTAACAAAAAAATATTTATTTACTTTTATTTATTTATTTACATTTGTCGAGAAATTTTATAAATACATAATTTGATAAAAAAAACAACAAGTTATTGAATATGGACTCCATTTAATGGATCTGGATTTGTTGGCCTTCATTGAAATCTTAATTTGAATTGTCATTTATTAATTATGTTAAATTTATTTTGTTTTCTGTTTTAAAATGACGTTGAGTTAATTAAAACTTTTTAACATTTGAATGAAATATTTGAATTGGAAAAATATTACGTCACTTTATAGAAATGGTGTAAGCGTTTAATTTTAAAGATTATCATGTATAAATAGGCCTAAACCCATATGATGGTTGTCGTCAAAGAAAGAATACGAGAATTGAATTTTGAATACAAGAGAGCGACAGAGGAATACTTGGATTTTCTCCGAAAACAATCAGTCACAAGGTTTATTGGAATCGTTGAAATTTAATTTAAATTTTTGTTCTATTGAATTGTGTCGGAAGCTTAACTTGAAAACTTGTGACTAAAAAAATTGAAAGATAATATTTCAAAGCAAAATAAAAGTGTGGTTTCTTCCTTAAAAATGCAATTGCATTTTTTAATAGTAGAATATAATAAACAGATGAAAATCGAAATGAAAACAGGTTTGATTAATAAAAAAGCTAAGCAGTAAAATCTCCTTTGAAATGGTCCATTAAGTTAAATATCTCTTCTCGGAAGGTTTCTAAAGAAAGTGTAAAATTTAATCACCGAACACTCTCCTAATGATACGAGATTCAATCAAGCCGAGAAATTTTATAACGTCATGAAAACGGTGATTTAGACGCTTATTTTAATGGGAGAAGTGAGACGAAGGAAAAGAATTAAATTAATACACCTACGTTTCTTCAAACTTTCCATTTATTTGAAAGATATTATTCATATCAATTGTTGAACAATTTATTCAGAGGATTTGCTTTATTTGGTGATATTAAAAATCCCCCTCATTTAACTCTTTAAAATGTAACTTAATATAAAAAAAAATTAATTTTGATTTTTTTGCGAAGTGAACAAAAATATTTTCCCCCTTATTTTGATAGAATCTGGTTGTTTAATTAATTTATACTTACATTTAATGGTTCGAAATTTCCAATTGTGTTCGAAAGGACCTGTAAAAAATTAATTGGTTGAAAACATGTTTTTTGAATGTTGATAATTGAACTAATTAAAAAATAATGACGATTAATTATCGTGTAATTTCTTTAGCTTAACCAAAAGCATTTTGTTTGAAATTAAAAAAAGATTTTCACAACATTGCTTCAGAATTTTGCCACAAAATCTTCTTTAGCCTTTAATGTAAGACGTTCTAATTTTTAAGATTTAAAAATTAGAACGTCGTCTTACATGTGTCAAACGGTTTTTTTTAAAAATTATTTATGTTGGTAAGATCTTCAGTTTTGTATTACCGCCGATTAAAACAAAACAAAGGAATGTATGTATTATGTTATGTTACATCATAAAATAATTCGCTCAGTTTTAAATAACAAATTCAAGTGCTATTTTTTTTAAATAAATATTTAACCTTGTACCCGTCAATACCTGATCGACAGAAGAGGTGGCTTTGTGAAACATCGTGACCTCAATATAATCTCTTTTTAATTTGTTCTGAATCGAATTACAATGAAACCTCGATAAATTTTAAAATATATCAATTCATCAAATGAGATTTTATATTTAATATATGATATATGAACCCATTTTTTTATATATTTTTTACGAACAATTTAGCAATTTTACATAGAGTGTAAATAATAAAATGTTTGTAAACATAACAAAAACATTTGATAAACTTTTGGTTTAAAATTCAATGGAGTTTTTTTTGTATTTTCAATTGTTCAAAATTCTTTTTAAGTATTTTGAGAACTCCTGTGCTCATTTTGAATAAAATATTTGTAAACATTTAAAAATATTGTGGTTTTTGCATTGGAGTGTCTGCCAACTTTTTTTGGTATAAAGTGACTCTTTTATTTAATATTTCACATGATTCAATAGTTGGAACTTTTTTAATGATGTTGAACGTTTACAAATGTGTTATTATGATTGTCTCATTTGAAATACAATAATACATTTGTCACATTTTAGTATTAATACAAAAAAGTAAAAACTTGTAGAGGAAAAAAAGAGGAATATAATTTATGAACGTGCAAACAAAATACTTTTTGGCTTAAAAAAATCCGAACAGATGGATTGGACACACATGTAATGTTTAATACCCCTCGCGTTACTCGGACCTCACGCCAATGCACTTTTCTTATGGGGACTCATCAAAGATTAAGTGTATGGTACAAAACCAGCAACTGCTTATGAAGTGAGAGCAGCCATTGATAGAGAATGCACCTAAATACCAAAAAAAAAATATTCGTGATGTTATCAGCAATGCATGGACCAGAATGGCAATCAATTTGAGCACTTGCAATAACTATAAAAAGTCTATGTCTCCCTTTTTTATATCTAAATGTTACTAAAATAAACCAAATTGTTTCATAAACATTTCTTGACATAATTGTATTGTATGTGATTCAGAAATACAAGGTTGCATTGCATTCATTGTTTGTCAAGGAAGTCTCAGTCGTGACCCGGAAAAATTTGACCAATAATAAAAGGAAAAAGAAAACGCTTTGTATTGTGCTTTGATTAATGTTGAACTTAAGGTTTTTTCAGTTTTGTCTTTTATTTTTGCCTCAGGTGAAACCTCGAACCAAATATGCTGTACTTCGTTTAAAAATCAGTTCTGTAGTTATTAACTTGCTGTATAATTAACATTTTAATTGTATTTTTTCAGGAAGATACAAAACACCAAAAATATGAACACTTGAATTTCGATTAATTTTATCTGATAACATTCTTATGATAAATTACTTTCATTTTTCAGATTTATGCGTTACGGAACATATCTGAGAAACGTTTTGAAAAAAGAAAAAAGTATATTGTGCATTTGTCCACTTAAACAAGGCGGAAAGTTATGTAAGAAATGAGAAATTGTGGGAAGTATTGAAAGATTATGATGTGAATAATAAATTAATATGCGCAATTACATACCTCGCTGTATGAAGACAATAGTGTATGTGCAAGAGTAAATGGAGAACTTACTGAGCGGTTTAAAATAACTGATATATTTAATGGATGTTAAGCAATGGTGTGCGGTGCGGTATCACATTGATAGTTTAATTTATATAAATATTCCTGGGTGCGTGATGGAAAAGAGATGGGAGCGGTGAAAGAATCAGTGAAAAAAATGTATGTAGACTTCTGTATGCTGATGATATGGTTATGCTTGCTGAAAATAAAGGTGATTTAAGAGATATGATAAGTGAGCTATATGAGAGATGCCAAGTAAAAGGTGTGAAAATGAATTTAGTGGTGCCTAAGCGAGTATAAAAATCAGAAATGCAAGGTGTGCGTGAAAGAAGACCGAGGAAAACATGAGAAGTATGAATAATGGAAGATTGTGTATGACGAGATGTATGAATGTGAAGGAGGTGAAAGTTGTATACTGAGATAGAAACGATATGAGATTTTTTTTCTCTGCCTACCACATAAAGGGTACGACATGATATGTATGTATTATCGTTCTTTCTAAATAATAAAACATGAGTCAGAATTCGCTTATTCGAAAATATTCATTTGTAAAATAATATTTTATATCTTTTGTTATTTCACAAAAAACGTATTTACCAGTAATTTGGTAGGTTCTTTTTATTAAAAATGAATACACAAACCATTTGGCATATTTTTTTTAAATATTTGGCTATTTTTTTTAATTAAGTTATGAAACAATATTTCATATTAAGTTTTGTTCAATTTACACAACTTTGGAGTTGATAAATTTCAAACGAAAATAAGAATGGGTCATTGAAATTTTTTGAATAGCGTATTTTATTCAAAATTTAAACACAATTAAATATTTTTAATAAATAAATAACATATTGAAATAAAATTTTCCTTGATTCCTTATTTAACAATATACTTGTTTAATAAAAACCTAATATTTACCATATCTAAAGCAGCTTTTTTGTTTTTTAAAATCTGTCATGGATTAAAACAGTTGAAGAAATCCCAGATAAGCTGGTTGGTTGGAATAAATTATTGTTTAGCAATAACCCCGCTAGAAGTACCATGTTTAATCATGTACATATAAAAAATAAAATGAATGGGAAAAAATTTTTTTTTTTATATTTTTCAACTACAGTAAAAAATTAAACCATGTAAAGATAAAAATAACAGAAAAAAGTAAAAAAAAATTTTGTATGAGATACTTATATTACAGGAAAATTATTTAAGATAAGAAGCAGATGCATATAAATATCCTTGGCCCACTCCTGCTTTTCCCACTCCGAATGATGCTTCTGTCACTCTTCAAACACCTCGAAATTTGAAGATTTTTACTTCTTGAATACTTCCAGATGGAGAGGTTATACTTTTTGTTTAAATTTTGTTAAAATAGATTTGATAACGCAATGCATATCTGGCATAGCTAAAACGTTTGAATCATTTGTCTGACAACATAAATACATGTTGAGTCTAACAAATCTAAAATATTGAAAAAATAAGAATGGACCTGCGACTTGAAACTATCAATCAAATTTTGATTAATTATAAAAAAATATTTTGATGCGAACCAATAAATTAATAAAATGAAAGAGTAAAGGTGTAGTCCTCACAAAAAATGTGATAAAAAATGACATAGGGATACGATTTATTGTAAAATCAAACACTCGTTTTTGAAATGTATATACAATAGTTTATTGAATTTATAAACACATATTTTAAATAAATAATGACATAGTAATATATTTTTACACGGCTCAAAATCTATTTCAAGAAAGTAGCTTAGAATAATTTTCTCACTTATTAGAATTCAATAACTGCTGTTTTATACATCGATGTTTAAAAATAAATAACAAAATATTTCATAAAAACAAATTGTTTGAACAATATATTTTTGTAGCAATATTTCTTTCTAAAATATGTATGATAAAAGTAAAAATACTCTTGCTTATAATCTGGTTTGTACATATATGTTCATTCACAAATTTTCAATTCCTTTTATTTGAATGCATGTTTTATGATCTATACATTCTTTTTGTTACGTATTATATGAAAAATTATAGTGTTGATAGATTATTTATAATATAATTATACCACCAATCTGAATGATCCGATAAATCAGTATTAAATATTCGTGGAAATATCCGATTCAAAAAAATAAGTAATCCTCACAGGACTACAATTTACATGTTAAGAGCTCAAAAGGGTTTACGCAATGTTTTTTTTTTGAGTGCCCGAACGGAAAAACCGCACCTTTAATAATTTTGAGGAATAGTTCAAAGTTTGATTTGACTAAAATCTGAAAGTGGTAATGATATGTGGGGTCTAGATGAAATGCGTAGAACAATTAGTTATTTTTTTCTAAATTCAGGCTAGTTAGCGTTTTTCTGTGTAACTGAAACACATAGCCCATGAAGACAATAGGACGTATTTGTGTGATGTGTGTAATAAAATACAATAAAGTCAATAAAATGAAATACCTTTCTTGAGGGGAAATCAACTTGCATTAATTAAGATGAATTTAGATTTTTAATGATTTGCAGAAATAAAATTCAGCATGAGTTCTCGCGTTAAGGTACTAAATTTTTATTTTTGAACTGCAAAATAAAATTCCTTTTCTACACGATGAAAACGACATATGGGTAGAAATAATGAGCGAGTACTCGTCTGAAATTCTGCTTCGCTTAAAAATAATGCATGTGCCATAGATATGCATGCATAACTACATATCGTTAAAGTAAGATCTCAGCTTCTGCTCACAGTACGAAATATTATAATGCTATTTTTAGTAAATGATGCGCTTTGCAGGCGTTTTCATTATACCACCATTACAGGATGATTGAACCTTGATGATATTATAGGAGGTTAAATTATAATACAAAACATACAAATGTGCAGTCAATTTTCGGTAATTTAAAAGTGTGTTTTTATTGAAAAATAATTTATAAATCACCTGACCTAAACGTTTCATTTGTGTGTTGCACTTCAAACTGATGTATCTTGGTCAACCTCTCGAGTTCTGCTCAAGCGGTGCGTTTTATTGATAAATTAGATGACAATACTTTTTAGTGTAAGCAAGTACTGACTTTGAGTACCTCTCTTCATTACAGCTTTCTAATAAGTCAACTTATGAATTAAATGCGGTGAGCGAAGATTTTTTAAATTAATTATTATTTCTTTATTAGACTAACTTGACTTGATTTGTAATTTTAAAAACTTTTCGGAAAGTCATAAACATGATCAGTTTTAACATCAGTTTTAACAAAGAAAGTCTTCATGAAGTTGAAAGCTCGCAAGCAAAATCTTATAAAATACAGTGTTTAAGCATAGATACGTAATCAGGCTGCCATTAAAAAACAAGAAGTGTTTGAAATTAAGTACTATCGTAAAATTATGAGTCTTATGGGTTGACAAAGTTTGTACTGATTACATTTTAAAACGGATCAATAAAGATAGAGAAGTACTATATTCTACTAAAAAGAGAAAATAACAGTACTGTGGGAAAAAATCTTTATACGAAATAAACTTCCGATAACGTCTTGTAACTAATAATAGAATCCTTTAATTGGAGGTTCACGATTGAATTTACAAAATTCTTCCGTGGTGATGTGGCATTCATTTGTGAAATTAACTTTATCATGTTTAGCGAATAAATGATATCGCATTGTTTTACGCACATGCACGTTTTATTGCGGAATATTCTGTAGTACAGAATATGCGGCAATAATCGATGACACAATTCGATATTGGAATCTTTCCGTTTGACTAAAGCTCGACCATATTTTGTTCCTACACCCAACGGATATTGCGTTAGCTTTTGCGGTTACACGATTTTGTTTCGAAAACATCAATTTATTTTATCAATGTTGCGCACAAATTATAATATTTTGCGGTAAAATTATATTTGTGTTAAACAAAGTGTGGATATCGATAATAATATAATATTTGTTCTAACGATTGTGTTTATGTGCGCTTCAATATCGATTTTACGGAATTCGAAGGCAATCTTGTTCAATAAATATCGGATTCAAACTATATACACTACAAAGTGTAGAAATTTACTTTTAAAACGTACATAAAAAGAAGCACAATGAATGCCAACATTTATTAATTCTTTCCTTTTTTATTATAATTTTACTATTGTATTATTTAAAATAAATAAATTCGATTCAAAATCGTATAACGGATAATTTATCAATAAATTAATAATTTGAGTAAAACAAGGAATATCTAAATAATTGGTTTTGATTTAATATTTGTGTGTAATATATTATATTTGTAAAAAGTGAGTTTACAAGTCTATTCATTTTGGTTTATTTAGATTAATATTGACCTCAGAACTAATATAAAATGTAAATCGTGTCAATCAAAACTATTTTTAAATAATAGTAAAGTGCATGGCCGCGCGGTAACGCACTGGACTTCCGTGCGGAAATAATAGCAATTATTTTGAATATTTACTATATCTTAAACTTAAATCTGTATTTTTGATAAGAAACTTTACCTTTCTTATTTTTGATAAGAAAGGTAAAGAGTGATCAACATGTTACGTTGAGATTTTTTGTCAGTTCTTTGGTTCTAAAGAAGTATATTTCATTAATATCATCAATTTAAGACCTTTTTGGGAAGAAGAGGAAGTTTTTCACACTTCTTATTTCTACATTCACAGATTTACCTAGTTCACATCTATATGATTCATCATGCGTGCTCTTTTATTTCTCATTCTTCTTATATTTCTAGCCATCTCTTTGCATTGTTTCTTAGGTATAACTAGTGGCATCGATATAATTTTCCCAAATCTTTCTCAAAATGTGTAAAATTTTATTCAGATAAAATGTTTAATCTTCAGTCAACATTAATAAATCTGAAACATCAAGTAACGTTATATTACTTGGTTTTTGGCTCCATTAATTGACTATGAGTGCCCTTGTTTTGTATTGTAATATCTTTCAGAGTTCATCGTGCCGAATATATTTTATTTTCGTAAATATTGTAAACTAAGAGCAATATTAATCGAATACGCCCCTTGTGTGACTACAAAAACGAAATGTACTGACTCAATTTTTTATTTTATTCTAGTTTGTATATACGACTTGAATGTGCGCAAACAATTCATACTTAGAATAACTGTAGTATTAACCGCATAGTTTGAGGTTTTAAAGAATGACCCCGCTCTTTTTGCTTGACAGACTTAAGCCCTTAGCTAAGAGTTTTTTTTCTTTAATCGGTCGCGTTAATGTGAAAACAATCCAACCTATATTTAGAGCCTCGATAGAGACATTAAAGGAAATATAATGTCAGCAAGAAAATTATAAGAATTAATATTTGTAAAAATCAGTTAAATTATTAAATATATATTTTTAACTTGTGTACATTATTCGTAAATTAGTTTTACCATGAAAATATTGTACCTAAATCTGTCAATAAACCAAAATTAATGTTTTAAAGGTTTAAAGTTCAAGCATTTAAATATGTATATTTGAAAATAAAATATTGAAGTGGATAAAAAAATACTAGAAAATTCAAACAGAAATATATTTTAAACATTATTTATAGAAAACACGTGATATCCAATGTAAGTGTGTAGCTAATTTAATCAAGTTGCAAATAGCGTGCAAGTTATAATCCTACATAAACCGTTGCATCCTTAACACTATTATGCATACACGTTGCAACGACTTGTGGCGCACGCAAGTGCATTCTACTGCGCCCTCGTTGTATAGTGTACCAGCCGTAGGATAAGCATCCGTGTTCAACAGCCATGACAAGAAGAGTTGCCTAAGAAGTTACAATTAATGGCTCGTTAGAGATAATAAACAATGTTTATATACGGAAGGTAAATACGAAAATTGAGATATCGCCGAGATGCTTGCATAAAAGGAGAAAAATGTGTAGTTTGCATATATCAAAATACGATAAATAGGTAACCATCCATAAGCACCGGTGTTCCGTTCCTGAATAAATTGACGCTTTAAGATCCCGCGTAAAACAAAACTTATAACATAATAGTCAAACTGACGTCAACGAGTTTCAGGTTTTAAACACAAATAAACAATACAATTACATTATCTTTTTTTCTTTAACATTTCTATCTCACTCGTGATAAATTTTACAAAATGTATCAGCAAGGGTTTGCAAGACTGAAATGACACATTGATAAATTGGTTTTATAGATTTAAGATAAAGTTCTTAAAAAACACTGAGTTAAGTAGGAATCATGCTTTTTCTACGTCATTAGTAAGACTTGAGTCGATACACATGCGTTAATGAAACTACAGGTATTTCTCAAAACTCCAAGCTCACCGTAGGTATTGTGAATTGGCGCAAATTAAACCGTTGTAAACCGAGGGTAAATGTACATAAATGTTAATAAACATTTACAAGGTGAGGAATTTAATAGTACACAATGTCAATGATTAACGCTGTGGAATTCGTTAAATTTTACAAGTAATTCTTATTATATAGTATAGAGACAAGTAAAATATTAAATGTTTAACTATTTTTATCATTTAATCATATTAGTTATTCATAGTTTGAGCTATTTCAAAACAAATATTCTTTTAATAAGGTACTTAACAGTATTAATGCATTGTTTTTCTATAAAGGAACCTCTTATTTTATTTTTTAGCAACAGTTACTGGATATTAATCAAGATTGCCAGCTAAAATATACCATTAATAATACCAATGATTCATATTTCAATTACCGGTGCTGATCTCATACAAAGTTCCATCATATCAGCTAGTCAGTGAAAATGTTACAAATTGTAAACGATAAATGAAAAAAAAAACATTCTTTCCTCAGTCAATTCAGCCCTTATTCTCTTAAACTGGAGCCGCGCTGTAATCTCGGTACATTTTGAATACTGGGTTATAGAATCTAAAAATTATGACGATTATAATCAGACAGCGAGAGACCCATTAAGTTTTATTAACATTATTTTGTGAGCTTAAAATCCCAATTTTCCTTCACATCCTCGCAACAAACACCACTGTCTTTCAGAATATGGACGTTCTCTTCAATCAGGCAATGAGAGACACCTTTGCGTACCAACGCATCACACCTTAATTTAGATAGTTTCATTAACGTTTTACTCGGTACAACTATGAAACGAACTTCCAAGAGTTGTTAAATGTGGATTATGCTTTTTGCGTTTAAGAAAGAAATGGAAAAAATATAACATTACTGAGAATATTACCTTTCCTTTGTTTCTCTCCCTAAACACACAGCAATTTTTTTTTCTCTACTTCTACCATTATCGTAAACATATAGGGCATTTGTTTGTTTATTTTACTTGAAATAGAAGTAATATTTTTTTATAAAATCTGTCCTGGATTAAAAAAGTTACGATATCCAATATGAGCTGGATGGTTGGTCGAAATTGCGGTTAAGCAATAATATATTTTGATTGAACTAACTGAAAAACCAAATGTGCATATCGAACATCCCAAAACACTTACATTCCTCTATGGATATTTTTTTTACCAACACATAAAATTTATTTTACTTAGAATGAAAAAATTGGCAGCAACAATTACTTTTTAAACTCAAAAATGTGCATAAAATAAATAAATTATACGCATTTTTTATTAAATAAAAAAATACGACAACGACCTCTCTGTCATAGAAGATAGAACGTTTGACTTCAGACTCTTGGATTTCATATTTGATAGCTTATGACATTCAAGAAAAATGTTCTAGTTTAGTTTTCAATATCTTTGTGATTGGTTGAAAAAAAACAATGGCAATAATTTCGCCAGATTATACTGTTTGCAACGAAACTTAAATATAATAAAAAAACTATACTCAAAAGTAATAATTGGTTGAAGTCATTTTAAAATAAATTTTAAACCACAAAATGGATAAGATGTACTATAAAGAAATATTATTTACTTGAAAAAAGGGTTCAATATTATTTACAGTGAAAAAAGAAAAAAAAGTAAATTATAGATATTTTGATTCTAAATTGCAATTGTTACGAGTCGAGAAACAATATATTATTGAAATATAATCGGCTTTGTTACATAAAATTTTGCGTAATGCGTATACAGAAAAAAAAAACACGAATTGATTGGTTTTATAGATTATGAAAATATTTGCATAATGCAATTATGCTAATTTCAAAGATATTTTAATGGCAACTGGTTTGATTTTTATTTATTTTTTACGGCGGTTGAACAGATTGGGTTTTAATAAAAACACTGAACTTCGTTTTTTTTTTAAATTTTATAATAAAAATGATGCAAAAAAAGTATTTCAATAAATGCAGTTTTCTTTGAAAAATCTTAATTGAATGAAAACATTTATGGAATATTGTAAAATAAAATGTATAAAAGTCCGTTACAGGTAATCACTGATGTCCAAATGAGGTATTTCTATCATATGTCAAGAAAGCTGAAATAACCAAATATGACATTTGTCTCCATTTATATTTTTTTTAGATTTTTGACTTCAGAACTGTATTACTTATTACTTTAAGAAAACATGTGCTATGGTTTATATATCATTCACACAGTAAATGTTATTTATTCACACAGTATTTTTAGCGTCTTTCCAATCATGGATTAGCGCTACGCTCAAACAGAGATTGTTTATTGGCCTTTCCAGTTCACCGCTCCTCTTTTTTTACGTCGTCCTTTACTGTCCATGCAGTGAGACTCTGAAATCAGTTACAAACCAATATAAGACTCGCTCGGCATGCTTTAAGAAGCGACTGAATAAACTCTTAATTTCTAGTCAGTAAAATAACGTGTTTCATTCCGTATTTTTCTTTCCTTTTCCTCTTCACCATCCCTTCCTTTCCTTTTGATTGATGATATCTCACTTTATATGAAAAATAATGTTCGGGTGATTGTCCGTCTTTGTGGGGTTCGTGGGCATGTGTTCACATGTATGTTTATGGATTTCGTGGAAATGAATAGTCATTTGAATGATTTATGCGACCACGTAACTTGCTTCATTTACCTTTGTCTGGTTGGTTGGAAGAGATTGCCGCCTGGCAATAGCCCCGCCAGATTGTATTTGCAATAAAAGTGTTAAACAAATAAAGGCATTGTATTAATTCATTTGCCTAAGTAATAATTTTGAAATTTGAATATAGTTATATTTTCAATATAATTCTAAGGTACATATTCTAAGTAAATGATATTCCTCTTCAAATTTTCTTTACTTTCTTTCAAAAACATAGCCCCCTTTCAGTTATTATTTACATATTTTAATCAACTTTTGACTTGTTTCCTTACAATGTTGTATCTTTTTACAGTATATTCCAAAGATATGAAATATCTCTTTGGCACATTCGTTACGGTGTACATTATAAATTCTCAAGTGTCGTTTCTCAAGCGACGGAGTAACGGGCTACACCGCAATGAGTGCAACGCAAGCACTCGAAGAACTGCATACTGCAGCTGCATAAATGCGACATCATTTTTCTGAAAATTATCTGCAAAATACACATGTCATTTTCAGTGTGTAACGAGCACTCTTCCAGCGACATGGTTCATGAGACGGATTGAATAAATTACTGATTCATCTGATCGAAAGTTGAACGATTCCATGCCACGCCGAGTTCAGGAAAGTCTTCAAAGCATTAAGAGAAAGTATACTTGTAATTTAAAAAATATTTGTGTTAAAATAATGAGTATTTTATAATAATTGCAAATACATAAATCAGAATATTATGCGAATGAGCGATAATTTTCAATTTCTTTAACACTTTAATGTATGATAAATACATCATGCAAATTTATTGATTTAAAACAATTTCTCTCGATCAACAAGCTTCTTTTTCATAATGAATATCGGTATCTATGGACGTGTCGTAAATTGATTGAGTAAAAATAATATTTGAGAAAAAGTCACAAAAATTAGAATGAAACATAAATTTTAACGAAAATATGAAAAAGGGTAGGAATTTTATGGGATAACAAAATAAATTCTTTAGCTCATTCTTAAATATTGATAAGGAACCATGTAATTCGCCGAGACAATTTTTATCAATTTATGGAAACTGACACAAATTACAATATGTTGAAGACAATTTCATGTTATTTTACCATCCGAAAGAGAAGAAAACAAAAAGACAAAAATAAAATGCACGCGATAAAGCAATGCACATGACTTACAATTCTAGTGACAAAAAGTGTTTAATTTTCAAATAGGTTTAAGGTTTGATCTACAAAGGTAATTAAAAGGGGTCTCAGTTTTTCACATACAGAAATTTATTGTTAGGTAGAAAAAAATATCACAAGACAATGAACTCAACAAATTGGACGTAAGGAGTTAAACCACGGATAACCTCTTAGGGAAAAAATAAAAAGATAATTAAAACCTCTAAATTATTATCATTTATTTACAGTCAACCAACAAACTGTAATATATCTCAAAACTGTATTAAATTAATAAAATAATAAACTCAAGTACTAAAATTGAGAACATTTGATATTATTCAAAGGTAAGTACAAGTATTGGGGGAAGAATCAATTAAATAGATTGAGTTCCCCTCTGAAATCAATCTGTCGAAAAATGGAAAGGATAAAAAATCAATCTATTTGATTGCGAAGCATAAAACACGAAAACATAAAGAAAAACCATCAAACCTTGACATTATCAAAATAAATTAAAAGGAACAAAAAATTATCCCAATATATACCACAAAAAAACATGAAAGTTCCTCAAGTATTTAATCATAAACATTTTTTTCCGTACTAAAATTAAAAAAATTACAAACTACCATACTTATGCTGAGCAACTGAATAATTAATTTAATTATAAGGCATCCATCAATATTTCTAAATCGGTGATGCAGACATATTCAATAAAGAGTAGACACGTAACTCACAGTTCATCATCGTATGTTGGAAACTTTACTAAACGTCGAAAGACAATATAATTTGGCCTCGAAGGATAACAAATTTAAAATGATTATTTATTTTAATTATTGAAAACGTTCAAAAGTTACTTCTATTGAAGTATTTTATATGATTGAAGATAACATGCCGATGGATAATATATAAAAAAATAAAACGAATACGATTCATTTTATTTCAGTAACTCTTGTTAAATATATTATGTGATATAAGATGTCAATTGGTAAATTGAAAGGAAGATGAAAAGAAATTCTATTGACTTTTAAAAACTTGTACACATTTAAACTCATACGAGTAATATACTCAAGAGAAAAGGCGTATCACATTTTTTTTAAATGAGAAAACGAATAAATATCAATTTTTTGTTCCGCCTCGAGTCAATGATATAATTTATATTTAATATCATATTGGATAAAGTTATTTCATAACATAATCCCTTTTTTCAATATTTTTTATTTACACGTACGTAAATATCATCACACCGTTTCCCTGATGGGGTAGACAGAGATGACATAGCACCAGAATTTTTGATTGCCATACACATATTTCTCTCTTCTACATACATACACATTTTCATATTAATTCCTTCATTCAAAAAATCATTCACTTGATCCAACAATACTTTTTTTGGTTTTCCTTTACTTTCCTTTACGCCTACCACTCCCATTTGCAAAACATATTTGTTTTGTTGGTGTTTCTTCATTCAATCGTTCCACATGCCCCAACCATCTCACAATGACCTTTTTTAATCTTATTAATAACATCATCATTAAGTTTATATATATATATATATATATATATATATATATATATATATATATATATATATATATATATATATATATATATATATATATATATATATATATATATATATATATATATATATATATATATATATATATATATATATATATATATATATATATATATATATATATATATTATATATATATATATATATATATATATATATATATATATATATATATATATATATATATATATATATATATATATATATATATATATATATATATATTATATATATATAATATATATATATATATATAATATATATATATATATATATATATATATATATATATATATATATATATATATATATATATATATAATATATATATATATATATATATATATATATATATATATATATATATATATATATATATATATATATATATATATATATATATATATATATATATAATATTCCTGATCATTAAATTCCGTATTTTGTCTTGTATTGTTTCCCATGTGTTCTTCTTAGTCCACACATTCGTCTCTTTTATCTTTTCTTCCGTATCCACGTTTTCCTCCCGTATATTAAAATGGTACAAAAATACTGCTGTGGACTATCACTGTTGACATAACAGATTTATCTACTACGTGGATCGAATAAATATTTTTAGGCGCCCCATCGATATTATTTTCTATCGCTATACATCGTTCGATATCCTTCGTAATTCTTCTAACATCTGAGAAAATACTTTCTACATGGCAACATTCCAACATTCTGTCTTAACCTTCCATCATATATCGCATTTATTTTTTTAACACATATATCGCATAACATTTTAACACATATTCTTAACACATATATCGCATTTATTTTTTCTTTCATAATTTTATTTAACTTAAGATTTATCAAACACATTTTTATACAATTTACTTACCAAACTCTTGGATTCATCCTCATTCTCCGCTAATACTAACATGTCATCAGCATAGAGCAATCCGCATACATTCCTATTCGACAATTGTATGCCACCCATTGACTTTTGTAGTTCCTTATTTATTTATTTAACACTTTTATTGCAAAACAATCTGACGGGGCTATTGCCAGGCGGCAATCTCTTCCAACCAACCAGACAAAAGTAAATGAAGCAAGTTTCATGGTCGCATAAATCATTCAAATGACTATCCATCCCCACGAAATCCATAAACACATACGTGAGCACATGCCCACGAACCCCACAAAGACGGACAATCACCCGAACATTATTTTTCATTTAAAGTGAAATATCATCAATCAAAAGGAAAGGAAGGGATGGTGGAGAGGAAATGAAAAGAAAAATCAGGAATGAAACACGTTATTTTACTGACTAGAAATTAAGAGTTTTTTCAGTCGTTCCTTCACACATGAATCTATATAAATATTAAGTAACTAGGGTGACAAAGCAGGTCCTTGTTTTACCCCTTTTGTTATATAAAACCACTTATTCAATGCACCGTTCACTCTTACATATGCTCTCCTTTTGATATAAAATGACGCAATATTACATATTTAAGTATACTGAAAATCACATTCATTCAATATTTTCTATAGCTTGCCTTTTATCACGCGGCAATATGCTTTTTCCGATTTCATAAACGCAAAATACACTTTTATTGCCATATAACATATACGTATTCATTGTACGCTAATAAATAACTACAATAAAGTAAATGTTTTCTATAAAAAAAGTATTGAAACTTTACACATCATTACTATTTTGGAGGTAAAAAACATTACGCTGAGTTCTCATTCACCTTTTTCCCTAAGCGTAGGTTAGATGATGTTTTTGAAGATCAAAAGGATGCTTTGCTTTTCATTCAAGCGTTTAATATCTGAGTCACTGATTTTGAAAGTAAACCAGACAGATTATTACGATCTAAATGATTCTCGTATTTGAATATTTTATAAGGTGTGATTTTGGAATAGGTTATACTTTTTTATGATTTCTGGAATATTCCAAGAAAAAAAGTTTTTTTAAAGTTCATAAGTGTAAAACGCCACCAACCATAAGGTTTATATACGAGTAATTGAATCGATTTAACGTGAGAGAATTTTTTAAGATATTGTGTGAAATAAAATAATCTACTTAGTTTATGTGTTTATATATTTTTTGACGCATTAACAATCTCACAAGTAAGTTTTGTTGAAATTATACACATATTGTTCTATCCTCCTTATGTAAGGTTTTATAACTTTTTTCCATGAGCTTTAGTAGATATCTTTTATGACAATAAACTCTAATACACCAATTTTGAAGAGTATTATATTTCATTCTTGTCCAAAATTGAAGTAACATCGTTTGTATGACAAGTAATTGTAGAATCTATTACCACTTGGATTAAGTTAGTTGGAAACTTTTTATATAAATCAACTATATTTATTATTCTATCCTGTATACGTTTTGAAAAATTGCGAAGAGCATTGAATGTGATATTTTTGTTAGCAGACAACATTCATATAATATTAATTTTAAATGAAAATTAAAACATTCATCACCTTTGTCGTTCTTCGCTACTACAAAGACTTATGATATGTGGGATGTTAGTGATACAGGTTGGGACGACACGTCTTCACTTTGCCGTTTACATGGCAAAGTACATGTTTACTCTAGTCAATGCCTTCACCTGATCACTCTGTTTCTTCTTCCTGGACCCAATTTCTATGGCCATAAATTTCTCCAGGTAATTTGATTCCCGTCTGGAAATGCAAAACACTGTTAACATGTTAAAAATATTCGTTCCGTCATATTAAATTTTAAGAGTTTTGAGATCTTCGTTCTTCTGGCGGTCCACCGAGTTTTCAGCATCCAACTGCAAAACCACATAGGAATTAATTCTTGCACATAGGAATTAATTCTTGAATAAATTCTTGCTTGTTCTAAGGCTTTTATTGTCCATGTGTCTGTATCGTACAAGAATATATGTATCAAATGTTAGTATAAGATATCAACGTCATATAATAATATGGGAAGGATGAAAACATTTAATTTTAAATCCACCATATATGAGAAGGCAATTTATGAAAATGAATTATCACTTTCTCTAGCTCAATGATGCAAAAAAAAATTGAAAACATTTGCTTAGTTTGAAACTTTTTTGTTTATTTTAACAGGTTTTGCAACGGCTGGTTGAAATTTTCCCTACCTATATCGAAGCCCTTTGATGGTAGAGACCTTTGAAATATCCATGTTTCATTGAAGTTCGTGTCGGATATGTGGGTTTTGAATGAATATAAAACCACTCGATTTAATTACTTTTTTTACGTCTCATGAGCTTACCCTCTTGTCTCCAAAATAAAAAAAAGCAATTATTTAAGCTGTCAAAAAGTTATCATTATTGTAATCAATCGTAGTATTTGTTATTGGAAATATGCGATTTTTGTTGTAGATTAAAAATGTATATCTCTATTTTGAACTTCCTGTTTATATACCTTTGATATAATGTGACATCAACAGCAACAAGACATGATTTTGAGGATTTCGTTTATGGCGGATATAAGGGATGTAGCTTCATGTATTATATATTGAATAAAGGGCCAACATTCATGATTATATATCGAACTTTATCGAACAACGGTGCCGGTCCCAAGCCCGTATAAAGGAGGAAGAACTTCTCTCCAATTTTTCTTATAAATAAGTAATATATTTACTTTCTATCTTTAATCCTCTTAGTATTTAAGAGAGCCAAATTTACGGTTGCCAACATTCTGGCGCTTCAATTTATATTTCGCCCCATCCTTCTCCACAACGGCCCGTAACATGCAGGTGTTCTCCTATCGACTCACGGCAGTGTGATATCAGTTCCAGTACAGCGGCATGGCTGGTGATTTTGATGGTTTGCAACAGCTGTTACTAGAATTTTTTTAACGTAAATTGAATAAATTGGAGTATTGTTTGTTCTCAGGCTGATGGCACCTGAACGTGTAGCAAACATGAGTCAGCGTGACTAAGAGGCTCAAAGAAATCCACTTATCTGAGACGTCTGCAAAAGGGAATGCGCATACAATCGACAGAGGATCATATCGACGAAGTAAAGCAGTTCGAGATTGATATTGGAATGGAAAAGGGTCCTCGACTACGAGGACCAGCAATGACGACGATGTATTTAACTATGTAATTGGCACTAAAATATGAAACAATTCATCAAAAATAAATTTTTATTTGTGTAAATAACAAAGTAAGATTATTGCTTTGGAGATGCGCGCACTAATGAAAATCCCGACCTACCCTTCCGTTATAAGCACAAGCTCCCGAAGCATTATCTGTTGCCTGACTAGTCCAGTATTAGCTGGGACGACCAAGGTCTGAGTGAATGTGATGGAATACAAGTAGCCTGAACGAGTGGACTTGTTTTTGCTAAATAATAAGTGTAAGAATTGTTATCTAATTATAAGTAGTATGTAGGTGTTAATTATTTCTAAGATCTCATATATTAATATTGAATAAATAAAATAAAATGATATGTAGGAAAATAAGATTAAATAAGTTCATAAATTATCACATATAATGAAGATAAGTTAAGTAATAAATTTGTATATAGGTATAGCCTTGACAAATGGTTGTATAATAATTTACTTCTTTAATAAAAAAATAAAAAAATTCTAATGAAAATTTGTCAATGTTTGAAACAATGGCGAAATTAAGATATCAGAAATTAATAAATGCATAAAATTGATGATTTAGATAAGATGAAGAGAGGAGCTTTGATATTGTTTGGGTATGTGGAGAGAATGAATGATGAAAAAATTACTAATCGAATATAAAAGTCAGAAGTGTTTGCGTGGAAGAGGTAAACTGGGGAAGACGTAGTTGGACCTAATGGACTAGATTTTGAAAGATGGTTAAGTGAGAAGTATGATGTGAGGAGTATATTATTTTAAACAAGTCAAAATGGATAAAAATTCCCAAAAGAACTAGAAGACGCCATTCTGATCAAGAAAGGTGAGCCTTGCAAAAAATAGAATCTTAAAATGTCGTTAATTCTGTGCATTCGCATAGAACGTGTCAAAATCAATACGAATCACGATGTTCTGTTATGTTCTTGAAGTAGTTTCACGTGATCGAAATAATATTTTTTTTTTGAGGCGGCTTCCGACTCGCGGCAAAGGATTGCAGCTTTCTCCAGACGCCGATTTTGCAGGTGCGCTCGTCTGTCACTAGCACCTCCACCATTCCGGGAGAATATAAAGGCTGACCCTCGCGGAGCGGAGCGGGGATATCTCGCAGGACGAAGTGCTGCTCGGTTCACGTCCGCCTGTTTTATATCGTAATTCTTTTAATTAATAATAATGGCTCGAGCCTAATTCTAAAACTCTACATACATTTAAAGTCTAATTCTACGTCGAGATTTCTCTTCTATCGAAACGCTGCTAGCTGTGACGTCATATTCCGACCATTTCTAATTCTACGTCGAGATTCTCTTTTGTCGACACGCTGCTTTCTGTGACGTCGTATCCGACCATTTCTAATTCTACGTCGAGATTCTCTTCTATCTACACGCTGCTTGCTGTGGCGTCATATTCCGAGGCCATTTCACGTTCATCAATTCCTTCAACGAGATCTCCACCGTTCTCCAAGCGGGTGCTAGTACAGACCGTCTTTACGGCCGTCACGGATCGATCCGCAGCTCCAGCTCCTATACTTCGCGTTCAAGTGGTGTCAGACACGAAGGATTCCTGGTGGGCCAGGACTACTACTATTGCGTCATTATAATCTTGAAGGTATTGTGATCCTATCTTATTTGTAATTCTTTGGTGATTTCAAATTTTACCCTACCTTGCTTCTTTGGTCACGACGCTTCCAGAGCGATCGCTAGAAATAATCTTTAAATTTAAACTCTTAAAGAGAATTTATTGGAGTCAGATTCTTATTCAAATTCTAACTAGTCCTACCGAGATCATTGATCCGGTAGGGATAATAAATAATCTAATTTAAACTATTACTGTGTTTCATTGTTATTACCCTTTCCTTTGACGAATGCTGTGAGAAATTCTTGTATTGTTGCCCGTCGAATCCCGAGACGAAAGAGATCTGTGTTCACTTTCTTTTACCGCTGAGCTAACCTCGAGTTAAGACTCATTTCAATACTCTTAATATTTAATTATTTAAATTTACATGAACCTTATGTAATTTAAAATCGGAAAACAGTCTAATAATGAATAATAGAAGATTGTGCATATCAAAATATATGAATGTGGAGGAGGCTAAAGTTGTAAACATGAATAGAAAATGTTGAAGATACGTTCTTTTTACCTATCCCGCCTATAAGTTAAAAGCCTATTTAGCGTTTATTGTATGACACTTTGTTGTATAGGTATACATAGTACCACTTGGTAGGCTAATTGCCATGTGAAAATCTATTTTAACATATTATAAATATGTTAATGACAACTTCCGAAAAACCCTGACCGGAAACAATTTTTATATGAAATGGGTTCTAACGGGAATCGAACTGAACTCCCGAGTTGGAAGACAGGTGTCCTAACAACAAGGCAACGGAAGTCGTTGTAGTAGTGTTTTGAAATTTTATGAGAGTTAATATCGGATACAGATAACTGTTATTAAATTATTACAATATATGCTGTGTTTCGTAATTGCTAAAATGCTTATATCCCAACCGAGGGTATGCATGTTTGATTCCCACGTTTAGAAAAACAAAGAGTTCCAGTCTGGGTTTCACTTAAGACTTTTAACACCATTTTGGTTTTTGGAAGAAATTACTTTAAGGCAATACACCTGCCAGGCTTTAATTACACAACGAAAGTACAATATTGTACTTCTTATTGTTTAATTCTTCATGACGTGATCTCTCCGGTCAATCTGTCTAATCCTGTCCGCAACGATTTAGCACTTTTGCTACAGTTAGGAACTAAACAGGGTAATCACTGAGAAGCCTGTTTAGTTCCTAGCTTGGCCAATTCATCAAGTTGGTAGCTTACTTCTGTCTTGTCATCTGTCCACACTGCCCTGTATCACATTTTTGTGCAAATTCTCTTATCTGCGTAATTATAGCCAAAGAACTCGTCGCAGACAAATCGTGGGCAGCCTTTCCTGAATCCCAAGTTTTATATAGTACACTTCAAATCCAGCCCATGCCGTTGATTACTTCTTGAAATAAAGAAAAGGATTGTTAGTCTTAATGAAGTACTTATGGTTATATAAGAACTTTATTTTGTAAGTTAATTTAATACTTCTACGAGTATGTAAATATAATACATCTGGCACACTTATTGCTTTAAATCAGTTTCTTCTAATCAACCAGCTTTTATTTCGTAATTATTATTGGTATCCACGGCCGTGTATTTAGTGAAGTTAATGAAATAAAACTTGAGAAAATCTAACATTTATTATAATAATAGATAACTCTCAAGGACAACAGGGATTGAGATAGGAATTGAAGAAGAAGAATATGTAATGCTTCTTTGGTGTTTTCTTTAATGTTGATAAGGATGAAACACATATGATCAACCCAAAAAGATCACTCCATAATACAGCCAAATAAACCACAAAATATGATATGTGATGCGTTGGTATATGAAGAATTCGACCGGCATCACATCGGAGGGACAGGAAATGTTCCGAAATAAAAAAGGAATTCTTCATGCATATACGAGAGATAGCTTGAATTTTCGAATGCTCCAAAGAGGGTTGACAAAACGTCGGGACTTCTTTAGTAACAAGAACAATTTTGATTTATTTATGCTTCAAATATTAAAAAAAACTTCGACTATTTTCCATATTTCTGCGAAAGATTGATCGGCAAAGAAACCTAAACAAAAGTTTTCAAAGATACCCAATTCAAAAATCACTCTCGTATTTTTGTTTACGTAAACATTTTTGAATTCCGCCTACGTAATGGAGTAAAACTCATTAAGATTATCCAAAGAAATATTACTTGTGTCAGCTTAAAAGGCTCCCTTCAGGAAACGTCTTGATGTCCACGTTCTCTGAAGATAAACTCTATCCATCTGTTTACATTTAATTTAATGAGATGAACCTTAAAGTATACAAAATCACCCCCGAAGCGTCGAAATTTATTCTTAAAAATAATATTAAAATTTTTCAATAAGACCAGATTAATTTGAATGATTGAATTTATTTTTTCGTTTTGTTAATGGTTTATTGATATAATGAAAGATAAACAAAATCAAATAACAATTTATACTTAAATGTAAGAGTGTACCCTTTAAATTTTTCTTTAATTACATAGGTAATATTATTTAACGTTTTCACAACTCTAAAATATGATCGTCTATAGCCTCATTGGTAAAACAATGCCTACCGAGCCGGTGGTAAGGTGTTTGGTTACCGTTGGTACCAACTTTTATTAAAAAGGGTTCCATTATATTTTTGTTGATTTGAAAAGATTATCACTGGCAACGAATCCTCCAAGCTGTAAAGTTTATAACAAAAGGGCAATAACAAAAAATCTTAAAAATGAATTATATAAAGTATTTTTTTCCAAAAATAGAAAGGAAAATAAATACTAAGAAACATAAAGTTGGACCAAGCAATTGAAAAAAGAAGGAAAGGTTAAGAGCAAGACAGACTGTAGAAGATTAAGAAGAATGTAGACGAAGTAGGAAGTTGATATGTTAGGATAGGAAAACATATCGCTTTTTTTCCTATTTGTCCACCCTGAAACAAACACATCGTGATCGTATATTCTCATAGATGTTTGTTATAGTAATACTTAATACGTAGCATTCGTATGTCTCCTATTTAAATAATTAAATATTTAAAATATTAATAAATGTTTTTTGAAAGTAAAGATAGGTAAAACAAAACTGAAAAAAAAAAACAAATTGAGGTTGATATAGGTGGTTTTTTATGTATATACATATGTGTGCATCCTCCTACTATCACGCCATGTTATAACATAATATTGCTACGTACCTACGCATATCAAAAATAACATATGTTATAAAAATCAACACGTTCAATTCCCATTTAAACTTGACATTACTTTGTTAAGTGACTGAATTATCAAGTTGAATAAAAATGCACGTTAATGCTAACTTTTTGTCTGGAATGATGTCAGACATCTATCAAATTATTCATATATTCAGTGGCAAATTAACCTTCCAGTTTTAATCATTGTGTTATTTGGTCATAAGTATTTTTTAAATATTTATCACGATTCATCTCATGCTTATTTAAAAGATAAGATTTATTCTAAAATACAGTGTTCAGTATATAAATACTCTTGTAAAATATAATATACATGGGCTGTTTAGAAAATAAAAAAATCTAAACCAAAAATGTGAACACAACATTAGTTTGAAAATCCTACCTGACATTCTTGACTAATATCTATTGAATCACACATGCTTTCCTAAATTCTCTAAAAGAAAGATTTCATTCGATTTAATGTTTATTCACAATGTCGTTGATACCACTGGTATATTAAAAAAAAAAACTTCTACACTGTACCTAGAAAAACATGGAATATTTTTCAATTCAAATGTACGAGTATCAATAGCGATTTGCTAACGACAACTGCAAATTCATCAATAGTGAAAAAATAACAATTAGGTAGGTCCTATCTGGTTTGCTCCATATTCTGAATGTAGATGTTTTTCAGTTCCGGAAGATTCTTCAATCTTACGTATTTTCGGAGAAACTGAATATTCTATTTGGATTTACGTATTATTATTTTTTACTTAATTAATATTGCATTCGTTAGTTGTATTATATTTGAGTATTCAATGTTATTTTACTCTACATCGATGATTTAATGGCATTACGTGTTCTGAATTGCGTAGATTTTTTAACATTTTGTTTAAAAAATGTTACTCTTGTTTGTAAAAGGACACTTGATTGTCGTATATTTTTTATTAAACTAACTAAAATAACAAAATCGCCAAAATATATATACTCACAGAATTTTCGTAAATTAATATGGGTTCGAATACAGTTAGTTTACTTTCATTTTGCTAAGGTTTCCACTAGAAATTGTATTTTCGAAAAAAAGTTTCGTGTTTTTTTTCAATAAGCTTAATATATAACTTAATTTAAATGAAAGCTAGAAAATAAAATTACAACAATCAACCATGTTTTTAATTTCAAATAAAAGGTTCCAAAAGTTGCCCAGTGCTGTTTTTTTTTGTTCCCTGAAGAAAGTGATGTTTTTTCCATATGTTTTTAAAAATTTCTCTCTCCCTTAATCATATAAAAGGTTAATGGCAAGAGGCTTTCAAGAGTTTAAAATCTTCAAGGGGCTCTCGAGATACTTTATTGTATGTTTTTTGAGCAATATTGACGACCTCCAATTGTATTGAATAATACTGCTATTATTTACATTGCAACCAAGTAGGTTTATTGGCATGTGGCAATCTCTTACAGCCAACCAGAAAAATGTTTAAGGTGTATTCTACTCTAGAGGCGTGAATTTCGGTCGTTTTTAAGACTTAATAATAAAAAAAATTAAAACATTTTTTCTATGCATTTTTTAGTTTGTTTATTGATGATTTGAGAATGTACAAAAAAATTTTTGAAAAAAAATATTTTAAATTCAAGATGTTATCTTGTCATAGAAAAAAGGGGGGAAACTGGTCGACATAATTGAAGTCCTTTCGTAAAATTGAAACAAAAATCATACACAGTTTCTTAATGAAAAATAATGTCGTTATAGTTGGTACCAAAGAAAAAAATCGTAAAATGGTGGCTGTCTGAAAAAAAAATTCCATTTTTTACCCTTTTTTCAAATATTTAAATTTAAAAACAAATAATAAAATAAATAGTTTAGAATTCTCCAAAGTAGGAACGATATAAAAATATTTATCAAAATTTTACATCAAATTTGAAAGCAATTGGTTAGATAAAACTTGAGATTTTATGTCGACCAGGTCGAAAAAAGTAGTTTCGAGAAAAACGCGTTTAAAGTTTTGAGATTATTGTCTGAGTCATACCGGTGCGGCGTAATTCCTGCCTCATGTGTAGCTATAACTTCGTAAATATTGAGATTTTTTAATTTTCTTTTGAAAACATATTTTTAAAGGTCTACACTTTTAAAATATTAAAAAAAAATCAAATTTTTAGACTAGAATACCACCTTAAGAAGCTTGAAATGAAAACCAGACTGATTGCATTTTTGTTAAATGAGTAACAACAGGAATTGAATCTGCAACCTATGGATCGGAAAACAATCATCTTTACCAACAACGCCACGGATTTCGTTATTTTAATGAGATCAAAACAATAAAAAAATATAATTGTTTTAGGTAAAGAATATGTTTGTTTCGATATTGATTTGACAAGTAATATTATTCACTAATCCCTTTGATTTTTTTCTAAGAAGTAATCTATAAATGATTCATATGTTTAAAACCTTTTTCATTTTACCACCACTTCCACCAAAGTATTTTAAAATCTAGTCCATTCCGCGTACTATTTTAATAATGAATTCGCTGTATCAAATGAAAACTGCCTCTAATGAATGAAATGCACTTTGCTAACGGAAAGCATGCACCAAGTTGTTATATTGTAATCCAGTGCGCAGGTATGTTATATGTACTTCTACCGTTGCATATTCGGGTCATCACGTTTGTTAATCACAACTTTCATCAGTATCAGGAAATGAAAAATATTGATATGGAATATCGCGCTTTTTTGCAATCGATGGAGTTGCATATTTTAAACTTTTATTCGAGAATCCGATATATTCTCATTTGACTGGTTGATTACGATTTGTTGAAAAAAATCAAAATAATTTTTGACGCAATAATTAAGTCCTGTTAAATTTAATTTGATACAAAATCCTTCACCAAATTTCACTACCATTTCTTCTACTTGCCGATGTCGATCTTGCTTCAACCATCATGATTGACCATCACACTTACACTGAAAGCTTATCAATAAGGATTGATGATATTTTAATACTAAAATGATTCACATTATTTATTTCCTAATGTATTCAAAAATCATACAAATACAAAGAATATCCTAATAATGTATTTGAAATGAAAAAAAAAGGAAAAACAAATTGGTATGCTTTATCTCCAATATTTAAAAGAAATCAATTTTGGTGAATGGTTCTCGTTACATTGATGTTGGCATAAAATGTATGAAAGTTTAGATATAATATATTTAATAAGAAGCAATTAATTTTCCTTTTTTATTTTTGTAAGGTAATTATCTTCTATATCGGGTATACATTTTCCCTTTACATGGGTGAACAGAGTTCGATAAAATGTAATAAGTATAGGGATCGATATTGTAAAAATGTAGCAAAAGATAGATCAAATCAAATCATAAGACTATGATCACGTCATTTAATGACTCATGGGACCATATAAAATATTTGAAAGAGAAAAGTTATGCAGAGATTATGATCAAAATGCCACCCGGTTCAGTAGAAGAATTTCAGCATAATAAACATTACTACAATTTTTAGAATGTGTTCTGACCATTGTTCAACTGCTACTTAAATATTTTTGAAGTCCATTCATCTCTGAAAGAGTGGTCTTGAAGATGAGACAGATAATCCTTTATTTCTGTTTATCCTAAGATTATCAAACCGATGAAAAGAGCCATCAATATATATATATATATATATATATATATATATATATATATATATATATATATATATATATATATATATATATATATATATATATATATATATATATATATATATATATATATATATATATATATATATATATATATATATATATATATATATATATATCCCAGTTTCCTGTCAATAATTCTCACTTTCCCTTGTCAAATTTAGTTTGCATTGTATTCATATCTGTCTATTGATATGTCAATTGTAAAAAAACATAATGTGTAAGAACTTAATATTTATTTTGTGTAACAATAATAATATTTTTTTAATATGGTACACCTACTAAGGGAATATTAATAAAAATGAAAAGATTAAAAAAAAATGGTAACAGTCAAGTCGAGTTGTATCCATCATGTTCTATAATGCCAACCGAGGTAGTGCGAGTCTTAAAAGTCGAAAAAACATATTTAAATAATTTAGGTGATCACGTAGGATTATTAAAATCAACCCCATATCTAACAGATGCGCAAACTTTTTATCCATCATCTAATCAGGGATAACTATTTTTCTGTATTTATTGAATATATAATACAATGTGAACGTTTGAATTTTAATATTAACATAAAATTACAATCCTTTTTGTGTTGAAAAATAATACGTACGGGTATATCATGACAAAAATTATATCTAAGGTGCAGTTCAATATTCATTTTACATATTTAAGCTGTTATCTTTGCACGATCCTGTATACGTGTCTAGTTAGGTTTGACATTTAACGATTGCATAGAAATAATTTCCTCCCAAACAATGCAACAGACACGCTTCAAATGTACCGATGATACTTCGTGGGATAATAGAGCTCTATCATCCAAGCGCATTTTCATGCAACGAGGACCGATACCAATTATTATTTACGGTGATGCTGAATACATTTTGTACATAAATTGCAGCCAAGTTTCGTATTGTTCTCGACGCTGTTTTGAGTTACGGTGAAAGGGACGACCTTTCTGAGGGTGAGCTTAAAAGTCCTAATTCAAATATTTAGAATAAATCTCATTCAAATACTTCGAAACACATGGTGACTTTTTGTATGATGGAAAACTTGTTGAAACCTTGATTGGATGCCAAATTTGGATCTCCATGTCTGTACGATATCTTAATCATTTGACCAAATCCGAAGAGACTAAATATAACGATTGATTGCGAAGGTGATTTGCAGAAATCTAGGCATGACAGTTTGAATTTAATCTCAATGTTTATTATCTCAAAAACTGAACTTGTGAAATCGTATTATTTCTGGCTTAATTTCCGATGTTATAAAAAAAGGTGGCAATCCTTATATGGTAAAAGTGTTCATCTGTTAAGAATACTGGCACGCGTTGTGCTAGTATTGTTGCGTTTTTTGTACGTTAATATTGTCAACAGGTGCGTTTATATTGTCAACACATGCAATGACGAATCGTGAGTTTTAAGTCAACTCCAGTGGTTTTTCCAGTGTACAGTAAAACCTAGTGGGCTTATTTCCACTTGGAAATCTTTACCATCCAAAAATATGTTTAAAGAGCCTTGAGTAAAACGCAGAATGTAACACTGGGTCTAAAATGGAGGCTTAAGTGAATCAACCCCCCAACTCCCGGGATGGAAATCAGGCGTTTTAAGAACCAGGTGATGGAGATCCTGTAGAGAACATGTAATGATTAAGACGTTACTACTGCCTTTGAATTATTTTAGGTATATATGTATAACAAAGTTAATGGGGCCCTTTAACATGTATTATCGAACTGAAAAGTATCAAAATCTGTAGGATGATAGTAAATAACAGTTTTTTAGCACCCAATTTAATATATGTGAGTGAAACGTGGACATGGGAAAATACTGAAAAATGTCATGTTAATGTTGTAGAAATGCGTGTACTGAGAAGAATTTATAGATATACAATGTATGCCAGAAAACTGAATGAAGGGATTTAGGATGAAATTAACTTAAGACTGATGTGTTGAGTAAGATGAAAAAGAGTACGATAAAAGGAGCACAAGATACTCGTAGTTTGGGCATGTAGAACAAATTTATAAATAAAAACTACTTAAACAAATATATAGTGCAAATGTTAGTGATAGGCGTGGTATAGGAAAGCCAAGGAAACGTGGTTGGATCAAGATAATAATATTTTGTAAAAAGTCAGAAAAATCGAGTTCTATGAGAAGGTGTATGGGCTTAGAAGGATGTTTATCGAATGAAAAATATCTGTCTCTCTGTTCTCTTACTCCAGCAGGGAAATGGCATGATGGTATGTATATTTGTAATATATGGTATAGAAATATGTTTTTAATGTTGTTCATTTAAATTTATAATTTTATACAAGAAATTAATAAAAATTCTAAGAACGAAAAAAATATGTTTCTAGTCCTTTAAAAAAATGTATAACGTGCTCGTTGTTCTCATGTTTTAAGAGCACTACTAAATCTTAAAGCTTTTAATGTGAATAAGTTTTCTTCTTACATGAAAATAATGTTAAAACTGCTTTTAGTATTAAGTATTACGCATTAAGGTTAAGTATTATATATGACCTACTTCTACAAATATCGAAATTAACTTCTATAAATATTGAATCTAAAATGTTAATAATTTCTAATATTAAGTGTGTTAATATAAAAAATAGCAATGAATATATAGTTTTCAGTATCAGTATAGAAATAATAATAAAAAATTCTCTTAAATAAACATGAATATGTATAATACCTCGATGTGGTGACCCGATTTCTAATTTTTATATCGGGACTGATTAAAAAAAAAGACAAAACGTAAGTTGAGTCCCACTAAATACAAATCACAGATAATATGTGAAAATGCAAAGAACAGAGATTGGTTCCTTAAAAAAATAGACCTTTGGAAAAGAAAATTTATCGATTACAAACCTATTGAACAAGGAATGCGGTTCGAACATCAGGTTAAAAGTATATCGATGACGCAAATTGTTTATGATTGTAATTTTATATGATTGTCAGCCATCCTGGGGATGAAAGACGCAGATGCGTGTATTGCCTTATTTATTGTAAGCAAGCTGTTGCAGTTTAGCAAGCACACCGTATTGACAAATCAAACTCAAAGTTCCGATGGTAAGGATATCAAAACAATTATCTGGTTTAATCTGATAAGCAGCACATAAACTACAGAAAAACATAAATTTAGATGTAAAACACTGTAAGCGTAAAACCAGTCTGGAAGCAAACCCGCGAATAATCGAATTTTGGAGGCAGGGGGGGGGGGCTTAATTAGCGTGAATACTAATCATTAGACCACGGCCACTAACTTATACCACGTTTACAAGTATGCCCTGATATCACTATCTCCCAGAATAAATAAAGGGCTATGTTAAGGAAGCTTCTGTGGTCTCAGATTTTCTAAAAATATAGGATGGAAAAATAAATGAGAATAGAGATCGAAGCAAAAGTAATATTGGGTGTTAATATAAGTTGTGTCCGTTTTTTTTTTTCAAATTTAAAAATGAGTATCAAAAGTGTAACAAAATGGTAAAGATTATAAAACAATCGAAAGATTTTTTTCTGCTCTACAAGATATTGTATTTGCTTTTACGTTACATATATTATTTTATTTGATTACAAGCCTTCAAAATGGAATGTCAAGTAGACGAAACTGTGCGTTTTCGACACCTCCTTCTGTTCGCGTTCAACGGAGGGAATGAAGCTGCCAAAGCTGATCGCGATATTTGCGAAGTGTACGGTAAAGAATGAAATATGAATGAAAGGATAGCTCGTCGATGGTTTTATGATTTAAAAATTTTCTTTCGAATGACGTATAACATTTACCATTTTGTTTTACTTTTGGTGCTCATTTTTAAATTGAAAAAAAAAACGGACACAACTTATGTTAACACCTAATAAATCATGTAAAAGCCTATTATGCTAACTGACAATTTTCGTGGTCTAGTTGGTAAGACCGATTCCCATTATAACCCAGGTTTTGAAAAAGTATTCCAGACTAGTTTTTACGAAAGGCTTGTTTAAACACCTTTCTAGTTGGTTGTAAGAGATTGTCACATGACAATAAATTCACCATGTTGTACATTATACAACAAAAGTGATACAATACAATGTTTATGGAATTATTACAAAAACCAGAAGCATACAGTGTCTAAAGATGAAGACCATTTAAAGCATAAAAATTCTCCCTCGTCTGGAAAAAGTGTGTATTAGAAAAATAGCACACTACCGTACTAAGAATACCATACCTGGCGTAGCTCGAAAACATATCGGCAACTATCCTTCCGTTAATATAGAATTGTTGGAAGTCTACGTTACATGAAAGAGATGAGCCCGGTTTGAAAATAGGGAAAGCAGCCTTAAATTAGAACAAATGGGAGATAAATTATACATCATGTTGAAATAAAAAATTAAGCAGTGGACGAAGAGTTGAAGTGTATTTTTAATCACTTCTAATGGTTTGAAGTGTATTATTTATTTACATTAAAAGTAACAGTTTACAATTAGTTTTGGACATGGCTTAGATAAATACAAGTTCTGAATTTGCAGCGTTAGTTCAAGCTTCCAGTGGTTGGTAAACACCCATTGATACAGTTTCAGAACATTCAGTGCGGTTAAGCTGATTGACGCGTCGACAACGAGCCAGGGCTGGGGGTTGTGCCGCCGTGTGCCAAAACCAAAAATGCTGCCACTTAGTAACAAAATTTCACTTTTTTTTTTAAATAATAGATATGTACATACCAGAAGCAAATTATTTAAATTATAAAATCACAGATTAAAACATATCCCATCTCGCTTTGAAAGTTAACACAGAACGATCCTCTAAATTAACAAGAGTGTAGAGTTTTAATAGAAATAAGCAACTTTTAAGTATGCATGAAAATATTCTTATTCTTTTTGAAATTTATTTTTTTAATATGGAGAATTAATAACAAAACAAGGTAACATCTATATTTTTTCATAAATAAAACCACATATTTTTAATTTTACTGATATTCTTTTTTAAACATTATTGCAATCATACAAAATAGTAATATCAGTGATTATGTTATTTCTATTGTATAATACGAGTATAAAAGGCTGATTGTATTTTATGATTGTTAAACAATTGTTTTGTTTAAAACAATGCGACCTGATGAGTTTATTGTCATTTCACAGTTTTTTTCAACCAACCAGGAAGATGTTGAAAAAGCTTGCAAATGAAATACTTCACTGTTATTTTCGGGTACCATAGAAAACGAATCCAATATTTCTGCGTGGAATGGAAGCATTCTACAGGGTCTTTCAATAGGGACGTTCAAAATTAGTTAGGTTATAGCGGCCATGTTTTTAAAGCAAAATTTGTCAAATTTATTGTGAATTGTTTAAAAGTGTATGGCAAGTTGCCATGGAAGGTTATAGCGTTGACCAACGTGTGCAAGTTATCAAACTTTATTTTCAAAATCAGTGCTCCGTTCGAGAAACGTTCCGCGCATTACGTGATTTTTATCCTCGCCACAACCATCCTGCCGAGTTGACTATTCGACGTTTGGTGGCCAAATTCGAGTCAACCGGTTTGATAAATAATCAACCGACACCCGAACGTCACCGAAATACAAGGTCTGCTAAAAACATCGCTGCTGTGCGTGAGTGCACGGGAAAACCCGAGGCAGTCAATTTCTCGTCGTTCACAAGAACTTGGCCTTTCTGCGACTTCAACATGGCGAATTTTGCGTCGAAACTTGAGTCTGTACCCGTATAAAATCCAACTGACCCAGGAATTTAAGGTAAACGACCATAAACAACGCTGTGTGTTCGCTAATTGAGCTCTGGAGCAGTTGGACGTTGACCCAAATTTCGCCAAAAATATCATCTTTAGCGACGAAACCCATTTTTGAATGAATGGACGTGTGAACAAGCAAACTTGTCGAATTTGGGACGAACCCAATCCACACGAGATACACCAGCACCAAATGTATCCTGAAAAAGTCACTGTTTGGTGCGGATTTTGGCCTGTCGGAATCATCGGTCCGTACTTCTTCCAAAACGAAACTGGCATTGCCATAACCGTCAACGGCGAGCGCTACAGATCGATGATACGCAACTTCTTGTAGCTTAAACTGGATGATATGGATACCGACAATATGAAGTTCTAACAAGATGGCACTACGTGCCACACAGCGCATACCACGATGGACATTCTGCACGAGCGATTTGAGGGCATGGTTATCTCACGTGGCGGCAACGTGAACTGGCCACCGAGAAAGTGAGATTTAACGCCTTTAGACTTATTCCTTTGGGGCTATCTTAAATCGCAGGTCTATGCGTATAAACTGCAAACAATTGATGCCCTCAAAGTCAACATAACGAACGCCATTCAGCAAATTCAGCCAGATTTATGCGACAAAGTCATCGAAAATTGGACCTCCCGAATACGTGCCACCAAGCAAAGCCGCGGCAAATGTTTGAACAACGTTATATTCCGTACTTAATACGATAAAATATTCTTTCAAATAAAAAAACAATAAAGTGGATATCTTACACACAACTTGTTTTATTTACATTTAAAAATTGAGCGTCCTTATTGAAAGACCCTGTACTAACTAACCCTTAAAGGCCAACATCGTCGTTAGAGATATACGAGTATAATGCTATTTGTCACATATTTGAACAAATTTCCACTTTAAGTCGTGAAAAAAACTTTTAGTGATATGAGATGGCATTCTACTGGCCTAATTTAAAATAAACCTTTTTTAGAACGTTCTTCTCATATTTAATATTTTTACTAATATTTTTGTTGAGATATTTTTAACTATGTTTCTTGATTAAAATTATCAACCTTATGTTGACTTTTGATCGTTCATAAAATCAATAGCCTGCATACACCGCACAAATTGCTCATATCTAAGGCCTTGCTTTGACATGAAATACAGGCTGGGTTTGATAAGTGTGCTTACTTGTGCATTTGTGCAACATCATCCTGGATTATTTGAGCAAATATAATGTTATCGATTGTTATTTACCAATTCTGGTTATTATTAAGTTTTAGTTCAGGGGTTGAGAACACAATTACTACAAGTCATAATATATTTAATAGGGTTTGTAATCTGTTCGTCCTTCATATACAAGATAACTTTTGTTTATTATTTTAATATTAAAACACTCCGAAGCTTTTTTTAATACAATTGCTTTCGACATATTTCTAGTATACAAAAATTGTTCCACATCAGATTGTACTTTATGCAGAGGAGGGTTAATTTATAACAAAGCAATACTGATTTGCAATTTAAAAAAATCGTTTTAAAATAAATTTTTATTTGTATTTAATTTTTTCCATTTTATTCCTTTCGTCATCATTGCGTTACGTCAAATACGCTTACTTATATACAATACATAAACCTGAAGTGATCGAAGTCACTCTGTGGACGCTTTAATTATTCTGGGTTTACCCCGATTCACATCAAGAACGAGGAATATACTTGAATAATTGGCTAATTAAAGCATTCTTCATCTCCCAGAGGCCACATTTTTTACGAATATATCGTCGAGTAAAACGCTTACTACAATGATTTCAGTTTAAGTGACTTTACAGGGCAGCGTTTTTAAAATTTCCTGTAAATTTAAATAATTACCATAAAGTAAACATTTCTACCCTTTCAATAAGTAACATACAAACTCTTTGTTTCTTTTATACACGAAATTGGTAATTTGATCAGTGAGATTTCACTGTGGAGAAAAATTAAGTCAATATAGGCGATTTCGAAAAAAGTTAAAACTAGTTTGCGCTTTACAAAACGATATAACTATGTTATGCATGTAATTACCAGCATCACCAACATAACGTTAAGCCTCTATTGGAGTAAGCAGAGAAAAATGGTCTTCTCATCATTCTATTTTGACAAATATTTTGGTTTTGTCACGTCCATAAAACTTTTCTTTTATTCTTTCCAGTTTTTAAAATTTTCCATTCTTCTTTCTTACAAAATTTGATAAATTTGGGTGTGCCATTTTTTCTAGTCCTTCAGAAACTTCTCCTTCCCTCTAGGTTTTTTGAAAATATTTTATCTCTAAACGCTTCATCATTCATTAATCTTACATAAATTTAATTTCGAAAATATAGTTTTTTTTTTATTTCAAGCACTATATTCTTTTTAAATAAATCCATATCCTTTCTTAATTCAATATTGTATAATTCATGTCAAAGATTTTCCCCCGTAAAAGTGTACACACTTACAAACCTCACTCCATACCTCTTAAAACAGTTTCAGAGATGAAATATCTTTAGACCTTCCAAACCACATAAACTGTCATCGTTTCATGAATATTCATATATGATTTTCTATTTCTCATGCTTCTTACCTCTCCCCTATGTAAAATTTTCTCCAATTATATAATTCATTCCGTTACTTTATCAGCCTGCCTCTTTCACGCACATAGTTCAGTCCAGACATATGTATTTTACATGTTTTAATGATAATACCATTTTAAAAAATCCAAAAAGGGTTGATTATATTGGAAATAAAAGCAGAGCACACAAATAAAAAAAAATACGGACCTTTCTAATAATTGGACAATGCGTACACATTAATAATTATTATATTGCACGTTAATTAGGCAAAAATGTGTATTACTCATGATTAAATTTCGTCATAATCGGGAAGTAGCACGTCAATCCTTTAAGTAAGGGTGAAGGGGGCGCGTGACCTGGTAGGTAAGTGGCAATTTATTTACTGTCGCCGCTAGGGGCGCTAAATCCCGCTGGAATATTGATGGGCTTCCGGTGGCCAGCCTCACCCACTATATTCACTATAAATAATATTTTTCCACCCTTAACACCGGCTAAATCGAATGTCAGAAACAAAAATGAACGCAATTTTCATTTTCTTACTGTTTTTGTCTTAATCGCCCTCTCTCGCCAGTGTGAGTGTTAACAAATTGTATGATTGGTCCGAGTGCAATTATTTTGGGAGTTCTTAGGGGATGAAAGTTTATGTAACTTATTTGTTTGTTTGATTAAATAGGTGGATAATGTAGCTACACATTTTTTGAATTAAAATTTCACTAATGAAACAAATACAAATACACGTATATCCTTAAAAATAAGATTCTTGATTTCATCCGTGACCTAGTAGTAAGACGCTTGTTTACTAACCCAGAGGTTGCGGGTTCAATTTTTGTTGAAAGCCAATTTATTTTAAAAGGATTCGAGTCTGATTTTCACTCAAGGTTTCTAAAATATATTTCTGTTTTATCGGAAGAGATTGCCATATAGCAATAAGCCCGCTTGGTTGTACTGTGTTTGCAACAAAACATAAATCAATCTAAATCTATAACAATACTCTATTTGTTAACATATATTTGAATGTAACATTTTACTTAAACTGGTTTTTATGATAATTGAATTTATACTAAACTTATATTTTAATTTAATCCTTTAATGCACTTACATTTACTGTCTAAATATTTTTATCAGTTAATACCCGTATGTAAAGTAGTAAAATTTGAAATGATACTTTTTTAAAAATTTATAGTAATATTATTTTGAACAACACTTTTGGCGAACGAACATATTTTTGTGTATCGTGCTAGAATTTAAATTTACTTGTTAAAGCAAAAAACATATTCATCGGAGAGTGAATTTAACTTTTATTATTTTCTTCGCCGAAAATGATTTTTTTTTATTAGATTTGAATTTTGTAAAGGCACTTTTTAGCCGTTCATTTTTCATCAAAGACTCAATCTTTTCAAATATTAAACGTTACTTTTCAAAAAGCACGTCGTTCTGCTATTTTGTAATTTTTCATTTCATTTGATCAATCAACCATAAAGAAGCTTACAAGAAGATATTCGTTGTAAATGAGAACACCCTCGTAGGTATATTTACATATTAAAACACCACTTTTTCATCACGAAAGCAAGGCAGCCATATTGGCTGTTATTAAAAACTGCTGGAAAGAGATGGGTGTATTATACTTTTTTGAATAAACATCCCATACATAATACGAAGAGAGTAGTCAGGGATCTCGACCCCGTAGGTCGACTAATGAAAAATATTTTTAATAAACTGCCTGTTCTTACCAGTTAAGTTAAAACCGTCTCTCTTTAAAGAGGACGATAAAGAAAATTCTTTGGATGAATGTAAAGTGAAGTATTCTTTTGATGTAAGGTTTTGGATTTTTAAAGTGTTTCATATAGGTATATTTTTATTCATACTAGTTTTTTGTTATAAATAACTCGGAAGAACTTATTGAATACTGTAAAGATTTATTTTTTAATTTTCTTTTTCAAACTAAATATATTGATGTTTGAGAGATAAATAAAACTGAAGGTATTTTTATTACAGTTCGTTGGAATGTACTTTAAAAATAATAACATTTTCATTTATTTGCGAATATATTTACACTTTCATTGTGTACAGTTCAATCTGGTAGGCTTTTTGCCGTACAACAGTCTATTCCAGCCAATAAGAAAAATATGAAAGAGGCTTTGAGGGAACATCTGCCTTGAGTCGTTTTATATAACTTATATATTTTATGTTTTACTTTGCAACTTTTGTCAAGTTTGTTCTTCTTGGACAGACGGTTAATGTTGATTTCTATTGCAAAGTTTTGAGACGTTCAAGAGAGGACGTTCGTTAAAAAAAACAAGAAGTGTGGTGCAATTTGAACTAGCGTGTCTACCATGACAATGAACCGACACACTCACCATTTAAAACTCGAGAATTTTTAACATCCAAGACTATGTCTGCCGTTCCACACCCTCCATATTCACTGCATGATTTAGCTCCGTGTGACTTCTTATTATTCCTAGAAAATAAGGTGAAGCTCAAGGAGCGACGTTTTGAGACGATGAAAAAGGAAGCTAAATTGCAGGCGGTGTTTAACCAGCTTAACAACGAAGACCATGTGGGAGGTTTTGCAGCTTAGCAGAAACGATGTATTAGCTGTATTAATGTAGAAAGAGACTATTTTTAAGGCGATGCAGCCCAAAATGTAATTATTTAATAATAAAGACGTCTTAAAGCCAGCCCGGTTTTACATTGATCATACCTCGTATATATGTATATATTTTTTTTATCAAATGAATTTAATGCCTTTAAACACTTCTAATAATTATTAAGTTCGTAGTAAACAAGAAAATGATGCTTGCATTCGGGGCCAAAATGTGGCACCAAACTCACATATGCTAGAGAAAGAAAATCTCAGCAATATCTCTATATAGAAGGATTAGATGTCTCCCCTTAGTCATAACCCATCTTTTTTATACTATGTACATATTCACACGGCAAAAATTGCTTAAGGGTACAAACAAATATGAAACTCCTGACATGCATTATTACGCTCTATAGATGATCTTGAATTTGTCAAGTTGTGTGAGAAAAATAGAGTTGAATATTTTTTACTATAACAGTTCACATTTTCTTATTCTTAAACAGGCCTCTCTATCATAATGCTCATTTGAAGGAATTTCCTTATTATCTTTCCTTAATGCTTGTAGAAGTTCTTCAGATATTGATTTTTTTCATGTCACATATTCAACGGTTAAAAAGCTTTTAATCAAATACTGGGGATGTTGGGAAGCACTTATCTAATCGTCTGCATTATTATGAATCTATATATTCTGGTCCGCTAGTTTCGCAAATTTCTAGACTCCAGCCTGTCTTCAATGCTAGACTGATAAATAGTAGTATTAAATATTGTCATATTAGTCTGCTTCTAAAAGTCAACATTAGTCCAACTGTCGCAAACTGATTGATTTTAAACATTATCTCTTTGTATTCGAGTATGTTAATGGAATGTCTCCAATATTTAGAATATGTGTCTGAGATGTGTTTCTTTAGAGAAGAGTTGAACTTTGAGGTCGATTCATCTTTATCGAATAAATGGATTGTTCTTAATCGATCAAATAGGGCAGATTATTTTATCATTGCTGGTCCTGGGACGTAAAATATTCTCGTTCTAAGCATTTTAGAGATAAAAGTGCCGTGCGCGGCTTTCGGAAGCACTTAAAGACAATCCTTTTTGGCAGGATTATCGAAATTTATGATTTTATTTGAACACTACACATATTTATTATTGTACTCCTTAAGCCGAACGGGCTTTTTAAAAAACCTAATTTAATGACTTGTCACCACTTGCCAATCCATACAACTTATATATGTTTGTTTTGTAATATATTTAATCTAGCAAAATTAGTGGGTTCAAATCCCGAATAAGAGCACTTTTAGTAGAGTCTGTTCTCTAAGATGCACTAAATAAAATGTCATTTTATTATAATTCATACTACATAGCTTGACTCCTGTTTTTAACGAAACAAAGATAATGTTGCGATGAAAACTCAAATAGATCTCTTTGAAGGATTACTTCTCAAATTATGTCCTTAGTTTCTAAACTTACTACTCCCCCCCCCCCCCTCTTATTTTGTTTTTTTTTTTCAACTAATAATATGTTATATTTGTGTTTATATCCAACGAATTCTCAAATTTCTCGAAAGTTATCTTTAAAAATAAATAAATATAAGGAACTAGAGCTATATAAGAAGGTATTTGATAAAAAATATAATAGTTTTTTGTACTTAACACTGGCGAGGTTACGTGAAAATGATGGATTATATTAGGATTGTCTACATGACAATGCATTGAAAACTCGCTGGTAGTAGTCTCTGAATGTAATACTCCCTCAGGAGGACTTTCGAAAATATGGAAGGCTAGCTGGGTTTCAATGTCTCAAGAGAGGTATTCTTGATGATAGCAAACCACAGATAAAATTTAATAAGAATAAAAATAACAGTTCTTGGCTTAGCACAATAGTTTTCTAAGACAGTGTTATTGTGGATAAGTACATATAATTCGGTCGTGTATGCGGAAATACGAGTATTCCAGCGTGGTAGCCTTAGGCTGTGCGGTAAATAATTTCATGGTTAAAATTTTGCGAATGAGAATATGCATCGTGTCATAGTCATTTTCGTTTCTTTTTTATTTGAAGTTATATAAATACATAATTTTGGTTGCAAATTTTTTGTCTGAGTAATTTCGTTGCAAAATAAAAACTATTATTGATTTCTCGTCATTAAGTCCAAAATCTTATCAAGAAATTTTGTAAATAACCAAATGAGTCACTTTAAATAAAAAATAAAGTGTATCATATTGATTAATAAATTGTATGTGCATTAAAATATTGTTTAAAATAAATTTCTACCTCGATTCCTAGAAGGTATGTCTGAACATGCGGCTTACCTGAAACAAAAATATTTTATATTCATTTAAGCATATTTAACAAATACAAACATATCATCACGCCATCTTACTGTCGGGGTGGGTAGAGAGGACATATCATCAGACTTTCCGATCTCAACAGACATCCTTAGCCTCTTCCACATCCATACACGTTCTCATACAACTTGTATGATTTCTCTGACTCTGTACGTTTCCTTCTTTAAGAATATCATTTACTAGATCTAATCATACTTGAGTATAGTTTATAGATCTATAAATTAATTATGATTATCCCTAAAATTTGAACATTTGTAACTATCACTAAAAAAAGTTCAGATATATCATATGTGCCTCTTATAAAACTAATTAAATTATTGAACGAATCCAACAATATAAATATTTGAGATGTGGTTGAATGATCAATGTGACCGACCTGTCTCAATAGTTCAAATCAGAGTGCAGATTGGACAACTTTACTTCTTAAAAAATGCAGGACTTCCACTGCAATAAGGATTTCAATCTCGACTTACGTATGCAGATTGTACGGAACTTGACATTTTCTGAACTTGATTGAATCATGTAAATTAACTCACACCACCGCAATAAAACAAGAAGCCTTTGAAATGAGGTGCAACCTTTGAATGCTAAGAGTCATATGGGTGGAAAAATTGCTTTAACACATTAATTTGTACCATACGAATGAATATAAAAATGTATTTTCCACTGTCGAAACAAGGAATTAAGATACCTTTTGAAGTATAATATAGAACAATATGAAATCTTATGTAAAAAATATTGCAGGGCAATATTCAGGGCAGTCAAAGTGCGCAAAGAAAACACATTTTCTGGTTGAAGAATTAAGTGGTTTCATTGTAGTTACATGTATGAACTATAAGAAAAAATAATACAATTTTAATAATACATTGTCATCGTACTCTCTTGCAGACAGCATGCTGACGATTTTACTCCATCCATCTCTGCACTATCGAAGATATAAGTATTATCATGTTGCTAATTTCAAACAATTAACATTTTAATGAGTAATTTGTACCAAATTCTTCAATACAACCCGAGTAATAAAAAACACGTTTCTAACGTTAACATATCAACACAACCAGATTCATACAAAACACGTTTCCCACGTAAACACGTCAACATGCGCCGAGCCACAGAAAATACGTTTCCCACGTAAACACGTCAACATGTCCGATTCACAAACAACACATTTCCCACGTCAACACGACCCGCTTCACAAACACGTTTCCCACGTAAACACGTCAACACGACCCGGGTTACAAAAACATGTTTCCCACATAAACACGTCAACGCAACCCGAGTTACAGGAAGCAAAAGTGTAGAATCGTATCCTATTTGCAGAAGTTTTGATTTATTACATCACTCTTCGAGATGAAATAATATTTCAGCAGTGCATTATTTTCTCTAATATTAAAAATATTTACGAAGTTCGAAAATATGTAGCATTTCATTCAGAAAACTGGAAGATGCTATGAATTGTTTGATTTATAAGACCACCAATTCTTCTTTTATTTCGTTACGTTCTTTAAAAAACAATCATGATGATTTGACTTAATATTGCGAGGGAATTGCAGAAAAAAAATCATACATCTCCATTTCTCACGGTCAGTAGTCTTTGTATTAACATTCTTGGTGTGAGTTGTAGGTAGCGTTCCTTACCAGGTCTATATATCGCGTTGGTGATCTGTCTCACGATCGGTCTCTTTCTATTTTTTCTTGGATCACCAGTCTCTCCATTGTATCTTCCTGTTTTGTAACATGAGTATTCTCAGATTTATTTTTGAGGAAAACGCTGTTCAGTTTCCATTTCATCCAGAATTGGTGAATTTTTATGTGCTGTCCATGGTATAAAAAATTAACGCCACCAGTATCACAACTACAAGACATCTATCTATCTTATTGTGTTCCTTTTTCTCGGAGTACATGTACCATATAACAACAAAAAATGAGAAAATCAATGTTCTTACGAGTTTTACTTAGATAACTCTAGAATTGTTCCTGTCTCTTCATATGTTATTCGGCTTATCCATGGTTGATCGTAAAAAGGCGCATCTTTTTTTAAAATTTCACATAGAAATAAGTTTACATCCTGAACCACGCTGAAAATAAGGGTACAGTTCACCATTCCGTTACACTAGGTGCGCTTTTATTATTTGCTTAGTTCACACACTGCAAAAGCGGATTATTTTCCGCAAGAATGAATAAATTCTACATCCCATTACGGATACTTTCCGAGGCGTCTTTAATCATGTCATAAATTTCACAGACTGAATTTATTTTCACCATAATTCCGGGGTAATGCGAGGTATAACGTTATTTTTAATGCGCAAAAGGTTATTGCTTTACTAATCATATTCCTTCTTAGCCTTAAGATTGGGACAGTTCACCTCGTTAACATTCATCGCCTTGCAAACTTATCGTCTGGTATCAGAAAAAAAAAGATTTTGTTATAATTTCAAGCCAGAATTAAAAAGGGATATTTTTTTATTTAAGAACTCCTTTTATTTGAAAAGGATTTTTTTTTCATTTTTTCGACTGCATGTTGAATTCGAAATACCTTCTTTCTACTTTTATCCCAAATTACTGAGCATTGTGAATAATTTAATAGTCCTTGACAACTCATCTATACTTTGCTTTTATATCCGAATTGGTTATTTAAATATATTGAAGATCGTGGTCCGGAGACAATATTGTCTATGAACCTAGTGATCAAACATTTGAATTCAAAACCACTGGAGTTGGTACGGAAGAACCAAAAGTCAAGAGGCAACAACACTTGCACAAGTATTGGACGTGCGTGTATTTGTATTGCTATACGAAGAAATCTTTTACCAGATCGGGCCCCTTTTACCAGATCGGGCCCCTTTTAAATAAACATATACATGTACATATTTTTGTACCATCGGTAATTGAACTCAACACCTCGGAGTAGAAGTCAAGCGTCTTACTAATTAGGTCACAAAAGTTGTCATTCATATCCGTCTATATTGAGGCATAATATACATTATGCACTGCAAAGCTTTGGTAAGGGTACGTCTGTTTTGTTTCTCATTTATTTGGCCCGAAGGTTTGCATAACTTCTACTTGTTTCCTGACCTTCCACGCTTCTAGTCAGACTCACCAACCTGTCTTTGAGATTCCTTTATAGGTGTATTTAAAGTTTTATATGTTTAACATATGTATGCGACATTCGAATCCCTCAAAAAAGCGCTATTGAATTCAGCCATCAATCAAACAAAAAAAAAACTCTCTTTCAAAATGAAAAGTTTATAGAATTTTTGCCGAGAGGTGTTTAAAAAAAAGTGATAAATTTTAAAATATTTATTTAAAATCATGTTAACATACGTGTATTCTCGAGTTTTCTGATACTAAATGTTTTGATATTTGAATAATATCAAACAATAAAAAAATTGATACTCTTTATTTCATAGAATTTTTACCCTTAAATTGTGTTGTGCGTTTATCAAACAGTTATTTTGACGGTGTCTTGTTTGGTTCGAGAAAATTACAAATACATCTGCTAGTTACATTTTTGCTAATTTAAAAATCAAAGCGCACGTTCGAATTTCCCATGATTCAGCTATGAATAATCATCAGCTGATTAGTAATAGACTAATTAAGTTTCAGATTATCACTCTCATGGTTTAATAATGTGTATGGACATAAATGCATTATACTTCAAATCAACGCTTTTTAGATAAAACCATAATAGTGTTAAGAAATTAGAATCATTATCTATAGTATAGGCAAAAAATTACAGGACTTAAACAATATTGTAATTACTTTTTTATAAACTGTAATTTTTATTTCATTTATTCATGTACATGGTTAAACATTCCACATCTGGCGGACTTATTGCTATACAGCAAATTCTTTCAACCAACCAGCAAAAACGTTAATTGTGTTTTATACTGAGCGGTGCATTAATTGAATTCTAGCAATCATTTCCATCTAATCAGAAATATCTCGATGAGGCTTTAAGTGAAAACTATAACTAAAAAAATTGAGTATCAACAAGAATCGAACCCACATCCGTCCAAATCAGGCGTCTAAGTAACTAAGCCATTTAGGTCGCTGTGTTAACAATTTAAATTGATTTTTTTTTTCAATTTCACAGGACTCGAAGTATTTTTGCGACGTTATACATATTTGCTATATGTACATATGATATACAATATTTATTAAAATATTAAATACTCTGGTAAAAATGCTTCTTCCACAAACACATATCGGTTGATAACACTTTATCACCAGTTGATAAGAACACAAGAAATAACACACCTCTAATGCATTTTTTGTGTCTAAATATCTACAACATATGATAATCCTTTAAAAGCTACCAACAATTTATCGTTTCTTAAATAACGTTTTTATTGTAAAGTTAACATATTTACAAACTAATTTTATTTAGAAAACTTGCAATCTTAAAACTAAATAAAGCTTATTATTATGTCTTAAGCCGAAATAGTGTTTTATTTGAATTATTTTCATGTCACAAATGTCTCGGTCCTGCAACGCTCCAACTGTTAACCTATAGAAGACATGGTATGAAGGCGATGTTTTTATAGACCGGAAATGTGATACGCACGGGTGATCATAGACTCCCAAAACGCGTCTTGTACGGGGAATTAGTGGGCAAACGAAGAGTTGGTGGGTAGAGAAAGCGTTATAGGAATAGTCTGTGAGAGTCACTGACTTTATGTGGTGAGGAATGGGAGCAGGTGGCCCAGAACCGAGAAGGATGGAGAGCCACCTGTTCTCAGGCTGATGGCGTTTCAATGGCTAGACGTGTGAGAAACAGTCAACGTACTGTGAACATGCTTCAACATTGCTAGGTAACTCAGCAGGACCCACGTACTGTGACATCTGCGGGAGAGAGTGCGCATCTAGGATCAGGCTGTTTTCTCACAGAAGTCAGATCACATGATCGACGTGGAAGAGCAGCTCACGATTGACATTGGAGTAGCGAGGGTGTCTTTGACCACGAGGTCCAGCAACGACGACGATAGTATTTTCCATAAATGTATAAAAGATCTATCATAAAAACCACATTATGTTCGTTTTGAATTTGAATTATTATAGATTTAATCCGTTTAGTAATTAAACTCATTATTTGGAAATTTATTAATAAAATATTGAGTTCCCGTCAATTGTAAGAGGGTTAATGCTTAAAATATATAAGCATTACTGTTCATAAACATTTTTCATAAATCTTTTACTACAGTACGATTTATCATTGTTATTTAAATCTTTTTACTATGAGCTTTTAGAAATTTGTATTATTTTATTAATTTTGTAATATATTTTATTATAATATAGTTCCAAAATGTTGTCATTTTCAAACAAAAAACATCTCTTAGCAATCGTGTAGTGAGGAATGAAATTGAAATAATAAGGAATCGGCGTTATAATTTGGTAAGAATTTATTTTGAAAATAGAAATATTATTAATAAGATTTTAAACTTTTCATACTAACGATGAACGTTGACAAAATATAATATGTTATATAAAACAATTGTGTTCTTTGTATTTTCTTGTATCGATTATATAATAATATATTGTTTTTTTTCTAAATAACGGTAGGATACAGTAAAAATTCAAAACTCCAGCAATATGCCATTGATCCTAGTTTTTTTTTTTTTTAAATTGGTAGGAAGTCATATAATGCCAATTTAAAACCTATCAATATGCCATTGATTTTTTTATAATAACGGTAGGATATAGTGCAAATTCAAAACCTAGCAATATGTCATTGATCCTAGTTTTTTTCAAGTACTACACAATTGATTTATTTTTTCAGATATAATTATAAAGAAAAAATTAACATTGCAATGGAAATAATTAAGGAAGGCTCGGATATTGTTAATATTCTCAAGTTAATCGAACGTGACTTTGAGATCTTTTTAAACAATTTGTTGAGTACTCAAAACGAACTGAAAGACTCTTGAAATTGTTATCAAAAACATAGATGACATTAAATCGACTTTTAAAGAAGAAATGAGAGTTGAGGGCATTGTAGGCGTTATTTAAAATGAAGACATATGCCATACCATTCTTGATGAACAAAATTATCAATATAAAAATATTATAAAAATGTTTCTTTCGACTATAATAAATATAAAAAACAATACAAAAATGTCACTCTTAGAATATACGACTGAAAAAATGGCACCCGTTGATGAAAATAGTGAGTTTCAGGGAAGAATAAAAAATCAAGAAAATGAAATTATTTTAGAAAATATTAATTCCAAAGAAAATTCTTCAAAGTCAACGAACATATCAGGTCATATAACTGATTTGTATTTTGGACATAAAAAGGATTCATCAGATATAAATAAATTTAAAAAACTATTAATAAATATTGAAAAAGATTTTGATTTTTATTCTGTAAATTATTTATCTAGAGCTGAAATATCTTCTTTTTCCAATACTATATCAATGGAAATCATTATTCACAAGTTAGAAAAGGTACTTGATTCGGAAGATATATTGCACAGTTTAAATGCATTTACGAAATGCATTTATGATGGTCGTAATCTCGAAAAAATCCTCGGATCTATTGAATATTTCAAACACGCCAGCATAGATTACGACAACGTCAAAGCAAATATCATTATTGTCAGCGTGCGAATTACGATCTCAAAAATACTTTATAGAGCACATATCGTTCATTTGAAAGAACAGTTTAAATGTAGTTTTCTGTCAAAAAGATGTTTGAGGAAAAATAGAAATGATTTTAGAAACAAGAATAATAAACGGATTACAGAATTGAAAAAAGAATTGTATAATTACGAGCAAACAAAAAAACAAAACTACAGAGCAAAAGTGAAAGCAAATTTAAAATTGAAAGTCGATTCAGGAATAATTCAGGCATCTTCTCTTTTCACTGGTGATATGCAGTCAATTGATTGTAAAATAACTGAATTTGATGAATTAGCTTTAAACGTCGAGGAAAAGATTAAAGCAATGATAAAAAACTATTTTATGTGTACAAAAGTTTTGAGTGAAAACAATACTTTGCTTAAGATTTTTACAGAAATGGAGGAATATATTGATAAGGATATAGAATTGGAAGATATAATACGAATTTTCCAAGCAATGGATCCTCGCATAATAAAAGTCAAAGAAATAGCTAAAATTGGAAGAATAACAGCTGCTTTAGTCTTAATAGATCAATTGATCGATACTAAGTTTATAATAATTATACATGCAAGATTGAAACTCTTATTTTTTAACATAAATCATGAAATAAACAGTATTTACCAGCAGAAGAAAAAAAAAGACCCAATGAATGAATCTAAAATTTTAGATACAGAAGATAAATTCCTCAAAGACCAAAATCTGGAACGTAAAGAAATCATAGAAAAAATGCAAAATTATAGAATGACAAGCATGAGACAAATGATGGAACATAAAGACAATTTAGAATTGAGATCTAAAATAAAAAATGCGATAAAATCGACAACTAAAAAGGGGATTCAAAATATTACAAACAGTAATAATGCGAAAAAGAATAAACAGTAGAATAAAACAATTCAACTGGCTCAACAGCGGTCCAGAAAAAAATATAGTACCGGTTGAACATTTGTTAATGATTAAAATGGTGTCCTGAATTGATGGAAAGTTCATGTTCTGTTAAGAAGAAATACATTTTTATAATTAAAAAAATGTAGGTTATCATAAAACCAGTTAAAGCTTAGATTTTATAATGCTTGCTTTAATTTTAACACTTTAATAAATTCTAGATTTCATGGATTGATTGTTCAGATCAAACCAATATCTTTAATAAAATAAAATAAATACACAATTTTTTTTTAATATCATTTTCATAATCTCTTACCCTGTAGGGTGCAACTTAAGATTTTTTTATGTGTAAAAATCAAAGTTATCACGAAACAAACTAAAGATAATATTTTGAAATGCCCTTTTAAATCATAACACTTTACAAAATTATATATTTCATAACATTTCATGGATTTATGGTTCAGATCCAACCACAACTTCTACAAAAGAAAATAAATAAATGTTATTACATTAAAATCATTTTTATTCTTCCTTGTCCTGGAGGGTAGGATTTGTACTGTTGTTTCTATACTCTTGAATTTTGTTAAAAGCCACAATAATGCAATATTATTATTGAATTGGATCTAATTATCAATTAAAAAAACCCATGACATTGTTAATATAGACCAGCTAAGTGTAGGAAAGAACTAGGGTCAGATGAGTTACTCGTAGAATTGATAAAATATTTTAACAAGATTTACAGTACAGGGGTTATCCTAACAAACTGGCTTGGCTCCATATTCAACATACTGCATAAAAAACAGTCGAAAGATTCAGGGAATATATAACAAGTCTCGTGAGTCATATCTTAAAAAATATCATAAAAGTCATTTATAGTAAAAATAATTAAAAAAAAAGTAAATAGAATGCAGTTTGATTTAAGCAATACTCGAACATATGGCACAATATAAGCTTTTTTTTGCATTCGAATGCTTGGAGAAAAGACTCAAAATATGAATGTGGACTTGAAATATTTCTTTATTGATTTGGACAAGGCAAGACCCTTGAAGACGCATTTCATGGTTGAAGAACTTAAGAGAGTGGTTTTATTGTGGTATCACATATTTGTTCAGAGCTGATGCCTCAAAGATTAAGATAGCGATGATAATTGCCAACCTTCGAAGAGGAGAGGAACTTTGAAAAGAAGATGATATAATCATGAGAGGTTGATATGGTTGATATTTTTTTGTCGATAAATCGTTTGGCGGTACAATATATCGAAGTAAGTTATCACAGACCCTTATGTTCTTGGCTCGCCCCGCGTTCCACAAGTCAACACTGTGGTTTTATGACTTTATTTAGAACAAGGAACAATTTTTAAACGCCACCGTTGGAATCTTTAGAATTAATGGATATAGCCATCTTAAATTTTACTCTGTTGAATGAAATTTCGTCTAAGAATTTAAAATTGTGTTATGGTGCTTTAAAATACGTTTATTTTAAATCACATCTTTCTCGCACTCCAGTGTAAATGTGTGGAAAATAATGCTTTCAATGTGACTGTTTGAAAAATAAATTTCATACAGTGAATTTCCCTTCGTTGAAGATTGAATTTGAATTATGAAGCTATAACAATGTAAAATGGTTTGTTGATGTTACCAAGATTAAGTAAATGGTTTAATGTGATGAAAATTGAAAGAGACGATGATGTCAAATACGAGTATATACACATATAGTATAAGATTTAGAAAGTTAAGAAAAAAATGCATGTCTTGCAAACATTATGATTTTTATATTTCAGTTAGTGGAATGAAAGAGTAGTTTTAATTAAATATTCTAATATAAAATTCCACTAAATGACTGTCAAAATATGTGTAAAAAAATATATCATAAATTTATCCTTATAGATTAGGTTTTCACTTTCACATCCATTTTGTAAAAATGCAAATAAAGCACCAAAGATTTTAATAAAAAATAATTGTTTATGCAATGAAACGGTTGTTTATAGTTAAGGCATTAACGTTGTGGAGAAATAAATTACAATGAAATGGTATTAAATATTTATATGTTGTAATGACAAATACCTAATGTTAAAAATTTACTTATCATTAATTTACGTAAAATTCAAACTATTATGCATCTGATTATTTATAGTTAAAAATAACTTAAATGGCACATTGTGCTGTATTTTAAAAGGAAACAACGTTATTTTTCGTAACAAAATTCAGATTTAAAAGATTCTAATTTTTATCGGTTACCATTCTAAATTACACGGAAGGAAATACTTATACCACATATTATCGATAATTATGAAATATATAATTAATATCTAACGGCTTTGAAAAGTTGTTCTTAAAAAATAATAATTGCTTCGTTATGTCGCTTTTTCTTTAATAACAATAATTATTTGATTTTTTTTAACGAGAGAAATATTCGTCTTATTTTTTTAGAAAGTGAGCTTTAAACCGGAAAACTACTTATTAGATCAAGTTTTTTTGTACAATCAATCAGGTTTTATGGTTATGCAACCTACATGAACTGCTTACCGTTTTATATTTAAGAGTATTTAGTTAGAATGCAGCAGAAGTTCAAATAATGTGTTTCCCTTCCTTCCCAATGAAGTCAGGCTTTATTTGCTACATTCTAGAAGAAATCTCTGGAGATATAACAAAGAGAAAAATAATGCAATTATTTGAAAGTTATGAGAATGTTAATCATAAAAAAGTTAAACCACTGGTGCAAATACTAAAGAAAATTAATATTTTACAAATGAAACAATTTCTACCAATAATTTCTTGAAATCTTAAGTACGAAAAATACTCTAGGAAAATCAAGTTCATCTTTTATATTATAATAATGAAGTCGATTATAACTAAGAAAGCGGAGTTGAGGAGAATAACTTCAAACGAACATGGTGTAATTTTGGTTTGACTTTAAAATTAAAATTTGGTGTTGCCACACAAAATCTGAAGACGCAGAAGCAACGAGAAAATTAGAGTCTTATCCAATTTAACCTCACAAGTTTCATCAGAGCCAGTCAAGAAGCATTATTTGTTCATATACAGTAAGCAAGTGTACGATATTTAATTATGCTTCTCAATCGGACCATTAAAATTATTGATTATGTAAAATTAGATTTACGTGCATGATTGATAGTGCGCTGGCTAACCTGCAGAAAGAGAAAAGAGGGAGTGTTATATATAATATCCCATCAAGCCGTTTCCCTGACGGGGAACAGAACGCCAGATTATCAATGACTTGATCTTGTTTCGAAATATCATTCCCTTGATCCAAGCACACTTTCTTTGGTCTTTCTCTAACATGCCGTATACTCACGTTTGCACTCTATTTGTACATTTGTTTTAATAACCTTTCTTCATTCATTAGTCCTACATGCCCAAAGTATCTCAGAGTGCTTTTTTTATCCTAAGTTACATACAGTATATAAATATAGTTACTTTAAGAATTAGTTTTACTCAATTTGGAAAAAGTAAGAATACCGTTTTATAGGTACATAGTTGTATTGTATTGCATTACAATTTTGTTGTATTCAGTATGACTTGGTGGATTTATTGTCATGCAATAATATTTTCCAAATAACCAGAAAGAGATTTTAAGTGGAACCTTTTTAAAAAGTCGGGTGTTAACAGAATTCAAACTCACAATCTCTAGGTTCGAAAAAAGGCATATTAACTGTTCCAGTGAAAGTGGATGATCTATCAACGTAAACTTTTAAAGGTGAATATACATTTTCACTAAAGAAATCAGTGTAACATATATGTACTCCAGTGTTTACTGTTCTAATTTAGGTACTTATGTACGTCCACTGCTTGTTGTGAGTGAACGTCCAAGAATATGAACATTCATGCGCAGCTGCAACTCTTGCACTTTGAAATTCGAGACTGAACTGTAAATTCAAGAAAAATGACTCTATATGGACGTCAACATGTCATATTTATTTGACTTGGTACAATAAATAAAATTTAAGAGTAAATTTAAAATAAAATGTCAAATACATTTTTTAATAACTTTATTGAAAAGTTTATTTGACATTTTATTTTAAATTTATTTTCCCCAATACCGGATAATAAAGGGTAGCAAATAGTAGAGATGTGTAAAATCACTAGTAACATGTACTCGTATAGTTGTACTATAGTTTACATTCATTGTAAAGTGAAAAATCCACTTCAACTGTAACGTTAAAGGTTCCTAAAAATTGTAATTAATTAATTTTTGTTTTCGTAACAGCTCATATTAAAACAAGAAATAACTTTTTATTTTTCATTTCAGATCTTATGTACATACATACATGCCATCACGCCCGTTTGTTGTTGGAGTTGGGACAGTTTCCTATCGTTATACGCATGTCATACATTCTACATTCATACATCTTCTTATATGACTCCTATGATTCTCTTTTTTTTGTATTTCGTTCATTCGTTTTGTATAATCATTCACTTGATCCAACCCCTACTGTTTTTGGTCTTCCCATACCGTTCCTTCCACTTAGATTTGTATTCATTCGGTCTAAATGTACATGCCCAAACCATTTGAGAGTGCTCTCTTGATCTTAGTTTAAATATTAGTTTTAAGTTCACATTTATACCTTATCACTGGTACACACCCCATCACGCCATTTCCCTGTTGGGGTATGCAGAGAGGACTAATAACCAAACTTTTCTATCGCAACACAGATCTATTTCGTCTACTTTAAAACCATGTACCTTCTCATGCAACTCCTACAATTCTCTCAGCTTTTATATTTCCTAACGAGATATCATTCACTTGATCCAGCCATACATTTTTTATCTTCCTTTATCGCGCCTTCCTCTAACGTTTCTATTATATAATTATTTTGTTAGTTTTTCTTCATTCTTAGGCCAAAACTATCTCAGAGCGCTCCATTTGATCTTAGTTCATACATCAATCTTAAGTAGATATAATCGCTTCACTTCGTATTCTGTCAAACATTGTCACTTTATGTATTCATCAAAGTGCACTCATTTCCTTAACATTTATTCGGCTCCTTTCAGTATATTTCCAAATCCACGTTTCTCTCCCATACATCAAAGTTGGTACTAAATTATCATCTTAACATATTTTCATACGGACCGGTTTGAGTATACATGATAATGTTTTAGTACCCCATTGACTTTACTTCCTATCGATATACGTCGTTGGATATCTCTCGTAACTATTCCATCATATGAGAAAACACTATCTCGAATATCAAAATTAATTAACTTTCTCTAATCTTTAATTGTTCACATACATATAATTTCCTTCCCTTTCACACTTTTCTATCACTATGATTTTGAATTTAGCCACATTCATTTCTAGATCTTTTTCTTTACATGTCTCATACAATTTAGTCACCAAACTCTGAAAATAATTTAATTGTCAAATCTTATGTAACGTTTGAAATCAGATTTTTTTTTCATGCAACCGTTAAACAATAAGGAAATATTGACCGTAATATTTGCATCGAATACATATCATAATTAATAATATAAGAGTGAAATTTCAAATATTGTTTTTCGGTGAGCAGCATAGTGTAAGCTATGCAATTTTTGAAAAAATAATCATACGTTTTATCTTTAATAATGGCTTCTAGTTTCAGGTCAAATAAGAGCGTGCAAATATCATGCCGTGATCTATGATTGTGGTTATTTATTTTATTAAAAAAAAATATATAGTGAATGACTTTTGCGGTATTTTTTTCAGGATGACGCATATTTTAACAGTAGGTTAATATTGATTAGGTAATTCTCGGAAGAGAATGTAATAACATTTTTATAGAAACGATACAGATTATAAAACCAGTATTGTAAAATAAAACGTGTTGAAACAGTGTTAGAAAACACAAGATGAGATAGCTGATTTATCTTTTTAAGTGCATTTCTATTGCAGTACATCATATTCAAAAAATATTTATTTCTTGTGATAATTCCTTTGAATTTATTATTGGAAATTTCTAGCAGTTACACAAAGCAATCAGTTTCTTGTCAATATAAACGCATTGCAAGAAAAAAGTTTGAAAAGGAATCAATTTAATTAAAACCTTAAAATGTATCTTTCCTCATGCGCTTTAAGATACTTCATTTTCGTAGCTTGAATCCAGAATCTTTGATTATCCATGCCGTAAGATCTTTTTGCAAGATTATTTTATAAAATACCCCTGAGACGGTTAGAGACGATAATTCAATTGCACTCCCCAAAAATTTAATACCCCTGGAAAAGCAATCAATATACGAATTGTATTAATACTCGTATAGTATTGCAAATAATTTCTCCATTATTGGCCACTTACTTTTGTTACAAGTTGCACATCATCCGTATTATGTAATTTAAGTCAAATCTTAATTTACAAAATAAATAAAATTATTGAGAGTAATATACTTTTTGTTGGATTACACCTGTCTGTCGGCAGCCAATAATGTAAGTGGTGTTGGGTTTAATCTTCATTAAATATTTTTCTTAGCATTCCCGATTTGTTACAAGTATTTTTAATGAATATGTAAAGGAAATGGCAAGAGTGAGAAAGGTTGGTTCACATGGTACATACTCGTAAATAGGTCTCACAACTAATCATACGATACGTTAAAGGTTGACTCACATGGTACATACTCGTAAATAGGTCTCACAACTAATACGATATATTAAAGGTTGACTCACATGGTCATCATCATCATCATCATCATTGTCAACCAGGGTCAATCCACTGCTGGATGAAGGTCTCCCCAAGTTGACTCCAAACAGTTCGGTCCTTTGCTCGCCGATGCCACGTGATGCTGCCATGCTTCCTGATTTCGTCCATCCAGCGTACCTTCGGTCTTCTTCTAGGCCTCTTTATGCCTCTTGGATACCATTGGATTATTTCGGATGTCCATCGGGAGTCTGACATTCTGGCTACATGTCCGGCCCATTGCCACTTCATTCTTTTGCACACCTTTATAACGTCTTCTACCTTTGTTATATTGCGAATCCAGGTGTTTCGTTTACGGTCTCTTTTAGTATATCCTAACATGCATCTCTCCATGCCCCTCTGTGCGGTCTGGAGCTTTTGCGTGTTCTTTACTGTGAGCGTCCATGTCTCGCAGCCATACGTAAGTACTGGAAGAATGCACTGGTTGTAGACCCTTCGCTTCAAGGATATTGGGAGATTACTTTTGAAGATGTTGTTCAAACGTCCAAATGAGTTCCACGCCAGTTTTGTCCTTCGTGCTATTTCCTCCGATATTACATGGTACATACTCGTAAATAGGTCTCACAACTAATACGATACGTTAAAGGTTGACTCACATGGTACATACTCGTAAATAGGTCTCACAACTAATGAAATGAATGAGATTTTTTTTATGAAAGAATTAAATAATATTTTTTATCGATAAAAAGTGTCAACCTATTTGATCATGTTCATATGTCCCTGTAACATTTAGACAAAAGCCTAGTTTACATGGTTTACGATAAATAATAGGCATCAAATCAAGGTTTAGAAAATTTGAGTGTACTCTTGCAAAAATAATGTGTTTCTCCTTCTTGTTGCTATTTCGTATCATTATGAGTCTATACTCTTAATACTAAAATGAATAAGTATTGTGAAATTTAATAAGTCAACGATTTCGTGTGACATATTATCCTTTGTTATGTAGACCGTTTTGAGAAAATAATATGAACTTCCAAATATTTTTACAATAGTTAGATATATCGAAAAATTGAATTCTAAATCATCATTTACAGAGCACACTCTCCTTTAATGCCATTTATATGATTGCATGTTATAAATGAAAGTATATATATAGTTAATACAATATAAGTTATTTTTGTGGTAAACACATATAAGTTATAATTCAATTGTTTGTCCAGTTTGAGGACAAGGTTAGTTTGTCCAGTTTGAGGACATAGTTTGTCCAGTTTGAGGAGGCTATTAAAAAAAGTTTAAAAAAATCAAAAACTTTTTTCTAAGGTTTCTGCATTATTGATTTTTTTTAAGTTTAACAAGCATGATTCAAAATGAAAACCTGAATTTAGTAAACGAATAAAAAATAAGTTTTAAGTTTTATTTAAACTTCTTTCAAAAATCACTTTCGAAAATTTGTGAAGAAACAATGATACCAAATATTTTAAATGTCCATGACATCGCCGTTAGACGAAAATTTTGTTAAATACATATTATTTAGGTTGTACAAGTCTCAAGAAAATAAAGTGGATAGTATCATTATGTTTCATGAGGAATATAAAGATACTTCAAAACGCTTCCATCCCAGTCAGACCAAAACGCTTCCATCCCAGTCAGACCAAAACGCTTCCATCCCAGTCAGACCAAAACGCTTCCATCCCAGTCAGACCAAAACGCTTCCATCCCAGTCAGACCAAAACGCTTCCATCCCAGTCAGACCAAAACGCTTCCATCCCAGTCAGACCAAAACGCTTCCATCCCAGTCAGACCAAAACGCTTCCATCCCAGTCAGACCAAAACGCTTCCATCCCAGTCAGACCAAAACGCTTCCATCCCAGTCAGACCAAAACGCTTCCATCCCAGTCAGACCAAAACGCTTCCATCCCAGTCAGACCAAAACGCTTCCATCCCAGTCAGACCAAAACGCTTCCATCCCAGTCAGACCAAAACGCTTCCATCCCAGTCAGACCAAAACGCTTCCATCCCAGTCAGACCAAAACGCTTCCATCCCAGTCAGACCAAAACGCTTCCATCCCAGTCAGACCAAAACGCTTCCATCCCAGTCAGACCAAAACGCTTCCATCCCAGTCAGACCAAAACGCTTCCATCCCAGTCAGACCAAAAACTAGTGATATATGTCCTCTTACGTCAGGTCGGGGGTGTTAACTTTCTTTTTGTAGCACCGGTGTATAGTGTGAGATGGGCATCAGATTTGTCGAGTCTCTTGATGAAAATATAACAACGCAACTCTCCAACTGCTACCGGGCGATAACTGCGTAAGAACTGTTAAATACGTAACTTAATGACCTTTAATGATTCAGCCTAATTGGCTGCCTTTAAAGACAAAACATCTCACTCAACCTGACACATTTTTTTTTCAAATCTAAAAGTTATTATATCTTGAGCATCATAGCAAAGTAGGCAAGATAATAACGCTAAATATAAAATTGGATATTCATCATATTTTTAAACGCCAAATAGTTCTTATGGCCTTCATAACGTTAAAGGCATCGACAGCAGCAGCCATCCTAATTGGTAACACATTCCTGAAACCAATATATCCTGTAACAGTGACTCCCAAATGTTTTAAGTGCTTCAACTGTGAGGACGCCATTCACAGAGATTGCGTGTTTTACAGGATATAAGTATCTTCTTTAAAAATATAATGCGCAAATAAAAAAGCAGAATATATAAATATAAGATGACTATAACAAAAAAATCATCGTCTTATGTTTGAGTAAATTGTAACTCTTAGTAAAATAGACATAAAAAGAGATAAATTTACAGGTATTTTGAATTTATGATTATAGGATTGATAAAATGATTAAACATTGATGTTATTGCGAAATTTGTTTCAGTTGTCGAAATTTTAATTGAAATAATTTAATGTGAATATAATCGTACATTATTTAGTAGTATTACCTATTAATTAATGTACAGTAAGTTTACTTATAAATGTTGTAAGTAGTTTTTATTTATTTGCATACAGTACTACCTGATTTATTGCAATGTGACAGTAGTGGTAACATCTTCCGACCGACCAAAAAGATAATAAAGTGGCCTAAAATGAAAACCAAACATCAACCTTTTTTCCAATACGAAGTGTATCAATAAGAATCGAACACGTAACATCCGCGTTGGAAACCAGTTGTTATTTCAATGAGACCGGGGAGATTGTCTGATATGTCCAGTCAGAAGACTTTTTTTTTTCAAAATTCAAAGTGGCGAAGCTCCATAAATTCTCTTTAAAAAATCTGACTATGAAATGAAAAAAATACTTAAATTATCAAGATTTTTCAGTTTTATTTATTAAAAACAAGTATGTTTATTGAAGGATTTTTTTATTTAACTCTATATGAAAAAGTGAATACTAAAGAACCCCACAGTTAAGAGGTTTGTAACATCTTTAGATGAGATTTTTAGACTTTTAACCAACTTATAACACATTCGTCAAAATACCAAATTATTTATCGCATAGCACAGGACAAATATAATTAAAAATATAAAAACTATACACTAAAGTTATGTTTTTTACTATCCGTAAGCCTTTATATATCTTATTATCCGTAGTAAACTATTGAATAGTTTTAAATACGCATCTAAATATTAAACGACATTTTATAGTATGTATGGATAAGCACAAGTAAGACAAAACAATTCACACGCTACAAAATGACGACTTGAGAGACCTCTAATTAAATTTGAACTTTACCTTTACCAAATCTTATACCTCTTTTTATACTTAAACCTTATATTGTGTAGAAGCGGAAATTATAGGAACAAATGACCTTCATTTAATTCCAGTTAATCAAAAAAACTGTTGAAAAACAATGCCAAACTTGAATCAATTGCAGCAGACACCTACATTCAGAGGAAGTGTGACATTAAAATGTAAGTTTTTTTAGAGTAATACAATTTCGATCAGCCTTGACACTTGACAATTGAGTGAATTCAATTCAGCACCTTAAATCAATGAATGGCTTGCGAATTTTATTTTGAGAATAGAAAATAAAATTATGTTTATTTGACCAAGGTATGTACAAATGTAGAACTGAGAATCACCGACAAATTGTCAACAACATGTTTTTGAAGAGTCCTTCGATTCTTTGGGCACATCACTCGTCAAGGAGACAGTTTGGAGAGGTTTGTGGTTACTGGAGGCGTGGAAGAACGACGCACAAGAGGAAGGGTCTCAACGTGTTGAACTGATAAGTGAGAGAGATGTAATTGGACTACCCTTGACAACTGCCCTTCGAGCCGCGGAGTGCAGGTATATATGGAGAGGAGTCGTCGGAGGCTATCATGGGAGCCACAATGCTCAGTCATGAACTACACGACAGGATGGATATAAAAATGAATCTTGAGATAGTTAGGCCATAAATTTGGTTATTAATTAAGAAAATTTTATAAAACAATTTTATATCTCTGGAGTAATATAGAAGAAGGTAGAGGTAGACTAAAGAAAGAGTTGAAAGGGATATTTGGAAAAAATATGACTTAGGGAAAGGTTGGAAATATAAGAATTATAAGAGCATGTATGGACATGAAAGATGCGAGAGCTGTAATAAAAGGCGTGGAAATTCGTTGTTTATATTTAATCCAAAAGATACTTGGATACGAAATATGTTAGTATGTTAAGGAAAAATAACTAGAGTACAATTTTAACAAATTTTCTTTCACGTTATTTGTTCAGGAAGTTTGTTGATTAGTTTTGACACCAAACATTGATTAGCTCTGACATCATAGATTTTTGCTGGAAAATAATAATTATTTGCATTATAAACATTGCGTGGCCTAATTGATAGAATGTTTGTCTTCCAGTTTAAGGTATCGGGTTCAATTCTTGATGGGTGTCAAGAAAATGGATTCAAGTCCACATTTTCATAATAGATCTTTCAAGATAGAAATTGCTACATGCCAATAAACCCACTTGGTTTTACTATCTTAAAGGGTAGTGTTATAATATATAATACAGTTGACTTTCGAGCTTGGCTAATACTGTTAATTCATCAAGTAAAAAATTACATCATTTATCTCGTTAATCCAGTTACACTTAATATGTAGATCACAAGATCTTGGCGTATTAAAAGGTGCTTCAGAACGGGCCTTACACACTGCAGTCTTCATATAGTAGATATGTGCAGCGTTCTGTTTATATTCTTCTTTCATGTGAAATACTTCAACATACTGAGTTGGTAATCCGGATTTCCGAAGAGCGTGGCCAAGAGATAATATTGTTTTTGGTCCCAGTAATAAAACATTTGGGCCTAGAACCACTGAAGTAGGTACGGAAATCGCAATTCATCACACACCAGCAGCACTGGTGTACGTGAAGAGGTTACAACTATTGCATACGCACTTGACGTGTGCGAACACTTCTACTAGACGGCGGAAGTACTCACGCACGACATGTTATTTACTGGAAGCCGTTTGTTTGTTATATAATCGGGAATCGAATCCAAAACCCCTAGATAAAAGCATCTTACCAACAAAGCTATTAATTTTACCTCTTTGTATAACATATTTCTTAAGCAGCTTAAAAAATGTAAATTAAAGTGAAATAAGATCTCAAAATAAAATTGGTCCTGAATAGAAATGCATCCAGAATGCTAACCAAATCTTATAACATACCAAAATAAACACTACCTTTTAAACCACTGCGCTGAAAAAATGATATACGGAAGGCTTAAATGTCACTTTTTTATGGTCAAAACATTTATAATGTCAAAAGTTGACACCCCAGTTTATACGACACGGTAAATAAAACTTGAATGATCAATTTATTTTCAGACAACGCATATTTTTATTAAGTATTTTTTTGAAGAAAGAAAATTATTGATTTAACCTCCCATAAACAGTTTTAATACGTTAATATTTCAGCAAAATAGGTTTTTATTTTGAATAGTTCAAATATGTGATTCATTTTGAATTGCTCATAATCAGACATAATAATAACGAGACCCCTGTAGAATAACCGGTTTACACGCATCGAGTAAAGCCATAGATCAATCTCAGTACAGATCAAGGTCTTGAACTAGACGAGAAGTTCAACTGCTTTGTTTATTCATTATTTACGGGAGCGTTATGAATGTGTCATGGGAAATATAATCTTGCCTTTATGGGAATTAATCATTGCTGTACTGCGTCTATTGTAAATAGGAATTCAAACAAAATTTTCATTATTTGTTTTGGCGTATACTAGACATATGTTTGAATACTAGCATTTTTTATGTTTGAAAACTACATAAAACATAAATTATGTAGAGGTGGTATGTAAGAAGACATAAGTTCAAAAAAAATATGCAAAAATACAAAGATTCCAAATTTTTTTGAGCTTCTTCTTTTACTAATTATAAATAAAATAATTTATTGTTCCAGGGCGTTTATTATTAAAAGGGATGTAAGCCGATTTTTCGTCATTCTTTTGTTATATCATATACTACAAACACTTGAATGTTCGTAAAATTTATGTTTGTATATAAAAAAACATCAAAATACTTAAACTTATTATATAGATAATGTCCGTGAGGTACTTTTGTCGAACGGTTAACTTGTTGAACTTTTACGCAAACAGTCGCAGGTTCAAAATTAGTGTAGAGCTTATTATTTTCTTAGTTATAGTTAGAATATTAATACTAATATATAGGTACTTATCACGGGTTATGAGCATCCTTGAAGCAAGAAAGTAAGCCAATTTTTTCAATACTATTTTGTTCTAACTAGTTATACATTTAAAGCTCATAAGATTTATGTTGTAAATTTGGGACAAAAAATATTGAACTTATTACATAGAAGGGTGGTACTTTGGGTCGCTAACGCTTTGGATAGAAGTGAAAAGAGTCAGTAGTTCATAATTCGAACAAGTAGCCGTATTAGAACGAATATTTATGTATTAGGTGTTAACATAAGTTGTGTCCGTTTTTTTTTTCAATTTCAAAATGAACACCAAAAGTAAAACAAAATGCTAAAGGTTATACGTCATTCGAAAGAAAATTTTCTGCTCTACAGGATATTGTGTTTGCTTTTACGTTAAATATATTATTTTGTTTGATTACAAGCCTTCAAAATGAAATGTCAAATAGACGAAAGTGTGCATTTTCGGCACCTCCAATCGAGGGAATAAAGCTCCTAAAGCTGCTCGCAATATTTGCGAAGTATATGGTGAAGATACTACGAATGAAAGGACAGCTCGTCGATAGTTTTTGCGTTTCAAAGACGGTAATTTCGACCTGAAAGACATGGAGCGTTTCGGACTACCAGTGGACTTCGATGAGGACCGCTTAACCATATTATTCATGAAGATATGGTTTAAGCGGTCCTCATCGAAGTCCACTGGTCGTCCGGAACGCTCCATGTCTTTCAGGTCAAAATTACCGTATTTGAAACGCCAAAACCATCGACGAGCTGTCCTTTCATTCATAGCATCTTCACCGTACACTTCGCAAATATCGCGAGCAGCTTTGGCAGCTTTATTTCCTCGATTGAACGCGAACAGAAGGAGGTGTCGAAAATGCTCACTTTCGTCTACTTGACGTTCCATTTTGAAGGCTTGTAATCAAATACAATAATATATGTAACGTAAAAGCAAACGTAACATCTTGTAGAGCAGAAAATTTTCTTTCGAATGACGTGTAACCTTTACCATTTTGTTTTAATTTTGGTGCTCATTTTTAAATTTGGAAAAAAACGGACACAACTTATGTTAACACGCAATAGATAGATAGAGTGAAATATATTTTTTGTAATCGAAATATGTCGTTCTTTGAAATCTGAATTTGAATCACGACAAGAAATTTCTTCATGGTGCGTATTTTTATGCAAAAAATAATCTCAATGAAAATATAACCTAAGAGTTCCTTTTCTAACCCATTCAGTCCCAGATTTTTTTCTTTAATTTGAATATATGTACTTTAAATACAAATGTATGGACGTAAAATACTTCAAGAAAAATTCTAAAAAAAATAGCGTACCTTTTTTTTTTCAAAAATAGCTATGAAAATAAAATGGCAAATATAACTCCATTAGTATCTTTGAGTGGGATCACTTATTCCAGTGGTACTAAGTGAATAAAAATCTTATTCTGAAAAAAAAAAATGTTGTTAGGGATGTTTGTTGATGAACATTTAAAAGTAAAAAAATAGAAGTATACTTAAAATTAATTGTGGTAGGGAGTAAAACATGCCTGGCAGAGAGGCTTCAAACGAGTGGAACAAATTAATTTTATTATTCTCTTCTTTTTCGTCCGTCCTGTCAAAACCATGTTTTCTGGTAGTTTTACTAAGGTAAAATTTGGGTCTTATTTGTGGTTGATTTTGTAATAGAAGCAATAAATAATCATTGGGATTGAATCGTTCCAGTATTTCATGTAAATTTAAACATCCAGTGTTTTTAAATGTCTGTTCTACGTATTATCACGTTGGGACTGAAAGGGTTAAACTAGTATTATTTAATGAACGTTTATTCCTAATTACTATAGAATAAATAAAATATAGAATTTGACTTTTATATTGTATTTTCATTAATACAAACCAATAAAATTAAAGCTCAAGCAATAAATATGTTTAGTTAATCTATTGCGAATAGTTTAAATTCGTGATTTTGAAAAAAATATACATTGTAATATATAAAGTCTTCAAGTTCAACCCAAAATGTAATGGGCATGGCTAATCGCATTATGTCTTTTAGAAGTGATAACCAATTAATTTATATTTTATTTTTTGTCGGTTGGCGGTATCCGGAAAAATAAATATTAACAGTCACGATATTTTAATGGCTTGGCCTCATGGTAGTATAGGAGTATTTGGGTCAGTATTTTACATGACTCACTGATATTACGTTATAAAAAATATATAGTTCAACAAAATAATGTAAGGCAATATTTTTTTGATAATAATTAAATATAGGTTGGGTCATGAGAACTTGACGATTTTGAAAATGAAACGAACAATATGAAACTCTTTTTCATCCCGAGTCATAATCTAACCATACTCAGCCAGGAAATGCTGGAATGAGTTGCCCCTGCCCTTGAGAGAGCGGGTGAATAGTTGCACCTTCAAAAATGCTCTAAAACGTTGACTTTTAAATAGCAAGTATTTTTTTTCGTTGTAATTTGTACTCTTATTTGTTTTCTTTCTTTTCGCTGGCGGTAAATCGGGAGTTTTGTATGCGCATTCTCTTCACATTATTTTTTTTTATAACTGCTAATTTATTTTTATTTTTCGTATTGTGGTTGGTATGTATGAACATAGTTTTTTATTTGTGATTTATTTTGATAAAATTTGGACTCATATCAGTTTTTCTCACTGACAGTTAATCTGAGATGGTGTTTGTGGGTTTACTTTTTTATTTTTTCTGCCATTTATTAATTTTCTGTTTTTTTTCTTTTCTTAATCTATTTGTTCAAGGGTGTGAGCTGAAAAATATCTGATGTCTTCGCGCTATATTGGTGGGGTGTATCTTGACCGGGGGAAATTATGAGATGAGCCCAAACCTTATGATAGCTTTTCCCTTAAATATATTAACTTCTATTTATCTTGATATAGGAGTATAAGTGTAGGTAAGTCATAAATTTGTATATAGGTATAGCCTTGACAAATGTTTGTACAATATTTTACTTTGTTTAATAAAAAAAAAAAAACATTTTTAATCAATACATTTGTCAAATGTATTCCGTCATTTATCTTACACTGCTTTTACCTGTCACGCAGGTTCAGCATCGCTGCTTGCACCATTTTATCTGTATGGATGTAATTTCTACCTATAAAGTGGAGTGGCCTAGAGTTCATGAATATTCTAGGTTTATTAATGTACATTGGAGACTTAAAGGTACCAAAAAAAAACATTTGTAGAACGTGCCGGCCATAGAACGTCTCGTCACTGTTTCAATGTTCTCGGGTTTTCACGGGGTACATGAGATCGCGTGTTTTTTCACTGAAAAAGTAGTTGATCTAAAAATGTTTATGTAAAACTTTTTTGTGTTTTGTCTATGGTAGAAACAACACCATGCTACGTTGAACTGACTACGGAATATTGAAACAACGATGGAATAAGCGCTTAATTATGACTAAAGTCTCAACATTTTGAAAAAAATGTTTTCACCACGAAGGCACGGTGTGCAAGTCCTCTGCTTCATTGCTACTAATAAGACACCCATTATACAAGCGCAAAAAGGATCTGCTTTCCGTCTTAACTTTATTGTTGTTAATCTATTGTACATAAAAAATTACCAGGTTCCCATGACCCATCTTGTAATTATTATTTACTGCGGGTTGTCACTAAATCATACTTTTAAACTTTTAATTAAATATATTCAAGGATTACATGTAAAATAAAATCCTGAACTTTACAAAATTAAATTAATGTAATTGAATACTCAGAAATACAATATCAATAACCAACTTATGCTGTTATGTAATAACCTTTCGTTATATACAACACAACTTAGTGGGTTTAATGCCATGTGGCATTTCCTTCCTATCAACAAGAGATATGTTAGAAAAGCCTTAATTAAACAAACTTAATACTAAATACCAAAACATTTCCTAAATTTTTTGCGATTTTGAATCAGAGTCGATTATCAGAAGCTTTTTACTTTTTATTGATGTCATAAAAGAACTTGACTCCCGTATTCAAGGAACTGAAATATCTAATTATGATATGACACCAAATTTATAATTATTAAATTTAAATTATTTTTTAAATTCTATGACGTAGGGTTTTAAGACCCAAATTCACAGTAAGGTAATGTTTGACAATTCGTAATTACTTCAGTAAGGTAATGTCTGAGAAATAAGTATTCAAGTTGGTCTCTGAATGCGGGACAGTCTTCATGTTTTTTAGATAATTTTTCTTAAATTAACTATTAAGAATATTGAGACATTATTTTTCGTTATTCAAACTTAAAAATGTTTTTCTGTTTATGAAATGTTAACCAAGTGATTTTTGAAAATGTTAATTCAATGACTAAAATACAGAGGTTAACAAAATTAACTAAGGCTATTTCAAAAATTTAAAAATATTAATAAACAAATATTATTTATAAACGTTACTTTTTTCCATTGCAAAACACTGAATTTTAAGTTCTTAATTTTGCTGCGGTTCTTTACAATAGTTTTTGCCTACTCAATATTTAAATACATTTAAATCATGTACTGAATATAATGATGACTTGTAGCAAAGATTTGTGTGAAATCTTGAGTGTGGTGTTTTTTTTTTAATGATTATGTGCGGTATATTGTGGGATGAACGTTTTGGTATGTCTGGAGTGATGAAGTGTGAGGGCTTTGATTCGTATAATATATACATATGTAATTGAGTGTCACTGTTTTTCAGGTTGATGAGAATGTGCAACGGGGTTTTATATCATCAAAGAAAGAACGGGGTTTTATATCATCGTAGAAAATAAATATCGAATTATTTTTTCATGCTATATGTCCTCAGTGAGATACAGGCAAAAGCCTAGTTTACTGGGGACACAACAAATGAAAGGTAACAAACCCAAATCCAATAATATTGTGTATGGAAATTAAATAACCAGTTGTTTTTTTTCGCAAATTGTGTATTTATAGATTTCTTTAAATGTGTAGATAAAAATTTAAAAGAATGATGTAAAACAATATGTTTGTGAAAATAATGTCTGGCGCTATAAACCTTTTTACTAGACAACTGGTTTCCAAATAATGTAAACAAATGTAGTGATCTTTAGCTAAACAAATCTTACAAACGGGTTTAAAGGCTGGTTAAATAAGGATTTCTTTAAGTTTATTTATTTGGTAAAATGAACGGAAATTGAGTTCTTTTCGCTTTTAAGGCGTGAAAATGAACTTTTGTTAATGCTACTAATCGATTTTAAGTATAAAAAGAAACAATAAACATTGTGAGCGCAAATAAATTGGACATAATCAAAATGCACACTCATTGGTGGTTCTCAAAACATTTAGACAGTTTAAAAAGTATATAATAATAATATTAATGAATAGCTTTAAAGTTATGCGTGAAACATATAAATATTTTAACTTCACTTTACTTTTGTCTGAAGAAGGATAAAAAATATAACGCTGAGGTGATTTGGAAATTTTAAACTCACGAAGTATACTAAAACAATAGTGCTTACGTAAAAACAAAGCTTAAGACATATGCTCAAAAAGGACGATTGCACAAAAATATATGAAGTTTTGAAAAAAAAGGACTGTCAGGAGTCACAGAAATTGGAGAAATTGTATAAGTTACGTATGGAAATTTAAAGCTTTAATATATGCAGAATTAAGGAAACACGTGAGCTAGTGACTAATATTATAAGCAGAAACATAATATGAGAATGAAAAAGAGAAATATGAGGCGGATTGAGCATATAATATGAATAAATTATTAAAACCTGATGAAAAATATACGTAATGTGGATATGATTGAAAAGCATGAGGGAGGAATATTAAAAACAATTGGATTGGATCACGCGAAGAAAATCTTTAAAAGAGGAAAGATCAAAAGTCAGAGACACTACAAGAGTTGCATGAGAAGATGTATGGAAATGGAAGGAACAATAGATGCATGTCATATAAAAGTTTGACACACGTTCCTTTTTGTCTACTACAACTAGAAAATGGCTTGAAAGTATGTATGTATATATAGGAAGATAATATGATAAATAAGAATAATATGTCTCGGATAAAAAAAAATTAAACCTTTGCGTGATGTGTCGATACCTATTATGGTAAGGTATATTTACCTTATTAAAAACATGCAACGTAAACTCACTAATATTTTTTTATAACGACTCGTATGCCGTTTTTAAAACAAGGACTTATGATGAGTTCAACGTATGTACCATATCAAAAAACAGGAAAATAATGGCGTTTTCAATTCTTGATGGTTGTTCTTTGTTGGTGAATCTTTTCTAATATTCGACTTTCAAATGCACGGAAATATCTTCCGTTTTGTTGTAAAATCCATGAATCGCATTTATACAAAATCACAGATTTACTTGTGTAGGCTTTGAAACATTGTGGTCCTGGAAAATCATTCGTATTTCAAAGATAGCGGACTTCCAAATTTTAAACTACACTACAACTCCAATGGTTATTTACCATATATGTAGAAAATTAATTTAAAAAAATTTAAATTGACATTTTTAGGGTTATTGTTATACTTTAACGCTCGATCAGCACGATGCTATATAGCAGTGCTTCCCAATTACTTTCATGTAACGGCCCCCTAAATCTGAAGTAATTAATCCGCCCCCCCCCCCCCCCCCCCCAAAAAACCATTTTTTTATAATTGAAGATTTATTTGGCAATAATTATTACAATTAAAATACACATATTTATATTCAACATAAAATTATAGGAACTTGCTTAAAAACTTTTTTTTTAAATAAAAACTATACTCACATGAAACAATTTAATGCGATGGATGAGATCGCATGTTTTAACTGTTAAATATATACATTTCCTAAATATGTTATGTGGAAAAATATTCATAAGTGAATATTTGTACTTTGTACTGAATATTTTCGCGACCCCCACGAGAAATCCCGTGGCCCCCAATTTGGGAAGCACTGCTATATAGTATACTGCCTTGATCAAAAAGTTTTAGGACTTTATTCATAAAATCGAAAATACAAGTTTATTCATCAAAATCGATATGGTCCCCTTCAAAGTACTCCCCATCGACTGCAACGCACTTACGCCAGCGCCTGATCCAATCGTCGAAACACCGCTGGTACTCAATTTTCGGTATGTCCGTCAGAGCCAGCCGTCTTCGATTTTTTCATGACATCCTTTCGGGTGCTGTAACGCGTTCCGCGAAGCGGTTTTTTAAGTCGGTTGAACAGGAAAAAGTTGCAGGGAGCCAGATCAGGTGAATTTGAAGGCTGCTGGATAGTATTCGTGTTGTTTTTGGTCAAACACTCACGGATAAGGATCGCATTGTGCGACGGTGCGTTATCGTGGTGCAAAATCCACGAGTAGTTTGCCCACAAATCCGGTCTTTTTTGGCAAATTGCTTCACGCAAATGTCTTGTAACGCCCAAATAATACTCTTTGTTGACTGTCTGTTTTTCTGGCAAGAATTCATGATGCACAACACCGTTGTAATTCATGAAAACCGTGAGCATCGCCTTCTTTTTTGACTGAAAACGACGTGGTTTTTTCGGTCTCGGCTCATTCGGTGCACGCCATTCACTCGCTTGATGTCTGGATTGCGTGTCATACTCATAAATCCACGTCTCGTCTCCAGTTATGATCCGTTTGATAAATGTTGGGTCGGATTTGGCCTTGAAAATCATGTCTTTTGCGATTTCAACGCGGTTCTTTTTTTGCATGAAATTGAGGTCTTTCGGCACCAGTTTTGCAGCGACACGTCTGAGGCCCAAATCAATAACCAAAGTGTCCTTAGCGGATCCATAAGCAATGTTCAAGTCCTCTGCCAGCTCTTTGATGGTCAATTTGCGGTTTTCGGTCAACATTTCTTTGATTTTATCGATGTTTTCATCGGTTTTCGACGTCAACGGCCTGCCATTGCGTTCGTCATCCTCGACCGACTCACGACCACTTCTGAAGCGTTCGTGCCACCGAAAAACGTTTGATCTCGAAAGAGTATCGTTGCCGAAACACTTCTCCAACATTTCCAAGGTCCTGCGGACCGTTAAATCTATTTTTTTACACAAAATTTAATGCAAACTCGTTGATGCACTGTTGATGCCATTTTCAAACTTATAAAAAATCGAAAACACACACAAAAGTAGATGTACTCAGTACAGCGCAACTTTTACAAATATCAAGCTATGACGCTAAAATTTGAAGGGAAGTGTCAATAACAGATGTGGTAACCTAGCAAAAAAAAAAGAATTCCAATCGGGTGACTGAAGGCCGGTCCTTAAACTTTTTGATCAAGGTGGTATACCATAAAATAAAAAAAAAGTTGGTATCTTCAATTACATTGGTTGAATGCAGAAAAAATGAAAGATATTATTGAAGATTAACCATATTTAAAGATTTGTATCAACAGTAGATGAAATAAATTAACATTTTTACATGATTTACTAGAAGAAACATATTATGTAAGAAGGGAATGCGACTTTTGGATCGTTTCTAGAAGCCATAAGTCTTGACATATGTGTACGAGTATATGAGCTGTCTATCTTCTCTTTTACTTTATGACCTAAAGTTTGGTATATTCTTATGTTCATTTTTTTTAAGGTTTGAACTATGGTCATTAGGAACCAATATATAATTTACGTTCCCTACCAGTTGGGTGGTCAGTATTACACAACTGTCTCATATACCAAATAATTGAATGACGGAAACAACGCTTCACTTTATTTCACGCTTTTAAATATAAATGCTAAAATTAATTATCAATCAGTTCATTTCCAAGAAGTCTGCTTTAAAGACAATATTTTTTGAACGTTTTAAATTCAAAACGCGAATGCCTTTTTTCTTTAATAAGATTTTTCAGAGCCTCAAGTGTTTGAAGGACCACGATTGCTTAGGAAAATTTTGACACCATGGATACACAAGGAAGGTGTGCGATAAAACTTCAAAACCCTGGCTCCGATTACGAGTGATAAAGATGAAGCTTTTGCTTTGGCTTATTTTTAATTTTATTGTTTTTTCTTTGTTGTTTTAAAATTCTTTATAGGGTGTTTTATTTGGAAATCATTCAGATATATTTTCGAGAAATGTCACTGTATTTTTTTTTTAATTTTGTGAAATGAAATATGACTATTATCTTGAATTGAACAATATATTGTATTAAAGTAAGGAACTCCAACAGAACACGAACAATTGCAAAGTTGGTTGGATTTTGAACTTATGCCATCTAATTTGCAATACCTCATTTTTAATTGCATATTGTTTAAAAATCAAGAAAATCTTAGTCCGTGTATTATTTTTATTACGTTCTCTTAAGTATTAATATAGCAGTATTTACAAGTTGTTTAAATAAAATGAAGACTTTTATAATACAGTTAAACATATGTGTAGATTTTTTGTTGTTCAATATGTGTTTATTATCTGTGACTCAAACGAAAGGTCAAGCATGTAACTAAATACAATATGTGATTATTCCCTTTTTCAACGAGTCAAGCCGTAAAATAATTAAAATATAGCATGGTTCACACAATGCCAAAGTAATAAATATAAGAGATATTTACGTATGGATTGACCTGAAAATGTACACACTTACATTCCGCACCTTTGGATAATTGCATAAAAATGAGACAATGATTTTTAACTTTTTATTCGGGTACTTAATGTGTTCACTGTTAAAATATCACGAAAATTCATTGTTAATATAGTGTCGTAAAAATCATAAATACATTTTTACTGTTTTGCATTGTGAATAAGAAAATCGCCGTGTACTTGGTGAAATGTCGATATCGTAACATTTTGTTAAAAATCCATGACCTATCTACCTTCGATTCGCTCAAAACCTTTTGGAAAGTATGCCAAAATAATAACTTTGAAATATTTTCATGACATTTTGAATATTCTGTTACAAAGATTCGTTTTTATTTTACCTTTAAAAAAATAACGTCAAATATAAAAATATATATCAGTTATAGGGTGTATTGGTAACTAAACTCGCACATAAAGTACCAATTTAATTATCTGATTTAATTTTGGTAACAGCATTTTTAAAGTAAGCAATATAAAAGTTAACATTTTTTTTAGAATAGAGATTTCAAAGTTAAAGTCACGATGTATTATTATGTCCGTCTTAATTGTCTTAAATAATTGTGATTTATTTCCGATTTTAGAAAAAAAATCGTTAAAGGGAAAAACTAATTCAAGGGATAAAATTTCTTTTCCTAGCTCTGTCAAATATTGTTTCTAAAATCAAATAGAAATAAAATTCTATTTAAAGACGTAATCCACATTGCCAATCATTAAAATTTATCTTTTTAATATGATTTTATTTTGATAAATAAGCAAATTATACTTTATTCATTTAACTTCGTTTATATTTTGTAACTTTCAAATCTGAATCGATTATGTAATGTTTATTGTAAAATTGAACGTGTTGGCAACATTACCACTCGGCGCATGCAAGTATTGTTGCCAAACAAACAATTAGCGGGCTTGTCACTCCTTTTTTTGTTTTTTAGGTACCATCGGTAATTGAACCCGAAACCCCCGGCTGTAAGTCAAAAATGTTATTATCAGGCTACGAAGGCCAACACGTTCAATGGTGATGCGCGAGTTTCATACCTTCTTCAGAGTTTCTAAACTCGGAGACTCGCTTACTGGGGTCGAAGGCAACATTTTCTCCCAACCACGCCCTTCCATATGTCCGAAACACTAACTCGAATGTATTGTAGGGTAGTATACGAAAAAATAGGTGAAACTAAACATATATTAAACTTTTGAGACTGAAACAATAAAACAATTACTGATGAATCCACAAGTCACGATTTATTATGATGTATTTTGTAAACAAAAACTCTTGTGAGTCATTATCATTAATGACACTAGTTAACAAGGTTTTTGTCACAAGAATGAAAATGGTAATTTTAGGTTAATTTTTGTGTGCTGATAATGAATATGAACTTGGAAAAGTTTCATCACGTACGCTTCAAGAGAAAAACTTGAAATTACTTAAAATAAGAATAACAATTTAAAAATGATTTCGGGTATCAAACTATTAACTTCTTTAAATGATTTCCAAGTATATTCATAAGTTTAATATATTTATTGTTGTTCATAGTACACAAGAGCATTTATTGTTGTTCATAGTACATATATTGTTGTTCATAGTACTCTGACCCCTCCTATAGTCCAGAACATCATAAAGAACCCCATTTTATTCAACAATGTGAACTAAAGGACTTAATAAGAGATCTTAATCTCACTAAACAAGAAGCTGAAATTTTAGGGTCTAAACTACAATGGAATCTGCTAGCAGATACCAGATAAAAGGACTTCATTGTACAGGAAGAGACATGAACAGTTTTCAAAGTACTTTCAATGAAGAATTCAAATAATACTTTCCAATGAAAAAAAAAATGTTGAAGAATTAGAAGCTTGTAAAGCCTTTGGACGAGTCGTTAGTGGTTTCCTAGGTAATAATAAAGCTGACAATTACGAACAGCTTGTACAAGAACTCTTACATATTTACCAGAAGCTAGGATGTCGAATGTCACTGAAAATATACTTCTTCCATTCCCATCTGGACTTTTTCCCAGAGAACTTAGGAGCTGTAAGTGATGAACAAAGGGAAATATTCCCTCAAGGTATTCACAGAATAGAACAACGATATCAAGGAAGGTGGAATTCAAATATGATGGGAGACTACTGTTAGTTTTTGTTCAGAGAAGGTGACACAAGTACAAGAGGAAAAAATAGCTGTAAATATTTCATATATTAACAAAAGAATGTTGCTAGTAATCTATATATGGCTGTTGACTGTAATGTAGGGGCTTCTAAGTTATATAATTTGAGTTTTCATTCAATTTAACATACAATCTCTAAAAAATAGTTGATTCGATTAAATTTGTAAAAAATGCCATTTTTTAACAAAAAATTGGTATATATGTTAATGTCAATTTTTCTTATAGCAATTATTTTTTATTCTGCTTTTTTATTTTCCTATGTAACAACATTGTATTTTGTGTTTAAATGTAATTACGACTTTTGAAATGCGCAAAAACGTACTTATTTTATGAAAATATTCCCCCTTCTGTTACACAAAAATGTTACGTGTTACAAACTTTTCGCTGTGATTTTCGTAATCAGCAATGTCGATTTAGTAAGAATCAGCTAATTTAATCTCTGTTACAGACAAAAAGTTAAAATTTGTTAACTAGTGTTATTGGCCTATTGTTAATATCCATTACCTTTGAATTGTTTTATTCATTATATCAGCTATTTGTTTCATTTATATTTTTATTCTACTAGCAAATTACTAAAATGAGTATGTAAAATTTCCAAAAAATATTTTACTGTTTTTCACTTGAACTAAGAATAATAATTAACTTTAGAAAGTTTATTTAACTATGCAAAGTTTTAGTTAAAATGCGATAAAAAGAAAATTCATGAAAAGTAAAACCTTGATTACTTAAAATTTTATAGAATTTATATATTTAACATTTAACTCAAAATCAGTGTTGTTAAAGTCACTTACAAAAAGTAAAACAGCTACAGGTTCTTTTCAATTCCAAGTAGCATGCTACTCAAGGAACTATATGAAAAAACTAGCAATGGCACTATTTTACAGTTACTCTTAAGAAGTGAGCTTGGTACATTACTTTAAAACACTGTTTAAAATAATTATGTACATAATTCTAGATTGTACAGACTTGACAGTGATTGGCTGAAGACTTTGTTGTTTTTAATAGTTTTGACGGTTATTCTATTTTCATTGAAAGATCAAACCTGTTTTAAGATTGTCATCAATTGAATAAATTAGTTGTGAACTTGTACGTAAAGTTTGTTCATATATAATTACTATTTGTATAAGAAACGTATGGTCAGTTTGTACTTGTACGTTGAAAGCTATATGCAAGTATGTATTTAAAACTAAAAAGTTTAAACCCAACCGATGAAAAACCTTAAGTTTAACGCAAGTTTAGAGGCAGAATAAGTATGAATCTGATTATGGTAAAATATGGCCAGGATCCTATATGAGATAAACAGAAAAGGTCAAAAGATCCCTTCTATTCGCACAGGGATTAAAGTTTTGCCTTTGATTGGAAGAAATAAGTACTTTTAAGTTTCATGCGCCTTACAGGAAAGATCTTATCAAGTATTCATATGTTACACCGCATCGAATTTAAGTATTAACGTCTTATGTTTTACGACCTTTAATTATTATTAAGATTCTTGTTTATTTGATTAATCATTGCCTCAAGCGGTAGGATAGTCATAAAAAAATAAAACTTTAATGTATCCCACAAAATAAGAAATAAGTTAATACACGCAACCACTCTACCTACTTGACACAATATTAATTTTAAAGCGAACAAAATACTATTATATTATTATTCATCATTCCGTCGTGTAGCTCATGACTGAGCATCGTAACTTTCATGATAGCTTCTGACGACTCCTCTCCATCCATCCCTGTACTTCGCGACTCGAAGGGTAGTTGTTAAGGATAGTCAAGTTGCATCTCTCATTTATCAGTTCAACGCGTTTAGACTCTTCCTCTTATGTGTCGTCATTTCACACCTCCAGTAACCACAAACCTCTCCAAACTGCCTCCTTGATCACAAGCAATGTGCCCAAAGAATCAGAGGACTAATCAAAAGAATGTCGCCGAACGCATATTATCGACAATCTGTCGGTGATTCTCAGTTCTTCGATAATGGAGACATTAGTTCGCCTAGCTATCCATGGAACTCGTAACATACTTCTCCAGCCCCACATTTCAAATGCATTTATTCTACGTCTCTCGCTTTCTGTCAGAGTCTAAGTCTACGCACTGCGCCATACATAAATATTGCGAAGACGAGATACTTAACTAGGCGCGTTTTCTTCTTGATAGTGATAATTCTACGAATACGATTATTAGTTATAATAAAATAGGTTTTAGGTTTCTTTGAATTGTTTCACATATTTAAAAAATAAAACCATGATATTAAAGCATTAACTTTAAAACAGAGATAATTTTGCCAATGATGCTTTGTTTTTTTCAGAAACTTTGTAAATCACTCGTATGTTTCATAAAAAAATCGTTGGACTTTTATTTTCGTACATTTTTTCCCGTTAAGTATACACACTCAAAAAAGTAATATCGCTTCACCGTAACACAATGTAGTCCCATTACCACGATTCGCTAACTTACTTCTATTTTTTTATTTTCTACACTTCACACATGATTTCATCTGTAGATAATGCCGTTTGCAATAATAATTCGGAGCATTTTATTAGTCAATGAAATTTTGTATTCAAACATATCAAATTTAAAAACAGCGTTATTTCCCTAATAAATTAACACACAATAAAATATGAAATAAATAAATAACCTGTTTAATTGCTCCATTTAAAAGGCTACCGGTTACATAAAAAAGAAGGCAATAATTTCTCTTGAGAAAAATATAACCTTCTGTTTGATGTGAATGTTTCCTGTGTGATTATATTTTCTGGTAATAAAATTTCAGATCAAATTTATTATTTTCCTTTACTGTTAGCACTAAACTCTCGAAGTATAAATTTATTTTAGAGGTTAGATTAAACATAACAATTTCAAATCAAACCTTTCAGAGAAATACAAGGATTGGAGAACACTCGAAACACGGAATAAATCTAAGCCAAATGGTAAATCTTTGATTTTATTGCTTGTATACTAAAATAAAATAATAAGCACACTCATTCAAAATGAAGGGGTAGAGTTTCATTGACTTTTTTTCAGTTTGATACATGTGAAAACTATGCATTAGTTAGTTTTTCGGTCTATTTTATTTAAGAACTTGTTTAATGCATTAAATACTGTTTTTTCTTCATTTTTTAATCACAAAATTAGCTTTATCAATATTCTATTATATATGCAATATGTTTTCATTACTAATTTCTTTAGTTACATATATGTTTTTTTCAATGGCTTCTTTTTATGCTTGTTAATATTTTTAAAACATATTTCTTTATTTGTATTTGTTTATTTTTCAATGTTTTTTTTGTATCGATAGGTTGCAGTATAATAAAGTCGTGATGTTATTAAATTACTAGATTCAAAATTGTACATAGATATCCTGCATCGCTTTGAAAAAGGTACGCCAGGTTACCTTTATATCCATGACTTGTTAAGTTAAAGGTTAAGACTGTCAAAGCTTTGTTGAGGCTCTGCCTAAGATACTCGGTGTACGATGCAGTTCTCTGGCATTTTGCAATTATTGCGGAAAGGGCAAATAATTGCAAGGTTACATAGTTCACCTGATAGCCCGATACTCTGATGAACAATACACGGTAGATATATACGATACTGGTAGAGACGAATATAATGATCAACAAGAGGGGCTTGAAAACTTGACCAGAGATACTCGAAAATCTATTTTTATACGTTTCTTCACATTAAACCAGTAAATTGAAATAAACTCAAAATGAATACGTACTTATTCTGGATTTAATTATTAGATCTGTAACCTTTATGACAATTTGAAGCCTTTTTACAAATATTTTATAAATCAACGAATTCTCGTAAACAAATTTTGAGCATTGAGGAAAACATGGGACGTGTCGATGTATGACATGATAAGATATACAATTATTAAGGATGATTATTAAAGTAAATCTGATTCATTAAGTGAAGTGTAAAAGAGCACATTTAAGTTGTTTGGACATGTTAAATGAATGGGTATTTAAAGACTGAGTAAACAAATTTATAATGCAAGCATCAGTGGGATTCGTGTTAGAATACGGTCGAGAAAAGTATGGTTGAACCAAGTGAATGAAATTTGGAAATAAGGAAATGTAAACAATAATAGCCACAAAATAAGTTCTTTGAAAATATGTCGATGTGGATGAGCCAAAAGAATGGTATCTTGACAATGAAAATTAGGCGCTTTGTCCTCTCTGCCTGATCTTACTGGGAAACGGGGTAATCGTGTGTATTATGTGTAATCTAGTCGAGTTAGTTTGGATGAGTTCATAGAATTTATATATGATACGAGAAATTCTACAGAAAAACATTTAAAGCATTTATATTATGTGTAATGATTTGGAAAAATCCTGGAGAATACAAATAAATGCTCGTACGTTATGCTGTGATAACGTCGTAATACTCATGATATAATTATCTTAATACCGGCGGCTACGCAAAATAAAACTTGTATTAAACGAGTCCAAATGATAAGAATATGAACGTATAACTTAAAAAAAGAGGAACATCTCAGTTGTTTTATCATTAGAAGAAAGTCTTTTTGGTTTTATGATACTATCGTAGTGAGCCCATAAATTTCATTATCACCCAAGCACACTGATCATGTAGTTATTTCGGTGAAAATATGGTAAATGCTCCACTTTGAAGTGTTTTGTCACGTGACACATAAAAATTGCATCATGTAGGTTAGATTAAAAAACATAAATAAATCTTAAACATTACATTATAAAAATGTTATGAAACATTGTGCGCTGTAACCTACAACGATGGGGCTATTGTTCTTTTATTTTGTTGATGTCCTCCATTTCTCTCGATGTGAATCTGAGATAGTGAATTCAATAAACCTTGAGAGATTTAGGCGATCCTATGAAAGGTGTGGCATATTTCAATCGTAAACCTATATTACATTTATTTGCCTAAATTATTCACAAAGGTCAAAGTTTTCTTTTGAATTATTTTAGAAATAGATTTTTTTGTCCTTCCACTTATTCATTTTAGATAAAAAAAACTACGAGTATCCTAATGTGGTAACTTATTATTTTATCCAAAGTAATTTTGTTAGTTTTTTTAAATTATGATAAAACAAAAAGCATATTTTTCTAATTGATATGCAATACAATGATAGTTGATAGTGAAATAAATCATTAAGAGAGAATAATAAAATATTAAGAGAGAATTATAAAAATATGTGTAAAATCGCCTACTGTCATCAGAGTCTATGAAATATTGCATTTTATCGACCTATCTTGGCCAATAATTGTGAAGTCTAATTATAAACCCGCATCTCCTCCCACATGTACTTTCAATATGTGTAAAAACTTTCCAGACCTTTAAGACCTCATAGTTTACTAGTATAGTATAAATATAATCAGATCACCGTTTATTGGAATTTTACTCAAATTACGAGTATCTATAAAAAATACCTAGGTTCAGCTTTTTGAGATCTAAGAATGGTTGCAATATATTTTGGGTCTGATAGTGAGAGATGCCTTCCATGGGTAAGTTGGTAAGACGATTGTTTTCCAGCCTGGGATTACGCGACCGATTCCCGTTGTTACCCGATTTTGTTAAAAGGGTTCTTGTCTGATTTTCAATTACTTAACGCCTTTTTAAAACATTTCTAATTGGTTGGAATAGATTGCAACATGGGAATAAATCAGATTGTACTGTATCAGATTTATTCCCATGCTAGGGAATAAATCTAAATAATTATAATAAAATGGGAGATTGCTAAATAGGTATGACACTTATTTTTCTTTATTTACAATTTATTTGGCGCGATAATAGAATTAACTTCTTGCAGTAACTAAATTTCATGATTTTAATCATCACTCTACGTTCAATTAGAAACCCGAGGATATCATAAAACACTTCCATTAAGGTCAGTCCACAGCCCGGCACCCCATTTCTCCCTACTAAACCAAGAAAGCAAATCTCCCTATCAAAATACCGGTGTATTCCGATCTGTCTCATTTGTCCCTAGCTTGTATCAATTTAAACCATTCTAGAGAAAAACAAAAGGTTTACGTTTCAGAGTAATCTTATAACAATCCTAGGGTTCCAACCACAATTCGTAACTACAATTTCTGTCATTATGTAAAAAATCGTTCCACTTTTTTATTAAACGTTTTAATTTTTTTTTGATATTCTTAAACTAATTTATGATCAAAATAACTTGTATCGAACCAAAACTACTCCCTTGCAAGAAATCTTTGATATAAATAAACCCATCACAATTATTTTAAGTAACTTACAGAAAATTTCATAATATAATAATAAATTATATCATAATTCAAATAAGAAATATTGAAAAACTTTGAGCAATTGCTTTAAGATAATTATTTATTAGTTTTGAGTATATAGTATACGAGTATATAAACCAAAAAAAAAGATTTGAAATTCAATTCTTACAAATACAAACTTCGACGTTCTCAAACTGCGTAGCAGAATTAAATAAAAAAGTTAAGACAACAAGCAGAAGGCTATCAAGATCTTTGATTGATTCAATAGTTTCATCTTCTTTTGCTTGATCTTATGCCAACCATTTGGAAAATTACCTGTCTTTTGTCCCGGGAGCTACTGACTCGATTCCTATTGAAACATTTATTTATTTCACAAATGGTTCCAGTGTGGTTTTTACTCAATTTTCAAGCTAGTTAGAAGAGATCGCAATAAACTCTTCAGGTGTTATACAATACAATTAAATGGGTTGAATTATCCATTTCCACATCCTTTTAACTCCCGTAACGTTTATGACGATCTAAGGGCGACCCCACAAGGCTTCCTTATCTTGGGAAAAGGTGCGCCAGTCAGGAGCTGATACAAGTATATATTTTATAATAGATAGATAATTGACGATAGGAATCACAACATTTTTGCAAGAATGTGCTTCTACATTATCTGATTATTCGACAAACCAATATAAATAGCGTTTAGAAGTGTTAAGGTATTTTGCGTGTCGGCAATATATTTTGCAACAAACTGAGTGTTGACAGCGGGCATGTTTCTTTCAAATATTTGTCGATAGTATCTTTTCACTTTCGTGTAACAATAAATATCTTCTCCCATTGCGTTAAATTATCTGACTCACTATTAAATCGTATCTCTTAAAATATTCAACTATGTAATAAGTTATATAAGTAGCGGCTTTGTAAATATATATTATATATTGTAAAAAGTATTAAATGTTTAATCCTCATATTTTAATGAACATTTTCTTTACTTTTATAAAGTTAAATGCTATTGCTTCTTGATCCATACGATATAGGTAAATAATAATAATTCTCAACCTTTTTTGAACCAACGTCACCATGGATCGTCATTGAATAAATCTAGACCCCTTAAGTAAAGCCTTGGTTTTTTTAGTTCTTGCAAAAAAGAGAAGGCACGAAAATACGTTTTCAATAATACTAACATTTTAATTTATTAGTTTCGTTAAAACAATCAATTACGTTAGCTAAAAATTGATTATGAAATCTAAAGTAAACATGAAAAAAAATATTCTGATTATTACGAGTCTTAATACATAGAATCAAGATAAGAAGAAAAAATCTCTTCTTCAAATCAAATATCAATAAAATTGGGGAAATGACTCGGTGTCATAGACGTATTTCAGTGATTGCAGAAACTATGGACTATATTTTGAGTTTTTCTTAAACTAATTTTAGTTCCACACGTACAATACCACAGATTTTTCAAATTTTATTTTTATTTATTCACGTATCACAAGAAATATACATAATTGGCGAAAAAACAACAGGTAATTTAATTTAGACACACAATTTTAATGGATCTGGGTTTGTTGCCTTTCATTTGTAGTGTCCGAAGTAAACTAGGCTTTACCTGTATCTCACTGAGGACATATGATATAGCATGAAAAAATAAATCAATACTTCTTTTCGATTTTTGAATTTTAGCTTTTCGGTGAAACTGATATTTTTTTATTGAAATATTTAAAAAAAACTACCGCAATGTCCGCCTTGAGAACCCCTACAGATCCCTTATTATTTTGTACACCTCAACGCTCCCTAAAAATTAAAATTACGTCCCATGGGGACCATGTTACCTTCGTTGGGGAACACTTATTTACATACTTTAAAATATTACACTTTGTTAACCAAAGAGTTAAGACAAAACACACCAAATTTCTAACGATTAGATTTTATCTGTACTTTAATGCTGCCATACAATTTTATTAAGTAAGTATTTCATTTAGTACTACCCATTATGGGATATCAATTGAGCATTCAGTTTAGTTCATTCCCACTACCACCCATAATGTTATGGGGGACAAAATAAGTCCCCATTCAGCGCGATCTATACCATAAGATCGATATGTTTTTTTTATTACGCGAATTCACGTTGTCACAAATAATAAACTGCTCAAAATCTTCCTTCGGTGGCGATACTGTGAAAATAATAATAGCGATGACGGACTTAATGTCCGACGTTACGGGAGAAGGAAGATGACTCGCAGCACAGTAAATATACTCGTACTTATAAAGTGGTCTGAAGTTCAAACAGCCCAGCAAGGTGCCAGTACCTTGTACGCCACTAGATCGGATTAGCCAATTTGTCCAAAGAAGAAGGGGACGCAGCTTGAAAGGCATGAAAGAAGTTGAGTCGAGATATCACAAAATATGATCTACATAATAATCTAGATCGCCGCAAAAACAACAACAGAGCGAAAAGGCAAGAGTGAAGCTAAAAAATTAGCCACTAAAGCTTTCATGACCAGAAAGAAATCGGATAGTCAAATAAATTGGATACACCCAGGGGGAATGAAATATCATAAGTTTCTGTGTGTGTCTGGTTTTAAAGATTCATGTACTCGTATATAATTCACAATCAATAAATTCAATTCACAGATGAAAATAATTTGACCATTGTAACATATTATGGTATTTTACATTTGAAACTTTCGAATCTTTTCCATTTAAAATATCATGGCAAGAAGAGTAATGAAGACATCATATTCAAAAACAATAAGTATTTACGAGGTGCTATCAGATGATAAACAATGTCCTTATATGATAATGGAGCCATAAACGCATACAATACATGATTAATGGATTTTCTTTGTCCGTTTTGTTTTCTCAATAACCAATCCATTGTTTCTCTTACCTCACAATCCGTTTGCAGGTGAAATGTCAGCTCGACTTCCTTCCGCGCGATTAGATGCGAGTTATAGAGATTGGAGATCTGGAACAAAATATGATAACTTTTATTAGAAATGTATACAAAAAGACAACCTCCGAGGTCTGGTTTGTACGACACCTTCTGTAGGTACCATTTTTTAAAAAGGTATCAGTCTAGTTTACACTTTAAGTCTCTTCAACATTTCTAATCGGATGAAAGAGATTTCCACGTGGTAATTAACTTGGCCGATTGTAATTTATACAACAAAAGCGTAATACAATACAAGCAAATTCGAGGCATTTATTTACATTACTTTGAACTTCAAATACATTTTTACAATGTAGTCCGATCGCTTTAGTGTATATTTTGTAGATTTCGCTTTCATTAGTACTTTTTCACCTAATGAGAAGTGAATTTTTTTTAGTTAAACCTATTTCTGGAATTTATTTCAAATACATTAAAGTAATTTCATTCCAACTGTAATAATATAGTAATACAATATCAAATAATTAAGAATGAATTGGCGATCTGCTCAAGCAGAGATTGCATCTTGGCATTCCCAATTCACCGATCTTCTAACGTCGTTATTTACTCTCCATGCAGTTAGACTTTAGAAACAGCAACCAGTCGGTATAAAATTTACATCCTCATTGGTTGATTTCATTAAGTGACTTAAAAATCATCACATCTCTCTTCAATGATCAAGTATGTTTTTCCACATTCACTATACTGTTTTCAATTCCATACCCCCCCCCCCCCTTACCAACGTTTTAGTGATGTTTAAAAAATAATCTTTTGTAAGTTTTCTTTTCGTCTACTCCAAACTTTTTTTAGGTTGAAATTGTTCTTTGTGTTTTTTTAACTGTTTTTTGTTTTGTGTATTACCTAAACACGTTGTTATATCTAAAGCAGCAATTTATACAATCTGTATAACTCCTGTCTGGTGATTAGTCGCAAGAGATTGCTCCAGAATAAAAACCCTATACATTTGTGCAAGAAAGTGCCAAAAAAAACATTACTTGATAGAAAATCTATTTAGATACAAGATTTTAAAGAACTTAAACTTGAATGAAAGTTCATAAAGCTTTGTGTTGTTTTTCAAAAGTATGTTGAAATAAACTTAAATAGTAACATTACAAAAAAGTTTAATTGCCGTTTGAGGAAATATTTGAATTGTGAAGTAATTAAGTTATTTAATTTTTATAACTTAATTGTATAGAAATAGTAGATATGTGCTTATTAGATTAAGAAATATATAATTGAAAGTATCGAACATATTGATAACAAAAAATAATAATCCACATGACTTACATTCAATCAATAAAATTAACCATTTATAAAAATAAATTGATCAAATAGAGATACCAAAATAAATACACGGAATTCGCAGTTCTATTTAGAAATTGTGCAATGTGAAAAAATGAACTATGTTAGTATATAAAGTGTGGTATTACCTAATGCAATTGTAAAAATTGCTCAATGCTTTAAAGTGTAAAGTTAACTTATGTACAGATATCATTGATAGCGTGGATTGGAAAAAATCAACACAATAAATTATGACAATCCAAAATGGGTAAGATAACAAGATAATACTGTATCTTACATAAAATTGCATAACATCTGTGCAATAACGCAATAGTGGTTGCATTGGAAATGGGCAGCGCGGATATTTGAATATATTTTTCAACATTTGCATACATAATTCAATCCTTTCGTTTATTACAATTGAATACAATGCACGATTTATCATGACAAAACATGGCGACATGTCTTCCACGTACCTATCGAACCTGGAAAAAAAGCTTATCGAACTGACTGTTACAAATGGTCGATCTTAGAGGCGTTCCCTCAATATGAGATAATATCATCAGTTAATATTATTCAATACACTTCAAAAGAAACAAAAATCGACCCACCCCATAGTTAAAATGAAATATAAATTAACTTTAATAAGAAAAAGAAGTAGGGTAGACTGCACACCATATTTATTTCTCAGTTTCTTCCCCATTTGTTGATTATTCAAAGCACTTGTTTCGCAGTGTGCATATAGGAACTGAAGCTAGGAACATTTTCAAAGCGAGACTGGATAGCCTTTCTTCCGCTTTCGTCGCAATTAACAAGGAATATTTCAAAGTGACAGAACATAAATATGAATTACTTTCTAAATAATTACATCCGAAAAACTACAGGAACGAGACAAAACTTGAAACGATATGAATTTATAAGACATAATAAAGAATTTTATAAAAAAAAAACTAAATTTTATATTGTTATCATCGATTATTTAAAAAATTACAACTGTACAAAACCCCAATTTTTTTGTGTAATTTAAACCTTTGAAATTTATTTTTCCACATTAAAAATGTCTCTTGGTGGCTATATATAAAGTACTTTAAAAAGTTGAGCGCTTTCGGTTTATCAAAAAAATAGCTTTTCAATGACACTAAAAAAAGCTTAATTATAAATATATCGTTGTCTTTTACTAGTTAGTTGCTATGTGATGCTGAATAATACATACTTTGACTGTAGGTGTTTTGTTTCTGTAAACTTATTCTAAAAATAAACTTCGTAAAACAACTTCCAGTCGACTGTGAGAACATATATATCATACATGTCAGTGCCTTAAATTTTATCATAAGTAAAAACAAGTTTCAAAGAGAACCGTTATTTCCGTTATAGTCTGTATGATATAATTTAGGATTAAGTTTTTATATTTATTTTCTATTGATCGATCTTAAAAACATGACTTAATAAACAGTGTGCACGTATGAAACACTTTCATTTATAGACCATTTTCACCCATTGACTGTTCCTAAAAATTTATTAACCATACATTAAGAAGTTAATCTTCTGACAGTTAAATTGTTGCAGATAAAAATTCTAAGAATAAGTATAATTAAAAAAGTCATAAACGCCAAGTTTAAAAAAAAAGGAAATTGATAAAAGTTTATATCAATCCTGATTGTGATTTTTAACATGTTTGTAACCTACAAAGAGTCTTCTGATGTTTAAGATCTGACATGTGCGGATGACATGCTTAACTTTTCATTTTTCCTAATATTCTTACAAAAAATTTAACAAATCAATAGAGTTACATTATCTCACATTCATATGCTTTTTCGTGTGATTGTCTTTGCTTATTTAACTTTAAATTGTGTGATATAAAGTATTTTACAAACATTTATGAAATTTTATTTTCGTAAACGTACTCGAGTTAAAAAAATACCTTCTTGAGTTTATTTGCACAAAAAGCTTTGTTTTCAAAGGATCAGTTCAATTAAAACAAAAAATACCTAATAGTTTTTCGTGAAAAAGACAACTTTGAATATTTTTTAACTGTTGACATGTTAAATTTAAGTTAAATTTTCACATGAATCTTAAAAACTAATATTTTAATTTCATAAAAAAGCATGTAACCTGAAAGAATCCTATCATTTCAATGCCTCTGAATTTAAAAAAAGCAAGTCACAGAAGTAAAAAATTCAAGTTCTTACTATCAAACGATTGTCATCGAATGTACTATGCGTATCCAGAAAGTAAGTGTACTGAGGCTCTCACGACCGGATGGATTTTATTGTCGACATGTTGGCTACACTTCCGTGTAGCCTGACCCTTCCCCTCCGCAACGAGACCGGTTCGAGGTCAGTACGTTGAGAAGTGTCGACGCGACAACACGTTTCGTGAAAAATGTCAATCCAATCTCCCGCCAAGTGCGAAATACGCGGCGTCATCCGTTATCTCGTTTGGAAGGGAAAACCTCCGGTTGAGGTTTATAATGAGGTGAAAACTGCATATGGTGATAAAGCTATGAATCGTACGAGTGTGTACAAGTGGTGTCGCGAGTTTAAAAACGGTCACGTCACACCTCTTCACCCTCCGCCAAAAAGTTCAAAACCACAATTTCAGCCAAGAAAATCATGGCATCCGTGTTTTGGGACTGTCAAGGCATAATTTTAATTGAATATATGCCTCAAGGGGAGACCATCAACTCTGCAAGATATTGTGAGACCCTAAAAAAATGTGGAGGGCGATTCAGAACAAGAGGAGAGGCTTGCTGACAAAGGGAGTCTGCCTGCTGCAGGACAATGCCAGACCACACACGGCCAACGCCACGAAGGAACTGCTCGCCTCGTTTAAATGGGACGTCCTGAACCATCCCGCGCATTCCCCTGACCTAGCACCGTCAGATTACTATCTCTTTACCTCCCTGAAGCTGCACATGGGTGGAAAAAGGTATTTAACCGACGAGAAGGTAAAGGAGGAGATGGAGAAGTGGACGGAGGGGTTGGCGGGAAACTACTTCGAGGAAGGCATCAAAAAGTTGATACCCCGCTTCCCCACCTGCATTGAGAGGAATGACAACTATGTCGAAAAATAGCTTACATATGTACTACGGTAACCACGTAATTTTTTTGTTTAAATAAAAAAAAATGTAACCTACAAAAATACAGTACACGTACTTTCTGGATATGCCTCGTATGTTTCATTTTTTGGTATTCTAATTTTTAAAACATTTTTACTGATAGGAATGTGAAAAACTTAAAATGTTTCAAATAATGTTTTTTTCTCCACAACTATTAACAAACAAATCCAATGACCGATATAATCATTATAACGATTTGATTATGAATTCGTTTTTTTAGCAAATTGTTTTTAAAGATTTAGAAACAGTCGTAACGAAATTTTGAGTAGAACATATTATTCTATCATTCAATAATATACAAGACATTCGACAGTGAATTAGCAGTCAAATTCGCAAGAATGTCCTGTTGCATTAATATAACATAATTACAGAGTGCAAACTCTCAATAGCTACCCTATTTATCAAGCAATACTCGATTAATATTCATGATTGGTAATTTTGACAATACACGTTTCTCGTACTCTTGTTTGATAATTTTATCATGTATTCTGGTAGGCATTTAAATTGGATTTGTTGTATTACGATTTTGCATTGCAAATTATTCATGAACCCACCAAAGACCATTCGATTTTTGCAATGCATCGTTCCTGTTGAAAAACATTTTTACTTTCATGTATGCTGGGTTTCTAAAGCAGTATTTTTTGCTTGAAAGAGATAGAGAAGTAAAAAAATTAAAAAACTAATTTTCACCTAAAATCAGGAATATGAAAAGGACAGATTTTTTCTGAATTGTTACTAAATTACCATGCATACATTTTTTGAGATCTAAATTTAAGAATAAAAAAATACTTTTTTATATAAATTCGGTTTTAAACTTACCAGAAAAAACGTAAAAACAGTTATCAAATATAAAACGATTTACTTAAAGTTTAAATTTTTGTCACATGGGGAGAATAATTTAATGAAAATTGCATGCATACATAGTAAATCCTAGATTTTTTTATCCACGATAAAAAAATTATGTGTAGAATTAAACTTTAGATATTTTGATACATTTACTTATAATTAATATTCACTGTTTTAAAATATTGAATAACACTGTTGTTGCAGCGTGGTTTTCTAGCCCAACCAACTAGAAATATGTTAAATATGCCATAAGTAAAATCAGCCTGAAACTCCTTTTTCAAGAATATGGTTTCAACGTGAATCGAATCCGTATCCCCCGCAAAAAAGTGTAATTGACTAAAACTTCTATTTCTTTTGAGTTAAAATGGTTTTTGTTTTTTTTATTAATGGTAAACAAATAATGAAATAAAAACATACTTTGGTTTTTATTCTTATGATTGTGTGCGGTATATAGTATTATGGGATGAACAAGTTTGGTCTTTCTGGAGTGATGATGTGTAAAGAGTTTAATTCCGCATGATGTTTCCAGTTGGAATTGAGTGTCACTATTTGTCAGGTTGATGAGAACGTGCAACGGGGTTTTGTTTTTGTGTAATCAAAAATCGGAAAGAAGTGTCGATTTATTTTTTCATGCTAAATATCCTCAGTGAGATACAGGCAAAAGCCTAGTTTACTGGAGATACGACAAATGAAAGGCAACAAACCCATCCATTAAAATAATGTATGTCTAAATTAAATTACCTGTTGTTTTTTCGCAAATTATGTATATTTCTTGTCATGTGTAATAATAAATATATATTAGGTCCTTACATATGAAATTGGCGTTTTGCCGTACTGGCAACTTTGATCTCAAATATCTTCTCATTGGTTAGGAATTTCAAATTCAAATTTATACAGCTATTTACTCAAGTATTTGTGTTTCGAAAATTATAATTCATTTGTTTTTTCCTCAATTGTTTTTTTTCTTTGCGTCACTCAGTTTACAAAATGGAAAACTTGAAATATCGCGTTATTTACGAGTACGAGTTCCACCGTGGCACCAGTGCTGCAGAAACGGCTCGAAGGATTAATGATGTGTATGGCGACGGTGCCGCAAAAGAAAACACAGTGCGTTTTTGGTTCCAACGTTTTCGATCTGGAAATTTCGACCTGCAGAACAAGCCCCGTGGAGAAAGTTGATAATGAAGAATTGAAGGCTATTGTGGAAGCGGATCCATCGCAAACCACGTCCGAGTTAGCTGCAGGCTGCGGTGTTAGTGATAAAACTGTTTTAATCCACTTGAAGCAAATTGGGAAGGTGAAAAAGCTTGAAAGGTGGGTACCTCACGAATCGAGTGAAGCAAATCAACAAACGCGCGTTGACTGCTGCGTTGCATTACTCAACCGGCACAATAATGAAGGGATTTTGAATCGAATCATTACCTGTGATGAAAAGTGGATCCTGTATGATAATCGGAAGCGCTCATCGCAATGGCTGAACCCTGCCGAACCAGCCAAACCATGCCCCAAGCGAAAATTGACTCCAAAAAAGTTACTTGTGAGCGTTTGGTGGACTAGTGCTGGTGTCGTTCACTACAGCTTTCTTAAATCTGGCCAGACGATTACGGCAGATGTCTATTGTCAGCAACTGCAAACCATGATGGAAAAGCTAGCTGCTAAACAACCGAGGCTGGTTAATCGCTCTAGGCCACTGCTGCTTCATGATAACGCTAGACCACACACTGCACAACAGACGGCTACCAAATTAGAAGAGCTTCAATTGGAATGTCTAAGACATCCACCGTACTCTCCGGACCTTGCCCCAACAGATTACTATTTTTTTCGAAATTTGGATAACTTCTTGCAAGGGAAAAAATTCAACTCCGATGGGGCAGTCCAAACCGACTTCAAAGATTTTATTGATTCCCGTCCGAATGGTTTTTTTAGTAAAGGGATCGATGAACTACCTATGAGATGGCAAAAGTGCATAGATAGCAATGGTACATACTTTGATTAAATAAATATATTATATTAAAAAAAAATCAACTTTATGTTCCTCCCAAACAAAACGCCAATCTCATATGTAAGGACCTAATAAATAAAAAAAATACCAGGAAATTTACGAATTACGTTAATTTTGAATGAAATATTAGTCGAGTTTCTAAAAGTGTGAGATCGATTGTCCATTGAAATAAATATAGCGATAAAAATTTATGTTAGGAAATCTACAACTTTCATGTGATTATTTAAAATGATCATTTTTTTTTCTAAACAAATTCCCAATTTCGAATAACTGAAATCCAACAAAAATCGATATCAGTTTATAAAATATTTCAATCTGTTCACGTTCGAAAAATTTACAGGTAAAACAGTGTACCTTTACATTGTATGAATTCAAACAGCAAAAACCAAACACACAAAGTTGCACTTTAATGCGATTAGGTTATGTGTTCAAAAATAAAATAGTCATTAAAAATAAACACGTTTATAAATAAAATATTTCAATTATTAATTGATATCCAATTGATTATTTCTAGTCACCTTGTTTTTTCTCACGCCTATAAAAATATTTCATTCCGTTATAAACGATAACTCAAATAGCACCTGTACCTTTACCTTTTCAATAAACTGGTTCTGCATTTTACCGCCTCGGCTTTTTGCACTGTCACCATCCAATATCAATATCAAGAAACTAAATCATATAACACGATCCGATTCGAATACGTGTTCTGATTCATATTAATGTTCTAACTTTATTGATAGTGGTTACATAAGGTTTCTAGTCGATATGGAAGTTATCTAAGGGGTGGATTTATATTCTATTTTAAATGTAACTTTCTGTATCCGTAAAAAAATTTCTTATTTTTTTTCCAAAAACATGTATTAATTTTATTTATAAATAGGTGTAAAATAGAAAATAATCAATGAAGCAAAATCTCTTTCCCCTAGTTCGTTAATTAAACACATTTTTATTTCAACTATCCTCAAATACATTCTCGATAATTATTTCAATAAATAATTCAAAATTAGTTTTTCACTTATGTTTTAAAGACAAAAAATCTTACGGTTAACATAAAATTATAATCTAATTTTGCGTTATTTATATGGAATCACATACTCAAATTTTGATTGGTTGGGTAAAATCTATGATGAATTTTTGAGTTGGCACAATCATACCTTTGAGTAAAACCGTAAAATTTCAAAGTCCTCATTCTATCAACAAATTGTGCATTTCCCTCCCTATCCAAAGAGAACTCTTGCTAGTACAAAATCGCATCTTACCCCAATTTGCCTATGGGAATACTTGTTATCTCGATACTAGTGAGGAGTTGTTGGATATACTGGAGAGGTTCTAAAACATTTGTATTCAGTTTATATTCAATCTTAAAATAAATGTATTTTTGAATATCGTGCCAGACTTCAATAATTTAAAATACGACAGCGACGAAATAGTTTATGTTCTATCTACCCTTTTAGAGTGTTGAAAAATCCAATTTATCCTCAATATCTGCGTGAATAATTAAAAAAATCTAAATATGTCCTGTCCCTCCGATCTAGCGACAGTAGATAGACAATAAGTAGACAGCAGACCAACACATCATACATCACATTTTACGGTTCATTTGGATCAACTTTGAAAAAAAAATTCTGACTCAATCAGATATTCGTTGTTTTAGAATACATTAAAGAAGTATTATAGGTCTCAAAATATTCCTCCTTCTTAACTCCCATACATTTCTCATTCAAATCCGAATTTTCTGAAAGATTTATTTTTTATTTCAATTTTTATTAGGTTTATTTTTTATTTCAATTTTTAAGGCACAGTCATAGATACCAATAATAAATATGTAATAAACGCTGGTTAATGGAAATGAATACCTTTAATGCAATTAATACGAAATATGTGTTTTTATGAAAGTGTTATATAAATGTTTCAAAAAATTCCTGAATCCCCAAACAAAAGTATATAACTTGTAAAAACTTTACTTAATACACACTGGAAAATTCCATATGGTTTTGAAATATTTAACTTAATCGTTCATTCTTAATTTATACTTTATTGTTATAACATAAATAAATTGTTTATATTATTGGGAAATCTCCTTTACTACCTGATTTTATTTTAACAATTTTTCAATTATTTAAGTTTCATTTAAAACTTTTAATTTATTGTCTTTATTTTAATATGCCATTAAATATTTACGCATGGTATAAGTTGGTATTGTCATTAAATCAATGTAACAAATAGCTTTATCGGTTGTCAATACGGTATGATTCGTATCATTAATTGAATGATCAACATATAATGTCCATTAAATTACTGTTGGCAAATTCGAGACATAAAAACGGGTTGTAACAATCGAACCGGTTCCGTTAATTGCCAGTATTTGGGATAAGTATCAGGTGGAGACGTTAATGTAGCCTGTATTTAAGAACAATTTGCGTGACATTTTAATAATACTATTATGATTTAATATTCAAATTCACCCTGTCGTCACCAATGTTCAGGATAGAATACCTTGGAGAGTCGTTTGAATTTTTTAATGTAATAAAAGGGGTATTTATTATTTCTCTGCAGTTAAGTTTGGTTAATTAAAACATCGGCTGATCGGAACAACCATTTATGATATGTGGGACAAATATTGAAGATCAAAAACAAATCGAAATTATAAGTTGAATTGGTTTCGGTTATTTGGGACAACCCGTCGCTTTATCGTGACAGTGATTCCAGACATCAGAAAACCAAAAAGTAACATGGATGACATATCTGAACAAGATGGAGTGACTAGATGGGAAGCTAGGAAACATACTGCTGAATTATGATTATATATTACGCAAGGTGGCAATGAAGGTGGTTTAATTTCGACTATTTTCAGTGTATAAAATCCATAAATTTCTTCAAGCTTATCGTTAAGAAAAGCACACTTCTTTGACTTGTAGACATTTGTGTTCTTACTTTCTTAATTTTGTGTTTTTAAAGTTGTATATTATACTTGGTAATCTAATTGAATATATATTTGTCTATTTAATAAATTGTACAACGTCTTCTTGAACCGTTTTCTTAACTGAGTCAAGTTTTAGATTTTATTAGGACAGCCTCTTAATTGGGACAAAATGGTCGGGTCCCATAGCGTTCATATTAAGCGGAATCTACTGTATATAGTCAAAATAATAGAAATAGTAACATTTTAGTATGCAAATCAAAAATTTAAAAAAACTTTTATTTAGCCCATATTTTAAATTTTCAACAGTTTCCATACATTATTTTTTTATAAGTACTTAAACAGACCTTATTTAATTTTTTTTTTCTGAAAAATATCATTTTCTCAAGGGTTAAAATTTAAAAAAAATAGACGTTTGACCGTTTTCAAAATAATTAATGACTTAAATGAAATATTAGACTTTTTTCCTGAGTAATATTCTAACCCTACTAGGTAAGTTTATCTTAATGTACAACGATTTATCCAACCCACAAAGTTTTAACACATGACGTTCATTTTATCGTCTTCCCAGCCAGTGCAATATCCTCTGTTTTTGTGTTGATATTGTTAACTGTACTTCATTATCTACGGACTAGACTGCAGACAATGGACAAGAAACCAATCCCCTGTAACCTTATCGTCTCGCTTGAATGGAGCATGATTGGCCATACAATTGAAGGCGTGCGCTTTAATCGCAACGTAGAATCATAATGTTAGAGAAGATGGAGTTATCTATTTGTTAAAACCAGTGCATAACGTAATTGCATTTAAGTGTAACTTTGTAAGTTTCTGGTTGCTATTTGAATTCATACAATAAACAGGTGCGTCTTCATGTTTATGCATTACTCGAACATGAATAAATTGAGATATTTAATTAATTGAAATAGACTTTTGTTAAACTAATAAGAGCATATCCAATGAAGAGATTGTTTAAAAAAATAATATTCGTTACCCGACAAATTAATATACAACCTCAAATTTGATTAACTAATGTCATCAACCGCCGCGACTTGAAACTAAATGAGGGTGGGTATATTTCACAATTTAATGCATATACTCGTACGTATCATTTTCACCAAATACTTTAAGAAACATCAATTAATCAGTGTACGACTATATATAAAAATAGAACAAAATAATTCAGCACAGAGCTAAAAAGACTTCTTAGTCGCTCTGAAAGAAAGAGGAAAAAGCAGAAGGGGCGGTTGTTTGTGAAAATATTGATACTGGGTTAGGTGGAGGAAGAATGTTTGGTCAGATATCGAAATAATGGGAGATTTGTTTTGACGAGGCTGGAACTCAGATCCGATTGTAGAAAAATAAATTACATATGATATCGAAAAAAAAATAATATCGCTTTATAATAAAATAAACCAACTATTGAAAAAATTTGAAAAACAAATATTCTTAAAACCTTCACAAAAACCCAGTGTACGAAAGAAGTAATATTTTTTTACTATAGACTAATAACGCCCTATTAAATTTTTAGGGAGAGTAAAACTTCGAAGTGTCGAGATTCCATCAAACTACGAGTATGTATAGGTCAATTTCTGTTTGAACACGCCAATTAGTGGCCACCACTCATCACTCCAGAACCTTAATTTGTTTGATTAAGTGAGTGTCGACAGAAATTGATAATCCCTCGAGGCTATTCCACTGCTATATCTTGACGCACTAATTATTGCGTGTGTTCTAATTGATAAACAGTTTTAGATAGATTAAACCTTCCCGATCTGTTGTGGCTTAAAATTATTCTGTGATGTTGATTGATTTGGTCGAGTAATAAAGCTGTTGATTTAAGTTGGTCGAGTAATTTAGATGTTAAGTTGAATTAAAGGCAATTATTATTTTTATCATACCGTTTAGAGATGCTTTTTTAGATTGAGATGGGATTTGAATTAATGAATAGGTACTTATTTTAAGTCAAGAATTATATTTTGTATAAGAAATGTGTCGAATTGGAAAAAAAATAACTGTGTATCAAAAGATACGTCAGACAGTTTTAAGTATTTTAATGCGTCTTCGTCTCATTTATTTTTCTAGATAACAATTAAATCGACTTGTCAAAGGAAAAATATTTTTCACTTATAAAACAGAAACGAATAAAAGTAATCTATTTCTCCACGTATCATCAGAATCATACTCTTAGAATCTATTTCTCCATGTATTATCAGAATCATACTCTTAGAATCTATTTCTCCATGTATTATCAGAATCATACTCTCAGAATATATTTCTCCATGTATCATCAGAATCCAAACTGAAAATATAAACGTTTTTCCGTAGAAGCTTTTTCCATACTATGTTTTAACATGCATGTTTTTCGAATCCTTATTTCATTGACTTACAATTATATTTCCACAGTTGTTATAGAAATAAAAATCAATTTCCCACTGTGATTTTAGAAAGATTAAGCCAAGTAAGATTTGCATCAAGTCATTCATATATGTGATAAAAACGAGACAGACATTTAAACAGTATCAATTAGAATTTCCTCATAAACACTTTGAAATATTTAATACAGTACTCATATAATAAATAAAAATCATAGTAATTAAGTTGTTATGCAGTCACAAATTAAATCATAATTTCCTACACAAGAATCAGACTTTTTTCAATGTCATATATACTTTCCGATCTTAAAATAGTTCATTCACTTCCTCTATTCCCAAAATTGTTATAGGGCGTGTTCGAACACGTTTCGTTATTTGTTTAACCTCCAAAATCTAGTTTTGAACATTCACCCCAGGCTTTCCTCTAATGACCTCGACAACGTACACCCTTTTCAATAAACTCTTAATCCATTCTACTTTCAATTTCAATTTTGCATTTTACCACGCCCACTCTTCCTTTTGTTTAATGTATCACTCATTTAATTTGTATTATTTTTTTAACTTATTTTCACGAATTCAATTATCACTATTGTGAAGAGTTACAGACATTGTATTATTTTGAAAACTTTTACTGATTTGCTAGATACAACAATCTCTATACTGCAGAACATCCATAAAACCGCTAAGACTTTTTTAAGGGTCATACATATTATTTCCCATCTTGAAAACTTCCATTAGCGAAAGAATTATTATCAAAATTAAATATTATTATATTCAAGCTTTCTTTATATATTTTTATTGTTATTCGACTTCCTTGAACTGTTTTTGAACTTCTCTTATTAAAAATGTTTCATACGTATGCAAATGCGAGGAAGCACGCAAAACGTTAGCAGAGACTGTTAATAAAGTCCTGGTGCAAGTTTTTAATTATTTGGAATAATTCATGAACATTTGTTGACATAATTATTTTTTGCAAATTATAATTATGCGAAAATAGTGGTATTATGTACATGTTTTAGGATATATTTTTCATATTCAGTTAAAGATTCAAAATATACGATTTATAAAAAAAATAAAACTAAGAAAATTGAAAATAATGCATATTCAACTCGAAAGGAGCATGGGATGGGTAAATTTGAAAATTTACGTCATCAAAGGGTGCTTTGTTCTTGTCTTAAAATATATGCCTCTCCGAAATGAGTGAAATTCCAAAACTCAAGCAAAAGCAAAAACCTAAGCCAAAATATATTTCTCTCTTCCAAGAAACTCATCAAAATAAAAATTAGGTGTAAATCTTTTAGTGAAAAATCTTTCTTTAGGGCTAATAAGACTAAGAACTTATATACATTCTGATATGGACCTACATAGACGTACATTTGCAAAAAAATCTAACACATTAAACGCATTTTATTGTTGAATTGACAAATTGAAAAAGTTAAAATCAGTATTGAGGACTTTTGTGGCCTAGTTGATAAAACGCCTGTCTTCTCGCCCGGAGATTGTGGCCTAGTTGATAAAACGCCTGTCTTCTCGCCCGGAGATTGTGGCCTAGTTGATAAAACGCCTGTCTTCTCGCCCGGAGATTGCGTGGACGTACACTTGCAAAAAGGACCCAGCACATAAAATGCATTTTTTATTAAATTGAAAACTTTAAAAAGTATAATTCAACATTGATGACCTTCTTAGGCTAGTTAATAAAACGCCTGTCTTTTCATCCGGGGGGTTGCGGGTTTGATTAAGGCTAGTACCCAGATTTAAAACAAAAAGATTTCTCTGTATATTACGAGTATATATGATTTGCACTTAGGAGTACTTTAACATTTTTCTTGTAGGCTGGAAGAGTTGTAACCACATGGTAATAAACAATCAACCAAGTTGTATCATATTGTAATCAACGAAAGTTTTTTTAACACAATCATGTATGTGCTAAAATATTAGTGTTTTATGGTTTAATCTTGAAAAACATGTGTTATACAAGACTATAAAAGTAGCTTTTTGTTACCCAATTCTCTCAGAACAGGTAAAATGTGGGTAGGTAGAGTTATTTTGGCAAATATAGATCCAAACAATATAAAACCACAACTTATTTAAAAAGATGATTAAAATGGATGCAAAAGCGTTGATGTTATCAATGAACGTCTTTTTTATTTTAGAAAGTGGTCATGCTGAATAATTATTGTTGTAATAAAATAATAAAAAAATATTATATCCATTCATTTGAGAAATCGATCATCCGATTCACAAGTTGATGGAAAAAAATTAAATCTTAACTGTCTTTATTTAACAAAGTAATTTAATAGTTAAGTATTATGGGATATATTTCAAATGATTTTGCAAATAATTTGAATAATGTAAATAATATTGTAATAATAATTAAAGCAGCACAATTCAGAGAGTATACTTTTCTTTAAGGGCGTTCGTATCCAGGATTCGAATCCACCACATATTATTGATAGAATTAAAAGTATTATAAAAAAAGTTAAACGCAAGGATACGATTGTGCTACTTTACTTCCCCGCATTTGCATATGTTTAGAAAAATACGAGTATATGGTAAGAAAACAGCAAAAAAACTTTCCAAGGGAGACAAACTATTTTCTTTAAAAAAATAATAATAAATATTATCGAAGTCAAAGGTGATACAGAAAAATACGAGTATATGATAAGAAAACTGCAAAAAACTTTCCAAGGGAGACAAACTATTTTCTTTAAAAAAATAATAATAAATATTATCGAAATCCTTTCTCGAAGTTGAACCTTTGTAAAATTTCCAATATCTGCTACACTTTCGCATATACATACGTGAGTGTAGTATACATGTGTAGTGTCCAATATTCAGTTACTATTTTTTTCAATATTTGTTTCATTTTTGTACATCACGTGTATTTTTATGTTACTAATTAATGTTTATGTGTATGCTTTATTTTTTGTAGGTGTGCACATATCTGGGTATGAATGATACCCATCTATTGATTTTGTGTATTTATGTCTATTGAATTTATTATATAGATATTTTGTAAAAATTGTTTTAAATAATTATCTTTGTATACCTTAGATACAATTTGAATCGATTCTACATAACTATGAATTTCTCCGTGTTTTTTTTTGTATAGTGGTAATATTAACTGAACATCATTTGTGATACCCTGTGTTTCTTTTCTTAAGATAGCTGATCGGGGGAGTTGTACAAAATAAACCCAGACCTTTTGATAGCATCTAAACAAATTGTTGCTAATGAATTACGTGAAACCTATATATTTTTTCTAATTTTGTTTTGTTTTTGCTATCAATAAACGAGATTATGATATCAAAGTTCAATTAATTTAAATAAAATGAATATTTAAAAAGAATACGGAATATACTGATTAAGGATGAACTTTTATTTATTTATATCACTTTACATTTGATACAGGTTAAAACATATCAAATGAAATGCATATTTCATGAAGTAAAATAAACGAACAAAATCAAATTATAATAAAAAAACCTGAACAATAATCGTAAAGTGGCTCAGTTATACCTACAAAGTAAGCTTCCTTGTGAAGTGGCTCAGATATATGTGCAAAGTAAGTTTCCCTGAGAAAAGGCTCAGTTTTCTTTTAAAGTAAACTGCCCTGTGAAGTAGCTCAGTTATACCTACAAAGTAAGCTTCCTTGTGAAGAGGCTCAGTTAAACATACAAAATTTATTGAGGAGCTCTACCATATACTCAATTTATCCACTGAGATATGGATAATATCGGTAGAAAGCTATTTAACAAGGTCATTGCGTGTGCAAGTAGTGACGCACTGAATAAATCAGTTCATTAATTAGCAATTTGTGTATTTATAAACATGTGCGTAAATCTCGTTGAACACTTAAAGAGTAAGCTTTAAGCGTATCAATGAAAAATGTTTAAATAGAGCCATGTGTAAAATCCACACTCCTTGCAATAAAAGTGTCACAGAAATTTATATTGGACCCACTCAACTATCGACGAGTTCTAGATTCCTCTCTGATTCCATACAATTGAGTCGCATTCCAAACCACTGCAAATGAGTGCATTATAAAGAGATCTCGTAATAGTGCAATCGCCAACTGTAAACTTAAAACTGCAAAAGAGCAGAAGAGCTTAATAAAAATGAAAAAGAGCACTCTGAAGGGATTTTAGCATGGACGGAAGAATAAAGTTGGATTGATAAAACGAATATAGGTACAGTGTAATCACAAAAAATACGGGGCTGGGAAAGACTACGGTAAGTATGGTTAATTTGCGTGGAAAAAATTGAGGGAAGGAAATGTAAAATTTCAGAGAATATATAGAAGTTGTATGATAGGCTGCATGGAAGTACAGAATACGAAATATATGTGTGGCGATAAGAAAGTCTGGATCTCTGTGCTCTGCTAACCCCAATAGGGAAATTGTGAGGTGGTATGTATACTATATGTTATTTTGAACAAATATATACTCGTACATTGTTAGTTTATTGCGATTTCAAAGAAATAAATTGGATTATTCTCTTTGGTTTCTCGCTTCAGTTCCTGCCAGACTGAATTGATATTGCATTAGATGAAAGAAATAAAATGATTGAGTTTACTAAGCACGTTAAATTATAAGGAATAGAAGTTGAATCAATATTCTCAGTAAGTACTTGTATTGCAGCAAAATTACTCCGAAGCGATTAATTAACAATTACGTTTTCGCTACCAACAGTGTGAAAACCCTTACGCAACGAACAATGGCGACCCACGGAAAATAAACTAATTACTTGTTAAAGTTGGTAACCATTTATTTTGTGCCAAAACAGCCGTTTTAATTTTTATTTTTAAACATAAAATCAAAAATAAATTGTCTTCATCATTTTAAATTTAACATTTATATATTAAATGTTTATTGTGAAAATTAATTATTATTGTTAGTTTATGAATTGCGGTTGAATCATATGTCAAAGCTAAACAAACTGAATTTCACGCTTCGACAATTATAAGCGATAACATTGAATTATTACTTAGATATTTTCAATCTTTGTCAATTTTAAACAGCCATCTAGAACATTATGCTAACATTTGGAATCCCAGATAAGCTCACCCGTGTAACACGTGTACACCTCATTGAATCAAAAGCATTAGAACACGTAATTAGAGAGATAATAAAGGAGTTTAATTATATAAGAGGTCTTAGACAGGCATATTAACTATCTCCTGTGCTTTCCAATATTCTCATGAAGAAGGTTATCAGAGAAATAACCAAACTTCCTTCAAAACTGAGTCCATTTCGGAAACATACACCAAATAGAAAAAAATATCCAAATGATCAAAATCTTCCGAGCTGAAACACATGTTCACCATATTTACGATAGCAGCCAGTAAAATAAGTTTGAGAATCAACATTCACAAAACCAAGTAGATGGCCGTATCATCCAGGATTCCATTTTCAGTGATTTGATAGAATGTGGGGTTAACATTGAGAAAGTATAAAAGTACCCGTATAATGGACCTATTTGGATTCATAAAAACAATATTCACGCCAAAGTTGAGTCCCGTACACAGAGAGGAGGTAACATCCACCACAAAACACTTGATATTCATGTTTCTGTCCAGAAGGTTCAATCTGCAACTATATAATGCGCTAATCAAACCAGTAGTCATAAATGGAGCCGATTTATGAACCATGACTCTTAAGGAACAATATCGTATTCCATCGTTTGAAAATTAAGTATTGTGTAAGATTTTAGTTTTCGAACAAATATGTGCATTTGTCCTTCCTCTAACTACAATGTATCTAGGAACTAATTAAATTCTCTTACAGTGCGATCGTACTCTTGTAAGAAAATTGGATACAGTTGTACTTTTAATGTATTGTATTGAAATTATGTTGTTTAAAGTACAGCCTGGTAGACTAAGTGCCATGTGGCAATCCCTAACAAGCAATCAGAATCTTGTTAAAGAAGCATCACACCATCTTACCAAAATGTGACATCAAAGGTGGGTGGTATAAATTGGATTCTGACAAGTTTTCATAAATAAATTTTTTATTTGAGAATTTTACCTTTAAATATTGGCTGTTGAATGGTGACAAATGTGTATTCTGATCTTAGACAGAATGGAGACAATGACGTCATACATGTTGCAGATGAATATCTATGGGTCTTGAAGCGCTTAAAGCGTGCAGACTACTTTACTAGAGACTTCTGTGACTCCTTCCTTGGTAAGATGCTTGTATTGTATTGTATTGTATTGAATTGTATTATATTACACTGTCATTCTAAACAGTACAACTTGTCAGGCTTATTGTCATGCGGCAATTTCTTCCTACTACCGAGAAAGTTGTTAAAGAGGTCTTAAGTAAAAATCGACTGGAAACCTTTTAAAAAAAAATGGATTTCAACGGGAACCGAACCCGTAATTACCGGGTTTTGAGGCAGGCGTCTGACCAACTAGGTCAACGAGAGTTTTATGAAAGAGTTATCTCCGGGGAGAAGATGATCCCGTGCTCACACCACACTGAAGTGTGAAAAGGTCAGCGGTGGTACAGACAGCATTTCAGATACCACGGACAATGATAATAAATGGGAAGAAAAAAAAATTTAATCTGGACTATACGAAAACGTCCTGGATTACTGTCAAAGAAAATACATTCACTTTTAAAAAAATCAAATTTTATCACAACATTAAATTCAACATATAAGTTTTTAAAATAATAAACCATTCATCACACAAACACTTGAAAAATGGACATATCAAAAGATTACGAAAATGTACAAAAAGTACCAATTTTCGTAATTGAATTTGATTAAGTCACTTCTCGCCCACAGTCACCTTTAAGATTGCAGCTCGCACCTCGAAATAATCCTTTCCCACGTTACAATAATTAAAACAATAGGGCTCTCTGCAACCACTAATCTTCGATCATATTCCCACTGGCTCCATGACTTGTGTTGTTGCACAAAGAGGTGGGTCACTTGGATGGTAAACCAGGTCTTCAGAGGCGGCGAAGATGAATTGCCGCCACTGTGTGAAAATCCTCAATAAATAATTTTTGGTAAATTTCTATAATCTATCGCCTAAAACCTATAAAATCATTCTAGCTAGAAGTATGGAGGGTGATCAGAGATTAAATCAATGAGAAGTGGAGGAAATAATTTATAAATAAATGTTGACTAGGATGTTGACTCCACGCTGGAGCTTTCCGCTTTTCTGTGCCGCGAAGACTACGAGTATATTGATCGTTGAATAGGTAAAATGCTACACACATTATTAAAACATCTTTGTATACTTTAAATTATTTTGAGTTTCTAGAACTTTAGTGAAAAAAATACCTCCAAAGAGTCGTTGAAACAGTGGCTGGTTTACAATTGATGTTTTTCTTTTATTTTTTTTAAAGTGAAATAAGCACAGCACTCGTCTGTCTTACTTCACGTTTTTTTCATATAAGGGTACAATGCTCTGAGTTACTTTTAAAAATCAACATTTTTGGTCTGAGTATTTTTTATAATACAATTTTCTCAATATTGTGGGATGTAATATTCTGCTAAGTATGAAATTTCCATGTATTGACAATTTGTTCTATAACACTACAAAACACATTATTTTAAATGTCTCAATTTGATGTTTTTTATTGTTTGGAATATCATAACCAAATTAATTATGACCACCCCTCTGGTTTGTCGCCTACGTGCACAATACGTATTGCATATAAGGGCGCGCGACTCTGCTGACGTCTCCAAATGACTTGAGTTGCGTGTTTCTCTTTGTATATAACAATAGTTATTATTTAGAAGACAATATTTTATCCGTATAAATTTTAGCTCTCTCGAATAAGTTTCGTGACTCAAATAAAATGGGTTATTTAAACTTTTATAATTTATAGCATTAATCATAGTTATAAATATTAATTATTATATATCTATGTAGCATCTCATCAAAGTCAGCATTTTTTTCTTAATCGGCAGGCACATCAACCCATGTTATTGAAAAACTCGGAATTTAGATATTTGTCCAAACAGTACAGCAAACATGCCCGGGCCAATGTTTTGTTTAATAAAAGACTTGAGATAAGTCTTAAACATATTTCAGACCTCCTACCACCTGATTTAAAAAAAAATCTCCGGATGTTTACATAACTCCATTCTACACAAGATAAATGTTCTATAACACCTGTCTCAGCAAACTATTGGCCTGTTCTGAGACAGCTGACTTACACCCGCGAGATTATTATATAAACACACATTAACAATGCAACAAGTTCGAGCTAAAGCCGAACGTGAATTTGAGTCTAAAAAATTAAAAAATATATTGGCATGATTTCTTTGAAAATCTGTGGTGTCTAGCCTCTGCCTAGCAAAATATAAAATTAAGAAACTTACGTACATGTTATACACACTTTATTTTATTATAACCTACTTATTTACTACCCCTTGCAAACTACATGTGTTCATATTTTTCCATTAAAAATCGCAGACAATTTCCGTGGCCTAGTTAGTTATACGTTTGACTTTTATCCGAGGTTTCCGGTTCGATTCCTGATGGTACCTACCAAAAAAAGGATCCCAGTGTAAAATATTTCATCTTTTATTAATACTGATATTGTTATATCTTTACGTGCGGAGTTATATTGCCAACACGTATGATAAGTAGCTACGAGTTCCATTCCCATTCATAATCCGAATGGTCGATGAATAGGCCCCTAAGACAATGTTGTCTCCCAAACACGCTCTTCAATATATTCGAATCACCAATTCAGATGTTTTGAAGAGTACCATATTTATTAATTAAAAAACATATTATTACCGACAGAATATAAAAAAACACACCAATAATCATTCCAAGACATACAGGTTTACCTTCGATGTATAGAAGTGTTCATTTTAAAGTTTTTGAAGGCCAAAATTCCCTTCAATCCATCTAAATGATAAATACAAAAAAATTCCGACAGACAGAAACCAAAATAAATGTTAATTAGGTCAAGTAAAAAGCAATCGTTTATGTATAAATAATTTTTAATTAATTATTTTTGGATAGAAAATTCTCAAAAGTTCATTCGTGTGACGCTCCTTAACATACTCGAATTGGCGATGTAAACAAATTTAAGAGCGTGGCCATGAGACAACATTGGTTTCGGCCTCTTTAATTGTGCCTTCGGGCTTAGGACTGGAGTTGGCCCAGATATCGCAGTTCGTTATAGTACATGTCTGATATTCCGGAGGTGAAGGAATTCGGAGTTAAAATTCCTTTTAATTGTACAGGAATTTAATTGCAAATTTACACAAAAACTAATGTAAATGAAACTTTTAATACATTATATTTAGTGGCAGATTTTAAATAGATTAATTCTAATTGAAAAGGTAAAATTGATTGTGAAGGAATTTGGAGTTAAAATTCCTTTAATTGTACAGGAATTTAATTGCAAATATAATATATACCAAAACTAAAGTAAATGAAAATTTTAATATGTCATATTTAGTGGCAGATTTTAAATAGATTAATTCTAATTGAAATGATTTGCTATAAAGATACTTTCATTGTGAAAGAACCCTTGCAAATTTGTAGCTATTCAATCATACTAAAAAAAACTCTTAACTTTTTTACAATACAATTTTTTACCAAAAAAGTATATCTTAATACATAATTTTAATTTCAAAAAAAGATTTAGGTCCCTGAGAAAATGAATGAAGGATATAGAATACCAACGCATTCAATTTTGATTTTCATAATTATAAATGGTACATCGATTCCACACTGCTTCCAAAAAATACAACATGTCTATCTCCATCAGCAAGACTAAATGCATGACTTTATCCAGAGAGCAAGTTGGATGCAGTGTGGCGATCAACGATACACCAATTGAACAAGTAACAACATTTAAATACTTGGGTGCTAGCATAATGTGCAATAATGACCTCTATGGCGAAGTGCTTGAACAATCACAAAAGGCCGCAGCTATTTCCGGATGTTTAAAGAACACTATCTGGAAAAACAAGCATACGAACATCTAAAGCATTGTGAGGATATACAAGACCTGTGTCCGTTCCATAATGACATACAGCGTAGAGTCCAGAGCCGACACTGTCAGAACCAAAAATCTCCTTCGAACCAGCAAAATGAAGGTACTCAGGAGTATCGCTGGCAAAACCCTTCGTGATAGAATACGAAACACAGAAATCCGAAGGACGTGCGAAGTTGAAGATATTGTCAGATGGGGACGACAGAGAAGAAGGTTCTGGAATGAACACGTATCCAGAATGGCGGAACCAAGAGCCGTAAGAATGTCCAGGGACAGTATCCCCCAAGCAAGCAGACCTCCAGGACGACCTCCCAAAAGATGGAAAGACAGCTGGCAGTCGACGTCACAAGAGGCAAACAGTGATCCAGGACCATAACAGACCAACAGGCATAACATAAGATGAATAAGAAGAAAAAGATAAATAAAGTTATTTGAATTAAAAATCGACAGCATCAATATCATTAATTTTACTTCAAAATTAGTAAAATATTCCATTTTGCGTTACTTATCTTATAACAAATTTAAGTTATTGTCACTAAAGTTATAAAGGAAGAATAATAAAATAAAAAAATCGACACTCTTAGAATCATAAGTCTCATGGAATGTGATAAAATTTCTTTATCAAAAGTAGGAATTGCGGATTCGTGTAAATTGTTCCATTTATTGTGGATCCTAGTTTGCATCATTAGATTTTCAAGTACCCTGATCCCATGTGTGTTAGCAAACAAAGACTTTGCAGCTTACAGAGCTCCAAAGTCCATTCGAGAGACTGGATAAAGTGAACAAGTTCTAATTGCGGCTCTTCTGCTTCTGGAGCCCCATTGGCTTAAGGGTCTCGAGGGATGTCGCAGTTTCTCATTCAAGGTACACTGGTTTAAGTTATTCAATTTGATATTGTATTATTAAGCATTTTATGGAAAAAAATAATTATCGAAACTTATTGTTTTAACTTTTATGACTAAGCAAAAAGTCAAATTTTGAATTTCTCATTGGTCATAATCATTATCACCATCACGCAATATCCCTATTGGGGCAGGCAAAGATAATATACTCGTATTACACATATATTTTGCTTCCATCCTAACGTTTTAAGATTAACAGTATCGTGAGAAAAAAATACTCGTTTAGATATATTTTTTTATTTTACGCCATTTTTTTTACGCCATTTAATATCGCGAGTTTCCTATGCATTTGAAATTGCCCTCATCATCATCACTATCACAACATGTACGTATCGGGATAGGTAGAGGCAAACAGATATCGTCTTCATTATATTCTGGCACAGATCTATCACTTCTGCCACATCTTTACACCTCTTTATGCACAATATTTTGTTAAAAAGGTTTATTATTTTCTTCATTTTCAGAATTGAATTTATGAAGTCGTGCCAAGTTTTCAAATGTTTTGTCGTACCTTCTACACTACCCGTATATATAATTTTTGTTCATCTTTTTTTATCATTCATTCTTGCTACGTGGTCGAATCATCTCAATACTCCTTTGTTCATATTGCGCACTGCACCTTGTTTCAATTCACATTTTTTGCTAACGTCCTCATTAATTATTCAGTCTTATATTGTTTTCACACAAATTCTACGCAAAGTTTTTCTACCGCATTAATCTTATTTTTGTCATGTCTTAGTTTTGCTTGAATTTGCTTATGTTGGGACCATGGTTTCATTATAAACAGCCTGTTTTACTTCTCCTGAAATACTCCATCTGCTCTCATCTGCAATGAGCCAGCAGTACTTAAAGCATTTAATCGATTATCAGCCCACCATGCGTGTCGACACAATCAAAGACCTTGGCATCATGTTCCAAGTCAATTTACAATTGGTTCTCGTATTGAGAGTATGTTTTTATCCGCCAATAAAGCAATGGTGTTAGTAATGAGAGTGTCTAAGGCACTTGCAAACCTAGAATTCCCTAATATTTGAATAAATTCAAAATAAATTTCTACGATACCTCTAATGCAAATAGAATGGGGTTTTTTCCATGGTTTCTAACCCACGTTTTTTTTATCGGGAAATCTTGGATATTGCCTCTCAAGCGAGAAAAGACATCTTATACCACGTTTAAAGGTAAATAGAAAACTCTTTGTTGATTAATAAACTTTCGTTTAATAAACCGGACAATTATTTACACGTTAATTAAGATTATTGTCGGAGCCGTATTTATGAATTGAACTGTAACTTATCACCACTCGCACACGGAATGAAGTTCCTGAATTCATTTTCCAATATTGTTTTTTTTCATATATTGGTGGATAAATTTAAGATTGAACCTCTTTATGAACTTTATAGGCATAAATAAGCCACTTCACAGGCAATCAAAAATTTTATTGTTCCTGTCGTCGTTTTATACTATTTCGAGTTTTAATAATAAGATTTTTTCTTATTATTATATGTAATTGGGCCAGTTCTGTGACTTGCCCAAATGTTAAATAAGAATAAATGAAATGTTCTTAATCGGTTTTCAAATATTTTCCTTTTCATGCATTTGCTTGTTTAAAAATAAATGTAAAAAAAAAAAACACTTCTGAATGTGATATTTTTTGCAAAAAAAAAATAATTCGTGAAGTAAATAAACATATGATAAATTTTGTTTATCCTAAGCAAGATGAATTTAATTAAAATTGAAGTTATCAATTAAAAATAAAACTTCTCGTTCAAAAAAAACAAATATGATTATTTGATATTTAATCAGAAAATTCCATTGCTATTCTAATTAACATATAACATTAATCACCATGACAAATTTATCTACTTTTTATCTCGAGGATGTCTTTAGGCATTTTATATACTTTTTTTGTTTTTATATTTTCTCTCAGGTCTGAGTTCCGAAGAACTCCAGCCCTAAACCTTAAAAACTAATTTGAAATATATAAGGAAAATTATCTGTCTATTATCTTCCTTTTTCCTCTCCCTACTCCCAAACTTCCTCACACAATATGTTACATGCTATCTATTATGACTTGAGTTGATTTTAATTATATTGTCTGTGTTTTCTTTCTGTTTCACCGATTGTTTATGTTTCTTAATATCACGTAGAACTTTATTATTATTCTTTACGTATGAACAGTATTAAACTGTTAACTTTTTTCATCAAAATCGCGTGATAGGATGTGGATAGATAGGAGATCAAAAATGTGTCAAGATGAAAAATGTATTTAATGAAATAACAAAGTACTTTTTAATTTTAATATTCCAATATGGAATTCCACAAAGAAAAAGCCATTTTTTTTATTCAAAAATAGTTTTTTTTTTGTTTGTTTGAGCTATATCATATACGTTAAAGTGTGACAGGTGAGTTGAATGGGGTATGAGAAGAAGTGTAGCGAAATGTAACAAGGTAAGTGGAGCACTTAATGGAATATACAATAACCACGCTACATCAAAAGTACCAAAAATGACAATATAGGTTTGTTGATGGTATGTACATATATCCTGATATTGCATATATATTTCAAGAAAATGTAAAAGACAATACATTTAGCAGAGAAACTATAAAAAGGTCTAGGTTCCTCTCACAACATCTTCCCAGTCGAGATGCACCCTCACCATTATGATGAGGAGCCCGGCCGCAAGGACACTAGATTTTTTTAAGACACCCTCTTAAACACACAAACTTTACTACAGAAAATAAAAATAAATAAGCAGACGTAAAAAAATGTTTAAAATACTAAACCCTCATATTACTAAAAATGTGTTGCAGGAAATTTTTACTTTTAGACGTGAAGGTTGGAAAGATGAAGAAGGATAAACTTAAAAATAATGCGTGCTCCAAAAAAATGGAGTATCAATGTATAAAAGACAGCGGAACGAAGACATTAGAAAAGTATACATTAATGAAATGGATAATTTAAATAAGATGACGAAGGGAGCATTTGATATTTGAGAAGTATTAATAATAGACGATTGTGTATGACGAGATTTATAAATGTGGTGGAGGCAAAATTTGTGCGATTGGATATAAAAAACATGGAGACCTTATCTCTGTGCTTGTCAGCAGGAGACACGGTGCAATATGTATTGTATTAACTTCCGTTGTAAAAAAGTATTGCCTAACGGATTTGTTTCCACGTGGCAATCTTTTCCAACCTACCAGATATTAATTAAAACAAGCCATAAGTGAAACCTAACCAAACTGTACACTTTTTATAAAATTTGAGTACTCTCGGGCGGGAAAACAAGCGTCTTACCAAATAAGTTGCGGAGGTCACCTGAATTTTTAGGAAAATTATTGACACAAAATGACTTTCAAACACATTGCAGAATTAATGATAAACAAATATATATTTTAAAACTCGTTAGCAATTCACAGATTTCCTCAGAGACAATATAAGAATTGTAAAAACGATCATTTTTGTGGAAATAAAAGATAAATTCTCATGCGAATAAAGTTTATCTAGGAAAAATGACATAACATCTATCTAGTTTAAAATTTCTTATGTCATAATTGGCTAGTCAACCATGTTTACACAATTTTATGGTAGAATGGGACGAGTTGACATACTTGTCAACAGACTACAAAAACATCTCGTACTGTCGCTCTGCTTTCTTCTCGTACTGGTTTTTGTGACGAGTTGATTAAAATTTCACATAAAAAGAGTATTCTGCAACAATTCCATCGATTTCCGCGACTCGTTAATAGCATTTCTAGGGATGGTGCAATGGAAAGCAAGCAATTACGGAATGTTTTTCTATTTTTTAAATGGCATTAATGAAATACTCGTAGGAGAGATTAAGAGTTATCAAACTTAGTTTCTTTAAAATGATTAAGTAAGTTTAGTTATTTATTGATATATTTACACATTTAATACAGGTTCATACGTCCAATAACAAGAAAATGTTTTAAATTACAAAAAATCTAAATTTAATGACACAAAGAACAATATTACTCCTGCTTCCCAGTGATTCAGTTATTTTTTTAATGAGTTCAGTCCTCAATTTATCTACTGAGATGTGGAAGATATGTATTTATATCAGAAATTTATCTAAATAAATAAGGTCATTCCGTGTGCGAGTGGTGATGCTCTAAATAACTATGTTCGTGAATACGACACAGAAAACAATCTTAATTCACGATTGCGCAAATAATTACCCGGTATATAACATATTAAAAATAAGTTTATCAATCAACAAAGGGTTTGCTTGTTTTCTGTTGGCAATTTATATATCTCGTATAAGCAAGTGCTTAGATCTTTTCCGTTAAAGAAGTACATAACATCTTAGCATACCCATTAAAAAATATGAGAGAGACCCATCGGTAAAATACATACTCTTTGCAATAAAGGTATCGCCGAAATCTCTTTTGGTCTCGTTCAACTATTAGAGATAAAAAGATAATAAATAAAACCTTTACCATATGATAAATACCACCTTCATTTCAATTGATTCATTTTTATTTCATTTGATTTAATATCGATTTGTTTTTATTTTTAACTTATTTTTTATGCTTCCTTATTATTTTAGTTTTGTCTTGTTTTCTTTCGAAATATATAATAAATAAATATATGTTTATTGGTAGCAGCATTGTATGTAAATACATAAACATATTCTGAGATTGCACATATATCTCAAGATAAAGGCGAAAAAAATATGTTTAAGAGTGAAGCTACCAAAATGTCTGGGCTCATCCTACTACGCCCTCTCAGCCAAATTGATATCAATCTTACACATTTTACTCGAAAACGTGTTTAAAAATAAAATAAAGATGGTTGGAGTTAGTGCCACTTGACAATATCTGAAATATTCTTTATTTCACAACTCCTAACTTTATTAACATTTTTTATTTATTTTTATATAATATTGACCGAAGTTACATTAGAAAAATGGATAACTATTTGAACCACACACGTAATTAGACTATTTCTGTAAAAGTAGTTTATAGCCATGTTTCTAAGTAAAAATATAATTAAGGTAGATATAACTCTGAACGCAATTAGTTTAATTAAAACTTCGAGTGCCTACATTTAAAACTAGAAAATACCCAAACTGTGTATCTGTTGCAAAATCAGCATACAGAGTGGCCAAAATTAATGATTTTTTAATCCTTTTGGAAATACTTTTAATCGTATTGTGAATATTGAAAAGTCTCAAAATGTAAATGAATTTTTGACAAGTTGTATTATATAAACGTGGCAGAAACAAAAAAATGTATGCAACGATGAACTTTAACGGAGATTAGTTTTCTCTGTGTATTTTCAAAACGGAATTGGTATGGAAATAACCGATAATATAGAATTACGAAGAGTACAAATAATAAAGTATAATATTATACTTTAAAAAAACATAATGCTTTGTTATAGAAAACATTTTAAATAAAATTAAGCTGAAATTTTCAAACAAATTTTACCTCATATACTAACTAGGATTCAGATCTTGCTTGGACTGTTTTAAATTGTCACGTAATTTTCTCTCAATTGCCCTACAAATAATCATTTTTATGATAAATTTATGTATGCATGTACGAGTATGTGTGACAAAATTGAATATTTTTGTATGCATTGACGTTAACTTGTGTTTTCAATATTTTGCTGATAATAATCGGAAGGTCAAGTTAAACAGAACTTGTCAGAATCTCGCTCGCTCGTTTTATATCCAATTTAATATTTAACTATGAAATCAATATTATTTTAATGACCAAAATAAAAATTAATTACGAAAAGATTTTACAAAACGAAAAATATTTATAGGAAAAAACTAATATATTTTAGTTATCTTTTCGGCATCACTTTTTTATGTTTTTATGAAATAAATCTTGCAAAATTTATTATGAATCTTGAGAAAATCAAATTGTTATCATCGGTATACAAGGTTATAAAACTTGCATTTTTCAAGAACGATATGTTAATGATAGATCGAATTCAATAAACTGATTCCTTACAAAGTGGTACAAGTATGTTATTTCCTTTGTTAAATTATGATGATTTTCGAAAGAAATGCAAAAAAACTGATAATTTCAAGTAATATTCTTGTAAAAAACTATAAATTTATTCTAAAAATTTTCAAAAAGTATTTTAATACACATTTATCTGTTTGAATAAATATAATTTATTATATTTGAATAAACATGAACTTCCACAGTATTAACGCTAAAACTCTAGAACAATTTAATTTTTTTGCTAACGCTTCCTTTCTGTATCAAAAGGAATTGTAAATAGGTACATAACAAACTAATGCATTAAAAAAAATTGTTTCCATTGAGTGAATTAAACTTTAAACAATACAATTTTTTATTTAATTTAAAGGGTTGCACATTAAGAACCATCCAGTATATTAATCTAGAAGTTTTGAAAAGGTAGATACATTTCACCACAGCAGTGGGCGGTCTCCTTTAAAGAATATTCACACAGAGTGAATGAAAAGGGATGAAAACATTCCGTAGACCATCATTTCTTTACATCGTAAGTTAAAAGAAATGGAAAAAAATAAAAAGCTTGTTGGATTACATGGCTTTGAAGTAAATGAAAAACTTTCATCACTCGGGATAAAACAAGATATGTATTAATATATTTTCACTTTTAATTAATTGAAAATTTTTTTAGTTGAAAGAAAATGTACAAATCTGGTTGCCTGATCACAATTTTTAATCAAACCTGATTGTAATTCAGCTCAATAAAATATTTATTAATTTAAAACTCAAAGACAATTTTTTAAAGTTTGTGTTTACGCGCTTAAACATTTTCAAGATTAATAATAAATAATAAAAAAATGTTGAAATTGAAAATAATAAAAAAAATTGCCAATGCAAACTTTTCATTCTAAAAAAATTGAAATAAATACTACAAAAAAAACATTAGCATGCTTAAAGTATATCAAATTATATTATACTCGTACATAGTAAAATTAAAGAAAAATCTTATTCTTATTCATATTTGAAGTCTACAAATTTAACAATTCGAAATAAACATTAAAAAAATAGATAAAAATTATTAAAAGGTAAAATTTAACATATTAGTATTTAAAAAAATTAAAAAAACATCGGCAGATTAGTTTTAGGGGGCCCAATATTTTTCTTAATATTTTTTTTAATCCTTGACATACATCTTACTAAATTATTTTATATCACTTTTATTGAATTCATTGGTATTTTTTTTCATTTTAAGAACAAATGAGAGTTTTATCATGTTTATTTAACATGAGTAGTTTATATTGGTAAATACTAAACAATACATTTATCTCCAACAAAATTCTCCAAAGACTAAATAGTAGTTGGCTGTCGACATCTGAGAAATCGGTGCAACCTGGTATGATGTGTTTTTACTTTGGACCTTACTTACTAAAAATATTGTTGTCCTGGTGCTTATAAGCTGCCTTACGCATGTTCTTCTAGCGCTCTTGGGGTAACCGTTATCTTAACTAGCTTAACCCTTTTAATCCCAGCATATTTTGCATAAAATGTGCGAAAAATCTCAAGCATTTTTTGGCAAAAAAACAGTAGTTTATATTTAATTTTTTTATCTTAGTTAACATTTAGTTTTAAACCCTATTTTTTTTGTGGAGACCTCCCTGTAGAGTGTAAAATAATAATATTTTTCATATTTAAAAAAAAAAAAAATTTTTATTCAACATAAAAACTTATATGAAAACTTTGAGGCCGATGATTGGCCCAGTGGGATTTTTCGCATACACCAGTTGGAGCCGATAATCAACCCCGTGGGATTAAAAGGGTTAAATAAGAAGCGTTAGAATAGTGAAGAAGTGTTATTCAGCAAAATAAAAAGAGGTAAGATGATTGCAATTTAAAAACAATACTTTGTCATTGGCGTGACAAAAAATTATAAAATCTTGACCTGGACTGTCATAAACATTGATAGAAAATTTCACATGAAACCTTCATGAAATGTGAACGTTCAAGAAAAATAATAATGAAAAGTCATGGAAAATGCCATTTGTATCGTTTAACGTTAAAATACTGAAGAGTATAATAATGGGCATCCATCAAGTGTCATTAATAGACGTATTTTCTATATGACAACATCCATCAAGTGTCATGAACCGAGATATCTGGTACACAACACGACCATGAAATGCAATCAGCTACCGTATCCTGTTCCTAATTTAAACCCATGAAACAACTTTTTTTGTTTTTAATTGTTGATCAATATGTTATTTAATTAAAATAAAAAGACGTTAAATATATCACATTCTTGTGAGTGGGTCAGGAATGAGGAATAGATACGGATTAAATCGTGACCAATTGTATATCAATTTAAGTTATGGCGTGAATAACGTTTTTGTTTGCATTGTACGTACAATATCTTCGATCTTAATTATTTATCTTGTACAGTTCATGTGTTGCCAAGGAATGTATCAACTTAATCGTTAATGGCAGTTAGTAATTGGCAAAAAATCAATATTAACAAATTATTTTAAATCACTAGAGCGGATTTTAAATTAAGGGTCGGTAAATTCATTGGGAATTTAATGTCATCAACAAGTTCTTCAAGATTGAAGGTAGTTATATTTTAATACCAGCATACCGAATCTGTACACAAAAATGACTACGATAACATTTTATTTTTCGGAACAAAAATTCCTTCGGGAAGATAATCTTTAATTTATTAGGGATAACATAAATTTTACGCATAACCTTTTTGTAAAGAATGTTGATAAAAAGTAAATTCTTAATAAATACGAATTGACAACCTCCGTGGCCTATGTTAGCTGGCAAGACACCAATGATCTGGTCCAAAGATTGAAGGAAAAATTCACGAGGGAAGTTTTTTTTCAACGGATTTCTGTCAATGTTTTTTTAACGTTTTTCAGATTGGTTGGAAGCGATTGTCATATGGTAAAAAGTCGTCAAGTTATTTCGTATAAACGTAGTATTATACAATAGAATACTGTTTTAATAAATAATTGTTAATGTGTAAAATTGTCATTTTGCATTAATATATTCGGAAAGCTTCCATAAAAAATCAATTTTCAAATGTTTTTTTTACTAGTCTGTACACATCGTGAAATCTGTTTCACATTAGAAAGAATTTGGCAAATCTTAAATTATTGTATTAGCAAATGGCCTTAAAATTCCAATTTATTTCCTCGATGATAATTTCTCAACAAAATGATCATTGAAATTTGTTTCGGTAAGATGTAAAAAAAAAGACTTTTGGTGAAAGGTTTTGACAATATTTTCAGCAAGGAATAGATATTAAAAAAAATCTTCGTGCCTACCTTTTAAAGAAAACACGATTTCGTGAGAAAAATGGTATTGCTGTTAAATATGAACTAAAAATGTTTTGATACCATCATCAAAACTGGCCATGACTTGATGCCCACGTAATTGATCCACGTTATCTCAATCAAAAACCTTGAAAATATAACTAATTTTACTTAACGAGAACGTATACTTCAAATAATATAACCTGAAACTAAAAACTGCAGGATAAAAAAGTTTTATTGATCACGTCTATTCCCATTCAGAAAGGGTTGAGGCTTAATCTAATAGTTTTGTCGAATACATTACTAGAGTGTTAAATGATAACTTATTTACTTTGTGATTCTCAAACTTCAAGTTTTTTTCTTGTTGATTGTTTTTATAATCACAATCAATTTGGTAGTGTTTTTGAGTTTTGGAGCCAAAATCAACATATTTATCATTATTCTTAATTTTTGTTTCATTTTTGAGGATCATTTAAATTATTTGTTGGAAAGTTGTGTATTTAAACCTACTAAATGTAATAAGTTGATCCTTACCTATTTGGCACGAGTAATGACTCTCAGAGATAAACAAAGGTTTCTGATTTTCTCTGAAGTTAAGGTTTTTGGTACTATGACCAGGAATAAATAGCACATTAAAACAACGGTGGAACGATAATATTCATAGGCTCACAAGCCAGGCACTAATTAGAAGTGACATAAATTCTTATACGTTGTTTTGAATTGAACATGTTCGTCTTATTCCTTAAGACAAAACATACAAATAGTCTTTAAGGTCAAGTGGTGTGCGAAAAGATCTTAGTATAGATCAAGATAGAAGCCAAAATATATCTTCCAAGACTTAAAAATAATCAGTTTCAAGGACTGGAGGTATACTCGTAAAGCGAGCGCTCGAACAGCCTGACGGCCGTCTTATGGTAGGATAAAGTTTAACAAGGGTTGTACGGTCATTGGAAGAAATATGTTTAAACTTGACTCAAACGTCTTAAATGGTATTAGATATATTTTTTAGTATGAATAAACTTATCGTCAAATATAAACATTTATAGCATAAGGTGTTTTATAGGTGTAATTTATTTAAATGAAAAAGTAAACCCAACGATTTAAGGTGAACAATGAATTATACACATTTGTTTCTTAGCACCTACTGTCGCTTTAAAAACAAATCATATATCTCTACTTGTATTGCATGACCTCCCATTCATGCATTTAACGTGTCTTAAAAATCATATAGTACCTACCTATTATATTGAAACGATTGTTTTCAATGTCTAGTTGGGTCGTTTTGATATAAGTAAAAGTCAAAATATTGATTTAAATTTAAAAATGAGTTTGCACGACTCAAAAGGTCAGAATAGTTGAAGGCACAACGTGCTTCTGTTTGATATAATACCTCCTATTATAAAAAAAAAAATGTTATTTTATTGGGTCAAGTTTATCACTATTCTTATAATGATAATCGAATTTATATATTTCGACAAACATTTATTTGATTTCCTGTCTCGGATTAACCTGCATCGAAATAATCGAATATCTTTAATCAATTTGCCATTCAATGTTTCTTCGAAAACTTGTGTTACACAATTAAAATTAATGTTTTTCTAATGGGATTTATGATCTGAGCGTGAATTTGAATGAAAAAGACATTTCTATTCGACGACGAATAATAAATCGTAATGCATGTTATTGAAATAAGCACCATTTATTTTTAATAAGAAATATAGTTTAAAAAAAAACTTGATCCAATTCACCTGTAAAATTAGGTAAATTAAGTATTCATTTCAGCAATATTTCACAGCTTTTGCGCGTGTATTGAATAAAAATGTATATACTCGTATATCTAATGCAAGTGGATATGAAATTATATTTCATTGAGTAAAAAGATATATTTTTTATTTTTTTGATTTATACTATTATCGTGACCGGGTATACTTAGGAAGTGGAATTGGGTTTAAAGGTTTAATGAGCGTAACAATACTTTTTTTTTTAAATATAAATTCATTAGCGGTATCCTGTAAAACTAACAAGTCTTGAAGAGTATTATTGAATTAGAATTCTTGTTACATGTTTTTATTTTAAAAGTAAACAATGTGTGTATCCTTGACAAAACATGACAGTTGATTCCATAACAATGGAATAAGATAAATGTAAAACAATTTTATAAAATAAGGCCAAGAACCTAGGTGGTTAAAATTTTGAGATAATAAATACATATCATTTATACACTTTAAAAACCTTCAAATATTACATAAATAAAAAAAAACTATAGTATTTTTAGTTGCTTCTACAAAATATTTTCAACATCTTTTTAATGATTGAAAGTTTTAAATTGTGTTATTTGGGGTTTTGTTAGAATTCTAAAACATTATTTTTATTACACAATACTTGAAAACTTTAATAAAATTGTGTAAATGCTAATGTGATTATGACATTTATATTATGTTGGTCTCTTATTATTGTCTTATAACTTGTTTTTGAATTTGTGAAACATTTCAAAAATCTATTTTTAATAATGAATCTTATCATTCTTGTCAAATTGTTTCCTTATTGGTGAATAAAAGAATCGTTTTGATTTTTTTGTCATTATCAGGTTAAATCTGTTTATTAATAACAGGTAAATTAGAGTAGTTGCCCACAGTAAGTGAACTTTTTTACTTCTTATTATAAATATCACACATCTCTTATCAATTTAAATAATCGAATTCTCAAAAATGGTTTGCTTAATAAAACCAAACTAATATTTCTGGTTACAATTCCCATTTATAGGAGATCTGAAGTATTCTCAAGTGCTCTATTGCAACAAAAATTATCTTTGTTTATTTTTATTATTATCCAATAAATCGCCCGTTTTCTTTATAAATCTGACACACGACATAGAACATTTCATTAAAAACACTTAAAATTACCTAAAACATATTTATCAAATAAAATAATAGCCAAGCACTAATTACAAGTGACAAAGTCTTATAAGCTGGACTGGATTGAATACGTTATCCTTGCTCTTGAACATCCAAAATAGTATAAAATATCCAGTGACGTGGGAAAATATATAAATAAAGATCAATTTGAAGGCTGAAATTTATCTTACAAGACTTAAGAAGAATCCGTTTCGAGGGCAAGAAGTATAAAGCGGGTGATCAAGCAGCATGGCGGGTGTCTTAGGGAGGTTAAAAATTATCAAGGGTTGTCAGAGCTGTACGTTTGGTCTTTATAAAAAAATATTTATTAATTAAAATTAATTCTTAAAAATATCAAGCATTCAATTTTATACATACCCTGAATAAAAAATTCACTTAATTAAAAAAAGTAGACTTGAATCGTTTTTATATATTATTTATAGTTAAGGCATTAACGTTTTGGAGGTTTAAAGACATTGTAATTTGTTTTATCAAACACTGTTTATTCCACTTTTTGTAACGGTACAACCCTACCAGTTTCAAGGCTTTCACCTCATCATCAGGAGACACACAAATAAGACTGAAAGAGAGTGGAGAGTGAAGAGTCTTATTTGTGCTCCGCTGATGATGAGGAGAAAGCCTTGAAACCGGTAGGGTTGTACCGTTACAAAAAGTGGAATAAACAGTGTTTGATAAAACTAATTACAATACTTGAATCGTTACAATATGTGGTATTTACATAGTCATAAATTAAAAAAAATAATGACAAGAAGGATGTTAAATTTCTGTCAGCGCGATCTAATATTCATGATACTTCGAACATGCTGTTAGTTTATATAAATTTGAGAGATCATCTCTAATTAATGCTGTTAGCTAATTGTGAAAAAAAATAGTCTGAGATCCTTGAAAAGTAAATCCAGGGGAAATAATTGAAAACAGTGCCTTGAGCCACGATTTAATATTCTCACTAAGTTCTCTTTCATTTAATTCCGTCAGTCTCGAAAACTTAAAAGGCCTTAAATTTGTTAATTTGAGGTCATCCCTGCCAAATTTCTTCATTCATTGATTAATTATTGTTTGCTTGAAAAACTGAATTCTGATTGTTAGAGAAAAATGAATGTGTCGGTGTTCCGCTTTGAACATTTTGAAAGAAATAATTCAAGGTAATTTTTTTCAAAAACGATAGTTGTAAAAAATTATTCTCATTTAGTTATTTTACTGATATGTTATTTGAAAGAATGAAATAAGTTTACCGGAAAAAGACAATTTTCCAAACCTTATTTTTTTCATTAATTAAGTAAAACAAACGTGTTCATGTTCATGTGCTTAATGAAATATAAAAAAAGTTAGAATATACAATTAACATGAGATGAAAGTTTTTTTCGTGAGTATTAAAAGCAGTGTTTGTGTATTTGTATTATTTATTTTTTAAAACTAGTTTTAAAAAACGTTTATCTGAAAAAGCAAAAATTTTCATATTCTTATAAAAATGTGATATGTGACTATACCTTTCTTTATAAAATACTAATCTTTGGGTAAAGGTTTATGCAGATTGATATATTAATGGTATAAACAAATTTGTACAGAAAATAGTTATAAATACGTAAAAAAATACGTAAATATAAATTTGTGAAATAAGTCAATATATAAAGTATTTAATTCATACGTGACCTAGTTGGAGAGACGCTGGGCTTTCATCTAAGGGTTTCACGTTCGATATCTGATGGTACCAACAACAATCATAAAATGGTGCCAGTTTTGTTAAAATCAATTGGTTACAATACTTGCATGTGCTAGACGTATGCGAGTGTTATTGCCTGTCCATGTGAGGTAGTATTTACGTGCAATGGTGGACTGTGAGTCAATTGCTTACTCAAGGGATTATTTAACCTGAAGGCTCGATTTCTAGGGCTTAAGACAATATTGTCTCCCAACCACGCTTTTCAATACCTCTACATCATTAATTGGAATACCATGTAAATGAGATGCCAAAGGGTATTTGAGTTTTATTGTTTGATCATACTTCATGTGTGTAACAATGTGATATTGTTTGAGTATTCACAAGGTGGAAACATATTCTTGAATAAATACCAACACAAAACAAATTGATAAACTGAGATGTCAGACGGTGCGCAATATTTTCATTTAATTCCATAATAAAAGTACTAAATTACGAAAATAAACATATTGTGAGACAAAAATATGGGGATACATTAAGTATGGATAAGATTTCTCGTAGGCGGTAAATTCAGGGGTCATGGCCCTTGTTGGAATCAACATTCTGGAATTTTCCATGACCAAATTGTTGAATCTCAAAACGAAACATCCAATTTAACGACAGGTGGTGTTATTATGTCACGACCAAAAATATCAAGGAGACGTCCCACAATAATATTGTCTGTTAAAATAAATTTGGTTTTAATAATTTAGCACACTGCGCAGTATTTTGTGGTACAAATAAACCATCAAGGTTTTAATAATATGGAAAACACCACACAATGGACTAAATTGTTGTCAATGAAACGAAACGAAATTGCCAAGTTGAATGGGTCGAGTTGATAAGAGGTGTTCATTTGGTTTCTCGGTAAGTATTTAATAGTTCATATCAACGTATTACATTATTGTACATATTGTTTTAATTTATAATTCACTTTATTGTACTATACATATACAAATTGCGAGTTTATTACCTAATGGTAATCTCTTCTAACCAACCAGATAAGAGTTAAAAAGATTAATACCAATTGCTGGGTGAAAGGGAACGACGATTTTATCCAAAAGATAGAAGATAAATTACTCATGGTGGAATTAAAATAAAATCCCTTCCAACACTGACCGTAAGAATCAAGTAGATTTCGTATGTATAAAAGGAAAGGATACTTACCATTTTATGATACCCTATTATCACTCGACCATTTCCCTCGAACAATTTGCATGATTCCATTGGAAACATTTCGTTACGCGCCAGTCATAAATAAATAAATAACAAAATAACCAATCAATACTTAACTAGGCTAAAATTATTTATAAATATACACACACATATACAATAAATGTAAGGAATCATAATAGCAACAAGAATTAACAACAATAAATGAAAATATTTAGAACCCAATACGAGTATAAAGAACAGGTAATTATGCCCAGTTTGGTGGACAATGCAACAAATCCAATTCGGTAATTATCATCAAATTTCACCCCTATCGCCTTTCCATATACGAGTACAATTTACGAGTACAATATACATCGTATTAAGTTTGAATATCCAATAACTTTGAATTGTCTAGAATTTGCATATTTTTAAATTAGTTTTATTATATTGACTCATAAAATTTCACAATTAATTTAATTTGGTGGCACAAATCACCCTACTCACAGTTTTGGTGGATTGCTTATTATAAAAATAACTTGCATCCAGTAGTTGTCGGCTCTTGTAAGTGAGAGTATTGTCATTCAACCTCCTTTATTTTCTGTCAAGTTAATTAGGAAGCGCTCTTGAAAAATGAAAATTCTAATATATATAAAGAGTGCTTCAGAACGTTTTTTTATCTTTTTTTTCTAGGATCAATTTTAACCTCTCGAGTAGTAAGATATTTTTAAAATGTTAAAACATCGTTTGTTCAGTTGGTAAAACATGTAACTAGCCGATAAATGATTTAATTGTGTGGTATCATAAATAGATGCTATTGGTACTCCAAATCCTGACATAATCTAGGAATATTCGAGAAATAATCACTGCACCCCAAGCGCGAGGCCATACGCTATCTGATTCAGTATTTCATGGCCCCATGGTTGGGGCGGTACTCACGAAGAGGCTAAGGGAGTTAACCAGGATCAATACTAACGGAGTTAACCAGGATCAATACTACCGGAGTTAACCAGGATCAATAATACCAGATTTAACTGGTAGGTATGGTAGATCAAGCTGGTTAATGAACTTAAGGCTATACTTAGGTATATTTCAAAAATATAATTATCAAAGGTAAATGTCTAGATTTTTTTTATGTTCAGGATGATGGTGTTAACTCTATTTATTCATTTATAAACTCAATGTAAATTTTCTGGTTGACCGTTCCGGCTTACCATATATGGCCCTTGTCAACAGTGCTCCAAAGTAACTAAGAAGCCGAAACTGAGGTGTTCAGGATTAAAATATAAATAACGGAGTGTATATTATTGTTTTAGTTTCTTTAAAATTAATAGCTAGAAAACAACAAAAGAGAAAATTCTTTGATTTTTTTTCGAATACGTATATTTACAGCTGACAAATTATAATATTTGATTTACAAAGCACCTCCTCAACAGATACATAATGTATTTTGTAGAATGTATTTTGTATGCGTGTTCATTAATTAATATAACTATAACTCAGTAGGATTATATAACTGAGTTATAAGTGAAATATAAAACTATAAAATATTATTAGTCATTAAGTACATAATTATGGAATTAATCACAATATGAGTAACTCCTTCACCTCACTCAAGAAATAGGTTAAATATTAATGAGCTTTTTGGCATACAATGGAGTAATGTTGTTTAACTGTGATTTTATAAATAAAATTGTGGGAAAATAAAAGGACGTAAATTTTTTTGGCATAATTTGTGAAAAACCGAAATATTGTAAATGAAAAAATGTATATGAATATTTAATAAAGGTGTCCTTTTTTCAATCGATGTGAATATGATCGAATAACCAAATGTGCTGTGGCAGTGACATTTTCAAATGGTGTTACGTTATTAATTATTGAAATTTAATTTGTAAAAAATACATAAAATTTTTTTTTTACATTTCAAACGATAACGCTTCCAAGTTTACGAACGTTTTCCTCCGAAATATTTATGTGGACATATTGTACTATTGTAGAGTGTAGACGTCTGACAACTTTATCTTGGTTCCCAATAATCGTGCCTTTCGTTTAAGAACCACTGAAGTAGACACGCAACGCGCAGTCATCATCTTAGGATTTTAAAATACAACCACATGTAAAAACCTTTTTATGTACACCATCAAAAGATTTTTCAAGAATGTTTAGTATTTTCACTAAACAAATACGATCTAAAAACATATCTTATCTCATCTTCGAAAAAACTTAATGTATCAAAATAATAGAGGAATAATACATTTGAACTTAAAACGTATCTTTACGAACTTTAATTTAAAAATCGCGTTTTAAAACTAGAAATAAACTGAGATCTTAATTACATTTTTAAATCGTGACGTCCTTTATAACCTTAAGTAGACATTAACTTAATGTTACGTTGTAAAATATCTCATTTTGTGCACTTTTTTACAGGATATTTGAAATTTTGTGAGCAGCACAGAAAATTATTTTTTTAGGGTTGAACATGTTTTTATGATCTGGTAGATGCAGTTATTTACGGTTTACACGTACCAAATAAAAAATTTAATAAATATTTGTATTCAAAAGTTGGATAGGTATTTAGTAAATTGTGTTTTAAGGGAGTTCTTCTTAATCAATGTGAACAAAGTGGGTAGTCAATTTACAAATCGTTTAATAAAGAGGTTAATACTTATGTTAACGCTTGTTATGGTTGTCTTTTGTAAAGGACTTGTTTTGTTTGAATCGATAAAAAAATTATGTTAAGGTTGTGTATATAATTTCCTAATTTCAAACAGCGATTTAGTAATTTTTATACTCGTACATCTCGTCAGTAATATTATACTCGTATATCTCGTCAGTAATGTTATACTCGCATATCTCGTCAGAAATAAAGTGTACTTTTATTTTTTCCTGTCTCATCTCTTTCCTAAAATGTTGAGTATTATTTTCATGTTTCAAATTTTTAAGAACTTTTATTTCCCTTCTTCTCTTCGTACCATTAAAAATAATTCACCCAGCCACTGGCACTCACTCTGTTGCTCTATTAACTTGGTATAAAATTATTATATTTTATATAAAAGTAAAAACAAATAAAGAGCATGGTTTAAGAACAATCGCCAAATGGAACAGGAATAAGAAATCATCAAGCTTTTTAGGTATCGACATATTATTCCTTTTAATGGGCGGACTGGTTTAATCCCTTGTTCGTTATTTTTACTACACTTTAGATAAATATATATATAGTTAAACCTGGTTCGCGATTGCCATGTGGCAATCTCTTCCAACTAACCAGAAAAATGTTGAAGAGGTCTGAGAAAAACACACTCTAATCCGTTTTTATTAAATCTCGCTTTCAACGGGATACAAACCCGCAACCGCCGGACTGGAAGTCAGGCGTCTTACCAACTATGCCATGGAGTTCAACAAAATTTAGAAGTTTTGAAATTAATTAATAACTTTGATGTTATCGTGTTTATCATGATACGGCTTTCATAACTTCATTCGGTCATTAGTTCTAATCTCCACAAAGGATAGTACTATGATTTTATACCCCTATTCTTCAAGAATAAAAGTATATGCACGATTTTGATAGTATGAAAATAAACCTAACACCCTGTAAACTCAAATGTATTTTTCAAAAATTGTCTTATATAAACCTAACACCCTGTAAACCAAAACGTATTTTTTTCAAAAACAAAACGTGATAAATGAAAAATCAGGGTTAATACTGTTTTATAATCGATTTGAGCTTAACACATACATTGCACTAATGATTATTTAAGAAATGTTTATGCCGAATGATTTATGGAAGTGTAGAGTAGATATTAATAAATATTTCGATTATGTTTTAACATCCGTGTAAGGTTGACGGTTAGAAAAAGCGCGTTTCCTGACATTGTTGTGTCTTACTTATTAATTTTTATGATATATTGCCGAGTCGAAATAAGTGCGATAACAAAATCGAATTAGTCTTTTTCTTGTTGAAATGAATTTATTTAACAAACAATTATTTAATACAATTTTGAATGATTGTTTTGACAGGCAGTAAACTCAACGTCAGCGGTGATTTAGTTGTTTAACTGCTGATTTTTTTTTTGCATTGGTTTAAACATTATTATTTAATATGATAGTTTATTTCAAATGACTACTTAAGCATATTATTTATTTATTATTATTTCATGAAAAATTTCACCTATCTTTTGATTTGGAATAAACACAAGTATTTCATGAGAAAAGAATATATAAATACGACACAAAGTACTAAAAGAATTTATATAAAACACTTCAAAAAGTACATAAATAATAAGGGGGGAAAATAAAATCAGCAAAATCTTCACGGGAAATCGACCCTGGAGTTCTTATTGGCAAGGTAAGCACCTTAAACATTGTGCCAATAAAATAAAAAAGACTTTTTTTAATTAATACATAATTAGTACAATTTTATATACACGTAACACCGTTAAGAGTGCCTACTCTCTATAAGTAGTAATAATTCAGAAATCGAACCTGGTATTTTTATCTTTCAATAATTTGATAATAAAAAAATACGTTGAGTATAAGGACAAGAATGTGGCGGCTGCGGTAATAGGATTGAGTACTTTCCCGCATCTGTATACGAGTACGTTAAGAAAATATGGATTTTTATAATTTGTATTTCTATTGGTGATGTTAAAAATATCGTGTTAAAATTTTCAGGCTTGAATATATCGGCTAATAAACCCTATACGATGTGTCCAAACTCTGTTCAAAACAATGATAAAAAAGTATACATACAGATATATCATCGATAGGATTTAGCTTGAAAAAACATATAAAGAATGAGGAACCGGTCAAGTTTCTGATTTTTTAATGTCAATGACTTAATTCTCAAGCTGTCGACAAAATAAGAACATGTCACTGCATAAAGTCGTGAAACTATTTTGCTTAAAAAAAAGAAGTCAAAACTGGGAAGGTTCTCATAAATAATATTTATTTTTAGTACGTAGTTCAAAATTGTTAAATTTATTATGGTGATTTGCTACTATAGCAAGGAATCATTAAAATATTTTATTGCTTGTTCAAATCTCTTGATATTTTTTACAATCATGTTTTTCAATATTGTTGCCGAGAAATATAATTCTAATTCTAAGAATCTTCAATTATTCTTTAAGACAAAATATGTTTAGAGCGATTTTGCTTCGTAATTTGTGTATTAAAAACGCTATTAAAAAGTTTTTTTTTCTCTAGAGGGTGATCATTTCTTTTGGTTAGATTTATAATTGTCTTATAAAGAAAATCACACACTAAATTGAACAAATCAGATTTATAATAAACAAATTGTTATTTTTTACTATGAAAACCACATCAATTTGGCTATGCTGGGAAATGTACAATATATTGTATTATAATTTAAAAAAACATTTGTTCAATTTATCGGAATTAATATATAATGCACGATATGAAATAGGACATTGAAAAACGATAATTTCGATTCAATTAACAACATTCGTGTTCTAGCGTCCTTTAAAAAAAACTTACCCAAAGTTCGTGTAATAAATGTTGAACCGTCAAAAATTCAAATATTAAAACACATTATGCCTACTACTTATCACGTTTTGTGTATTGAGTTTTTTTTCTTAATATTACTTATTCATGATCATTTATCAAACATTCAACAGGTACGTATCTAAGAGTTTTTTTACTAGAGCTCTTGAACCAATGTAAAAAGTAAAAATTTTGACCCGTCTTCATCACATTTTAAGCTTGAGGATATGGGTATATGATTTTTAATTTTAAATGAAGAAAAAATTACAGACGTAACCTATACAAGTAACAAATGAGATATGATAAGTTTAGCGAAACCTGTAAAAATGTAGCCCGATCAAATAAATCAAATTCTAAGAGAGAGAGATAAGAGTGAAAACTTTTTATAATATAAGAGACTGTACGACGAGGAGTATGGACATAGAATAATCGAAAGATGTGTGCCAGGAAATAAAGTGGAGATCTGTTCTCTCTACCTTCTCCAATAGGTATATGACGTAATAGCGGTGACAATAAAATTTTGTTATTTGATTATTATCGATATTTTTTTTAACATAAATGACCGAATCGTCTTCAGACATGTTAAAAGTTTTGCATAAATATTTTGTAAGAATGTCCTTTTACCAAATCTTCCACATATTATCATTTTTAATAAATTGAAAACGTGCTTATCTTTTGGGACTGAATAATAAATATTTAAAGAGTATATTATTAAGATTTAAATGTTTATAATATTTGGCAATAAAATAAACTAGGGTCATTCACATTCACATTCACATCTTCACATCAATATTTTTAATCTGATGAAAATGAAATTCCAACCGAATTGAAAATGATCAGTTACCGGAACTTGTCTAAACACGTAGACACGTAGACAAGACAAGATCACTCGGGGTGACGAATTTTATTCAACAAAAAGCAGACAGATGAACATACTATACAAAAAAAGTTTATCTGCATAATCTCGCAGAGCATCAGAAGTAATTTATAGTCTGGTTTAAATTGTAATTTATATACCTTCTCTTTGTAAGAGAAGAAATTTCTTTCTATTATATCTTACGCACAACTTTCACTTCCGTGAGTTAAATCGAGCTTGATTATTTCTATGCATTACATAATTTAATCCGTTGATTTGAAAAGTTATTCGAATAAACTGGTTAAAAAAATAACACCTAAAGCCTTACTTCTTCTAAATGAGAAAGGCAAGGAATTAAAAACTGACTATTTGGATTTTTTTCAAGTAAAATTATTAAAAAAGACATTTCACTTCCAAATAAAGAGAAAAGATAATTTTGTTTTATTATTCAAATAAAATAAAGCAAACGGTAGCATTAGATTTTTTTAAATCTGTAAGCTCTAAATAAACCTTTGAAGACTTAAAAACCAGAGTATGATTTTTTTTTTTTTATAAATCAACTTAATGGTTAATAAGTTTTATAAAAACCACATAATAAAGGTATATTTCAATTTGAAAATATATTTTTTTAATTTCAGTTCCCTTTATTTATTCTTATCAAAATTCTATAGAAAATAAACGAAATTCTACATTGGTTAATTTGAATGTTTTATTCTAAATACTCGTACATAATTTATGAAACAAAGAATTTGAACTACTGAGTATTCGTTTTTTGTAATGTAAAACTTATTGGATCATAGTACGTATAAAAACACCAATATTGGAAGTTTGCAAATAACTTCCTTATAATACTTGTTTATAGTTATTGGCCAATTAATAGTCACAAACATTCCATGCGGGCTTTGTTAAAAGTAAACTTCAATTCGACAAAATATTTCAATTTAAAGTTCAGCATGCGTCATATTTAGGTGATCTTTTTATTTTATTGTTTGACTTAACTTTGATTTCCTGGATCCAAAAGTTTTGTTCTCGAGACCTGATTAATAAAAAATATTGTTTTATTACATCTACAACACTTAGTCATTGTTAACAATACAAACGCCAATATCATGAGATCACCGGGGAAAAATCCCGTTGTGATTTATTGTTATGCATACTTGAGATAAATTCTTTGAACCAATTATGTAATGAATGAAATATTTATTTATGGATTAATAAAGAGCGTCATATTTCTGGTTTTGTTGTGCCCATGACCATGAAAGCTTATACTCGTACTTCATTGGGATACAAACTCTGCATTTTTTATACCGTTCAATTGACTTGGACGCAAAAAATATACAAATATAAAATGATTATTCCAAATTGGGATAAGCATGTTTGAACTGACAAAAGATTTTTTCGTATTATAAATTTGAAACGTGAGATATGGTTATCATTTTTAGATTATTTCTATTGAAGTTTATAATATTTAAGAAAAATATCCTTTCCGATTGCAAAGCAAAATTTATCAACAAGATCATCATAATTAAATTACTGACGCATTTATACGTTTTAGCCTTTTGTTGTCCTTAATTAATTTTGTTGGCGTAAGAAACCATTTGTTCAGAGTAGTGATTTTTCACCTTTGGTGTGTTCACTTTAATTTTGTTCATTGAAGGTAGTTTTAGGTAGCACATCACCTTAAGTTTGCGTGATCTTCGCTTTTTCCATGGTGTTGAATAATTTTTCAAAAACTCCCTTATATACTTCCAGTAATTTTATTAAAAAAAAAATGGCATTTTTTGTATCATATGCCACTCCACAAAATCGTTAAACAGTGTTCCAAAAATATTCCTAAAGTATCTTAAGTAAAAAATCCGTTAGTAAAACCATTATATGGCGTACTAAAAATTGAACTCAAGGGGTCTAAACGGTACGAAGAAAGTAGAATTTTGAGATCATGAACTACGATGACACTTAAGACCACGTATTAAATAATGTGGTAAGTAAAATCTCAGATGGATTATATGCAATTTAAATTGGTGTTATACTATTAATGTGTTCACATCTATTAAAGGGAATACTTTAAGGGGTTTATCACATAAATTATCATCAATTATTGTTCTTATAAATAATATTTTTTCTTCTCAGCAAACAAAACTTATTTTCATTTCTTATAAGTTTCTATACATGATCTTATTTCTCGTTTTCACGGCATTTTATACTGACTACGTGGAGTTTAATTTTTTCTATTAATTAAACAATTGATTTTTACACATAAATCGACATTTTATTGTTAGCTGTTACCCATATTTTTTCAAGTGTAAGTGTACAAACCACTCCATGGATCAAAGGTTTTTTATTCTATATTTTTACATCATGACACCATGAAATCACACTTTTTGTACGTGTTTTATAGGTATTATATATTAAATTCAAGAAAACAATTATTCACCAATTACTAGTTTAAACTAGATGAAATCTTAACACGTGTAATGACATACTAATCATACAGCCCCCGGGCTGAAAGACACATGTCATTTAACCCGGGGGCTGCGATTCTGATTCCCATTGAAACTCAGATTATGTAAAAAAAGGATTCCATGTTGAGTTTTTGCATTCAGCATCTTTAACATTTTTCTGGTTGGCTGGAAGACATTGTTAGGGGCAATCATTCCGCTAGGTTCTATTGAATACAACAAAAATAATACAATTTAACTTGGATAAATTACTAAACAAATTCTGTAAGAAGAATAAATCATTAAAATTAAATCACCATGGAGATATTACGTTTTGCTTTTCTTAATATAGCAGTTGTTCATAGCCTCTGATACGACTTACGACTTAGCCCACGCGAAGAAAGGTTCGGCGCGGATCGCTGACCGATCCGTGGTTAGCCGATGGACTTGACCGGAGCCGTCAGGGTTATTGCCAATACGGCTTGCAATGGCACCAAGCAATACGCAAGTATGGACCGCGTGGCGGCACGGCGTGGGCGCCATACAACGCTACCATTTACATCTGGTGCAACGACTTTATTTCAGATACTATTATCTTAATCGAAGCAATAAGATAAGTTTGTCTTATTCAATTATACTTATATCGTTTAAGTTTAGACTGTTCAACTTAAAATGTCATCAATTTGTAAAGATTAAGATCTCAAACAAGTATTTTTAACATAACTTTCTGGAATATTTATAACAAAACACATTTGTGTGTGATCCTTTTAAAACTAAATCGATTTTATTATATATTTTGAAAATATATAATTAGAAGTTGTATTCCGTTCTTATTTATAAAACAAAACACACGTTTTGAATACAATATCAGAAATACCTGTAATAAAGTTGCCTTATGCAATATTTTGTATTGTATAACAGTTAAATTAAATAACGTACAACCTGGCATCCTTATTGCCATAGGATTTTCCCCAATCAACAGGAAATATGAAACAAGACTGGGAGTCCTTTTTAAAAAAAATCTGGTTTTTAATGGTAATCGAACTCGCAACCCCCGGGCTGTTAGACAAGCGTCTCACCAATTAGATCACGGAGATATTACGCTCTTTCGAAATACATCACTTTCGGAGCGCTTTGTCTTTGATTTTTTTAATTAATTAAAATCAGCTTATCATCACCAATCGATTGATAAAATTCAG
>OX463842.1:24561174-24688306 GCA_949825065.1 Odontocerum albicorne | reverse complement strand
AATATTTACGGAGTAAGTTAAAAAAGCGATGATTGCACGAATTCATACAAATAACGAAGAACAAATTTTCATCACCCATTTGTCTGAAACAGTACAAACGTAACTATTTTGAAATGAAAAGCTTTACTCGTTGAATAAATTTCTAACTATAAAAAATCATACAACACACGAAGAATAATGATTATTTTCTGAAAAACGATTCATCTCTTCATCACTTGCATCACGATGCTAGGTTATAAAGTGACTTCATGTTGACTACATAATTACAAACAATTTTCATGAAGCCTCTTTCAGAAACTGGCATTTTCTTTAGAAATTTTATATTTCTGTGACTGACACTTTGAAAATTAAATCATCTCACCGTATAAAGGTTTTAAATATAAACATCTGCGTCCAATCTTAAGTATTTTAATTTTTAAACAACCGTTACATAAGGTTAGTTAGTTTTTACTTTTACTTTAATATGTAAATTTATCAGAAAACATAGTTAGCGGAAATAATATGTGTATATTATTAAACATTTTTTGGTTTTCAATAGAGTATTTGAAATGTCAAAAAAAGGATAGCTCAATAACACTAGTAAAATAATTTAAAGAGCACTGTTTAGACAGCAGACTCTCCTCACAGCAACTCGAACACGTCATTCGAACCTACTTATATTGACAGATAAATAGAATATTACAAAATAAATATATAACATATATGAATTGAGTGCAAGAATATTAAGATGGTGGCTGCGGCCATTAGATTGACATATCTCATATGTGTGAAAATATTAACGTTATCAACCTAATCAAATTCATACTTAAATTATGTCTTTAAAATAATGCAATGCTTCCTCTATTATCTCAAAACAGGTTAAATATGGGTTGAGTTGTGTTACATCTTTACGTCTAATAATGAATTGCGATAGATGAAATAACCAATTCTCGTAGTGCTGTGTATGTGGTTTTGATTTTTTATATTTAGTTAATATATTCTTTTGATTGATGATATCTCACTTTTACTTTTATTATATGTGTGTTCATAAATTTCATAAAGATGGATAGTCATTCTATTTTATTTTAACCATTTTTTTTTACTTTTATCTAGATTGTTGGAAGAAATTGCCGCCTGGCAATAACCCCGCCAGATTGTTTTTACAATGAAGTGTGCAATAAATAAATACGATATAGTGCGTTCGCCTCCTGTATACATCTTCTGATACAGATCCTTTTACCGTTAACAATTTATCTTACTATTTAACTTACCTTCTTTAAAAAATGTATTAACTTGGTCCAATTATACTATTCTCAGGCATCCTCTAACATGACTCCCACATGCTTACTTTATATATTTGATTTATAATTAGGTAATTCAATATTAACATGTGTACCCACCATGTGCTTTTTGGGATGAATGAACCAAAATTAATTCGATTCGGTACTCCTATATAGCTCCAATATTACCTATCATCAACCTAATGCATCCTTATGCACAATCGTAAATGTTGGCTCAATGCACATTTTTTTTTTTAATTATCATATTTTCACTCCCCTGTTTCCTATTCTCCAGTCTTTCATAACTGATTCGCTGTCTTGTATTCATCTCGAGATTTCTACCTATACAAATAATTCTCTTAAAATCAGTTCTTTCTTATCCGTTCATTGACTTCAGATATTTTACGTCCAGCTGCATTTCTACATAATTAATTACATTTTTATGCTGGTAATTATATATTTATTACGGCTTCGTTTTCAACCGTCAAACATGGAATAAGCACACAAATATGTGTATGCATCATTTTGAAGATTTTGCAATTGAGATGTTATAAAATAAATAATACGAAAACGCATAAATTTAACATTGACCTTATTTAATTTGCTATTCGGTGTATTTATCATTTAAGAAAAAAAATCAATTCAACCAAATATTTTATAGTTAACATATAAAGCATACAGTCATGTATATTACATAATGATATCTTTAGACCAAAGTCCCCTTTAACTTATTAAACTGCATTTATACGTAATTGCTAAAAATCTTTTATATTTGTTGCTATCATTATTTTTATTTTGTTTCTTAATACGTACCTATTCATCATCAGAATACAATAGGAAATTAAATAGTGAGTATCTAAGGCTGTGTTCACAATTGTTCATATGGTCGCGCGACCATATAAATAATTGTATATGAGCATTATGAATCTTTTTACTTGCGTATTCCAGCGATTTGCACAATGCGCGTTCACGCGCGACCATCTGAACTTAGCCTTAGTGTTTCTATTTTTAAAATAATTGAAAATATATTATTATCTGTGACGACTTCCATGACCTAGTCAGTAAGATACTTGTCTTCTTAACCGTACTTCGATTCAATTCCCTTTGGAACTCATATTCTGTAAGAAGGTAATAATCTCATCGGATGATTATTTATACAATGAAAATGTAATATCATACAACATGTAGCTATATATCTTAATAATACAATGCTAAGAAATGAAATAATAATAATGAATGTAAATTTGTTTTAAAGATGCATTCTTTAAATATTATCAACATTCAAAAGGAACTAATTATGTTGATTGACATGACATTACCGAGATCTTAATATCAAGTTTATTTGTTGTTTATAGTTAAGGCATTAACGTTGTGGAGGTTTAAAGACATTGTAATTTATTTTTAACAAACACTGTTTATTCCACTTTTTTAAAAAAGTGGAATAAACAGTGTTTGTTAAAAATAAATTACAATAAAAAATTCAAGTTTATTTAATGTTTATATAAAATTATAATAAAATTTAATGACAATTTAAAATATGATTATCTACCAAAAATATTATATTCTTACCGCAAGGGTTCATTGCGTAAGTTTCGACATAAACATAACATTAAATTAAAACATAAAAAGAACATTAAAATCTTTCACTTGGATTATTGCTCTTGACCGAGTTTTTAGGGTTACGGTCAACACTGACAATAAACCAATAACACTCTTTCAATTATGGACACATAAAGTGGGTGTTTGCTCAACACATAACAAGAATATGTATGTAGAAGAGTGCGAAACCCATTAAAAGGTCACATATTTTTGTATAGGTTGGAGTAGAAGTAAAAAAATATGAGACAGCTAAACGTTAAAATTATGTATTTATTACTCTTGTGAAAAGAGTTTGGCTGTGCAATAATCAACTTGATTACTTATGGTGGCCGTTTATCTCTTTTAGAGCCTAAGTCTCGCGTACGATGTCCCACTCGACTGTGATCAAAAACTTTATTGAATCGAACCCCAAAATCCCTGAGTGGGATGATGGCTTATCAACTAGGACACGAAGGTAAGCCTTCGAAGGAGCTAAGCGATAATGTCTTCTAGCCACTGTTTTGGTCAACACGGAGAACTCTTTTCAAACAGATTGTTTTCAAATATAATTAACGATATCCTTCCACCAAATAATTGAATCATGTTTCCAGTTCAGACCAGCCTACTTGACCTCATGTCAATTGCTATCAGATGATGATTTGTAAGCCGTCATATTTTTTTGTTCAAAGTATTTCCTCGTGCATCCAATCACTGCCAGTTTCGGTTTCAAAATTTAACCGAGAATTTTATTTTCGAAACTCAAAAGTCTTTGTTGATTCAAAAGGGCCATCATCCTGAATGAGCCGTAAGTAATAACCGGTTTAATAATTGTTTTGTATGTACGAAGTTTCGCATTCCGAGGCAGATACTTGGAAACGAGAAATTTGTAAAGGGTTGTTGCCACTTAAGACCCAATATGAGGGTGTTATCATATACTTCCTTAAATTACGATGTAGGGTGATAGTTAGTTAGAGATAAATAAATAATTCTTTCGACTTACTGATTTGAATAAAATCTGATGGTCACTCAATAAAGCTTGCGACTTAGTAATTTGAGTCAGTTTTACTCAATCAAATATAAATATCGCTCAATTACTTAACATAGCCTATACAACTATTTGAAGTGAAGAAAAATCCACACTGTTCTAAGTATCTGTGTGAAAAATTCATTTTTCTAACTCAGCATGGACTGTCAATCGGATCTGGTGACGGCAGAGTGCTTTATACAACAACAGATAACACTTCATCTTTTGCGGTTTACTCAGCTTGATTTCGAAACAATCTTCCTGGCTAAATCAGCTTAATTTCATCATTATGGATAATTAAGAATAAACGAATTTATCTCAAAACAAAACACTCGTCCTTAACTCCTACACTTTCACTTATTGGTTCATTTTTACTAACTTTAAGACAGGTCATACATAATTCAAGACACGATCATATCCATTACAATTATAGAAACTGCTTAATTGGAATAAGTTGCTATAAAACAATAAATCTGCCAGATGTATTTGGAGGAAATTGTTAAATAAATAAACCACAAAGTAAATCGTATTTTGGTACAAACATTTTAAGTAGTATAGCATCGATATCGCCAAGGGTCTGGGTCTGTCAGGTTATATTATTTTCAAACACAATAATATTCCCGATTTAATTTCACTTTCAAATGTAGTCTAAATTGATGTATTTTAAAGTGCTTATTAGTTGGCTTTTGTGTAATGTATTTTAAATCATGATGCTCTTGAAGTGATATTGTTTTATGAAACAGTGCTATACAATCATGTATTTACTATTCTCTTAACCGAGGCTCTTTTTAAAGAGTTTATCTCAATAAAATAACGTCATCATCAGCCATCAAGCAAGATTGTGCAATATTTACATTACCAGTGATATAATGCTGTATGTATCTAACGAAAGATGACGTAATTTATAAAAAAAATCTTCACAACGTTGGCAATTTTGCTCATTGAAGTAACGATACTGTAGAAAAAAAGTCAATTTTATATTTGTACATTCAATCACCTAAACGTAAAACATTTTTTTATGGTAATAGTCTTTGAAATATTGCATTTGAAAATAAATGTAATTGTTTTATGATTATTTAAAGACATTTAGTAGGAAACTCTAGTGTCAAATATATTTGATCATGTTGCTATATTTCTTCGTTTTTTTACATACACTATTATTCGTTTTATTTTATTTGATAATGATTTATTTTTTAATTCCGTTTAGTTATAAAGATCCACCCCATAAGCATATTAATGACTCATGTAAAGGAACTATTTTAATAATTCCCTTAGAATGTAGACATTGTTAAGTTCATTAGTGTCCTTTCCGAGATTTAACTTTTAATAAAAAAAACATATTTTATTTTTAATTTCATTGATTGTATTTGATTAATTTTGTGAGTATTTTTTTTCTTATAGTGTAATTTAACTATATAGGTATATCGGTGATTTCATGAGGAGTATGTGTTGGTTTTTGGAAGTTGTTAATATTTTATATTTTAAGTTATTTCGCTATGGTTTGCACATTAAGAGAAATAGAACTTTGAGGTTGATTTCTTCTTCATCGAATAAATTGATTATTCTGAATTGATCCAATAGGCCCGGGGGTATAATAACAGGGTTTTGCAGATGCTGGTCGGGTGGGCTACGCAGCTTTAGGAAGTACTTAAAGACAACCCTTTATGACAGGTCTTATCAAAATTTGGCATTGTACGTAAGCGCTAGACACGTACACTACACTATATATATATCTATAACTGAATGTGTAACTATCACTAATCGGAAGGTCTACAAATGTTACTGTGTAGTTGGTCATTCCTTGGTAATTTTTCTGTGGTACTTGCCAAATATGTTATCTAAACATATACAAATACGGGGAAGACCTAATCTAACTGTCACAGTCATCTATCCTAACGCTTTACCTTAATGTATTTATTTTATAATATTTCATTAATCTATTAAGTAGTGAGTTCGAATTCCAAGTTCGAGCGCTAATGAGGAGAGTGTGTTCTCTAAACAGCGATATGTAAGTTGTCCTTTATTTTTAATAACTAAGTATCGTATATATTTTCAATAAACAAATTAAGTTTCCTTATTATACAAAGTGGTATTCCTTATTATACGACCTCCGTGGCCTGGTGGTAAGACGCTTGTCTGCCAATCCGGAGATTGCGGGTTCAATCCCCGCTGGAATCCAGATTATTTTAAATGGAATTCCAGTCTGGTTTTCACTTAGGACCCATTAAAACACCTTTCTGGTTGGTTGGAAGGGATTGCCATATGGCAATAAACTCGCCAGGTGATATAAAAAAATAAAATAAATAAAGCGGCGTAGCTTTATTGCAAATTTGTTTTTTACATATTTTTTAGCTTATCAATTATGACGCAAAAATTATATTTGAAATCGACACAATAACGAAATAGTAGTAGTGCTAATAATTATTACATTTTGAACCATCATTTGAACTGAAAATAGAACCCAGTTAACCAAACTCACGAATACTGTAGAGAAAGCTAATAATCAAGTCGTATTTGCAATGTGCGCCATCTTTGGGGGCAAATTTGAGTGATATACGAGTACATACGAAGTGAAACAAATATAGTAAAAACATGAAATAAAAACATAAATTTTTAGAGTAAAATTTTTGAAAATTGATTTATTTAGATTTTTTTTATAGAAAAAATCACATGGATATAATCACACCGTGTCCCTTGCGGGGTAGGCAGAGGGAACATGTCTCATAAATTTTCTCATTTTCGCCTCCTCCACATTCATTCATCTCTTCATGCACATTCTTCTATTATTCATACATTTAATTTTACTTTCTTTTAAAATCTGGCGCATTAGATCTTGTTTTCCTCAATCTACCTTTAAAATATATTTTTTTAAACTTACATATTTTGTACCCACGAAGAGGCAACAGGTTATTTTAAATGGACGTGATCTGAAAAAAAAAGGAAATGTACATTAATAAAAAAAACGTCGTAATATTATATACGTTTATTAATTTACTTTCAATAAATCAAAGGAAGGCCAATTAAAATGTTTTCATTGCCCACTTAAAACATCTTTCATATGCGCTATTATAGTGGAGCACATGATAACGATACGATAGGCCCTCGTGATCGAGTATAAAACATCTTTCATATGCGCTATTATAGTGGAGCACATGATAACGATACGATAGGCCCTCGTGATCGAGTATAAAACATCTTTCATATGCGCTATTATAGTGGAGCACATGATAACGATACGATAGGCCCTCGTGATCGAGTATAAAACATCTTTCATGTGCGCTATTATAGTGGAGCACATGATAACGATACGATAGGCCCTCGTGATCGAGTATAAAACATCTTTCATGTGCGCTATTATAGTGGAGCACATGATAACGATACGATAGGCCCTCGTGATCGAGTATAAAACATCTTTCATATGCGCTATTATAGTGGAGCACATGATAACGATACGATAGGCCCTCGTGATCGAGTATAAAACATCTTTCATATGCGCTATTATAGTGGAGCACATGATAACGATACGATAGGCCCTCGTGATCGAGTATAAAACATCTTTCATATGCGCTATTATAGTGGAGCACATGATAACGATACGATAGGCCCTCGTGATCGAGTATAATTGTCAGCCATCCTGTAGAGGAAATACGCCTGTATTCATATTTATTTATTGTGTACAAGCTGTTGCACTTCAGCAATCACATGGTATTGACAGATCAACCCCAAAGTTCCGATGGCAAATTCTAAGATGATTGGCAAGTTTAATCTGATGCAGATAGTTAGGCAGAATTATTTTACATTTGCTATTTTGCATTGCTTAGTTACGCTCTGAGAATTTGTCATAAGCAGCATATGTGTATAAGCTATAAAAAACATAAATTCAGATGCAAATCGGTCTAAAAGTAAAACCAGTCGGAAAGTGAATCCACCAGGAATCGAACATAGGGCGTCTGCTTGCTTAGCGTGAATGCTAACCGTTAGGACACGGCCACCAGCATGCATAAGCACTTCACGTGTCATCTATGTAACATACAGTACACGTATACGGTGATAATTACCACTTGTCGACTATATCACATATAACATACAATAGTATTGGGTGGTTTCATTGATAGAATCCAAGATTAAACATATTGGAATTATTGGATTTTATATATATACTTCGATTGAACATATCATATTGGATAAAACATATAAATTTCGACTCAACATATCATATTGAATTAAACATATCGCGTCTTACTAAAACCAAATTAAAATCTATTCTAAAAGTTTGTTATATTTTATTCTTCAGCATTCTCACTAGCCGTTCTGATTTTAGTGATGGATTTTTCTTTATTTTATGACATCTTAAATTCTCGGTTCTCTATGTCATCAGTACATCGTGCTTGACATACAAACCATCACGCCGTTTCCCTATTATGAAAGCAGAGAGGACTAAACGTCAGTCTTTCCTATCGCAATACAGATATATCGTCTACTTTACGACCATACACCTCATACAACGCCTACAATTTTGCTGTTTTTATATTTCTAGCTATAGTATGTTATTTATAGTTAAGACATTAACAATGTGGAGGTTTAAAGACATTGTGATTTGTTTTATCAAACAGTGTTTTCTAACTATTGTAATATCATTCACTTGATTCTTACTCCATCGCGCCTTCCTCTTGTTTATTTGATTTGTTAGTCTATTGTACAATACATTTGTTTTAATATTTTTTCTTCATTAATATGCCCAAACCATCTCAGAGCGTTCTTCTTGATCTTACTTCATATACCAATCTTAAGTACATTTAATCACTTCATTCCATATTCTGTCATACATTGTCACCCTATCTATTCTTCCTAATGTACGTATTTCTACAGCATTTATAAGGTTCCTTTCAAAAAATGTCCGCGTCCACGTTTCACTTTCATACATCCCAAGTTATGGACCATCATCATAACAGATTTTGACATTGTTCGATTTCGAGTATATATTATATCGGAGATCTAACAATACTCCCCTTTCAATTTAAGCTAGCAATTCATCAATCGATACTAAATAATATACTCGTACATTTTCAATTAATCGATTTGAAAAAAAAAGCTTCAAGTTCTTATGTTAAATTAAATAATATTTATAAACTCGGTACATATTCTGTCAACTTCTCAAATGACAAACCAAATTTACACGTTTCGATAATCATCACAGTTTCTCATGCATAATATTGTTCTATTTTTGTGCTAATACGGCTTATAACCGTTAATCAGTGCACTTGTAATTGCATCCGAACCAGTTCCACATGCAATCAGTCAATGAGCAGTTATGCGTGCATTTGGAAAACAACAGTTCGTACCCACCAAATACATTTCTTGTTTCTAATGACCCACATTCGCTTTGACTGCTTTGATTCGGTCAATTTGAATTCACAGCGTTGTTATTGTGGCAACATTCTTGCATGCCTTTGACGTAAGAATTGTTAGAAATGATAGAACAACAGGCAGTCAGTCGCCTTGAATGGGGAATTTATTTAAATTATGCGATGCAACAAACGTTTAGAAATTTTGAAATTAAATTTGTTGGAAATAATTTAATTGCACATTTAAGCGATTTTTTTTATTAATTTATCGATCTCGGTGAGTAATTTGTTTGAAATTAAATGTTTTTTTTTTCTTGAATAAACCGAAGGATTTTCTAAAAAATAGTAGAGGCATAAATATTTTTCTTTTCAATTTGTTTTTGTATTATTCTTTTCAATTTTCATTAGCATAGAAATATCTTCTAACTATGAAGAAACATATTATTATGAATAAAAAGAATCATACTCTGTCGGAAAAATCCACATTGCTTGTAATACAAACGTGCTTCTCCAAGGATTTTATCTGCCACGAACATATACTCTGAATCGTACTTGATGAGGAACAGAACACACGCCTTACATTGTTTTATTGATTCCCCGTTGTGCTTGTGTTGTATGGAATAGTCTAAACTTTTTATTACATCGTGAATGGTTGTTTAATATATTGATTCCTGTTGGGACTTGAGATTTATAGAGCTACTCCTTGAGACTTTTTTATGGATAAGAAATCTGAACGTCTGACTGTGAGAGTGAAACCATTCCAGAGAGAAGAAGAATCATTTAAAATTATACACATGATGAAAAATTAGGGTAGCACTAACGAGACCCTTTAAGCGAATTCGTCTTGAGCCCCATCGAGAACAGTCTTCCAAATTAGCTGAAGTCTATATTAGCACATTTCTTTGTTTTTCCAGTCTTTTAATTAGAAAAAAACCAATGAACTATGTATTGAGCCACTAACTGTTAGGGTATTTTATTTTTGGTTTACGTTCATTTTCTAGAGTAATATTTCGTGTGCAGCTTTATGAAGCACTTGAAGACAACCCTTTTTGGGAAGAACTATAAAAAATGTGATTATGTGGTATATTAATACTATACACATAAACTACACTCCACCTAAAGCTGAATGTGTTACGATTACATATCGAAAGATCCATAAAGGTTTCGTGTATATTTTTAGATATGCAGATGCCGGGAAGTTCCTTATCTTATGAACGCTGCCACCACCTTCATATCCTTATAACAATAAAAAAAACAACTTATATATCACCAGATAGAGTAAACTATCGTTACACTCAATTTTTTTTTGTAATATTTTTAATCTGTCACTAATACTTGTAGTTCGGTTGAATCCCGAGATGGAGCACCCTTAAAGAGTCGGCCATAATTGTCCCTTAACTATTATTACAATTGAGTGTAATAACTTAAAAACATTACATTATCATTCATAAATATCTAAATAATTTTTAAACACTAGCTTCAATGTTAAATTTCAATATTTGAGTAAATATTAGATTACCATAAACATTAAATTATGAAATATTTAAACGGCTATTCAGATTATTTTGCATAAAATAAAGCATTCATAATTATTATCAATAGTCATTGGCGTTCGATAAATTCTAAGGCAAAATCGATTAAAAAGCAATTACAATTTTATACATAATCCAAAATTTTAAACTGAAAGTACGGCATTGACGCCAAAAGCATTTTAATTGCAAGAATTTAAAGCTTTAAATTTCAATACATAATTTAGTTATAATATTCATGGTTAATCTTCTCGTTTATGCCAATTTAATGAATCCATTGTTTATGCATCCTCAAGGATATTTATAAGACATTTAAGTGAAAAAATGTCATCATAAATATATTTACCTTCAAGGTTCAATAGAGATTTATTGTTTTTTAATATTTGACCGCCGTCGTGAGAAAATTATTTTCAATGGGATAGTGATCTTTATTATAAATCGCTTCTTTACTCCACAGAAACACTTTTCAAGGAGTTTGAGGTACTCGATCTCCGTCAGATTTTTAATAAACCACTTATTACAACTACGTCATACCAGCGGCGGCTGGTCTAGAGGTGCACTGGTGCGCTGAACCGGAGAAATAATTCGCAATCATCGGAACCGGAGAAATAATTCGCAGACATCCAAAAATGTTATATATTTGAATAGATTAAATATGTATAAGAATACTGACAAATAGTTCGAGTATTTTTATATAAGTGAAAATTAAAAAAAAAAGAAAATTAAATTAAAAAAATATTCCTTTCAAATTGACCGGCCAAGTTTGCCAATGCTACCGGAGCGATCTCCAATACGCACCGGACGGAAACGCAAATTCATATAGGGCAGACAGAGATGTACAGACAGAGACATATTCACTCAGCTTCTCGAGGTGCGTTGGTCCTCAGCGCACCAACGCACCTCGAGACCAGCCGCCGCTGAGTCATACTGCATTATGATGTGGTTAGACTTATATGTAATTACTCGGGATGTGAATGCCGAATGTGTATGTTGCAGCCGAGTGTTTCACTATTTATGACAAATATATGAAATTTGCGATTAAAAAATAAGATAACTTCGTTACAGGCCTTAAATAAAAGTAAAACATTAATAATATAAAATATGATTGAAGTAAACGGAATATAATGAAAATAAAGATAAAATTTTTAAATGAAACGTGTTTTTACTTTAGTTAAAACGAAGCGTTAACTAACTGGGACAACTTGAGATAAGTTTTTGCCTTGACATACATAGTTATTCTTATTGTTAAATCAAAAGTCTGGGTCAGTTCTTGTCGTGACTTCCGTAACACTCGTAGTTAATAAAAGTGTTTATCACAAAAATCTTAAATGCTGTTCATGTTTTATGTCAGTCTTTGTAAAGATATGGGTCGTGAATTTTCGCTGATTTACTATGAGGGTTTTTTTTGTTAGTAATAAATTTGACATTCTTATAATTTATGAAATCATCAAACTTCCAAAAACACGCAGCATACTCGTACATGAACATTTGTGAGTGTTATTAAACATTTCAAACAAGCACCATCCTTTATTTTTATAACATAAAGTAGAAACTATTGACCAATTAAAGCAAATATGATAATTGCTCAGGTATAAAAAATCTGTAAGAAATTACCTCTTTTAAACTGACTTCATTATTTATTTACTTCATTGTTTATTTACTTCATTGTTTATTCACTCACCTTAAATGTTGTCCAAAGTCCCTTAAGAATGTTATTTTTTTTTCGTATAGGTCCTTTGTTAATTTTACAAAAAATCTAACTTTATTGTTCAATTCAAGTTTGTTTTACGTTAATAGGAAGAAAATTTTAGGCGTTGTAAACAAATTTACGGATTGAGAAGCTGTGTTTTTGATGGATCACTGCCAACGGTCAAAGAGCTCTAAACTTTAACCCATATTTTTCGTGAAAGTCATGTCTATGTTTTGTTCAATGCCAATGATTAATTTTATTATAAATATCTATTACTCATAAGCTTTTTGAACCAATTAAAAATACTTGAGAGATTATAAGTCTTATGCAAAATATATTTTTTAAGATATGTAATCTATCATATATTTGGTCATAGATGAAGAAGAAAAATATATTATATTTAAATTTAAAGAAATCAGAAAGATTCATAAAAACACTTATAACGAAGCTATTGTACTTACGTGTATAGTGAATGGCTTAGATGAGGATACAATTATATGGAATACGGATTGTTAATCAAAAACAGTAGGCTCACTGTTAGAGAATAATTATGTCTTTCCTGACCTATTTGGCAAAGTGTTTTCCAGTCCGAGCATTGACTGCCATTGGTAACCATTAAATAAGCATTTAACATATTTCTGATTATTTAGAAGATATTGTCTTATGGTATTTAGCTCTCCGGAATATATACAACAAAAGTGTGATTTAATATAATTACAAAATAAAAACTTAGTAATGATGGCAATTTACACAAGAATCCTTCGAACTATATATTATTTTGAATATTTAAATTCACTCTACCTTATGGGCAAGAACTTGCTTGTTCAAATACGGTTCAGGACATCGAAAATTCAGGCAAGAATTTTGATGACTTTGTAGCGATGTTCGTTATCAATGTAGCATGTGTCCTATTAGGACGTGCTGATGATGTTGATGTTGACATCGCTATATTCATTTTAGTCGAATTCTGCGTTCCTTTTCGTTCAGGGTCATCAATGTAGCGAGTTGCTTATCTTGATACGTCGTGATGATTTTGATTTGTATTTATTTTAAATATAAAACTCAGGAATGCGGATAAAAGCGAAAGTGAATAGCGGGTAAATAATAACAAGTCTTGACAGTTGGATGAATAATAATGTTTATTTCTCTACAAGTAGGTATTTTTATAGTAGTGAGTGAATATGCTCGCGATACATATTCTGTCTCACTCTTGCGCGTGCACTGATTGACGGGTAGATATTTATTTGTATTCGGAACGGGCCGCGTCAATGCGTTCGCCGTATATCCCCATCTCACTCCTGCGCGTGCTATCACGTCGGAAGCGATGTGTTCTCTTTCTACCTTGGTATGCAGTGTAAATAATGTTTGCGTGTGAATAAATTTGACGTTTCTAGTTTGTGACAATTGTAAATAATTCATCGGTCGTTGACCCTGTATGTTTACAATATTGACAATAACTTATGTTGACAATTCAATTTTATTTAGGGGACGTAGGTATTCCCTACAACTTAAAAGAACTGCACTCCTTGAGATATTCATCCAGTGATCTGGTTTATTTAGTACTCTCAGTCAAGAAATTACTTCTTCAATAATGTATTGATCTAAAAACTATTTGAATCACCTTCATGCCTTATTTAGTAAGACGTTTGTCTTCCAGTTGGAAAGGGTTTGGGTGCTTTTCCTCCATAGCACCAAAGAAGGGTCCTGATTCGGCAAAGTGATCGTTGACGATGTTATTGTTAACTCTCTATGTGTAATTTCTAGTATGGTTAACACGTACATCTTCCAGTCATGTTCTTTAATACGTTCACATAATCAGTATCAACAGGTCGAAGAATACCATACGAATAAAGTAACAATGCTATGGAAATCGTCTGTCAATTGTTATTATTTATTAACTTCGAATGGGATGGGAAGAGGAATTGTAAAAAAATAAGATGGAGATGAATCATCAGAAACGGAGAAGGATCTTCATGAGATTTTACGAGTTAGTAAATATGAGGATATTTTTTTTTCATTTTTTTTATATATAAAATCAACTTAAGTCAACAACAAAAATAAAAGGTGTTCATTCTGGTTTTCCATTTAAGACATTTTAATACCTTTCTGATAGAAAATACCCCATGGAGATAAGCCTATCTATTGGGCTTGAAAACGGAAGTGTAACACAAAACAATTATTTTATAGGTAAGTAGGTTTACCACGAAGGTTAACAGTTATTTTCAGTTTTCAATTTTATTCACCTTAATGAGCAGGTTTCTTATGCTCGACTGGTTTCAGGTGAATATTCACCTGAAACCAGTCGAGCTATTTTTGAGCTATTTTCATACCAATCAATAATAAACAACATCGTATTGTTTTTCAAATTTATAAATAAAATCACTCCTCATGTAAAATATCAATTGATATAATAGAATTGTTTTTGAAATATAACATATCTATCTAGCTTGGTTTTGGGCAAATATTCAGAAAAAAAAAGATTTTTGGGAGAACATCTAAAATACTTTATTTACCAAACAATTTGGAGTAAAGATAATTAAAAATCAGGAATCTCAATCAATTTTTTTAATGTTTTTTTTAATTGAATTGTATTTTACTTTGGTTGTGTACATATAACCTGGAGGGCTTATTGCCAAGCGACAATATTTTCAAATCAACCAGAAAGATGTTCAAGACGTCATATGCGAAGATCAGACTGGAATCCTTTTTTTAAATCTAGAATCCAGCGGGGGTCGAACCTGCAACTTCGGGTTGGGAGACAAGCGTCTTACCAACTAGGTCACGGAAGTTCGTCCATTTTGATAGATAAAGTCAATAGTAAACGTGCGCAATTAACGAATTCTGAATATAGTTAATTTCGAATCCAATTTTCGTGATAACTTAATTTTTTTTAAATTCCTTCAAGTTCTCTTTAAGTAATTTTTATCTAGAGTACAATAATTGAATTTAAATCCAAGGTTTTGGATTAACTTCTTGATTTTGAAAATAATAAAATAAAAAAACTCATGTACCTCTGTGACCTAGTTGTATGACGCATGTCTTCCAGCTCGAGGGCTGCAGGTTCGATTTCCGTTGGAACTTCCGTTTGGTTTTCATTCAATACCCCATTAACTTATTTTTGGTTAGTTAGAAGAGATTGCCACTTGGCAATTGGTCTCCCAGGTTGTACTGTATATAATTAAAGTCTAATACAACGCAATACAAAATAATGATATATACGAGCATTTATAATAAAAAGTATAATGGAACCGTTTATAATAAAAAGAGCATTTTATTTATTTTATATTTTCCTCAAAAAAATGAGGCTATGGAAAGAAAGTTTTTGAATGTCTTAAAGTCAAACGAAATAAACTGGTAAGCATAAATATATCGTATATTATGCCAATAATGGGGGTCTTCTTTATGTTATCTAATCTCTTGAATAAATGTTTTTTTAATTTTTTTTACAAAAAAACAGCTGTATAAAAAAAACACCGAATAAAATATGGAGTAATAAAGTGTTCATTGAATTCCTTTACATTATAGAGATAAGAGAAATAAAACAGTGATACTCAATGAAACTTTGCGCTATTATTTTATACCGTACACTCATTTTAACAATATCGAAATCTGACTTAATAAATTGTGACACCCCTAGATTGTAATGGCTAGTTGTATGTAGTATAACTTGATAAATCCATTATTTTATGGCAGTCCAATCAATCAGCAATATGTGAAAAAAGACCTTACGCGTAACCAGATTAAACTCTTCTTTAAAATTAACTGGGTTCCAACAAAAATCAAATCTGTACCCCCAAATTCTAACTTTCTACACCATGGAAGTCGTTAGGTTATGTTAATACCACTCTTTTAATGGTTTAAAAAATCCACATGCTTTATCATTTTCGTAAAATTATTATCGAAATGATTATTTAATCAGAAACACAATGCTATATATGAGCAATTATATAATTATTAAAAACGAGCGATAGAGGCTTTCGGAGAAAACAGTGACGTGAAACGATTTTACATACGTACATATTATCACGAAGGAGGATGCAGTCACGCCGTAGGCAGAGAAAACAGATCTTCAAACTTTTATATTTAAGCACACAATTTTCCCCTCCTCCACATTCATATATCTCTTATCTTCTCGTTATACACAATCTTCTAATATTCATATTTCTCACTTTACCTTATTTTAAAATCTGGTCCATTTGGTCCAGGCACGTTTCCCTCGGTCAACCTCTTCCATGCACTTCTTGCATCTCTGGTTTGCATATTCGCATAGCCATTATGTCATAATTCATTCTCTCCACACGTCCAAATCATCTTAAATCTCCTTTCTTCATCTTACTTAAAACATCCATTTTATCAATACATTAATTTCTGATATCTTCATTCCGCCTTCTTTAAAACATTGACACTCCACAAATTTTTCGTTGTGCACACATCTCCACAGCGTTAATCGTACTCTTATCCTTCTTTTGCCAAGACCGATTTTCACCGCCATACATCAAAGTGGGTACCAATACATTAATATGTGTTGCTACCGTTGATATTGCGTGGTTGTTATGTATAACATTAAGTGCTCCGTTTACCTTGAGGCCATATGAAAATCAGTGCAGATTGATTATCGTCCATAGTGAAAAAGAAACGCAGTAAAAAAAGTTTAACAGCTCAAACAAAAACTAAATAAAACCACAATTACTTTTTTTAGAAAAGAAAACTATTTTTATATGTCCATAATACAAAGCAAATGATTTAAAAATAAATAATTCCAAATATTTGAATTTGTAAAAAAATAAACGCTAGTGTTCGCATGGATTAAAATGGTAAATAAACTTGAACTGCTAAAATTGTTGCACATTCCCACACCATAAGCTTTCGATGCAAATTTGTCGTAATGATGGAATATCAAAATAATGTACTTGTTGTCATTATTTCATTTTATTGGACATAAACAAAAATATCCCTAGATTACAATAGTAATCCGCACGAGCACTAAAGTGCTAAGTAACACTTTAAAAGCACTTATATTATTGGTGCCGCGCACCTGTTTAGCGCCAGTATAGGATTTAACTATCAGAAAATAATTATCTCAAAGTTATACAATATTAACCAGAATCTTTATTTGGTTAGTCAGGAATTGAACCCAGAAGATTTGAATGTTAATCAAACATGTATATATTACATCTTGGCTCTAACTTAACCAATGAATTATATCCAAAAGGTAAAATTGCATTGATTTTAAAAATAAATTCAAAATTCGAATACATAGTAAGTTTGTATTACATATCATAGTATAAATAGGCCAAAACCCATACGATGGTTTCGTCAAAGAAAAAATACGAGAATTGAATTTTGAATACAAGAGAGCGAGAGAGGAATACTTGGATTCTCTCCGAAAGTAATTCGAAATTTTAATCTCGATAGGTCCGTGATACTGAACGAATTTTAAATACCTAGCTAACAATTTTGAACCGGTGTAAAAGGGGACGATATATAAATGATATATATAAACAAATTTTACATTTATGAATATTTATTTTCATAAATGTAGAATTTGTTTTACTTCCGTGAATATTTGTTGCAATTAGTACACATAAATGAACTATCTCGATATTTCACAGTACAATTATATTTTCTATGTCAACTTTACTTTATGACAGAGCTTCTTTCAATATAAATTGCCTTGCTTTCCACGGCTTTCAAAGCCATTTTACGTATTTAAAGGACAAAAACAAAAGACATGTTGAGAAACATATACATGTCTCACATTATGATCTTTTTCGAACATTTAGCTTTATAAATGAAAAATGATCCTTTGCAGAAAAATATCATTAACTGGTCATCGATCCGATTGTGTAACATCCGTTGAAAATATTTTGAATTCAGCTTTCAATAACATTTTAGCATCAATTTTATCGATACCGATATTATTTATGATCCTTCTTCATTAAATATTGTTTTATTGTCGTTTATTTAATATCAAAGAAAAATGTATGAATATAGTTTTATAGAAATTATCAACAGTTCTAAAACTTTCGCATAATTGAAGTTTTAACTAAAATGCGATTCCATGAAAATAAAATATGTTATTCATTGTTCAAAGTAATCTTAAATTCAAATTTTTAGATGATTTCTGATTACGTTTTGGTTTTTTGTTAAATTATATTATTTCAATATTTATTTACTGTAAAACATCTATGAGTATGAGATGTCCAAATTCAGAAAAAAAATACGAACTCGGAACACGATTTCATTCAATATGGTGGGTTATTGTCAATTGAATTGAGGAAAACTACGCTCAAGTCATCTTTATTTTGAGTTCAATAAACCAATACAGTCATCATCAAAGGCGATAGAAACCAATAAATTACAAAAAAAATACTGTAGGTGTTCTGTTTCTATCAAGACAATTAAATTGAAAACAAAATATGATTGAACATACGGATATAAAGTTATTTTTAAACATGAATAACAATTCGTATCGAACAAAAAACATAATTTTGTTATTTGATAAGCCGAAATTATTAATCATCGTTTGTAATGTTTTCCGTAAACATTATACATAGATCGCAAGAAAAATTCATAATGTTTTGATCACAAAAGACAAGTTCATTGAATTATTGCCTTTTTATTACAAATTCATTGTATTTATGTTAGAAGTAATCACATTCAATAGCTTGATATTGAGGACGTGGGATATTTTCCGGTTTCCCATAATAAGAAACTAGGTTCACATTGTGTCTGCGGTAAATCTTCGTTACATCACGATGTAACTAACTCTTAAGTCGTAAGTTGTAAAATTAGTTTAGTAGTTTTTTTAAGCATATTTGATTCATTTTCGTTTTTTTTTTTGAAATGGAATACAAATATAATTAAAAGATGTACGAGTATAAGTGCAGTTTTCTACCACATATTTCAAAGTTTCTACATTTCGTACTTTGTTCAATTCTCCAGATATTCGCAATTCTTCTTCTTACTCATAAGTTAGATATGTAGTATGTTATCACTAGAATTGTCCCTTTTGAGATATCGACTGTCAGTGGGTATTTCATGCATTGCCACATAGGGAACACTTGTGTTAAAATGTCCTTTCGACGTAGCCTCATCAGTTTCTCCGGTTTCTACCACATATCTCAAAATCTCTTAATATATTTCCCGGAAACGCGAGTATCTAACTATATATATATATGTCTAAGTGTTTTGCTTGCAATATCTCTGAGGGTTTTCATTCCACTCGTTGTGAGCACACTTTTTGGTTTTTGTGGTACCTGTTCTAGACTCTATTCAGTCATAATTGGTTTTACACTTTTTTTGCAATTTTTTAATTTGTTGTCTATTCTCATGTACTTAATATTCATAACCACATATTTTAGGCATCCGGAAACAGCTGTCGCTTTATTAACTTGGACACTTATTTGAATGTGACGATCAAAGTGACACATATGGTAGATAGTTTAATTCAATCATTGGCTCAATAGGCTAGTCGTCAATCATAAGTTGACATCTCACTTTTTTAGAATATTTAGTTAAGTCTTCTATCATATTTTCACTTTATGTATTGGCAATTAATTATTCTTGAAAAAAAATATATATTCTGTGGAATTTCGGCACGTAACGATTTCTTTACTATCGGATACCCATTCATAGATGTTGTATCCATGACGAGTGCTTGTTTAAAAGTCCTCGTTGTGACTTGTTTTTTTTTATATCTACACCCTCTCAAATGTGATATCTTTCTTCTTTAAATAAATAACAACCAAACTAATATTTTAGCTCGTTATGTTGATTGAGAGCGTCCGCTGTTTTCCAGCTCTTCTCAGTATTTATAATATTAATAGTTTCCAAATAAAACTAAGGTTTATTTTACTATTACACTATCGTTATATACAGAACAATCTAACAGGTTTATTACCATGTGGCAACCCCTCCCAAACAATCAGACATATGTAAAAGAAGCCTTTAGTGAAAACCGGACTGGAAGACTTTTTAAAAAATCTAGGTTTCAACGTCAATCGAGTTTGCAACACTTTGGCTGGAGGACTTCATTTTATGAACAAGACCACAAAAGTAACGTGGTCTAGTTCAGTGTTTCCCAACCTTTTTAGACCTGTGGACCGGTAAAAAAAGGAAAATCTTTTCGCGGACCACTAATACTGAAATAAAAATGGTTTTTTTATTTAATATTTTTTAAATTTTATATTGTGACAGATGGACATATATAACTATAATTGACAAATATACATATAATAGTTAAACAATTTTAATTGTAACATTGTCTGATACAATTAAAATTGAACAAAAACCATGCGGTTTTTGCAACAAACTAATGCGAAACCTGCTGTTGATCTTTGTTAATATATTGGAAATTCTTGGCTGCAGTGCTGTCTCTGACAGACTAAGTGCCGCATTCACGTCCAGTATATTCCTTTGTTTTGATTTTATTGAGGACATGGATGAAAATCCTATATTTAATATTTTTGCACGTCGAATTTCTTGAAATTTGGCATACTGTTTGCGGCCCGGCGGAAAGTCTCTGCGGCCCGGCACCGGGCCGCGGACCACCGGTTGGGGAACACTGGTCTAGTTAGTAAAACCCATGTCTTCAGCGACTATGAAGGATTATTTTCGAAATACAAATTATCTAGAAGGAGACCTGAATAAAAATAAAGTGTTAGTCTAAAATATTTTAAATAAGCATTTGACGTGACAAGCGCATTCAACTTAAGATTACAAAATATTTACATAAATTAAGTTTTTATTTAGTGGTCTGAGGATTATAAATAAACATGAGGAACAGTCATGTTTACAAATCAAGTATTAGTTCCATAAATTCATAAGATTCCAAGTAAAATAGAGTGTCCCTGGAGAAAGCGACAGATGATCTTTTGACCGGATTTATTAATTATATAATCGGTAACGTAATATCCAAGATATCTCACATTTGCCTTTGTGCATGAAAATAACTGAGAAATATTTCATCAAATCATGCGGAAGAATCACTGATATTAATTTGTTGTTTTAGTTATAAAACGAATTTCTTTGCTGATTTGAATTTATTTAAAAAAAAATTGTAAAATTTTCATTGAATTTACATTTTTTATAAAATTCGCAGAAATGTGTCATCATCATACAATTGCTACGGAATTTAATTTATGTTTTAAAATACACATAAATTCATTTTGTAGAATACCTACAAGAGTATTGGTATGTCAAGGTTAACTTCGGGTAAAAAAAATAATTGTTTCACGCAAATTACAATTCAGTGAGTAAGAACATCAACCACAATGAGACATGGGAACATTCTACTCATTTGGTAGATAACTTTTTTTATTGATAAAAAATTGATTTCCTAAACATTTTGTGGTTTTTGCTGGAATATAATAAAGATGAATAATTTTAAAGTTTTCGAAGTTAAATTTATTTTTTCGGTTCGCTGGAAACTTATAAAAAAACTTCTTAGAAAGCCGGAAATCGTTTTTTATTTTGGTTTTTGTGATGAAAAAATATCAGGACTGTAATAAGATTCGTTTCGAGTGTTTTTCTTTGTAGGAATTTTATCAGGAAATGATTAGTGTTAGATAATTTAAAGAAAAACTTTAAAGTATTATAATATAAAGCTAATTAGAATAAAAAATAAGTAAAATAAAATTTGTCAACTGTTCGACACCGTAGAAAATTGTTACAGATAATTTGTAAAATATTTAAGTAAAAAATAACATTTTAATATTTTTCACAGGTGAATGAACAAAGTCAAAGACAAGCTAAACAAATCAATCTCGTTGGATCTAAAGGGTCAGCAAATATGAAACCAGGTTAGTTGTGAAATAAAGAAGCAAGCATCCCCATCTGTCGTCATTAATAATAACACTGTCGAGAATGAATAGACAAGATGATTTGAAAAGAAAATTGTGAGATAAATGTTTGCACATATTAGGTCCTTACATATGAAATTGGCGTTTTGCCGTACTGGCAACTTTGATCTCAAATATCTTCTCTTTGGTTAGGAATTCCAAATTAAAATTTATACAGCTATTTACTCAAGTATTTGTGTTTCGAAAATTGTAATTCATTTGTTTTTTCCTCAATTGTTTTTTTCTTTGCGTCACTCAGTTTACAAAATGGAAAACTTGAAATATCGCGTTATTTACGAGTACGAGTTCCACCGTGGCACCAGTGCTACAGAAACGGCTCGAAGGATTAATGATGTGTATGGCGACGGTGCCGCAAAAGAAAACACAGTGCGTTTTTGGTTCCAACGTTTTCGTTCTGGAAATTTCGACCTGCGGAATAAGCCCCGTGGACGGCCGGAGACCAAAGTTGATAATGAAGAATTGAAGGCTATTGTGGAAGCGGATCCATCGCAAACCACGTCCGAGTTAGCTGCAGGCTGCGGTGTTAGTGATAAAACTGTTTTAATCCACTTGAAGCAAATTGGGAAGGTGAAAAAGCTTGAAAGGTGGGTACCTCACGAATTGAGTGAAGCAAATCAACAAACGCGCGTTGACTGCTGCGTTGCATTACTCAACCGGCACAATAATGAAGGGATTTTGAATCGAATCATTACTTGTGATGAAAAGTGGATCCTGTATGATAATCGGAAGCGCTCATCGCAATGGCTGAACCCTGCCGAACCAGCCAAACCATGCCCCAAGCGAAAATTGACTCCAAAAAAGTTACTTGTGAGCGTTTGGTGGACTAGTGCTGGTGTCGTTCACTACAGCTTTCTTAAATCTGGCCAGACGATTACGGCAGATGTCTATTGTCAGCAACTGCAAACCATGATGGAAAAGCTAGCTGCTAAACAACCGAGGCTGGTCAATCGCTCTAGGCCACTGCTGCTTCATGATAACGCTAGACCACACACTGCACAACAGACGGCTACCAAATTAGAAGAGCTTCAATTGGAATGTCTAAGACATCCACCGTACTCTCCGGACCTTGCCCCAAGAGATTACTATTTTTTTCGAAATTTGGATAACTTCTTGCAAGGGAAAAAATTCAACTCCGATGGGGCAGTCCAAACCGACTTCAAAGATTTTATTGATTCCCGTCCGAATGGTTTTTTTAGTAAAGGGATCGATGAACTACCTATGAGATGGCAAAAGTGCATAGATAGCAATGGTACATACTTTGATTAAATAAATATATTATATTAAAAAAAAATCAACTTTATGTCCTCCCAAACAAAACGCCAATTTCATATGTAAGGACCTAATATATCGTCAGTCGATCATTTTGCAATGATTGGTTAATTTGTTCAAATATGGAGCAAAATACTCAAGTTTGCTAATAGAAAAAAAATGCGCGTGTTTAAAAAATCTAAGAAAACGTAAATATCAAAGAAATCAATATATTTTTATTGGCTATAAGAGTACATCAAATTACAAATTTAGCGTTGGTTTCAACATTGACAAAACATTCCATGGTAGAAATAGGTGAGATTATTTTATAAAATACTAGTGTCAGTAAAGAGGAATTTAAAAATTAACGATGAACATCTGAGAATGTATTTGTAAAAATATGTGTATTGTGTTTGAGACCATCAAATGTACAGAAAATTTTAGACAAAGCATTATGCTCATATTCAATGATAAGCAAATTCAATTAAAAAATAAGAAGAGTTTACTTTTTTCATTCTATATTTCTAAAACATGTGTATTATGTAAAAACCATCAAATGTGCGGGAAATTTTAAACATTTGAGACAAAGCATTGCCTATATTCAATGATAAGCATATTCAATTAAAAAATATGATAAGAACAGTTTACTTTTTCCATTCATTGGACATATATGAATTCACCATGCTGATATATTAAAGTGCGTGACTGGGAGGCAATATTATCACCAGTCCCAGTAATCTACTCTTCAGGATAAGAACCACTGAATTAGGCAAGAAACTCACAGCTCGTCACCGTATGTGTTTCAAATACTATCACACATGGATAGGCAAAAACATTCGCATACGTCAAGTGCATGTGATTATCGCAATCAAATAAACTCTTTAACCAGGCTTGAATGTTTTTATTTTTTATTTGAAGTCACAGTTTACTGATCACTTGAGACATACATACGACAGATCACCATGCCTTAATATCGATGCACACATCCCTCGTCTCGTCCAAATACATTTCCTCAGTCAAAAAACCTCCATCTATTTCCTTTGATTCTTTTTTCTGTCTGCATATTCCTTACTCTCCAATCATTTCAGACATACATATTGAATCTATTAATGTGGCCAATTAATCTCAACACTCCATTCTTAATTTTACTTATAACATCCGTCTTAACTGTAAGTTATCTTTAGTCTGATCATTCATTACTATCAAATATTCTTCGTAAGGCACGCGTATCTATCGTTTTTGTTCTGCTTCATCTCTTTTGTACAGTACCCAGCGGTAAGTGATATACGTCGTTTGTAGAGCGTCATCTCTGTCATTCATACACGTGTTCCGTGGTGATTTGTCAGTCGTTACCGGACCGGACTGTTAGCGCATCGTGGGATAGAGAAGGAGCTCTACAAACGGTGTGTATTACTTACCGCCGGGTACTGTAATACGCAGGTTTTGCTTTCGTACATCAAAGTGGGCTCGTCGCGGTTCAGAATAATCTGACGATTCAGTGATAGATATCTAGGCCAAAATAGTACTTAATGTGACGTTTGACTTGTTTCTTTTCAATATATTTTCAATTTTACCCTCCCTCGAAAACATTCTTTTCGGATAGCAAATTTCCTCAATTTTCCATCGTTCATCCATACATTACAAATCACCATTTTAAATAACCATAACTTTTGAATTTAATTCGTTCATTTTAACAATGTGTGTTCATTCTTTCCATAAACATTGTTTAAACGTTTTCGTTTTCCCCCATCATCGCCAGATCGTTTGTATATTATAAAACGTTCACTACCAGGTTTGACTATTTTACGCATTGCGTTTCCCTCTTTATCTGAATTAGACACGAATCAATATAAATTTGGGAAGCCATCATCTTGCTATTATAACTATGTTATGGCATATAAAAAAACAACTGACCGTAGTATTTTATTATCAAGCGATTCATTGTTTTGACGTGTTGCATACATTTTTATGTAAAAAACTAAATTTTAGATCATTAACGAACGAATTCTTTCAGAAAAGTAAAATCAAATGAATGTTGAATTGATGCTTGATAAACATGCAAGTGCAGTGCATCGTAAGAGAGAGTTGAAATATTTATGCAACACATTGACCTCTGACAGGTCATTGACAATGGAGAGAAGATGGTACTAACATTTGTTTCCGGATAGGGAATACTCGTATTGTCTCCAATGCTTACATTTTATAACCGTTTAACTTATAATGAGCTTTAACCTTCTGAATGATGCCTCTTAATTAAGAATAGTCGTAAATCTTTAGCTCCCAGTTTCATACCTTTAAATTTGATTGTCGATTTGTTAAATAATTTTAATGCTTGAAAACTTGAGAACTTTAATTTTATGCAACTCAATATTAGAATATGAATGCTTCCGTGAACTAGTGGGGTGAAATTAAAGGATTAGGAAGCTCACCAGTCCAAGGAGGAGTTTTTATTGATCACTAGAAGAATGTGATGGATGTATTGTTGGATTGCGTTTTTGTATCGGATATGTGGTGGCTTAAAGGGGTATATGAACATCTAATTACAATACTTTGTCCCTTTCTTCATCGTAGATGCGGTAATCCGTAAGCTTAGTTTTTCAATGTCCTTTTAAATATTCCAATATCGAAACATCTGATTTTTTTTTTTCTTAATTTTTCTTTTTTAAGTTTTAATAATTGAAATAATGTTTTAAAACATTTCTAAATATTTTGTAAGCAGAGTTAACTTTTGTTATATAATTATTTCAATTTATTTGAGACACAATGATGTTTTGTTTATCTTTTGAATTAAATAAAGACAGTCTTTTAAAACAAACCGAAAGGACAGCTATCGGTTCTAATAATAGTTTCGGGAAGGGGTGGGTTCTTGTTTTTGCCCTCAGTTTCTCCAAGTAGGCAATGCCAAACTAATTACAACCAAGTTAGAATATATTTTGTCTCTTGCAGTACACCCCTGTTGTAGTTGTATCGATATCTTCAATATAAGCGTATCCAAATTCTTAAGATTTGTGTCAAATTTTGAGATTTGGAAACTGGTTTCCCTTAGGAATTTTCCACAAACGATATCTGACGTCATGACTTGAATTCTTTAATTCTTCAACTATCATGTTCTCGTTGTTTTTCATACCTATTCATTTATTTCAAGTTTTGTCTAGCGCGTATTTAAAAATAATTCCTTCATTTAAGTATTTAACATGATATTTTAAAACCATGACTTGGGAATGAGAGGTATTTTACTGTTTTTGTTATCTTTTATATCTTGTGCTAATCTTCTTTTTGTATATCACCCTTCAACATATTCGAATTAGTCAATTGGACATATAGTACGAAGCCGGGATACTAAATTGGCTTCCAGTACTAACTAATTGAACCTTCAGGCTTAGAACCCCGATACATGTGGTTTATCATTGCATATTTTGCCATCAATACCGCACGTAAAGAGGTAACAAAATTCGCACACAAACTTGTTGCTTACGAGTATTCTTACCAGAAAAACTCTAACCAGAATGAGATACTTTTTTACGATACGATCGTGAATCAAAACCCAAATCCCCGAATGAAAGTAAATTATCTTACCAATTACACTACGTTGGTCATCATATTGTATTGACGGAATATACATAAATCCTTCACAATATATGAAATAGTAAACCAGGATACATTTTACCAATATATGTCAAGCATTATTTCAAATCATGACAAGCTTATGATCTTTATAACTAATTATTTATTTAAAAATCTAGTAACATATCATGTTGATCATTACTTATTCAAACTGATTTGTTATTAGTAAAATAAATTGTTTCTAGAAGAGCAATAAAATAAACTAGTGATCATTTAGTCGACAAGCGAAATGAATCATACGTATTATAACAATAAATGAAACGGGGAAAATTTTCTGCCAACTTTAAAATATGAACAAATCAATAACCAGTTTTAATAATGTGCGCATCTCATCATAAAATAAGTCATGTATATTTTTTTCTCAAATCCAGAGGGGGAAAGCGTGGAAGAATAAAAACGTATGCATATTGTTTTTCAATATTCAAAGAAATGAATTTAGAGGTATGACAAATAAAAAAACCATCCATATATACCATCATCCTGATGTGGTAGGCAGAGAGGACAGAGTGCCAGATTTTCATATCTCGATACACACCCTTCGCCTTTTCTACATCCATACACCATCTAATAGAACTCTTACGATTTTATAACTTTCAACGTTTCTTTCTTTCGAAATGTAATTCACTATATCCAACCATTGTATATTATATATGCCTTCCACTCACATTTGCACCATATATATATTTTTTTAAGAATATTTTAAATTCATTCTTTCTATATGACGAAACTATCTCAGAATGCTCTTCTACGTTTTATTCAGCACATCAGATTTAAGTTTACATTCATTTCTTATCACCTAATTTTGTATCGTGCCATATACCATATAATACATTACCATCTCATGTATTCTTCTCAGTGCACGTATTATTCGACTCATATTAGTCTAAAAAAATATCCGATTATGTTAATTCCAGCTAACAATCGTCTTAGGCTTTATAAATGAATGATGATGTTCAAAAAATCTAAGAGACTCTCAAGTATTATACAGATGAAGTAAATTGATTTAATATGGGCCGAATGATATCGTAAGAATCAGAGCGTTATGTTGAAATAAATGTACAAGATCTTCATCACAACCGTCGGAGGAGGTAACAAATCAATCAATCACTAGATTTGTTAGCTTTATAAAAAATAAACTTTATTTTACTGCGGCAAGTAGTAATTTCATACTGATTCAAATACAGTTAGAAAAAAAAGTATTTTGTTATTTTAAAAGAGAAAGAATGAATATTTTGTTGTGTACTGTATTATACTTTCGCTATATACAGTACAACCTGTCGGGCTTATTGACATGTAGTAATTTCTTCCAACCAACCAGAAACATGTTCAAGAGGTTTTAAATGAAAACCAGATTGGATTTTTTTTTTAAATCTGGGTTCCAGCGGGATTTGAACCCTCAATCTCTGGGTTGCGACACAAGTGGCTTACCAATTGGCCACGGAGGTCGTCAAGAAGATTGCGTGATGATATGTACTTATATTTTATTATTACAAATATTGTTTACCACACGGGGTTGAAGGACAGTGAGAATACGACCTTCATATTTTTTAAGGAGGCTGTAAAAGACAGATATTCACAAATAAGACTCGGGACCGTTTAGTTTATCCCCCAACGTCCTTAAAAAACTTTTCCAATTGCCATATTTTGCCTCGGAACGGGTTTGGCCACATTTTGGAGGAATGTAAAATGTCATGGTGTAGACCGATCTGGATAAGGGCGTTTTATGACATCCCTTTGTTCTTGCTGGAACGTTTCGGCTGACAGTGAATGCAGTGTGCTTAAAATTGATAACATTCAATGCATTAACTAAACTCTACCAGGAAAGTTTTGACTGGATTGAATCTTGATATAAATGGCAAACAACAAACACGTCGTGTTTCAAATTTCTTTTTTTTATCTACCTAAAGATTTTTCTACAATATTACTACAATTCAAAATCATATGTTTGAATGAAAAATACGACTTCTTTGGCCTAGTTCATAAGAATCTTATCTTTCTACCGTCAGGTTTCAAAATTGGTTTTAACTTAAGGGATATTTAATAGATTTGGGATTTGTTGGAAGAGATTGCCATATGGCAATAAACCTATTAGTTTTGTTATTTATAACAGCGATCTAATTTAACCCAACTTTTTCACGTTTATGATAATATTAAAAATCCAATTTTTTGGGGATAGATATTTTTAATTAGGTAACTAAATTTAAAAATAACTTTTATGAATAAAACTTACAAATGATCTGATTAAATCACGTGAAAAATATTAACACAGTTATTGAAATGTAATAGCATTGATAAAAACTTTTTAAAAAATGTTCAAGAAATATATATGTATGTGAATTCATTCATTCGTAAGTTACTCCTCAACAATTCTGAATTTATGATTTGCACAAGCTGAAACGTCTTCGTCCCCATTAAACTACCCTTCGAGCTTTAGAACCACTAGAGTAGGCATGAAACTTACTATTCGTCATCATACATATTGAGAATACTTGTTTACATTTTTAGCGCGTGCTAGTATTGCTACCAGACGAACTCCTTCACCAAACTGGACCATTTTTTTTTAATTTTGCATGAAAAAATCCTTTGTATTAACGTTGATAAAAAAACTACCAAAAATAGGGTTTGTTATAATCGTTTCACTTGACCAAATTGTTACCAAAATGAGATATTTTATAAAAGCAATATATAATCCTATAGAATGTTATTGTTACCTCACGAGAAGTCATGATAACTTTCGGTTTCTAAAAATTGAAATGACAAAAGATCTTATTAACTTGTACAAGAAAGTTTAAAAATTGTAAATGGTTTGCCAAAAAGTGTTTAAGAAGTCGAAAGTATCCAGACTTTACTTTGTATAATTTGCATTATATGTTATAGATAGATAATTATTGTTGAAATGGAACAAAACTTAAGTTCTCGGGTGTAAAATAATATAAGTTAGTCAAATTAAAATAAGTTTATTCAAATTAAGGCCTCGGCCACACAGGTAGGAGCCTCGCTTGGTGCTTAAAGCTACGTTACTAGGTGACTATAATAGTCACGTAGCATGGCGCGAAGCGTGCAGTGTGGCCATTGCGATAGTATGGGGTGCGTTGGTTCGCTAGAACATGTCACCTAGATCGCAGCGTAGCTCTAAGCACTAAGCAAGGCTCCTACCTGCGTGGCCGAGGCCTTACACAAATCCACATTCAAACAAATATTTTCTCAAAATTACTCGTATATTATTTGTTGTCTAGAAAGTATTTTGGTATTTCTTAGATAGATGTAGTAAGGACAACAGTTTCGTTACTATCTTCATTCCAAATGTGCTGAATGTATACTGTTATGAAAGACAAAAAACGTAAAGTGCATTTTTTGAGTCATTGTTTACCCAAAATGCTTCAGCAGTTTTTTTGCCGTTATTTTAAAGATGGTACAAAATGAGTAGTGCTTTGGGTGATGATATTTTTTTATACATATTAAAGGAAAAAATATGGCACAAACAAAAACAAAAAAAAAGTAATATACAGTGTATGGTGACGATACAGTAAGTGATTTTGTGTGTCAAATGTGGTTTAACAAATCTGTAATGGTGATACGACACTTGAAGATTGTGACCGCTCTCGAAGGTCGATTACCACTGATAATTGATTGAATTTGATCTAAAAATACACGACAACTTTTCGGAAAACCCAATGAAATCTTCAAATTCTGATGTTTTACATTATTGAAAAAAATATTTTTTCATTTTATTTACGCCTGTTTTCATTTTCGTGTACCAAAACTCAATCGTTCTGCACAGCTGACCTTGTTAAATGGGCCCCAAAGGGTCACACAACGAGGGTCACCTTATCAAGCGACGCATATTTAACGAGTTTTGAGAACGACTCCCAGCTACGATTTATTTATTTCACATTGAATTTGTTTGGATAATCATAAAATATTGAAAGGTTGAAATCACATTTATTGGAATTGTCTTGTCAATTTACATGAACAGAAACCATATCAAGAGATAAATATTTTGAATGTAAAATATTTGTGATAATTTTTTTCTTTTCAGACAACTTTTCTCATACACGACATATTTGAAAAAAATATGAATATAAATAGTGAATACACGAACATAAAGCAAAAGATATACCTTTGTATAATAATTATCAAGTAAAAGTTTTTAAGAAGGCTTAGTAAAATACTCGTATCGTTACACATTGTATTCCATAATATAGTTTTTGCTTAAATTTGTGCCAATGTTGCACTTTTTACCTATCCATAGAAATATATTTCCTATCTAGCTACATAAAAAAATACGAAACATTACCTTCAATACATATAATCATACAAAAGTGTGCATGGCCACGCGGTAACGCATTGCACTTCCGTGTGGAAGGCCACCAGTTCGAACCCTACGCTGTGGTACTCCCCTCGAATCACACAGACATTCTTTCCGTCCAGTATTCGGGGGCTTAATGATACCTTTGACTTCGGTCATATCCATTGTTTTTTTATTTTTATTGCTTGATAGAGTAGGTCGATAGGATAAAGCACAATATTTTCCCATCTAGACACACTTGTAACACCTCCTCTACATCCATACATCTTCTCACGTAGCGTTTTGGGTTTCCCTTATTTCTTAACATCTCTTGTTTTAATTTCATTGACTTGGTCAATCTATACTTCTTGATAAAAGAAGACTGAGCTATTCACGTTGTTAATTTATTTAGTTAATTTATTTTCCCTAGCTATCCGTTCAATATCTCGAAAACATCGATTTTAACTCCTATTAAATATTAATAACAACATATATATTTCTGTCTTCATCGACACACCATATATTCTACTCAATGTACGCACGAACTTAGTTGAATGAATTCATAACGTACGAGTATTTAAATTATTTATGTGATTTTATACAGTAACTAAAAAGCCTTTCATTACTTTATGACGACGTTTTATTATTATGTTACAAATGCAATCGACACATACGGAAATAAATACGCGTATAGGAAACCTCTCTCGCCGAACCTGCTGCTATCGGATCACGATCTCGGTACACAAACTCGATTTCGTCCGCCATCTCTACTTTCTCCCATAACCGCAGGCCATTTTCTCTATAAGCAGACTCACACAGAGACACATGTTATAATCCCATATCTAATATATCTCATTCTTTCTCTTTACAGCATCGCAATGTCTTCCGACATGACTATTTATGTGAGAAAAGAATTTCTCAACTATGGGACGAAAATAAACATGTAACAGGTACCAATCTATTACATAAGTAAGGTTAAGGTACATAATGTTATCATACTATTAAGATCAACATTATGAAATAAACAAAGAAAAGTTTTTCTTTAAAAGTACAATTTAATTCTCTAAAAGTACGAATTAGTGATTCAGACATATTGAAGCGTTCCCGGGAGATAACTTTATCTTCTGCCCCAATAGTCGAGATTCCGGGTTTACAACTACTGAAGTAGGCACAGAACATTCGTAATCGCAATTCGTAAAGCAACACATTACTATGAGGGGAGAGGCAACAACACTCACTCACGTCCACTGCGTTTGATTATTTTTACCTGATGTACTATTTTACCAGATCAGCACAATATTTTTCTCAGGTACCATCGGAAATCAAACCCGAAAACCCCAAGTGGAAGTCAAAAGGTCTGCAACAGAGGATATATAATAATATAATTGTCGGAATTTTGTGGGATTAAAGGAATGAACGGACTCGAGTATCCTTTCTACGTGTGCTTTTTTATTCTGGATAAAATATTTTTACAAATAGGAATACTAAAAGGTTTCCTCTTCATAATATCAAAACTTCAAATTAATTATAGTTTTAAAATATAAAACTATGTTTATTTATTTATTTTTACTATTTATGTACATAACATACGCGAACTTATATTATAAACTTATCTCAAATGCATATCTCTATGTTCTTATTTCAATAACCTTATTTTATTTTTTGATATAACTATTTTGGGTTATATGGTAGACTCAAAGTTAAGACTAAATATAAAATTGAAATTGTATTCCTTTACGAAGCATCTTGTCATACGATTATTGTATATCTTGATGAATTATTCCTTCGAAAACACATGCAGTATTTTTGTTTGTTTTTTATGATTATGGAAATATAGTATAATTCCATAAAACACACGAGTTTTCCCCGAGGTATTTTTATACAAAGAAATAATAGTTTGATAACCACTGGACTACAGATGTGTTGATTTTTATATTCTCTAATCGAAATACTTGATTGTTTCATTAGGAAAAATTAAAGAACAATTTCTTGTTGTTGTCAAGTTTTTTATGAGGATTATATGATTGATTTATTGATTGGCCATAAAAAACGGAAGTGATTTCATAATTAAAGATTTTGGTTATGTAATATTAATGTTAAAATTTATTCTTTTTCGATTTATAATAAAGATTTTTTTTTTCATATCAAAAATGATCATAGAAATGCCCGGGATTTAAGAAAATAATATTGTTTGAGGACATTTATAATCAGAAACTTTTATATTTGAGCTCGAAAAAACTGTTAAAACAATCTAAAATATGTTTTCTTCGATGAATTTTTCAGTATTCAACAAAGTTATAATTATTTGAATCGTTAAAAAAGTACGGCTCATCACAGTTTAAAGACCTGTCTTACAAATCTTAACAGAAGCATTTTTTGTTCAATTATTTGTGTTATATTAATTTAATAATGGGCCTACAAATTGAGGGATAAACCACATCATCGTTTAAAAAAGTTCCTTAGCTAACTTATTGATGGAAAAATAACAATATACGAGTAAACACGAACCAAAATACGGTCCTTGAGCCAATTTTAAGGTTAAAATTGTATTTCTTCTTATAAATTACCGATTCTGACAATGTCGTTTTTTAATCTTAATGTTTACACCTTTTAACTTAAACTTGCGTTAATGGAGACTTGCGGGTAATGTACAAAAAATCTCTGTGTACTAAGAGTTGCGGAAGTAAAGAAGTCACGTTTTGTGTAATAAGTATGCAAGATTGTAATTTACTAAAATCGCTTCTGGCGTAGAAGTATCTCGTTTGTACAATATATTGATTCATCGATATGGATACTTACAATTAAATAACAGTCTTAAAATTATTAGATAATTGTAGATTATATGATTGGAGTGTTATGTAGATGAAGCAGATTAATTGTAAAAAATATATCCATTTTGACTTGAACAATGAAATAATATGTATTTAATAACACTTACGCTGTATATATTCATAGTATGTTGTGTTTGATATATTTTTCATTTAACAAGATTGACCATTTTTTGTTAATTATTGAGAATGAAATACAAAAGCCTCATGTGGAGCTGAAACGTTCTACAACTAAGATAATGTATACTATTGGTTGTTTTATACATTCGTCGTTTTCGAACATAATAATTTTCAGTGATCAGGCTCGTATTGAAAGTAGTTTGGTTTTCAAAATACTTGCAATAGATGCATTTTGTCTGATTAAAAAGAGTGTTGAGGGTTTTCAAACATTTAACTAATGTTTTCCATAGTTAATATGAATATCATCGTAAAACATGATTAAGCTTTTTCATAAATTGCAAGTCAAGTAGACACTACAACCATATTTGACAGTTTCTTAATAATTCTTTTGGAAATATGAGAAAATAGCGTTCTTGAACCACAGGAATGGTAATTTTATTCCCGTAGTTCATATGTTCTGTTGAACAAAATTTTCACCAGTTGTTAAATTCATTCCATTTAAATCTGATGAAGAAAGTCAAGTCATAATATCGTCGTGCAAATCATAAACTTAATCAAGTATTTTCATTGTCAATGTCACTGTGGTTAAGATTATATTGTGACAAAAGTAAACCTGTCGTACAATATTCCAGATTCATTTATGAATAATAATACTTGTGTAATATTTTAAAGGGGCAATAATAAGAGGACTATCCCAACATATTTCAGAAAAAAAGACTTGATTGTGACCTAGTGAATGACTCAAAACGAAAAATAACTGTATAAAATATATTTTAAAATTAACATCCAATCTTAAAACCGTTTTTCTGTGAGCTCGGTTCAACTAAGATAATTTATTTGGTTTTTGACACTTTGATTTATTCAATACTTACTTTTTATTTCATGTTTAAAAAAATACCCTAATATTTTATATTGAACGTAATTAAATTATTATTTTTATTTATGACTTTAACTCTTGCGTAATACGTTTATCTTCAACTCATAGAAACGAGAATGGAACTCTTTTATGAAATTTAATCTGGCTTTTACCATCCAGTGTTTAATTTCATTTGCACCATTGCGGGAAAGTTGGTAATGTAATTGAAATTAGTGAGCTGAGGACCACAAACTCATTTTCGCTCATAACCGGTGCATATAACCGGTGCATATAAAGACAACTGAGTTACCTTAGTGTTCCTGGTTTTTGTTAAAAACAGTGCAATTTTTAACAGATGTGCTTAAAAAGCTTTAAAACAAATTATAAAAAATATTTTTAATTAATATAACTTAAAAAAAAACATGAATTTAATTACTTTTGTATTCCCTTGTCCTGTTTGAACTGAGTTCTAGTTGATTAGGGCTTGTCTCTTAACCTTGGGATTGTGAGTTTGATTTTAGTTAGTATCCATTTTTAAAAAAAGGGATTCTAACAAGTTTCCACTTATTGCCTTTTAACAGTTTTCTCGTAGGCTGGAAGAGTTTAGCACGTTACAAAAACCCTCCAGGTTATACTGTATACAGCGAATGAATAATATTATGCAATACAGAGCCCACATGGCAGTGTCCTATGTCCTATGGCCTCTACCTATTTTTCCCCAAACTTTTCCCTGTTTTGAAATCTAATTTTCAATAACCACGGACTCAATATTTTTTGTGTGCATTTTAAAATATTTACATAGAAAATCTATCATTTTCGCAATCTGTATCCATACTATTTTTATCGAAAATAAAGTATTTTTAAATTAAGTCACAGCTTGTAAATTGCAAATAAGTTTTTTCATTTTGGTTCCCAATATGCATTATGTGTATAGGAGACATTGGAATTGTCATGGAGGTACCAAAAGGGTCGGATGCAACAAAATACACGATTATTTAGTAATATTTAACCGTCTTTCTGACTATGAATTTTGAATAGATGAAGAAATAATTTTTGTAACATTTAATTTTTTTGTTATTATCTGTGTAATTTGGGGGGGGTGGGGGAATAGGTATAATGACAATGCTTTTTGGTTTGCTTTCTGATGTTTTAAGTAATATTCCCGACGAGTCTCAGATTATTATTTTCGAAACTTTTATACCTGAAAGATTGAGTATATTTGCACTTTATAGATACCTTAAATAGATTCAATGATTACTCTTGGAGCAATAATTGTAAATTTAATATTTTTATACAAGATTACTTAATGTGTTACTTATGATGAATTTTTAAAAACAGTGATTAAAAAATGGAAATTACTGATCGACTCTATTAATAACAAATTTTATATTTAGTGATTGTTTTTATGGCATTGTAAAGAACAACGTGTGTATTGTAAAATATAAGCCTTTAGTAAAAAATAATTTTAATAGGCTTGGAGAGAAATTCAGTCTGAAACCCATTTTAAAAGATTTGAGTACCAAGTGAACCATGTTGACTACGAAGGTCGTTAATTCACATATGATGACGTTATTTAGGCAATGACACCCTAATCCTTTTAGATTAGACGAAGAAGAAAACATTAAAGCTATTTGAAACTTTTTTTTTTAATTTTTAACTATATTTTTCTTATATACCAATGTTTTAGTATTTAGATAACAATGTCTAAAAGGAGTATAAAACTTTATTCACCAACGACATAACATGATTATGTTGAAATAATATCTTCATCACAAACTTTCAAGTACAAGGATATTTCCGCGTACAGATTACTTGGGTTAATTTTTTATCTCGAGAGAGGTCAAGACTAACAACAAAAAAGTAGATTCCATATTTGGTAACGGACAAATAATACAATAATAATCATCGTAGAGATCTTTTCTGACTTCAACAGGCATTTATCAACATCAACAGAAGTGCAAATAAGATTTATTTTGTTACCAAGTAAATTATGAGGCTTCTGTTTAGATAGTGAGATCATTAAACTTGTCAGAAAGGTATGTGAAAAATTTCAATAGGTTTTTTTTAACTAAAATATATTGTAACAATTTCTGTTATGCTGATTAGCATCATTGTTCAAATCTGTTTCAACACATTATAAAGGACACGTTGTTTTCTTTTCCTGTGTAGAAAAAATATTCACATTCTTAGGAAGATCCTTCATGATTTCAAGGTGTGTTGAAAGGAAGTATATTCAAATTGGAAATTTATATTAATAAGGTTTTGCTAATTGATTAATTTTTGTTTGAGGCCCAAAAGCACAATTTGCATTTAAAACTTCAGTCACTAATAGGAACCCCTTTTTTGGGTACCGTTAGGAATTGTTCCTGAAACTCTTCGTTGGTAAGACGTTTGACTTCTATTTGGGAGTTCTCGATGAAATTATCTATGGTACCCAAAAAAGCTCGTTTGGTAACAATACTCAATCGCGCTTAACTTGACTTATTGTTGTTGCTTCTTCACTGCGGTCGTATTGTTAACATGTGCGATTACAAATAGCAAATTTCATGCCTAGTTTGGTGACTAAGTCTGAAAGCTTGATTAATGGGGCCGAATACGATGTAATCTCCTGGTTACGCTCCTTAATATGCCCGAATCACCAATTCGTATATATTAAGTGGGCTACCGTATGAATGGATAAAAATAAGAAATCTTAACTTTCAAAACATCCTTTAATCTTAGCTGTTTTAAAAACATCTTTTTTTATTTTTCGTGAATCAAAGGTACTCCGCTGGTTTGCACGAAAGGGTGTTATGTGTATAGGTGAAAACGTAATGAGTATTTAATGTGTCTGTGCCCGCCAGTGCCCGTTTAGTGACGGTGACGATAATATGACATGAATGCTTAATGCACAAGTGCCCTCTGGTAGTTGCGGCTATGATTTCCGACATGACAATAGAGAGGTGTAACTTTGATAAAATGAGAATTAGAAAGTATCATTCGTATTTCATTTAAATTTAAAAAATCCATTGAAAAAAACACAAAAAAATATTTTCCAGCTGTATACGACATAACTTTGAAAACGGGACAAGTTCAACCGTAATCTCAAGATTTCCACGTGATATGAAAATTTTAGAGGGTATGGCCTAGAATAACATTGTATATAGTCCCGTTACTCAAATTTGGAGGCTTAGATTTACTGGAGGATTAACGTAACTCCAACTATTGCATGTGAAGAGGTAATATTTGCACAACTTAAAACGTGAGAATATTGTGGAATATTTAACCGATATAGCACAATTAGGAATTGAGCCCAATATCCTCAAGAGGAAGGCTAGCGACATGCAAAGTAAGTCATAGAAGTCACCTGAAAATAAGTAATGAGTATTTTGTCAAATTGAAGTGGTATTTCATTTTAACTAACAATGCAGGAAAAGGCACATATCATTTATGAAACGAGAATTTTTACTGAAAACTGTCTTTCATATTTTGTAATTTGTTTTATTAAACACTGTTTATTCCATTTTATGTAACGGTATAACCCTATCGGTTTCAAGGTTTTCACTCCATTGTCAGGAGAGTCTTGTTTGTGCTCCCTGGTGATGAGGTGAATACCTTGAAACCGGTAGGGCTATACCGTTACATAAAGGGGACTCAACAGTGTTTAATAAAACAAATTTCAGTGTCTTTCAACCTTCCCAACTATAAATAATATATCTTTTATACATAAAGTGTAGGAAAACTAACTTTTAGCAGTAAACCCAAGATACATTGAAATTTGAAAAACACAGAAACTGAACGATCTGTGGAGTATTTCTTACATATTTTAAGGAAGTGAAAATTATTTTCTTTAATATTCTGTTAAAAAAAATTAACATACAATATAAAAATAAAAAATACAAAATGAACCTAGTATTTCTGAAAAGAAAATTTTCATTAAAAATACTGGGCAAAATGCATCTCTAAAGCAGAGATTATGTAGAAAAATTATATGTACTTGGTATTTTTCTTTCTGCAAATAAAAAATGTAAAACAAAAAGCCTCGTTTATATTTTATCCACCCTCTTAATATGAAAAAATGAGACTGAGATATGATAGACCCGCAGACTCACAAGTAACGTAATGTCATGCAGACTGTCTTGGATTGGACACGTTCATGATTGAATTCAATTATATTTAACACAATGCAATATGGAAAAAAAACATGCTCTAAAATCTAAGATAATGGCTAGAGGACAACATATTCCAAGACCATAAGTGATCGAACAATCTGGTGAGACGTCATACGGGAGATTAAGTCGATACAAGAGTTTCATGGCCACATTAAGTAATTTACCTTAATCTTTTGTTGATCATTTTCAATCAGAAATTTTCGCTGAATAATTTCATGTGAAACGTTTGAAAGAAAGTTCCAAAGTGGTTTATCAATGATAAATTCTTAGCAATATCACTGTTCACCAGACCATTACAACCAGTAATGTTACCTCAGATTTGATCATAATAATTATTATACTGACAAAATTATTTCACAAAATATTTTTATGCTAGATGAGAAAAATCTAGTAGCACTTTTTAAAAGCCACTGCCTCAAAGTAGCAGCGAAATTAATAAACGATAAAAAAATACTCTTCTATCTAAGAACAGTTTTTATATGGCATATATTCTCTTAGTATCTTTGATCTGCAGAAATTTTAATTGAATCTATTGTGAATCAATAATGTTATAAAGATTTATACAGAACAAGTTTTACGTTATGTTATAAGTCATAAAAAATATTGTAAAAAATCAATTTCTTTTGGTTGACTACACTTTTAGTTTGTATTACTCATATTTTACTGTCGATAAAAAATCCAAAAATCGTTAAGTTGGACGAAACCTTTGAGTCATAAGTCTGATTTATGGACTTTTCGGATAGACATAAACAAACATCAAAGAACTATTTGTAAACATAAAATAAATAATTTTTTTCTCCGACATAAAATAAATTTGAATTTTAAGGTAAAAATCGTGTAATAAATATAAAACATCGTTTTAGAACAATGATCTGAAATTCTGGAAACTTAGCATGATAAATGACGCGAAATATTCAATTTTATGGGCTTGATGTTATGTAAATTAGATTTTACGGATGAGCTCCATTATTTTTGTTGATGTCATTTAGTTTAAATAGACCATTTTATTTATCTAAAAATTTAACAGGATTTAACCAAGCAAATGGCTACAAATTAACACAAATGTTGTATGGTGAGTAATGTTTATATTTATAGTTTTAAAATGTTTTTCGTGTTATGAAAAAAAAAAAAAAAAAAAATCTACGCGCTTTTCATCCACATATTAAAATAAATTACATGTCTTCATATTTATAGGGATAATTAAAAAACATTGTAACATTTAATTATTTATTTCATAACCTTTCTCCAGGAAAAAGAAGAAGAAGATTTCATAAACATTCTCCGTTAGCTCAAATAAAAGATGCCTGTAGTCCGCTCGTGGGGTTTGGGTTCGATTCACGGTGGTATTTAAAAAAAGATCCCAAACTGATTTGAGAGTTCATTTATTAATACCTCCATAAACTGGTTTTTAGAACGCTTGAATTTGAAATCAAAATCAAAACTGATTAAATCCTTATAACATAGGTTATATTGATTGAAAACTTGAAGTTTTTATCATGTATTATACTCAATTGTCTTTTTTTATTCTCAACTAGTTTCGATGCATTAATTTGGCTTCATCCTCGTGAAGTTAGTGCTTCCACGAGACTGATGACCTCGAAACAGATCTGTGTCAACTGTCACTTGGTGTTGCGATGTCATTAGGAGATATTACATTTCCGTTCTTATGATCACAGTCGGTCTTTGTTTTTGTCTCTTCTGAGGTTTGACCGATCATGGAGGAGATAAGTTTTCTGAAAATGAGAATAGTTGCGATATTTTCAGAGATAAAATAGGTCCCAGTGTATTTTTTCACGCAAGGCTTTTTATGGTTGGTTAGAAGAACTCTCGCGCTAAAGGTGCGTGAGTGTTGTTGCCACTTCAAACTTGGTAGTATTTTTAACTGTCATATGTATTAGTAGACAATGATGCCTAATGGTCATGCTCTGTAATAAATATGCATCTCTGAATTATATGTAAATATGTTAAAAGATACCATACGATTTAATAAATTTTATTTTTTAATTCTAGTATCCTTTTATGAGAATTTATAACGCAAAGGATTGTTATCGGATTATGGTAGTCGAGAAGTGGATATGTGCAACTAAAAAAATCTACGAATCTTTGTTTCAGTGATCGGAGGAAAAATTATGAACATGAATACTAAAATTCTTCATTCTTTAAATAAAACGAATGTATAACTATTAGATAACGAAATAAATACACTGATCGTTTGGAAGTTCTTGTTTCCTTGGTAAGTTGAATGCATTTTTTTTATCAATTTGTTTTAATAAAAAAAATAAAGTGGAAAAAAACAACGGGCTTAGTGTTATTTGTTAGACATTTCATTTCAAGAACGTTCAACTTACATAAGACAGCTAACAAGCGACTTTAATATAATACATTTAGATAAAAAAAGGGTCAAAATAATACCAGTCTGGAAGTAAATCAATGAGAAAACGAATATCTCAATATAATGGTAGCACCGGCTTGTCCGTACACTTCATGTAATTTTGTCCTATTTATTTTTTGTCTTTATAAAAATGAAAACACAAATCATATGGTTCATTCATTTTCCTTTTATTTTTACAAAGATAGGTTTGATCGTTATATAACGAAAATTTGTTGAAAATATGTGGAGTGTTCTTTTGCGCTCGATCAATATTTTTTAATATAAGTAATTTTCAAGTTAAAAATATTTAAAGTCTCAATGCGACTAATCTGTTCGTAAGCATTTCAACTCGGAACGATAAACGAATTAGAAGAGCGTTCTTTAAACGCCATTTATCAACTAATAGCGCTATAAAAGGAATAATCTTTTTGTCATGTACTTTCATTATATCGTCATATTTTTACGCTTTCAAAGTACGTAATCAGGCAAAAGAAATCTTTCAATATCCAGGAACAAAAATCAATAAAAATACTTTTATTTAATGTATTGAACTGAAACACTAATATTTCAAATTACTCAGTCAACATTACGTTAAAGGCAAAAAATAAATTTCATTATTAAACGAAACGCAACGTTCCTTCATCATGTCCCATGATTTCAATAAAATATCAAAGTTGACTAACTTTATTAAAACACACACACATACGCCGTTTGACGTTTTAACAAAAGGGGCACGCCATATCAGCGCTATTTAACCGGACGTACGAGTAAATAGCATTTAATGAACTTGATTCAAATCTGCAGTTTCGCTATAATTTGCTTCGTTTTAAATATTTAGCAACGATTTCCATAATTTAAACGATGATTGGTGAATTTAACCATAATTTATGTCGAATGTAATAGGATGAAATTTCCATAAACAAATGAAATGGTAAATAAAGATTTTTTTTAATTAATAAATCCTTTATTTGCCAAGTATTCATAAGTTTGGTGAACTTTTAACATTTTCTCAATTCAATTGGTGTGATTTGTATATTAAATATTATAAAGTATTCCGTTTAAGTCATGACACATTTTTTTCCTTAAGCTACTCGTATTTCCATAATTTTCTTATTGTAATTCTTACATATTTCAGTCTGAGTGGAGAACCAAAATAATTTTGGCTCGTAAGTTTGTTTAATTTATTCAAAACATTTTTTTTCAATATCTTGATTTTTAAATATCCTTGCATTGATAGATGAAGGAATAAAAGGATGTTTCTCATCAAGCTTTCAAAAACTCAAAATCTTGCCAGTTCAATTCCTTATTTTTTGTCATTGTGTTCATGATTAAACTTTTTGGATCGATCTCCCTTAGGAACTGCTTGAGAAAACATTTCCATTCTCTTTAGTTTTGGACCACGTTAAGTGCAGCATTTACCATAAAACCTCTTATTTATCTAATTTAGGTATAAATTCTATAGATTATCGTCTTGCTCCTCGCCATTTAGTTATTTCAGTATCAATGAGCTTTTACATGATTTTGTTGCTTATTATTACAGTTCATAATCAATATGTATTTTTCAACATTTATTTCCAATAATGACATTAATATAAAAAATTACCAACCAATGAAAATTCTGCTTTCATAAATTAAATATACAAAGGACACAAAGCGACTTCATAAGATTACAATTAATCAATAATATATAAACAAATAAGGCATATTATAATTAATACATCAAAGGGTTCATTAATCTTCTTTATAATGAGTAATTTTAGCTTATATTGATTTATGACGTTGGTGTATGATTTTATTTGAAATTTTATAGTTAAATTATTTCAAAGCATTCCAAACGACTGCAACTGTCAAGTCATTTTTATTCAATGTAGTAGTTAATTCATCATAGATTTATCCGTTTCACAAAAATCGAATATTTCAGACTTGATAGTAAATAATAAAATTTGCATAATTTTCATGATTTTTTATCATGTTATTAATATATTTATAGCCGCTAAAAAAATGTCTACAAATTTAAATCAAACATAAGAAGACTTAAATGCTCAATAAATTTTATCGATTCACTAGCGTGCTTCAGGAAAATAAATTTTTGCATGTAATGTGTTAGATAATGTCATCGGAATCATATCTCAGGTTTAAAAGGGTAGAGCAATAATTTGTGTCATTTTAGTATGAGAAAATGTATTTTTGTATTCATTGAGTTTTATTTATGCCCTATCGTGGAATCCATCTATTAATAAGGATGTATATTATCTAAATTTAAAATATCTTCATGAATTAGAAAATACTAACGAAAAACAATTAACCCATTAGAAAAGGTATTCCGATTAAAAATAAATTTGAGTTCAAATCTATAACGATGTAACATTTATTATTGAATGTAATAACTGAAACATTATGCTAGAATACTATAAAAATAATATCGTATATGAGAGGCTTGGAAACACATAAAAAATACTTGCAAAGACACATTACAACTATCAAGAATTTCATATTGTTTTATCAGATTAATTTAACAACTATTTAAAATAAAAAATAAAAATTTTATAAGTTGTAAATATCTATTTTGTTAACCCCGTTCAGAAAAGCTATGGCACAATATATGTTTTTGAGTCCTTTGAATATTTTAAAGCAGGATCTTATCTTTAGTTATTCTGGCATGTCGCCAAGTCAATGAAAGTTCAAGGTTAACAAGGATTCAGCAAAGGAATCCCGCTTTTAATACAATGCAATACGTTATTTCGATGTCTCATAAGCAACATCTTGGAATGAAAAACTCGGACCTCATCAACAATAATTGTTTATCTTTAAATTTGCGTAAATCAATATATAAAACTCTTTGAACTTAGATGAAAATTTTCCAGAGAAGTTTGTTGTTGCTCAGCAAAAAAAAACCTATCCTTCAAAATACATATATGTATGATTGTATTGTATAATATTTCCGTTATATATAAACAACCTAATGGATTTGTTTGTATATAATATGTTGATCTCTTAAAACCAACCAGAAATATATGCCCTTGAAAAAAAATTAGACTGGAAACCTTTTTTTTTTAATTAGGTACCAACTATGATTAAATTGGGTACAAACTAAGATAAGGTAAAATATTATAAATAAATTTTCCTAACAATATCCTTTTTATTGTACATTCAGGATCAATAAAGGACATTGTGAGATTTAATAAAAATTATATTAAGGCAAGGTTTCTTTATTCAAGCGCTTCATTTGTCCATTAAACAGAACACGATATTTCCATTAAATTGAAAATCCTCTTCATATATCGAACGGTAAAAATCGGAAAACTCTTGATTGCTTTGCTTACAATTATAAAGTATACCAGTTCATTTTGGATATGTTCAGTTGTAATCAATACAGATTTTACAAAAGTTATCTTATTCAAGTAAAAAATGCTCATTTTTTTATTAATGGTACGACTAAAGGAAAGTTATTTGTTTAAGAATAAGGAAGGAAAACCAAAGAATTAAGATGAAAGGGTATTCTGAGTCTTGTAACGTTTTCTCAATTCTTAGTTTTTTGTATGTTTTAAAAATAACACACATATATTTTATATTGTTTGAATAATAAGCTGACAAAATACTTTAAAACTAAAATAATGAATAATAAAATAATGAAAAAATCATTCTTTATTTCATTACATTAAATAGTTTTATTGCTAAGATTGGAAAAATCATCTCATTTTTCTTGAAACTTATTTTACAATACGTTATTTCGAAATCATTGTTTACAATGTAAGTAAAGACGACTTATCGAATTAATCAATTTAACCACCGCGTCAACGATAAAATATGGTGAATAAATTAATATCAAACTGAAGTTTGCATTTATTGAATTCGTTGAGAGACAGGGTTGTACATTTTTTCGTTCAAGTTGTGATTTTTTTGCTTCATAGATTTTGTTTAAATAAATATCTTATACATCTATATACTACAAAATAAAAAGTGAACAATGGAATGTTCATATGTCAATAAATAACAATTTGGAAACTACCAAAAAGAAAACAAAATAAAGGGTGAGTGAGTTTTTGCCTCTTTACGTGCAGCAATATATTCAACAACTGCAAGTTCCGGGTCTGCTTCACTGGTTGTGTGGCTGTACACTTTTAAGCTCAATTAGTGGGGCTAAATACCATATGATCTCCTCATCATATTCTTTAATATTTTTGTATCGCTGATTGGATATGTTGTTAGGTTTTGTGAAAGCAAATTAGATAATAATTTGTCATAAGGGTTGCTTTCAAATTAAATAAAGTCTTTGGATTTAATGTGCAATGTTTTGCGCAATCTGTTTTCAGGAAACAAACAAGTGATGGGCATATGATTGTATTTTTATAAACTTGATAATGAAATTTGATGAAATAATATTCGAGAAACTTTTCCCTACAAAGAAAATAGGTGTTCATTCAATGCAAATACTCGTATGTATTTAGAATATTGATGAAAGAGTCATTCGAGTTGTACAAAGGGAATATTCGTGTTAACATAAGGTAAAAAACGTAAGCCAGGTAGGTATTGGCAAGGTGATTAAGATTTGATGAAAAGTTATATTTCCATCGCACAATGTTAATTTCATTTTCATTCTGAGCATAGATAGCACATCGGATCTGCTGACGGTAGAATCCTTTGAATAACAACGCATGTCATATAATTCTAAGCATCTATTTTGCTATTTACTAGACTTGACTTTCTGTCTCTCTTACATCTGCTACGTCCTTATCTTTTTTTAAGAATTAACTAAAGAACCATCATTTATCTCAAAATATTCCTCGTCTTTAAGTTCCATTTAGCTCCCATCACAATTCCCATTTTCCCAGAGATTCAACTTTACGACGAAATATGAGCTGGTTTTTTGGAAAAAAATGTTTTAAAACAATAAATCCGCTTATTGGCGCTATATTGGCGTGAAAGTTTTAAACAATTGATTAAACAATGTTTTTATTTTTTTTATTTTTAGCATTATAATATCGATATGGAACGAAAAAAAATCATGAATAAAATTGTAGATTTACAGGATTAAAATATTACTTGAAGTAAAGGCACACGTACTCGTATGTCCCCTAAACGAAAATCAAACATGATAGATGATAACGTTTGACTGTCAACTTGGATAAAATCAGACATATTATTGTATATAAGTTATTGTAATACGAGTAGAATATCGAAAAAACATTTATATAATTTAAGACAATTTTTATTGTTATCTCGATAGTAAAATCTCACTCCATAAAATATAGTTGATATAATGCAAAATTGAAAATTATTGAAAGAGACATTAAAATAAGGTTAGTGACAGGCAACAAGGTAAACGGTGCACTTTGTGTAATGTATGTATAACAATCACACTTTATCAAAAGTAGTAAAATAACAAAACATAAAAGAGTGTTGTTGCCCACCTTGACGTATGGAAGCAAAACTAGGAGTTAGCAGAAGGATTAAAGAGATGTGTTACTTGTTCTCTCTACCTGCCCCTCAAGGGACGTGGCGGGATTAAATGTATATATGTATATAATCAAATTGAGCATTTGTTTCTTACTTACCTTTCAAAAAATTCCAAATTATGATTCGGACATAATAGAAAAACCGTGACTGGGAAACAATATTGTCTTTTGCCCCAGTTATCGAGTTTTCGGGTTTCGAACCATTGGGGTAAGTATGGAATTCACGGTTCGTCATCGTGTGTGCTAGAAACGCAACTCCACACTCGAAGAGGCAAAAACACTCGAACTCGTCATGCGCGTCTCAGTATTGCTACTTTATAAATTAATTATTTTACTAGACTCCCCTTTTATCTTTTTGTTGGGTACCATTGAAAATGGAACCCGAAACCCTCGGATGGAAGTCAAGCATCTTACTACCTTGGTCACGAAAGTCGTTTCATTGAAATTCCAATTGACCTGCATAATTATATTCTCGTATCGTTATAAAAGAAAAGGTGAAACTATAATATTTTCATAAATTCTATCTAAATATTCAAATTATTCGGTTTTATTTTTGAAACGGCAAAGAATAAAAAGACGTGACCTGAGTTTGAAAACCATTTCGCAAGACAACCAAATTCAATACGGTCATTGGGTTCATGTTCATGTAAATATGCTAAAGTAATCTGGAAAGGAAATCTTCCAGTCTAATAATGGTCAGTACAAAGAGATGCGCCGTATTTTGGAGTCAAAAAGCGGATGTTAATATTTTTTTAAAAGATGTAATTTTTTTTCAAAAAAAACATACATACCATCACGTAATTTTTTTTGGGGTGTCAGAGATAAAATAGATCCATATTTTCTTATTACGACATAGTTTTTTCGTATTTTACACATTTATACATCATCTCGATGAAGTATGTGTTTCTCTTACGCGTTACCTTTCCTTTTTTTTTAAATTTCATTCTCTTGGTTCAACTATACTTTGTCGTTCGTCTACAACAACTCCAATTAAGGCTAGCGTTATATATTTTTGCCAGTCTTTCGTTACACATCCGTTCAACATGACCAAACAGCCTAAACGTTCTCTTTTTTTACCTACTTACCTTTCACAATAATACACATTCAGCACATTTGGAATGAAGTTATAAACGATTTTTTTTCAAAAAACATAAATCCGAGAAATGCAAATATTTACAGACAACATATTATATGTCCTAACCCCCTCAACGTGTTAGTTTTTACTCTACTTTACAAGTCAGTTTTTAGCTCACATTTATCATTAATAGTTATCCTTTCATTAATTTCATTAATTTCGTACCTGTTGTAAACCATCATTTCGACAAATTTTTATATTGTTTGGATTAAGTAAACGACGAGAATATATGTCGTTTTTTTTTCAATAGAATATTTTGTTACTTCTTTGTATGATGTTTCTAGCTTTTTTACGTATTTATTAATTCGAGGTGAGAAACAAACTTCCAAAATTCCCCAGCACATCAATTTGAGCATAAGGTTTTTTACTTCACATAACAAATTTAATAAAATGAAACAGGATTAAAAATATGATCTTATCTAGGTTATTGATTCTGTTAACTTTTTTTATCAAGTGAAAAAGATTTGGTCACTTATCATAATACCATATATATTCTGTCACTATTCATTCATAAAGATATATGAAAATAATTGATTCTATATTTTGATTACGAAAATTTTTATTTTTACTTAAAAATTAAATCAAAATTATCATACAACACATTAATAAGTAAATTGTGCGATATGGACATTTAGTTAATTATCAAGTATTTGTATTAGAATACTAGTTTTAGAAGTAACCCTAATACATTTGTCAGTTGCATATTTCGAATATCAATATAAATGTATTCATTGGCATATTGACTATTCTAAATTTCATAACTCAGAAAGAAACAAAAATATTATTCTTGTTCCTATAATGAGGTGAAAGTCAATGTCTTTAAAAATCTTTCTAGCGTGTAGGTAGGTTAAAATATGTTTTATTTTAAATATATAAATCTTTTAGTATTAAGAACAAAGCAAGATAAAATTCAACGTAATTTAAGAATGTGATAGAAGGCAGACCTCAATCTTTTAAATTTCACACTCTTAGCCAAGTCGAAAATTTTAATAAAGTACCTACGTAGGATATTAACATTCGTTTTTGTCAAATTGGTAAATTTTATTTCCAATTTACATAGAAATCTTTTTTAACTAACATCTCGAGAAATCACTTAAATCGTGTAAACAAAAAGGGGAGACATGGGAATATTGCGACTTTCTTTTGATGAAAGGGAAAAAAAGACAGGATGGAGCTATGCCGCATTAATTCCAATTTCTTCCTCGCGGACATTCCGTCTCGCACCAGAAACTTTCATCTTCAGTTCTTTGTGTAAAACAAATTAAATTTGAGGTTATACTCGACGGCTGTATCTTTGTCAATTTGCTGAATGGACATTATACCCCCAGAGGGATTATATTTTGCAGAGAATCCCCGTTTTTTTTGCTTTTTTATCTCTCAAGTAAAATATTCAGTGAGGTAAAGATGTTTAGTTTCTCGAGATGAACTCTTGTATCTCCTTTTTGAAATATTTTTCCTTAATAAGGTAACCGCGTTTTCAAAAAAAAAATCGTTGCATTAAGATATTATTTTTTAATAAATGTGGCGAATATGTTTTTAAAATAAGTAAAACATTTGTTTTGTCTCAGTAAAACAACCACTGGATTTGGCCCAAAAATTATGTATTTTATTATTTTTTAATTATTCAATTCCAATTTCAAATTTAGTGTATTTCACTACGTAATCGAATTTTCATTTATTATTTTCTATTATTAGATTGCATTTTTTCAGCAAGAACAAAATAATTTCGTAAAATATTTTTATATGTTCTTAAAACAACCCATTTCGCGAAATAATATTACGGTTAGTGAATAAAGTATATTTCGTTAGCGGAATACTATAAAGTTTGTATTTAATATTATAAAGTCTACTAACCTCATTCATTAAACGTTAAACAAATAAATAAATCAAATTTTAACCTCTTTTACGAGAACAAAAAAAAGCAAAAGTTCTTGAATGAAATGAAATTTTGTTTACCGTAGCCCCGGCTGTATAATTAAAAAACCGGTTTAATAAGGAACAGTGAAGACCTGTAACACTACTTCTTCGAACGTAAAAAACATTTCATACTGACACCATTTCTTCGAGTAGAAATTTCGGAAGTGAATGTATTCAGTCTCAAATATCAGATCCAAGCGCACCGCGTCAGAAGTGTTCTGTAAAAATCATCAAAGATGGTGTTGAATATTGTGAAAAATGTATCAACTTTGATTGGAACAAGTGAAAAAGCGTTAATATTGTTATGTTCCTTATTTGTGACGTATCCGATGGCGTGGTTTTATCGATATTTTTTACGATTTAAAAGTATTAAGACGAAATTATACTATTTTGTGATATGTGGTTTGTTTTTGAGTGTATTGAATTATGGCGTTAACACGTATCATAGTATTATTGCTGTGTTATTTACATATGTGACCTTGAAAATTCTTCCTCCGTCTAAATACAACGTAATAGTGAATTTTGTATTCCATATGTCATACTTATTGATTGGATACAAAATGAACGAATCGGATGATTATGATTTGACTTGGACTATGGCTCACTGTGTTCTCACATTAAGGCTGATTGGATTATCGTTTGACCTTTGGGATGGAACTAAAGACCCCGAGAAACTGTCCAAGAGTTTCAAAAAATCAGCTTTAAAAGAGCATCCTTCATTGCTACAGATATTTGCATTTGTTTTCTTTCCATCGAGTTATTTAATAGGCCCACAATTTTCCATGGATCGTCTTACAAATTTCGTTGATAATACATTGGGAGAACCAAATGAATCATCAGCAGTAAAGGTTGGATTGAAACGTGGATCAATTGGTATTATTTACCTTTTTATTTACCAACTGGGATGTTATTTTCTGCCTTTCAAATACTTTTTGTCACAAGATTATTTGAATTCTGGAATAATAAAGAAGCATATTCTTTTGGCTCCTTTAACAAAAATATTTATTGCGAAGTATGTCGCATGTTGGCTGTTTACTGAAGGTTTGTTTAGATATATTGTTAGTTATATAATTATTATATCTAGTTTCTTTGAATTTTTAATAATATTTAAAGCTAATAATTGAACATTATTTTTTTTAATTGAATTTGTAAGCTGTATATGTTTTAATATATATTTTTTTTAAATATATTTACTACAGTAATATATTTATTTTCATTAGTAATTTAAGTAAACCAAATGGAAAGATGTTAATTTATATTTATCACGCATTCAATAATTAATATTTATATTGATGCCCAGAATTCAAATTAGAGCATAACGTTGGTACGAAATATATAATATCATGATCTATAAACATTTTTTTTCGTTCTTTTAATGAATAAATACTATTTTTGAAAGTAATTAGATAAGCAAAATAAAATAAAGTAAACGATTATTTTATCATTTAAAAAATTAAATGTCAATAAAAAATATTAAAACTAACATCTGCAAATCAAACTTAGAAGCATTGAAGTGTTATTATAAGCTATAATGTTTTATGAATTTGGTGAGGTTTTTTATGAAATAATTCGATACTTTTTTATGAAATAATTAAATTTTACTTCTTCATTGTTTCAGGAGCATGTATAACATTTGGAATCGCCTACAACGGAAAGGATAATAAAGATGAACACCTCTGGGATGGCTGTCGAAATGTTGATCTAGGCATACTGGAAGGATTAACAAAATATGGACAATACGTTGAATGTTTCAACATCAACACAAATGCATGGGTGGCTCAGTACATATATAAGAGGATGGCATTTCTTGGAAACCGTCACATTAGCAGAGCAACAACAGTTTTTTTCTTGGCTGTTTGGCATGGACTTAAAAGTGGCTACTATGCGGCATTTTTCATGCAGTTTATTATAATGATCATGGAGAAGGATCTGGATGTGATATTAAGTAATAGTCAAATGTTCAATTCTATATCTCAAAATAAATACTTCAAAATGTTAACATTAATACCGATGAAACTTTACTCTCACATTTATTTGGGCTGGGCTATTGTAGCATTTGAACTGCTAGATTACGAAAAATATTGGCCGATCTATAGATCTTTGTACTTTTCAGGATTTTTAATATTTATTCCATACATGTTCCTCTATAGACCAATTATCAAACAAATTTTGAAACCTGAAAAGTTAAGAAGAGAAGATTAACGTACTTAAGTTTATTTTTAACAGTATTTATTTTTTTAAATTTAATTAATGAGTAATATTTTTTACATAATATTAATAAATATTTTTTTCAAACATTTGTTTATTTTTGATAAAAAATAATTACCCACATTTCAAAAGAGCTTGATAAAACTCAGTTCAAATTATAAAATGTAATAACCAACATTTATGTTAGAATAATGAAATAAATAATGAAAGCTTCATAAAGGAAAAAAGGAATTCATATATTTTTGCTTTCTTCACATTGAAAATAAGTCTATCTCAAGAAATGTTTTGCCCTTTTACTCTTTCTTCAAATATAATAAATATTTTTGCAATCTGTTCATTAATCAATGTGAAATGTATAACAACTGTATTATGACATCAATGGCTAATATACAATGCATAACTGTGTGAATGAATGAATCAATGGAAATTTAAAATCACTTCGCGGTTCAATTCCGCTAAGTAGCTTTTATCGAAATGAATATTGGGAACTTAATTCTTTAATGAATATGTATAAAAATCTATTTCCATATAAATGTTTTGAGTCTTAAGCGAAATGACGAGCGATTTAAAAGCCTGCTCTTAAACGGCTCTTTATCAGATCAACAGTTTAAAATAAACGAAAAATCTGCCCCCCTAGCTTTTTACATTCCCCCTTTATCCCCATACAAATTAATTAAGTGCTCTTGAGTGTTGCGATAAAAAGCTTTCTCCAACAGACTTAAGCCTTAATCTAATCAGAGCTTCTATTTGATGATCAAGTAAATAGCCGAAAAATGAAACAATTCTTTTTTTTTGCTACTCTTTTATCTCTCACTTTCTGTTTTGAAAAAAATAGCCTTCATGAAGGCTTCGTTATATGAACTATACATGTGGTTTATAAGTAGGTATATTTAAAAAATTTAATGAAAGTTTTGTGTTGTGAAATAAAATTAAGTATAAACCTTGGTTATACATAAAATTGTCTTTAATTTAAAACAGTTTTTTAGTACAATATAATTTTAAAAAAGTATTTGGTTTCGATATATTATATAATACGAACATGCTTGATAAGTATCCTTGCCAAAAATCCCTTTTCGTTATGTTATAGGAATTCTGAATAAACTGTTTCAAACAACTATACTTGTATGTGAACATTTTAAGAAATTCGTAGGAACACTTTGAATTTAAAGTATTTTTATGTTCGCGTCAAGTTTGTATACGATTAACGCTAATTATTTATAAAGAAAAACGCGTTTGAATATAATATTCACAGAATTAAAAAAAGGGGGGGGGGGGGTTTCAATGCGTTGACAATTTAATGTCAACAAAATGAAGCATAATAAAAAGTAATATTCATATGAGTAGTGTTTTCCTAATGTGTTTGGAAGTTTTTGTGTTTTTTATTATACAGATTTTTCAAGAGGGAAACAAATGAACATATTTGAAAATTCTATTTCCTTCCTTTGTATAAAGTGATATCTTCGAGACACAAAGCGTATATAAGTCAAAAAATATATATTTTCCTTTCTTAATTCTCCTAATTTGATGGAAAAAGTTTTCCTTGAGGGACTAAGGACCAAGTTTGTTCTTGTAAGTATTAAACGTCGCGAAGATTTTTTTCAACAAAATGTTTTATTGTTTGCCTTCGTCCTTTATAGAAGCAAAAATCTTTTGTTTGATTCTTCGGAAATAAGTTCATCTTTGACAAAGACCTTTGTTTTAAAGGGTAAAAACTTAAGTGATTCCTTATTTCTTTTAAATTAAATATTTTCAGAAATGCATCTCTAGAGAAACGTTGTCGTTAAAAAAATTAAGTAAGATGTCACTTGATAAATATTTTTTACTGATCCTTTTTTTTTCTTCTTGTTTTACAAGGAGTAAAATAAGTAAAATATAAAGTTTAAGTATTTTTTTTTATTTCTAGATAATTTATTTTTTTGTTATATTTACTTAATTTTTTTATTATTTAACTAATCAGTTTGTAAGGAACCATTTTTTTGTGTTTTCTACACCACGTAAAGCAACGAGGTGATAAACTTTTAGTGAAATTCAAGTTTTTTTTTTATTTATTTTGAGCAATGAACACCCCAAATGTATTTTTTATTCTGAAGCTGATCTTGTCTAGCTTGACCAGTTTTAATTTTAAATTCTACATTTGAACATTTTTTTAAGATATAAAAAAACCAAACTTTTTGTTTTTTTTCTAATTTTATTGAATACCATCACAACGATGTGGTGACCATCTTTTCAAATATAATTTCCCGGGGGACTGGGAAATAAGAACAGAACGACGGGATATCGATGTTGTTATTATACACCATAGAGTGTACACAGAGATACCAACGGGAATAGAATATTTGACAAGGCGAAATAAAACAGCAGATGTTTCTTCTATTCATGAGATTTCTTGCCTTTTAAAAACCAAAGATTTTTTCTTAAAAATAATTTAAATAAAATATAATTAAAAACAAATATTGTCGATACAAGAAAATCACGAAACATGCAATAGTTCAGTGCCACATGCTGTTAACTTTATTTCTGAAAAAAATAATTGAAAATACAAAAATTAGGACGGCTAGATTTTGAGTGAAAATGAAACTGAGTTACAAAATGAGAACGGTGCGGAATAATATTTTTTCGTAATTTCTTGATTCAAAAATTTCTTTACCAATTTTAAAACGAAAACCCAAATAGATGAAGTGTAATGCTGGATAATTTTTCATTCACTATTATGATCCTGTTTATACAAACCGAGAATTTTTTTTTTTTATTTGATTAAAAGCAAACTAAACTTGATTTATCGTGAAATGAGTTGAGAGCAATTACAGATTGGAAAAGTTTAGATTATAAATTATCTTCAGATAAAAGATCATCTTCAATACCTAAATAAGCGATCTTTTAGGTTCTCCCATAAATAAGATGAGTAAATGCCAATGAATTTATATTTATATACAATAGTTAACAAATATGTGAATTAGCAAAAAGAGAATCAGAAAAAAGTAAAACACGAAAATGACTGCTTTAGATGTATTCTCGTATCCACTTTTTTCACAGATACAGAATACTGTTCTCTTGTAATTTTTAAGTTTTGTATAAATATGAATAACTTTGAAATACAAAAATATTATTAACACATTTTAAGTCTCATATCTACGATAAGATTATTTTCATGAAGCAAAGTGATACGCACGGTTTTTCTTAATGCAGTCGAAACTTCAAAATAAAATATGACCAACTAGAGAAGAGATGCTGGAGATAGAAAAAAGAGACGACAGATCCTGAATACATTTAGTATTTGCTGGTTCTGTGACGTAGTTATGTGTCTGATTCTTAAATGTTAGAGATATAGGTGGCGTGTGCGTTTTTAGGAACCACTTGAAGACAACCCTTTTTGGGAGGACTTAGAAAAATGTGTAATTATGTTATATACCAGTCTGTAAATATGAAACCAGAATTTGATCATAGATGGCTCTAGTTGTCAATGTAGTGACTGTCAAACTACGTCATTGGCGTATTTTTCTTGTGTTTACATTTGTCAAAGACTTTTAACTCACAACAATACAAGTTTATTACAACTACATATGTTTTCATAGCGTTGAACATGTCTGTTTTCATAGCGTTGAACATGTCTGTTTTTGTGCCTGAAAACTACGATTTGCGGACAGCATTGATTTTCTGTTACCATTTGAAAAAAACTGTTGCTGAATCGCATCAAATGCTTGTCTAAGCTTACAGTGAGCATGCTCTTGGTAAATCACAGTGCTTTGAGTGGTTTAAAAAAATCAAAAGTGGCGATTTTGACGTGAGAAACGAAGAACGTGGAAGACCACCGAGAAAGTTTGAAGACGCCGAATTGCAAGCATTGTTGGATGAGGATGACGCTCAAACGTAACAACAACTCGCGGATCAATTAAATGTGACACGAGAAGCCGTCTCCATACGTTTGAAATCCATGGGAAAGATCCATAAGGTGGAAAATGGGTTCCACATGAACTGAATGAAAGACAGCAGGAAAACCTAAAAAACCACTTGCAAAATGCTGCTCACCAGGTACAAAAGAAAATCATTTCTCCATCGAATTGTGACTGGCGATGAAAACTGGATATATTTCGAGAATCTTAAGCGTAAAATATCATGGTTAACTCCAATCAAACCAGCGACATCGACTGCAAGGCCAAATCGCTATGGACGAAAGACAATGCTCTGTGTTTGGTGGGATCAGAAGGGTGCTATATATTATGACCTGCTAAAACCTGGCGAAACCGTTAATACTAAACGCTACCGACAACAAATTATGGATTTGAACCAAGCATTGCGTGAAAAACAACCAGAATATCAAAAAAGGCAACACAAAGTGATTTTGCTTCATGATAATGCACCATCGCACACAGCAAAACCGTTCAAGGAAACGATTGAGGCGTTTAGTTGGCAAATACTTTCGCATGCGGCTTAGTCACTAGACTTGGTTTCATCCGATTACTACTTATTTGGATCGATTGGACACGCACTTGCTGAGCAGCGCTTCACTTCTTACGAAAATGTACGAAAATGGCTCGATGATTGGTTTGCCTCAAAAGAGCAAGAGTTTTTATGGCGGGGCATCCAAAAATTGCCAGAGAGATGGGAAAAATGTGTAGCTAGCGATGGGCAATACTTTGAATAAAATATTTTTTACCATTTGCATACAATAAATGTGTATTTTCTATAAAAAAAATCCCGTTTCATATATACAGACCTATGTATATGAACTCAAAACACACCCTTCACTCCATCTAAAGCCGAATATCACATATCGGAAGATCTACAAAGGTTACTTCGTAGTTCGTTTTCTCTTGTTAAGTTTTCGGTGGTTTTCTTACCAAATGTGTTTTCTAGCATATGCTTTACATATGCTCAATCTAATGGCTGCAGTCACCTCATATCTATTCTTGTACTCAAATTTTTGTAATATTTTTAATCCGTCACTAATAATGTGTTTGATTCTCGAGTAATAGGGCTATTGAAGGGAGTCGACTCTATAAACGGCCCAATATAAATTCTCATTTTATTATTAAGATTCCTCTTGGGTTGTGAGGCTGACAATGTTTATAATACTTTAATAAATAAAATGATGTCCTTATTACTGCAAATACAAAATGAAAAAAAAAACTCAATTTAAAACTGTATTATTATTATTTTTTAAAGAATCACTTATTTTCGGAAATTTAAAATGTCTTTTAAAATACGTATCTAAAGGTTTAAAAAACCACTTATAAAAAAATAACTTTTTTTCAAGTTTTTTGATACTCAAATAATTAATAAAATGTGGTTTCTGCTTTTGAATTTAAATGATTGGTTATTGATCATATTTTAATGCCAGCAGATTGGACTATTTTATTACACTTTATTTCGAGTGAAGGAGAGAAAGTGTTTTTTACTCCTAACCTTTAAATATTTCCGCTCTATCAATAAAATAAATCCCTTCAAAGCAATTTATTACTTAAAAGGTCAATTCAATGATTTTACAATATTGATATTATGAAAAATTATACTTTAAATAATTGTCAATTAATCATATAAATTAATATATTAATTAAACTTGCGATTAGAACAATTAGAGGAAATATGTTTTATTTGTTATTTAAAAGATGATTTATTTTATACTGGTCAAAAAAGTTAGATAGTAATGATAGCAATCGGCAATTCTTTTTTTAGTATCAAAATTCTTTCTTATTTTTTTAAATTCTTTGTGTAACATAACAGTACAAAAAACGGGAATACAAAAAGGGTTACATTTCTATGGCATTTTGGTAAAGAGGCACAAGTCATTAATTACTTATTTGTCAGTTTGAAGTTTTGCAACACTTTTATTCCTGAAATACAGACCTCAGGTACATTTTAAAGGTAAACTTTGAATACATAAATTATTTATGTATTCAAAGTTTACCTTTAAAATTTACCTGAGGTCTGTATTTCAGGAATACAAGTGCTGCAAAACTTCAAACTGACAAATAAATAATTGATGACTTGTACCTCTTTACCAAAACGCCATAGATTTTTTTGAGGAACAAGATTAAGTAATTGTGTAAATGTTCAGTGCTCAATCTTGAATTCATCCAATTTCAGTTTAAACTGCAGATATTATTCAATACCATATGTGCTCCGCATGAGAATTAATATGAATAAATATTGGAGATATTTTGTTTTGCGTTAATAGTGTTAAAATAATAAATATATTAATTATTAGTATTCAAATAATAAATTAAAACATTTCTTTAAATATATATATATATATATATATATATATATATATATATATATATATATATATATATATATATATATATATATATATATATATATATATATATATATATATATATATATATATATATATATATATATATATATATATATATATATATATATATTTAATCATAACTTTTAAAGTATAATATCTATTGAAGATATAATTTTCTTCATAAATAGGTTCCCTAAAGCAAATAGAAATGATCATTCAATAAGAAGTAGCTAAACAAGGTTTGTCCAGCTTTATTTTAATTTGAATATGATAAAGTTAAATTGAACACCACGCATTTGTCAAATAAAAATATAAATCTGTCCCAAAGTGTACAAGTGGCTTTAATTATGATGCGAACACTATGTAAAAGTACTCGTAGTGTGAATCCACTCTATCGAAGAGGAATTAATTTCTCGTTTAATTGCTCGCAAGTACTTCACACTTTTCATTTATAACAACTCCGATAAGTGAAAACAAATATATGAAGTGCACCGATTTTAAATATTTTGATAAAAATAACAAGGAATCGAAAAGTTTTGATTTATTTGTTTTTTAAATATTTACTGGCAAAATCTTCTCCCTTATGCCGAGACTTCCGAAATATATGAAAATATCACAATCTTCTTAATACCCCTGATGACATGCTAAAGCATATTTGAATGTACCTCTTAAGATACTTTGAATAGCAAGAACTGTTCGATTACACAATTTTTCAGCCCTTGAAAGAAGAATAAAAGTTATCTCGAAATATTTCATCTTCATAACAGCTAAAAATTATAATAAGGCATTAACATTGTGGAGGTTTAAAGGCATTGTAATTTATTTTATCAAACACTGTTTATTCTACTCTATGTAATGGTATAACCCTACATGTTTCAAGGTTTTCACCTCATCATCAGGGAAGCACAAACAGGACTTGTTTGTGCTCTCCTTTACCATTACATAAAGAGTACGTGTCATAATTTCTCCCATTTACACAACCAAATTCTTTTTATATCTTATGAATCATAAAACTGCTCACATCTGAAATTCACATTTTTCTATCAACTGTATTGGTTTGTTTGTTCTCTCGTCTCTTTTCCCTTAACAAATTATGCCTGTTCCATTGGTATCTGTCAGCTTATGTAAAGCCTCAGATGGTTTTTGATTATACAAATCAGTATTTTACTTACATGTGATATGAAAGATATGGTACTGTAGTTCTCACATTGCCTTGTTGAACGCTTTTAATGTACCGGAATAAACTGAGATTCCGTCCAGTCCCGGGGCCAGATTTCCATCTTTCATACTTTCTTGCATGTATCCTGAAGTATTTTGGTGTAATTTTCTCCCAAATGTTTGGTTTCCTCTACTTCAGATTGTAACATAGCTGGTTCTTGATTGTTCGACCCTATTCCACCGTTCAGATTATCTTCTTCCTCTTTGCATAATTCTGCACAATACTGCCTCCATATTTCTATCATCTATCAATGTTTGTTATGGTGTTTACTTCTGCATCCTTTATCACCCATGTTTTTGGAGATGATTCGCGTGTAAATATTTTAACTTTTTGATAAAGCTCCTTGAATTCGTTTCTGTTCTACGTTTTTTTGACGAACTTTTTGTTAGAACTTTATGTGAATGCGATATGATTAAAAATTTATAGATTTGAGGTAAATCAACAAACATAACAATCGTGTTAAATATAGCATTAAAACCATAGATACCATAACACTATTTTTTTGTGAAAATGTACTGATAATGATAAGAATAAAAGGACAATTTATAAAGATACGTTTAGAGAGCAGACTCTCCTCAAGAGCGCTCCAGCTCGGGAAGCGAATACATTCTAAATCACAGATTTAAAATAATTTATAAAGATACGTTTAGAGAGCAGACTCTCCTCAAGAGCGCTCCAGCTTGGGAAGCAAATACATTCTAAATCACAGAATTAAAACAATTTATAAAGATACGTTTAGAGAGCAGACTCTCCTCAAGAGCGCTCCAGCTCGGGAAGCGAATACATCCTAAATCACAGAATTAAAACATTGCAAAAAATAAAAATAGTTGAGTAGAAAGAATCGAAGATTGTGACTGCGGTCACTAGATCGAGTACTTTCCCACGTCTGTATACGTATAGAAAATCATCTTCTTTCTTCTCCCTGGCTCCATCCCAACTCACTGTCTGCGAAAACGTCCCCCAGGCCATGCCTCTGCATCAGGTTATCTTTTTGCACCACCCATGAATTCTTTGGTCTTCCTCTGGTTGTTATTCGATGAAGATCCATGGAGATTGCCTGGTTCACAATGTGATCGGGTGCTCTGCGTCCAACGTGCCCATACCATCTCAATCGCCTCTCCTTCATCTTGCTGTTGATGTCTGTAACACCTAGGCTTCCACGAATGCGTGAGCTTTTTATTTTGGCTCTTAGGGACACACCAGCTGACCATCTTAGCATGCGCATTTTAGCAGTTTCTAGTTGCCTAGAGTAAGAGTTATACATCGTCCAGCATTCGGAGCCATATAGGAGTGCGGGTCTGACAATCGTTTGGTATACTTTTCCTTTTAACTTTACTGGCATTTTCGGATCACATAGAACTCCCGTCATTGATCTAAACTTCATCCATCCCACACTAATTCTATGTGTTACATCTGCTGCACATCCTCCATCGCTATGGATGAGTGACCCAAGATACTTAAAGGAGTCACAATTTGGTAATGTTTCTCCATCCATTTGCATTACGGGAGTGACATCATTTGTGTTCTCGAATGGTAGGTACAGATTCTCTGTTTTCTTTCTGCTCAGTCTCAATCCATTGTCCTCCAAGATTCTTCTCCACCTTTCCAGACTATTTTGCAGGCCTTCATGTTTTTCACTTGTTAATACGATATCGTCTGCAAATAGTAGGATCTTTAGGAGACTGTATAGAAAAACATATTTGATAATAAAAAAGCACTTACCAAGGGAAAATAAATTATAAAGAAACCTGTCGTAGATCGTTCGGTATGTGATAGTAACACATTCAGCTTTTAGTGGAGTGTAGTTTATATGTCTAGTATTCATATACAAGTTAATTCAAAAGCGTGATATATTCTCCCAAAAAGGGTTGTCTTCGAGTGCTTCATAAAATTGCACACGCACACACCATGTAAAATTGCACACGCACACACCATAAAATGGCGCACACACCATGTACATCTTTAAAACTTAGAGGTTGACTATTTCACCCCACGGAAACAGCAACGGCAAAAAACTCTTTCATAATACCCATTCTATTGTGTGATAATGATGTAATTAATAAGTCCGAAGAAAAAAAAATTTTTAAAGAGAAATAACCTCTAAAAGTAAGTAACATAGATGTTAGTCATCGAAATACATTTTCATATGCATAATTACACTTGAACTTTGAAATATGTACAATATTGACTGCCAATAATGTTAGTAAAGAGAAATTATGTTGAAATATAATTTCCTGTGAACGTTAAATTTTATCTGAGTTATATTCCAATTTTTCAACACTTGGTCAAAAGTGGAGAAAGAAAATAAAACAAAAGAAATATTTCAATTTGTTTTAATAAGTTTGAGCAAGAAGAGCATTCTAAAATAGTTTAAACTTGCAGAACGGGGGAATTAAGAAAAACTAGAAAAAAAATGAACATCGCAAAGGTCAGTGGAAGGCGTTGAAAAGAAAGACCAAGGGAAGTATTATTGGATCAATTGATGGATATTTTGAAAAAAAAAAGAAATGTAAAGTAAATCGTAGGAGAGATATAAAAATGTAGAAGAGGCGAAATACGTGCAATAGGAAAGCCTAGTACTCTCTTTTCTCTGCATAACCCGATAGGGAAACGACGTGATGGTATGTATAATTAAATTAATATTTATAAATTCTCTACTAATACATATTAAAAATACACTTTAATTCTTCGTCTAATCTCACATTTTTATGTAAAGCGTTCCGCAAATATAACATACCCACAAAAAATATCCGTTCCACAAAAAAATAACCCTTTCATAAACTAGATTACTTAGTTTTACTAAAATATTAATTTCGGAAATTATTACCTGATTTTATATTCATTCTTACAATCCTTTTCGGCCGAGCTATTTTTTGGGTGGAATAATATTAATAAATTTGATGGTTTATTATTATTTCCTTATTGAATTGATATTTTGAAAGGACATGTAAAAAGTAAGGTAAATTGAAGGAGCTAAATGAGAAGGTGTGTGGATATAGAGTAGGCGAGATATGTATTTCAAGATTAAAAAGTCTAGCAATATGTCCTCTCTGACTACTACGACAGGGAAACACCGTGATGGTACCTTAGTATTAATTATATTCGATGCAAGTAAAGTTTATATTTTACGAAAATATCAAATATATATTCGTAAGTTTTACATTGGCATTAAATCATTTAACCTTGTTTGGATTTTATTGTTTACATTTTTATTAGCAACTGAAATTTCTAAGATAAAGCTGTAAACTCATAAATGTGTTCCACCCAAATTGTAATAAATTCCAAAAATGGTCTTATGGAATTTTTACACTCGTAAAATTTTAGGCACAAACATTTAGGGATTATCTATTTTTTTCTACTGAACATTTATAAAAAATCCAAGTATCATGTATTATTTATTTACTTGACAATGGTTTCGCAAATCAAAATGATCATCCCAGTAGTGGAAATAAATATATGGAACTTAAAATCAATTTCATGAATTTTTATTTAATAATAAGAAAATCTTCAAAATATGTTAGAACCATAACATTTATTCAAAATTACAGTTCTTTTAATTATAATCAATTATTAAATAAAATTATTTTTATCAATACATCTATAAAAGTTTCTTTTGAGCCATATCCTTTTTTTTAATTATTGTAGATAATATTTGAGAAAAAGCCTCAATCCCATTATTTAAAAGAGAATTTAAATTCGAAACATTTATTTTTCAAGGTATCATTCACTCGTTGATATTAATATAAATATCACTTATCAATCTACAAAAAAAGATAAGCGAAAAGGGCACAAGAAATATTTCTCCATTTGTAGGTGCATACGTATTTTTAATTACTTAGGCATTAATCGGAACCTGATCGATTAATATAATTTATTTTCTTTAAATAAGGTGTGTTTAAATTAGTTTGGACCATTTTTTTCGCCCTAAACGTTTTGGTTTATATTATATGGCTTTGTACTATAGTGTTCCTCGTAGAAAACGTTTGTTATGGTGGTAACGAACAGATGCCTTAGTAACCTGATTCTAAGTCACACAATAATGAATAGACTTATAATGATGTTTTTAAAGATTTAACTTAAACTAACAGACAAAACGATTCACGATTAAATAACTTTAATTTGAGATTGGTAATAAATGTGGTGTAATTTTTTGGGATTGGTAACAAATGAATGCATTACCAATCTATATTGCTTATTACACACAAATGATGATTAATCAAGATGTTTTTAAATGTCAAACAAAAACCTGCACAGATAAAACGATTCGTTATTAAATTATATTTATTTGTGATCGGAAACCAATTTGGTGTAATATCTACAGTTTGGTAACAATAATGACTTAGCAATATATAGTATACCATATACGAATATTTCTGATCGCATAAGTATGAATGAAGATTTATCAAGATGTATTTAGAGATACAACATAAATGAACACTCATTTTTAAATATCTTTATTTAGAATTGGTAACAAATCTGACATTATTATCAGGAATTGGAAACAAACGATTTTCTTGGTAATGTGTATTTCTAATCGCACAAGTTTAAATGCGGATCAAAATGGATTTACAAAGCACTCTCAGCGGGGTGAATTATTGAAAGCAAAAAATATAATGGATTTAAAGATCAAACAAACTGACAGATAAAACGATTCATTTTAAAGTTATTTTTACACAGCTCATACTGACAGTCAGTAATAAAAAGTCATCCATGGTTCATAGTAACATATACCTGTCAGTAAAAAAAAGTAATTTTCAATTGATGTAATGTGTATTGTTTTTTTTTTTTTTTTCAGATTCAATATAATTAAAGATGAGTTATAGCCGCCAAATTCAATATTCTCTCAGACATAATAATACGTCAAAAAACTATTGATTTGCGGTAGTAAGCGTATATTCATTAACATATTTATTATTGTCTCGGACAATAGCAAAAACTAAAGCAATAGAGCTTGGCTATTCTTTTAGTAAACACTGACGAAAAAATCGACCTTGCTACGTCCGGTGAGCACTGTGAAGACTCAATTATATGAGTAGGTTATTCGTAATCACTTAATAGTCACAGATCCGTGAACAAAAACATTAACGCCCTTAAATTAATCAAGTAACTTGTTGAAATCATAGTTTTACGTTAAGTAAGATTTTTTATGTGTGTAAAGTCAGATAGACAGTAGATTCAGATTTTTCCCATAAAAAAACAACCTCCGTTGTCTAGTTAGTAAAATACCTGTGTTCCCACCAGAAGGTTGTGGATAAGATTCCAGTTGGAACCAGATTTTTAATAAGGATTCCTGTCTGATTTTTATACAGGTTCTCTGTAACATTTATCTAGTTGGCTGGAAGATATTGTAATATGGTAATACCTCAACCAGTTTGTATTGTATTCTATGAAAATTTAATGCAACAAAATACACTAAATTATATCAATCGATGAATTTAGAAATATAACGCTTTTAAAAAAATAACATATACTTAACTAAATATCCAAAGAATCCAAAAAACAGCCATCATTAAAATATTGCGATGAAAGAAAACACCAGTTAGACTCGCACGTTTGTTTCGTAACTAACCAAGATACTGTCAAGTCTAGTTAGTTAAACACCTTTCTCTTTACCCGGGAGTTACGGGCTAGATTCCCGTGGATACTTATTTGCCTAAAAAAGGGTCCTACTATATACTAGTGTTAACTTCAGGCTTGTTTTAAATGTGTGCTTTTTATTTCGTTGAAAGAGATTGTTGCATGAAAATAAATATTTCAGGTTACCCTGCATAGCAAAAGTGACATTAAAATTATTCCGCCTGTTGAAAACTTCAGAATCAGAGGTTAAAACACGTGTCGCTTTGATAAAGTACAAGTAGCAGAGTAAGAAAGTGTTTTTTTGTTAAGTATTTTAATATGGAGGCCTGCGAAGCAAGTGTCGAAACCGATGCTTGAATTTTATAAGTTCTTATAAAAACTCGTGAGTGTCTATCATAAAATATTTGTTAGGCTATAAAATAATAAAATATTACCTGCGTTAAATTTGGTCGTTAAAAGAATATGGTGAATTAATTAATTTTTTCAAGACCTGTGGTTGAAATTTAAAACTAAAATCATAGTATAAATAGGCCAAAACCCATACGATGGTTGTCGTCAAAGAAAGAATACGGGAATTGAATTTTGAATACAAGAGAGTGAGAGAGGAATACTTGGATTCTCTCCGAAAGTAATTTGAAATTTAAATCTCGGTGGGTCCGTGACACTGAACGAATTTTAAATGCCTAGCTAACAATTTTTGAACCGGTGTAAAAGGGGACGATGTATATATGATACTATATATATATAAACAAATTTTACATTTATGAATATATATTTTCATAAATGTAGAATTTGTTTTACTTCCGTGAATATTTCACGGGCTGCAACTAGTAGATTATTAAACGCCCACTTTGATCGAATCATTATAAATTAAGAAATAATGTCGCCATACAAAGAAAGGTTGCAGTTTTAAAAAGTTATGATTTGAAGTATAAAAAATAAAAACTACTCGTTATTTTTTTTTAATTAAGCGTTTTATTGTTATTTAAAAAAACGGCTGTATTTCACATGACTTAAGATGCACATTGGACATATTCAAGATTCACTGTCTTTTTCATCTAAACTTTTTTAAAAACTAGGATATTTTGTACGAAAAAGTTAATATATTTCTTAATGAGAAAGCAATTTGTTCATTATTATGAACTTTAAAACGTCTATTTTTTTTGCTGAGCCTCTTCATTCTACACGCGGTATTAGCGTTGTAACAGACCAATTCTTGGAACGGCTCTGATTAGAAACAGCTTGATTTATTTAAGAAACTGTATTTTAATGAAATATGGTGATTATTAACGACCTAAAAAAAATATTTCCGTATGTTTTTTGCCTATTTGTATTAAGTAGTGCTATGCTAATATAAATCTTCTAATATAATCATCACGTGTTTTTGATTATTTGAGTATTCTCATCTGACTTCTTTCGATATTTAATGTATATTATGTCCGTAATCACATTCCAAAAAAATTTAAATTTAATTAAAATTAGATTTTTTGTCATTCGTCTTTTAATCGAGTGGACTAATTGCAATGACGCAGTATCTTCTAACCAATCACAGATACGTAAAAGCGGACCTAAGTGGAAACCAGTTAGGAAAACAACCGTCTTACCATCTAGACAACAAAGGTTATCCTATGTAACACATGCTATGAAAATGTAAACAAATACATGTTTTTCGAAAAAAATGTTCAATAATAATAATAAACAAATTGTATTTCTCACCAGATGTTTATGTAAAGTAAGATACCAACTGATGTTAATTGTTTGCCGTTTGACAACATAATATGAACCTGTTTTAAATTATATTTTCCTGTTTATGTATAAGATTACGGAGTGCTGGAAAAATGTTATAAAATTCACCAGTGTTATTGTTTTTTCAGAATTATTGTATTTTGCTTAGTTGTTAGGTCCCCAAACTACGCCTCAGGTACGTTTTGATAAAACTACGAATGAATGAAGAATACCAAAATGATTGGCTTCTGCACGCAGTACACAAAATACCCGATGATACAAAAATAATAACGAAAGAAATAGGAAAAATATGTAAATTAAGCTTAAATTTTTCTGTAAATCATATTTATTATAAACGACAAATGACCGCTTTATTATTTTCTATGAAAATTAAACGCTTTTTTAAACGTGTTTGATGTAATTTTTCATAAAATATACAGTAAGAATATGAAGATTAACAGGTGCATTATGTATTAAAATAAAATAAAATTCTCAACTAATTGTAGTTTTATATTTATTTTCTTGTTAATTGTCAATTTTTTTTTTAAATAAACTTATAAACGAGTTTAAGTATGTTTTTCGACTCCACCTAGCACATCCCTAATCTGGCTCTCAGCTCAATGAGTTAGGGCATCCCAGTTTTTAGAGGTCACAAGAGGTGTTTTCTAACAGAGTAAAATTAAATGCTTTTAACATAAGGATTAATAAATACAGAGTGTTAAAAAAAATACATGCATACTTTAATTGATTATAAATTCAGCATTAATAAAGGTATGTATAAAATTAAAACTTTAAATTAAAGTATACAATCATAGATTTTTCTGGTGTCACAAATGATTTTATTGATGACCATTCTGGTCCATGCACCGCTTATAATGTGGAATCGCAAACATCGAGAAATAATTTGTTTTGGTATTTGGGCGCATTTTCTTGCAATAGCTGCTCTCAATTCATTAACCGGTGTCGGTTTTGTGCCATAAACGTTATCTTTGATGAGCTCTCATAATAAAATCTATAAAAAATGCTACCTCTACGTCCAATCCATCTTTTCAGCGTATTTTGATCGAGATAGGTCCTCACATCGATGCACACCGATGCTAGTAGAAAAAGTCACCGTCTTGCCGGGAATAAAAGTCCTATTCATCCCTCAACTCCTCACGAATACGTGGTATGACAAATTCCAGCAACAAGTTCAAGTAAACGGCATGGTGTAAACATTTTTTCTGACACCCTAAATGTTTACATTGAACGTCTCCTGGTAGGATATATAATTTTTTCCGAAAAAAATACATATATATTCTGTAGAAATGTATGACATAATACGGAATGAAATGATTAGTGATCCATGTGAGCCTAAGGCTTATGTGTTGAGTAATATGAAGAAGAGCACTCGAAGATTGTTTGGACACGTAGAATGAATAAAGATTGTTTGGACACGTAGAATGAATAAAAAAAGTCTTACAAAACAAATATACAATTTAAATGTGAGTGGAAGATTTGGTGATTTTAAAACAAGAAAATTTGAAAAGGAAAAGAAATATGTGTGTCGAGATATGAAAATCTTGCGATCTGTCCTTTCTGCCTGCCCCGACAGAGAAACGTCATGGTGATATGTTTTCATTATAATTGGAGAAAAGCTATTATATTTTATGACTGAAATGATTAGTATTTCCGGATAAGGTTCAACAAAATAAGATAAAATAATAAAGATTATAATAAATATAATTCAATATATGACTTGAAAAGCGATGTTGCGTTATGAAATATCCCCTTAACAACGCTATTTATTATTTGAATTTATAAATAAAAGCAATCAAAGCTTATTCAATAAAAACAGCTGAAATTATTTGAAAATAAAAATATTTCAAAATTATTTTTTCTTGGATTAGTGTATAATATTTTTAATGAAGGAATATTAAGAAGTAAGATAAATTGCAGGAACTGTATGAGAAGGTATATGGATGTAAAATAAACGTAATATGTATGATATGTTGAGGTAGGAAAATCAGGTTATCTGTCCTGTCTATCCCAGCAGGGACACAGCGTGATGATACGAGGTACGTATGTATGTATTATTTATTGGACGAGCTGCACAATTAAAGGATTTATGTTCAACATATTTTATATATTATCACGTTGTACCCATTACGGGGAAGGCAGAGATAACTAATCTTCAAGCTTTTCTATTCAAGCATACAACTTTCGCCACATCCACATTCACCCATCTCGTCTTGCACATTATTTTATTATTCATATTTATCACTTTTATTTTAAATCTGGTTCATTTGATCCAGCCGCGTTTTCCTTAGTTTACCTCTTCCACGCACACCTTTGACTTGTATTCTTGCTTTGTCATTATTTCGTCATGTATTTCGATTATATAAATATCTTAAGCATGTGTATGTGAGAGACCATAATATTTTATTAATCCCCAAATTCCATTATATTGAAGTTTTTTATCACCTGGTGATGTTGGGTATCATTGTGGGTGAGCAACTGGCAGATTTAATCATTTCAAAAAGGGATTTTTCAATGGGTCCTCATAGAATAGCGCTGGAACCCTCAGGATGGGTGTCCACAAAAGAATCTTTGTTATAAAGAGTGGGCAAAAAATAATATTTGTGAGGTTGTTAACAATGAGTACTTATGGTTAATTTAAATTTGCTTTTTTTATGAAGCCGTTTGTTTTAATTTGGTCTATTGTTATCATACAATTAAGGTTTAACAATAGTTTTTGTCACTTTTATTATAATATAACAATAACAGAAATCAAAGCAGAAAAACTTACCGCCGACTCAAATTGGCTGTCACCTAACCATCTCAACTTCTTGTTTTTCCCCTTTTAATAAATCTGAAACAAAGAACACATTTTATTTCATTAAACCAAATCACAAAAAAGTTTTTTGAAAAACAAATGTTATTAATATATTGTTCCGATAACAAGCGATTTAACTATAATGCCAGCAATCTTTCTCGTTTAATCAATTTTAAAGTTTGAGCAGTTGAAATTCAGATAAAGACGTTCGAGTATATCATAATATGTTAAGAATATCTGCAAAACACGAACCTTTATGATTTTATTATCAGATAAACTCAAAGGTAATTAGTACAAGGTTTTATCGATTATAGTTTAAGAATATATATTTTTTTATCTGTATATTTTTCGATGTTCTAGATTTAAAAATTCTTCATAACTGATAAAGCCTTCATAGTTTATCGTAAGGTTACATATAAAAAAAGTTGAAGACGTTTTATCAATTTATTTATTGCCTGAAAAAAATATGCAAAATATTTTTTGTTTGTTTTAAACATCTAAGACATGAAAAACTAACGGAATCCAAATGTAAACGAATTGCTTTTTATTCCATTTAGAGAATTTAAGCATCACTAAATGAGACATTCAAAGACTACTAAAATCTAAATCACTAGAAATAATTTATAACTCACTATCATTAACTAGAAACATATTAAGTAGGAGACGAATACGTGGAAATATATGGCATAATTGGGTATTTTACTAGTAACATATATCAAAGCGCTGAAAGAAATAACTATACTAAATAACTAAACTGTATTCTATGAAAATTAAATTGATTTACATAAAATCTTATGTTAATTTTTAAATATATACTCGAAAAATTTCGGTTACATATCGAGATAACAGTCATTGCTCCAATTCATTCATTCGTGTTGTACCCTTAATCTATCCGATTTGGTGATTCAGACATACTCGTATTGAAGACCATGGACGGGAGACAGCATTGTCTTTAGCTTTATTAATCGAGCCTTCAGGCTAAAACAACAAAATACACGGAACTCGTTTGTAATGGCACCTGTTATCAAAACTACAGCAGATTTGTAGGCAACAACACTTGCACACGGCTAGTATGTGCGAGTATTGTTAGCAAACACACTCTTGCCAGATGGGAAACTTTTTAATGTTTTCGGTTACCATCGTTAATCAAATCCGAAGTTCGCTGATCGTATAAGTTAAGCGTCTTAACAAACTTAGCCACTAAGGTCGTCTTTCATTGCTCCAAGAAATATTGAGATAATAATTATTGATAGAACTTCAAAAACACAAACATAAGAAAGTTTATAAAAAAATACCGAATAGTAAAATAGAATCCAAGCGAGTATATTTTCATTCAATAATAAGTTTGAAATAAGCTAATTTGTCAAGCTTTAGAGTTATTAATCGTTAAAAAGCAAAGATTAATTTGGCAACCATACAACAGGTACGACAGAATATTCTTATTGAAAGTTTGATTTTTGTACCAAATATATCAACTCTCGTACGGTATCTATTCGTAGCCTATACGACCGCATAAAAGGTAAGGAGTTCTTAATCTGACAAGGGATCGATCCGGCGTATCCATCCATCTAATTCTCCGGCTAATGCCGCCTTAATCGCGGCAAGAATAGCTCTGATACTCGTAATATATATTGGGGATTATGTATGGGGGAATAAAGGATACAAGGTTGCGGGATTAGGCTCGAGTACGCCTTCAGATATATATTTTTTTGGGTAATTATTGGTTCTTATCGTGTTTATAAATTTCTGTCTTCCCCAGTGAAGAAACGAACCGTAAACTTGATAAATTTCTACGCTGTTTCCTTTTTCCTTTAAATTCGTTTTTATTTTAAATGAGAGGGAAGTAACTTTTTTAGAAAGGCTGTGTTAAGTTTATATTTAAGATAAATTTCGGCGTAATGATGAATTTCATAATAGGGCACACTTTATATTTTTCTTGCAAAATTAAGATTTTTTTATACATAAATGTCATTGTAATTTTCTTTATAAGGATAGGCAGAGACGACAGCACCAAACTTCCTGATCGCGGCATACTTTCGCCTCATCCATATTCGAACAGTTTTACCATAATTTTTTATTACTTCTAACTTATCCTTCTTCGAAAGTATTATTCACTTTATTGAGTTTTTTTCGGTCGTCTTCTATCGCAACTCCCACTCACCTTTCTATTTTCTTTCCTTTCACTCACCTTTCTTTTTTCTTTCCTTTCAACATGTTGAAATCCCACCAGACTACTCTTATCACCCTTTTGGCGCATCAATCTTTAGTTTACATTAATATTTGTATTTTTATTCTCTCTACACATCACAATTTTTCTTAGCAAACTCATTTTTATTGCTTGAACTTTGTCCCTTTCATTAATTGTTCATTCGTATTTAATACTTATACGCTATTGAAAATCACCATTTTGGCAGATTTTGATATTATTTTGTTCAAATATCGTATAATCAATGATATTTGTTTAAAATATAACAAAAAAATTATACCTTTTTTGCAATATAAAAGTTCCGTTTAAAGTTTTTTTTGTATAATTGTTGAAATATCGTTAAAGCTATTTTTATGCACGTATATTTGATCCTATATTAAATTTGCATTCTTATACTTAACTGTGAAATAAATAATTATTTTACTACATATAACATTTCTTGAAAATTTCCTTATTTTTTAAATTATCGCGTATTGAATAATGAGAAGTATGTTATTTAAAGAAAAAATATATTAACTTTTTAGTATTGTTGTAATTTAAACAAACATTTCGGTAGATTTATGTAGTTAACTTTTCAAAATCCTGAAAAAGGAAGAGCCGTAAAAGTAAGGAATTATTATCAAGTTAAGTGCGTGTTCTTCGTAGGTTACTCCATTATAACATCTAGTTGATAATACCTTAAAAATGTTGTACTCGTCAAGATACTCTAGAAATTTGCATTGCAACACTGCGGAACAATTTTGATTTTTTTTGCTTCTCAAACAAATTGACGTTATTATAATCGAACATATACTACGTTACAATAATATATATTTTTTATTATCCTGGCACGTCAGAATTCCGAGAAATGCCTGAAAAACTGTTTTACGGAAAATTTATTATTAAATTAAATCTTATACTGGATTCTCACATTGATTTTTTTCCTAATAACCTTGGTGCTATAGGCGACGAGCATGGAGATCGCTTTTATCAGGATATATAAGTGATGGAAAAACGATACCAGGGAAAATGGAATCCAACCATGCTAGCGGATTATTGCTGGACTACAATTAAAGATAATCCAAGAGCGCAATATAAAAGAAAACTCCCAAAAAATATAAAATTGGTGACAAGTAGATATATTTCCTTTGTACTATGTAGAGCATAAGTTTTATTTTCATAAATTAAAAGCTATACGTGATACAGACTTTTTAATGATACCAATAAAATCAGCATCCGAAATTACATTTAAAATATGTATCGGACTCCAGGAAGCAAAAACGTTGTTCCCTAGTGTTATAATAGAATGTTGTTAATGAATTCCTAGATGAATTTAACAACATTCTATTATAATATAATGTTGTTAAATTCATCTAGGAATAAGGCAGTTAATATAAGAAATAGAAGATGATATTTGACTAAAGCGTATGGATGTGGGCGAAGGAAATTTTATCGTGATAGAGAATAAGATACACAAGCTTGTCCTCTCTGTGTAATTCGATTGGGGCATAGCGTATTTGTGTAAATGTTCGTTCAACGAATATTATATCTATTGAAAGTTTTATTTTCTTTTAAATTCAGTCAATCTTTCACACGTCTAGCAAGCTCGGGAATCGACATTTTTTTTCAGATACGCCCGGGAATTGAATTCAAAACCCTCGGATATAAGTCAAACGTCTTATCAACTAAGTCACGGATGTCGTATTTACATGCATATAAGTTAAATGTAAACAATCTAAGAATTGAAAATCATGATATCGTGTTTGAATTCATATTGTATTATTTCGAGTTGTTAATTTTGCAGCCATGTGTAAAACAAATTGAATTAAGCAAACTATTATTTCTGAGATATCTGATGTTTGTGATCATCCAAATTACATATTCGACATCATCTGTGATCTTCATTAAATCGGGACGATTACAATCTAACGCGATTAGAGAAGCATCAGCTGAAGAATTCATAGTCATGCTTGAGCTCAAAATATATCATGGATGGAAGCAGAAAACGAATATAATTAATTCATTGCTAATAATTATGCGATGTACTAAAATGGAAATTGCTCGATGTTAAATATGAATTGTTAAAATTATGAAATAATTCTTAAGGCACACGCATAGCCTTGAGTATCATTATTGGTAAGAATGTCTTTGTTCCGCAATATATTTGAAATCATCAACCTACGTTTTACTTTATGATGAATATTTGCAATGACTTTACATACAATACCTTTAAAATAATACTCTATTGTAAGGAAAACTCTATAAGATGAAATTTAAGACATTACCTAAATATGAGTTTTAGAGGTTGTGATCGACAATCTGATTCATTTATTCATATGGTACCCTGAAATACACATTGGTTATTCGGATATGTTGAAGGGTGTGGCTGGCAGACAATATTATCTAAAATAAATAAAAATATAAATAAAGATTTATTGATATCAACATATTATGTACTGTACATATTATATATAATATGTTCAAAAATAACACAATAGAAAAGAAAAAACATTTAATAGAAAAACTGTTAAAAGATCTGTGCTCATTTCATAACATCGCCCTTTTCGAGATACATCCCCACCAATAGAGGTCGAGCTAGGCCGCGAGGACATAAAATGTTTTTTCAGTCCATATTCTTTAGCCACATTAATCACTTGAGAAGGTACGAAACTCGCGGTTCGTTATTGCATGCGATGGCAGTAGTATGATGCGCGTGAAGAGGCAACAACATTCGCATACGTCTGGCGATTGTGAGTTTTGATATCAGACGAACTATTTTACAGCCCCTTTTTTTCGGGTACTATTGGGAATCGAACTCGAAACCCCCGGATGGTAGAAATCAAGCGTCTAACCAATAGTAATTTATGTTTGGTATTTTAAAACTTGCGTTAGTTCCAATGAACTAAGCCCGCAAGAATAATAATGGGATGATTTTTATAGCGTCGATAAGAGATCAAATTCTCCTTCAATGCGCTTTATTCTTATAAAATATACTCGTAAGTTAACTTTTACCAGTTATTCAATGTATATTCATGGAAAACAAAAAAAAAAACAATTGATAAAATTAATAAGAGTTAAACGTAATTTATAATTTGTAAAGACAGGAAAGCGGTGGCTGCGGCTATTCGATGGAGTACTTTCTATCAAATAGCCGTTGCCGCCTTTGTGTGAAAAAAAAATTTCACGTCCTTCGGCGGTTAAATAAATAGCATTTACCTTTTAGAAACACTTTAAAAAATAATTTATCACCTACTTTTCAAATGTTTTTATAATTTTCAGATTTTCAAACATATTCCACACAGCCTTAGTTCTGTGTCCATCGTATTTGTGATCGTTCATTGCAATAATTGATCGTTCATTGAATATAATTGCAGTAATATTTATTTTTCCAATACCTTGTGAAAACAGTGCCACTTCAAAATTGTTCAATTATAGGTGTTAGAACTATTATTTTTTTGTTAAAATAAAAATGTGTACTTATAATCTAAACTGTTTTAGACGAGACACATTAATGGACCGAAAATTTCGAAAATGCTGCCTTTCCCATTATTGATTTTCAGTGTTTGATTCTACATAGTAACACAATATAAGCATTTTTCCTTATTTGTTAACTATCAGAAAACGAGGTAAAGATATAAATGCATGAAATAATTTTTATGTATTTGAAAAAAAATAAAAGATTGGGTATCAAAGGAATATTCAACGTCGAATGTTTTATAAATGTTGACTCGATAGTAGAAGAACTTATTGGGGCTATCGGCATTATGTAATCGACCCATTCTTCAGGTCTTTGACCACATTTCGCACAAAGAGGTCATTGAAAAACTGATGGCCATTGGCAATGTTGAGGGTTGCAGGAACAGAGATAGATCACCTATACTCTGGAGCAACTAGATGAAGAATGTTACGGGTCTACCTTTACCACAGCTTTGCGGGCAGCGGAATGACGGGGGAACTTGAAAATAATGTTCACGGCATACAGCAATCTAGTATAGGAATATGGGTCACGTTCATCAACATTGAGGTCATGGCATAGAAGAAGAGTTATAAGTAAATTTTATTTTAAAAGTATACATTAATATATGAACATTGTAATAAGGCACCAGAATGAAAATCATGCTTGGAATACATGTTAAGATAATTTTTTCTTACATTGTCTAGAAAAACATAACAAATATAAAGCAATGTTTTTGAAATGGAAGAAATGAAGACCAGTTTTTAAAAATAAGTTTCACCTAATTGTTTATATCTTTATAAACTTCAGTAATATCAGTATGTTCCTTGGTGAGGTTAAGTTTCTTATCATGTTCGCGCATCATAATTTTTGTTAAATTTAATGTTTATCAATTTATGTACATGGTACATCAGGTGAGTTTATTGCTACACAATAATTTCTTTCAGCTTATATTGGATACGTCAAGTTATTTTGATCTATGACAGATTTCGGAAAAAAAATATTGAATCCCTAAACAACGATGGTAGAACTTGGGAAAACGAATTATTTTGACGATAAAGAAGGGAAATAAAGTAAAATAAGGATGAAATTATCTTATGAGTTATATAATATTTTTTTCGATTCCTTCTTTTAAGAATTTATCTTTAGATTATGCACATTTGGTAACTCTTGGAAGTTCATTTTACAGTCACGCCAAGTGAACTGCAATTGAAATGTGTAAAATTACGTTAAGTGAGTTGGTATGCAAAGAAGTCTTTCATCGCTCAATCGAAGAATCATTTTACTTAAAAAAGTTACCTTTGTTTTGATAATATGAATGTATTCAAAAACTTTGAATTCTGATTTTTTCCAGAGAAAAAAAAGTTGTCAATTTGAGTTACTGACAATTTTGAGTTTCTAAAGAAAAAAATTCTAAGAGAAAATTGAAAATTATTCTAAAAAAACTTTTTTTTTCGTTGACTCGTATACACGAGTATAATTCACATTTTTGGTGTATTTTTATGAAATTCAAAACAAAGCAAGATGTGAACTAAAAACAACTTTCACCTTGTTTTTTTTTCTTAGCAAATAAAAAAGAAAGCAAATGTTAAATTTGTCACGGTACTAATTTGTTGTTGAAAAACACTTCAAGCAAAGATAATTGAGAATGAAAATATTTGATTAGTTTCTTATTATTCATGTTGAAGTAAAGAATGTTCAAAAGAGATAAACTAAAGTAAATTTTTCACAATATAATTTAATGTACGAGTATATTAAGATATTTCAAATGGCTTTTCAAATTTATCTCAATTTTCTTATATGGACGATGAGGGCTGAAATGAGAGAAAATTTAGACGTATTCGAGATGTGGGGCTGGAAACATATGCTAAAGATATTTTGGATGGCATGGTGCACCAAAGTATCCATCGTACACTTGCAACTTTTGGCCATATACTTCGCAGACGAAAGAAAACATTCGTAAAACTCATGATAACGGACAGTATAGATGGACGGTGAAGTAGAAGTAGACCACCAGCCCGATGGACTGAACAAGTCACGAACGTGAGAGTTTTCTTTTTGACGGCAGCACTCTGAAAGGCCCAAAGTAGGAAGAGTTAGAAAATAATTGTGAGCAGATGAACCGGAGAGATGATCTCAGTCATGAAAAATCAGCTGAGAAAAATAGAAGAAGTTATTTTCAAAAAGACTGCTTGTTTTGAAAAAAAAACATAATCTAAAATTGATACGAAATTTGCATTAAGGATTTTTTTTGGTTTCTTAGACATAATTTATTACCTTCTTGGTCTAGAAGTAGAACGATTGTCTTCCGACCGTTTATTAAGAGTTTGATTTCTAATTGATATAATTCGATTGTAAATTTCAAGTCTATGTTTTACTCGCAATTTATTATCTTTGTATTTATTTTATTCTTTAGTGAGTTCTTTTTTCCAAAAATGTTTATTTTGTCTGACAAATTAATATAACTTTGTTTTATTGCTACTATTTACTATCAGCAGCTTTTGTCTAAAGGTTAGCAACAACGCGAAAAAAGTGGACGACACAGGTTCAATTCGTGATGGCTTACTTCTAGAATAGTTTTAGTTTTAGGCCGTATTACATCTTAATTTATGTTGTTCTAAAACTCATAAGCTACTTATCATAAATTCTTAGAGCGATATAAAGAAACGATAAAATTGTGTTATATAAATCTACTCAATGAATAGTTTTAGCGGATTAAACCTATTAACCCCCTTAGAGTTTTGATCTCTTTACCATCGGTACTAAGTTTGATATGACAAGACTGTATGATTGCTGAAGTTCAACAGTTTGCACAAAATAAACAACTATACGCACAAGCATCTTTCATTCACAGGATACCTTACTCGATCATGAGGTCTTGCATATCACAAATCTCATTCAACGAGTACTTTATGGTTTAATCTAGTATTATCATATATATTACTACATGTACATGCAAATTTGCTATGGTCATGTTACCATGTTCAATAAACATTGAATTGACATACTTCGAGTTTGTTGTAATATATACTACACATGTGTGTAATACCAAATTGCTATGGTCAAGTTACCATGCTCAATAAACATTGAATTGACATACTTCGAGTTTGTTGTAATATATACTATATATGTGTGTAATACCAAATTGCTATGGTCAAGTTACCATGTTCAATAACCATTGAATTGACATACTTCGAGTTTGTTGTAATATATACTACATATGTGTGTAATACCAAATTGCTATGGTCAAGTTACCATGTTCAATAAACATTGAATTGACATACTTCGAGTTTGTTGTAATATATACTACATATGTGTGTAATACCAAATTGCTATGGTCATGTTACCATGTTCAATAAACATTGAATTGACATACTTCGAGTTTGTTGTAATATATACTACATATGTGTGTGATACCAAATTGCTATGGTCAAGTTACCATGTTCAATAAACATTAAATTGACATACTTCGAGTTTGTTGTAATATATACTACATATGTGTGTAATACCAAATTGATATGGTCAAGTTACCATGTTCAATAAACGTTGCATTACCATACCTCGAGTTTGTTGTAATATATACTGCATATGTGTGTAACACCAAATTTAAAAATACACCCGCTTTATGACTTCATAACTCACCTAAATGGCATTTCTCGTTTTTTTTCTGAAATAATTATAAATTTAGAAACAGCATTATTGACTTGCAAAACCTGCCTTGCGTTGCATGCTCACTCGATTGTGTGTCATATTTTATGTGCACTTTGTATCTTAACATAAAATTGTGACAATACGTTTTTTTTTCGTTTAAATTTTACAGTGAAATTCTTTCGAAGAACAATTTTCTGTCTCCTTACTTTATGGCACTTGCAAAGCGAACGAATCGTACACGTATTCTTGTGACACTTTTTGTTTCTGTCTCCTTTCTACGTGTTCCGAAGTCGATTGTCTCTTGACGTAATAACCATTGTCTACGATTTCTTGTCTCTGGTCTCTAGTGAGCCAAGACCAATATTATGCTAAGCATATATAAAAAATAAAACAATTGAGGTTTGCGTGATCATAAAAAAAAGACAATTAAATTTTAAAAAAAAAACATTAATTCATTATAAGTAACGGGCACCCAATATATGATAAAAAACGGTAGTGAATTGAAGTAATTATTTTAAAATTGTATATCATCTTGTTTATAACATTCAATTTAATTAGTTGAAATTCAAATCTGTAAAAAAATATTCCTTTTTTAATTTCCAGAATTTTCTTAGAAAATAGCATTCAAATATCAGTGAAATAAAAAATAATAATAGTTTAATATGATAGTAGTTAACTATAATATGTCTCTACATCCCCAAAAATATGACTGAGCTATTTAAGAAGAGTTTCGTCGACACGCGTTTCGAATAAATTATATTCTGAGTAAAGTCGTTTACTGCATGATGAAGCAAGTATCATATTCATGTTAATGTTTTCGTTTACGTGCATTCTATCTCCGTTATCTAGTTGGCTAGACACCTGTATTTCCGTTGATACCAAGTTTTAAAAAAAGGGTTCAGTTTGGCTTTCGCTAAAGGTTTCCTTTTCAACTTTCTGGTAGTTTTGCAAGAAATTGTCCCGTGGCGATAACCTACAACGAAAATTAAGTCGCAACCCCCAGATCGGGAGACATATCTTTTACCAACAAGGTCATGGGTCTTATTTAGCAGATAGGCTTTCTGCGTATAAAGTACAAAGTTGAAAAAGAGCAATAAAGTAGATCACCTAGAATTTCACCAATTTAAAAAAACAATTTGGAATGCGTCAATTGATGTTGATTGAAGCAAAACATCACGATCGTGCGACACGGTATTTATTGCCCAAAACAAAAACTCTCCTCAGGTCAGCTGACCGCAAATTTTTAATGAGTCGTTAACAGTGCATTGTAAATGGTTGTATGTTATAATCGGTTGAAATTGTGTTAACGCTCGCACGAATTATGGCAAAACAAAAAGTAGTTTGACTGATATAGTATAATAGATATATTTTTACCAGCCATTGTACTTTATGGATTCACAAAATCATCTTATTAGTCAATATAATTCCTTATTTTTTGACGACCTGGCCTAGTAAGTATACTTGCTTAGCATCCAGTCATAGAAAGTGGTACGAAAAAGACTTAATTCCAGCTTGTTTAATTTTCATATCGTTACATATCTGAATTTACTATTACAACGGCGTTGAAAAGGTGTCTTACATAATTTCTGAGAGTGCTATTTGAGTGATATATGTGTAATGAAAGAGTTAATAAATAAAAAAAAATAAAAAACTGGTAGTTATTAACTTATAACCCTTGTTGCTTATCATTTACTTATTAAATCAAATTAATTGAAGAGTTTACCATAAGCAATCATTTATCTTATCTCGAAATATTTTTTTAAATCAATTAAATGTTCTTATAATTTTTTAATCAATTTGATTTCTTATAATTTTCTTATCAATTATTGTATTTGTCATGTTTCTAAGAGGACTCTATACTGAATATAGGAATGAACTGTTTTTTCTTTCAAATTGAAATCTGCTTAACCACATCATGGAAAGGAGAAAAGGATTTTTTTTGTTGAGAAAAATATAAATAAAAAAATAACAGTAACCACGAAAGTGATCTAAGAATTTATATTAGACTACTTCAAAACATAAAGATAACAATGTATTTAGAGAAAAAAAATTATCAACTAAAAATCCCGCTTTCAGAATCTAAACTTGGGTTGAAAGTATGCTTCCTAGTGGACCAGGGCAACGACAATTCTATCAATCAGATTTCAGCTTAAAGTGCAAGTTACAGAAAAGTCTGTTTTGACACATAACTAACTACTATGCGCTACACTCGTTTTTATAATTTTTATGATTACTAAATTATTTTTAATTTATGAATTAACACTTTTCACTATAAAGCAGGACTGCCGCAAAAAAACTCGAAACCGAATATTTTCTCAAAATAAAAATGGAAGAAAAATGTAAACCCTTGCACGCGGTCCCTTATTTTTTCTTTTATCAAAGTAATCATTCTCAAAATTCTGGTCTTGAGAATTTGTTACCGAATTTCCATTAGAATCGCAAGGAAAACTTTAGTTTTTACATTATGTCGCAGATGCTTTCACTTTTAATTGTCTCCCTATTTTCCAGAGACCAAAATCAAAAGAATATATTACAAATGCAAATTTAGGTGGGAATAGAATAATTTGAAGGATTTTCGAGGCGCATTTCTGTTATGTTAACTCGTTCATATTTTTGTCTGAGAAAAAGTTTGGCAAAACCTGAAGTGAATTCATTAGGAATGAAAATAATATTCTGTAATACAATATTCTGTAAGATTTTTCTCCGAGAAGAAATAAAATGTTTATAATTTGGTAGTGTTTTGCCAAAATTATTATTTTCAACAAATAATTTCACTATAGTGCATAAGGATCATGCCCGAGATTTTTTTTTAAATAATATAATATTCAAACGGTTTTAAATAAGTGACTGAGTATAGTTTTCCCATAAAGAATTATGAAAATCTTTGTGGTTTGTTTTAATAATGAGTGACATAAATTTGACCGCCCAATTTAAACTAACAACAGCGAAACATAATACAAAAAATCAAGGTATATTGTATAGTTGCCTCCCAGCAAACAATGCAATCATGCAAATTTGCCTTGCTTCATTTTTTTCAACGAACCAGAAAGTTCTATATGTAGAAAACCAAATTGTAATATGTTTTTAAGATCCATCCTGCATCAAATGCACAATTCCTGTTATAGTATAAGGATACTACTAACTAGGTTATGAAGGTAATTTAAGATCCATCCTGCATCAAATGCACAATTCCTGTTATAGTATAAGGATACTACTAACTAGGTTACGAAGGTAATTTAAGATCTATCCTGCATCAAATGCACAATTTCTGTTATAGTATAAGGATACTACTAACTAGGTTACGAAGGTAATTTAAGATCTATCCTGCATCAAATGCACAATTCCTGTTATAGTATAAGGATACTACTAACTAGGTTGCGAAGGTAATTTAAGATCTATCCTGCATCAAATGCACAATTCTTGTTATAGTATAAGAATACTACTAACTACTAACTAGGTTACGAAAATAATTTCATTTATTTTTTATTTATTTATCTTCTTGAATTTTAATTTTGCAAGTAGAATATTTATTATTCACAATATTTCCCGGTGTACTCGTATTATAAGAAATGTCTGCTTAATTTTGGTCAGTTTTTCAGAAATGTCCGTTCTTTAGAAATTAAATTGCAGATTATATCAAAAGCTTCATATATTTCTACGATTTTTCAATTTCTTCTTCCTTTAAAATATCATTAATTTGGATCAACCATATTCTTCTTGATCCTACTATATCACGCATTTCTCTGTATTTTTTTGTCAGTCTTTGTGTAAACAGATTGATAAAGTACATTTCCGATATCAAATAAATAAAGAGGAAACCAAAATCAAGGATTTTTTACAAAATATCTAAATTAAACAACGAATTGCATAAAGATTTATCACCCAAAAAATATATAAATATAGAAATTTCCACAATAATTTGAACATGAAGCAATTCATTAAATCGTTCTTTACAGAATTACAATATTCTCAAGGCGATTGTTTTGAAACAATTATTCAATTTGTTATTACGATTAGCGCAATATTCAAAAACTGAAATAACCAGAAATCTTGACATTGTGTATAAATCCATAATAATGAATATGAAATGTTTAACTGGTCATTATGTTTCGCATAACGTATTCGGTACCAGTGTTTTATTTCACAGATATCACCCAATTAAAATGAAATATGGCCCGTGCGTTATTTCTGTTAAATAATTTCTGTTATTTTGAATACTAAATCGGTTAATTACGATCCCTGATTGCGAACGGGCTTTCCTAAAATTACAAATAACGATTCATATTTGAAACTTTTCAATATTTACGTATAAGAGAGAAATAACCTAAAAATGTTTTTGGATAAGTTTGCAATAAAATTTTGATTTCATTATATTTTAATTATATATTTATATACTCGTATTTGGATATACACAAAATGAAATATTTAAAAATTAAATATACCAATTTGACTACTATCGTAAGTATTTGACATAAAATGGATTATAATTTGATATAAAATGAATTCTAATAAGAAAAATAAGTTTTACTTTGTAAAAAGGTAATACATATATAAAAATATAACATAAGTCTAAACTGTTTATATGCAACAAAAAATGTAAACATCCACATTATGTTAAAATATAGTAAAATGCTTTCTAATAATCACATTAAATTTAAATTTCATTAAATTAATATCTGTATATTTCCACCCGGCGATCTTAACGATCTTGCTTGAAAATAACAATCGTATAAGGGGAAATAGAAATAATTTAATCATGTGGAGAGAATAAACAAATAATGATGACTAAACGAATAAACTCGTTGAATGTTCATGGTGAAGAACGAAGTACGAATACTATAAAATTGATATAAAAAGGTTCATAAATGTTGAAAAGCGCAAGGAGAGTGGTTGAATAGAAATGTGTGGTTTTCTCTGCCTTATTTGCAAGAAACAAGGTGTGACGTGTAAATTTTATAACGATATTTTTTATCTAACTAATGAACGAGGATGTTAAGGAAATAATACAATAAATCTAAAGCCTTGGATATAAACTTCTTCAACTCAGAGTATATCTACAAAATAGTTGTTTTCGCTCGGAAATTGTCTAATAATACTCGTATATAAAAAAAGTGATAAGTGTAAGAAAAATTATTATCGCCCAAGGATATCCCTAAAGACATCGTAACCTTTTTTGTAATTTGTTTTTTTTTCATGTTTACAAAATAAGCGTTACACTGAACTAAAGTTTGATAAAGATTTTTTTCGTCATTTAAAAAAAAATAATCAATTAAACTGAAAGACTGATAGTTTTCAAATAGTATCTGAACTATCAACTTTCTCTACATCAACACCGCTTTATTAACTAACGAGCACAAATACTTTTTTTCCCTTTTTATTAGTACATAGCTCACTTCTTTTATTGTATAAAACAATGCATTTATTTATAACAAATGATCATTTTGTGGGTAAACTGTTTATTTAAACTGTATTGTATAATATCAGTATTCATAATTATCACATAAACCTAATTGAAGCGTAATGCTATTGAAATTGATGTATACAGTAATGATTGAATGCGTTTGTCAACAAGGTAACGTAATAAAACTGTAACTGGAAAGTCATTACATCACCGTGTGACAAAAAAGCAGACCGTCACTTTCTATATATGAAACGAAGGTATTAATTAATTAAGGTAAAGTACGTTACTGCATGCCAAAGAAAGACAATATTTGTAACAAATAATGACAGTCTTTATGACATTTGCTACAGCGTCATTGTTTAGAATCTTCTCATTTACTTAAGTTTTTGATTTGACATTTTTTTTGTATAAAATAATAAGACACAACGACCTCCGTGGCCTAGTTTTTTTCAAAAAGTTTTCAGTTAAGGTGTATTTAAGAATTTTAAAACATAAAAAAAACTGTTAAATTCTCTTCCACTTACTTTTTGCCCATTTACAGTTTTCATTCTATCCAGAGCATCTTCAGAATGATAGTTGGGCATCTTCAGAATGATAATTGGGCAAATGATAGTTGGACAAGATAGTTGGGCAAGTGCATTTATTATTATACATTCAAATACCATTGGTTGATAACATTTTTTGTATAAACAAGTTTGTATACCAGGTCTAAAAACTTCTCTAGTGTATGTGATGGATGAAATAAAATAGTGAAATCCGTGAGGAGCAAAACAAAAAGTAGCAATATGAAAATTATGGTAATCTATTGATTTACTTGTGAAGTCAGTGATTGGCTACGTCTGTTCCCAATATAAGGGATAACACCTTTCTGGTTGGTTGGAAATATTGTTGCATGATAATAAACCCATCTGGTTGTAATATACGTGTATACAAAAAAGTATAATACAACACCCAAACTAATAAGAAACTGTGGAGGGCTCTGTATAAAAACAAATTATATAAAGGGAAGAGAGAAGGCAGGACACGCTGCTTAGTACTGTGAACAAAGGAGGATGACTCTTCCATCGCTTCAATCCCCCTCCACTAAGATAAGGGGGGGGGGGATATACTTATGATCAAATGAAACTTCGAAAAAACGTTTAATCCATTGTGGGGAATTATTCGATTAAATAAGAAAGATTATTTAAAAAAACTTTTAAGTTAACATTTTAAAATTTGTCATATTTTTTATGGAATTTTATGATCCATAACCAATATTAAACGAATAGGCTATATTCTAAAATATCGCTTTAATTTAATTTAAATTGTTTTATCAACATTTTGCTTTGTTTCCAGTATTTTTAGAAAAAAAAATTATTGATTTTTTACAGAACTATAAAATATTCGTTGCCTTTTTTATAAAAACTTTTTTGTCTCTAAAAATAACTTGAAATTACATTTGATAAATTAGAAACTGTATCAAGTAATCTACAAGTCTTGAGTTTAGTTTTCGCTTCTCAAGGAGTTTGCTTTGTCCAACTTTGGCCTATAATAAGATTTCAAGTTATGTTAATTAATTAATTATTGACATGATTACTTATTTAATCCTATTTTTCATTTGATATAATTGATTTATATTTTTCCTCTAAAACACATTGTAACAATTCAATGAATAGGCCATAAAACCAAATCAACGATATAAAAATGTCAGCCAAGTTAAAATTTAAATAGTTTTCCTTGAATAAATGTTAAATTACAGCTCAACACCCAAATTGTTAAAAGATAATTCTCAAGTTTTACTTAATATTGAGAAAAAATATTCCTCATTATGGTTAATTTGATTTGAAATAAATACAAATGTATCGATAAAAAAATGCTAAGTGGTCGTTGGCACGGAATGCAACCATGCCTTATTGAATAATAAAAAAGGACTCACAATATACGAAAAGTTCAATTGGCATTCGGAGAGCAAGGAAAAAGTGAACAAGCTGATAATATTTTTTTACAAAATAACCAAGAAAAACAAATGTTTTACGTTTCAATAGAACCATGGTGGAACCAAATATAATTTACAGATAAAGGATTTGGTAATGGTTCGGTTTGTATACTTTAAAACCATGTCTAAATCAAGTAGAATGCTTTAAATAAAATATATTTTATCAGTCTTTTAACTTTTATTTTACATAGATATAAATCTAAATGAAATTTAAAACGGTATTAGAACATGTTGGTCGTGATTGCAATGAAACCCCTGAAGCGATTATTTATTATATTGGGCAAATTTCTACAAGGTTCTAAAAAATTTAAAAAATAATGGGGTTCACTCTGATTCACTAGAGTTAAACAGTTGTACCAACTCTATAAATAAGTAAAAGCGGCCTGCGAGATATTTTCCTTCTGTGATGTGGGACCTTAAGTCCGCTGGCACTACTATTCTTTTCACACTCGAGTGTGTCATCACCGGAGAAGTACTCCCTTTGGGCAGTTCCTTCTTCGTCACTACGTGACGTCACGCTCATAAAGAATGAAGAAGATTTCGATCTTCTAGCGCAAATCGCGCTGAATGGGGTTTGTCCCCCATAACAGCATGGATGGCGGTGAGATCGAACATCGATCATTATATAATATATGATGTGTGAGGAGTTGAATTTCGCATGATGTTTCCAGTTGTAGTTGAGTGTCACTGTTTGTCAGGTTGATGAGAGCGTGCAACGGGGTTTTGTTTTTGTGTAATCAAAAATCGGAAAGAAGTATCGATTTAATTTTTCATGCTAAATATCCTCAGTGAGATACAGGCAAAAACCTAGTTTACTGGGGATACGACAAATGAAAGGCAACAAACCCAGATCCATTAAAATTGTATGTCCAAATCAAATTACCTGTTGTTTTTTTTTCAAATTGTGTATATTTCTTGTCATGTGTATAAAAAAAATTTTAAAAAAATATCCTGGCACATATATTTTGCGTCTGCTACGTGCATACATTTCTTCATGTCTACTCTCTTAGTATAAAGGTTTCACTTTACCCCCTTTCAGAATTGTATTAACCTGCTTGTCTCTCGCTTTTATGGATTAATCAATTTAAAAACAAAACAAGTTAAAAATGTAATATGTAACAGGTAGAATAAATAGAGATCATAACTGTAAAGGGAGTTTAAAGAAAAAAGATATATGTTTATAGTGGGACATAAAAGAAGCTGAAAAGGATTCCTTTGAAAAAAATCGTTATACACACGCGTCAGGTAAAATCCACTTGAGAAGATCAATCGGAATCCATTCAGCAAATTTTATCTTTCCCGGTGTAATAATACACGGCCCAATAAAACGCGTCTCGATTGAAATCTACAACGTTTGCAATTTCCAATATTCCTTTTTTCTTTTTGCGTATTCTTACAAAGAAAAAAATATGTAAGTATCCACACCCTAAGTAGATATTATCCTCGAGAAGGATTTTATTCAACCACAAATACGGAGAGTAAGACACATTTCGCAAAAGACTTTCTTTAAAGGGTTGGCATTTTATTATTTTACTGTAACTTATATACAAAATGCTTACTTTTGCCTTTTGTTTTATCTATCTAGTTTTTTCTAGAAGCCTTATAGACTGCCAATGCGAGGGTAAAGCCTCCAATTTCGTAATGTCAAATAGCCATTAAAACAGCATGTGACATCTATTATTGTTTGGAAAGCGCACCCAGGGTTCTCATTTCTGATTTTGCTATCCAACTTTAGCTTTAAATCTTTTCTCGGAAGATGAATATTTTGGATATTTTTGAGAAAAAAGACCTTAATAAAACATGTGTTTTTGATCTTTGAAAAATCATGATAATGATTGACGATTTTAAGAAAAATATCTTAAATTCCTTTTTCATGAAAAAAACTTACGCCATTTTTTGTTACGGTGAACAATGACCACCAAAAATAATATTATGCGCTGGCCAAATATATCAGATTGAAGATACAAATTCTCTGATATCAGTGACCTAATTTGAACTAGAGAAGTGAAAAATTATAATTACCTAATAAATGAAACAATTATATTCAATTTACTATATGATTTTTCTACAAGTAATATTATCTACATATACTCATACTTCATTTTTCAGTTCAAAAATTACCGTCTCGATCCCGCTTATTTCAACACTCACTTGCCATAGAAACAGAAAATACTTTGTTTTTATTGTCTACATCACGTTTATTTTTATTTAATAAACATCAACTTGGCTAAATGTAAAATATTTTGAAACCTTTTCAATAATAAAATGGATAAAATACTGGGAAGGAATAAATAAAAGAAGATTGAGTACTAAACTGACTTAAAGTTTTGAGGATCAAAGGAAATCGAATTGTCTTACCAACAAGGAATGGTCTTACCAATAAGGAAATGAAAGGCGTTGTTTTATGAAGACGGCTTCATTTGTCAATGGGACTGATTGAATATTTTTCATCAGGCCTTATTAAAATCTGGGTTCCAACGGGAACCAAATTCGCCTATTAGCGTCTTACCAACTAGGCCACGGAATTTGTGGATTATGAGATGTTTAGACAAGAGTATTCATTAATAATTTATTTAATTAGTGATGAATATGTGAAACCAAAAGTAAAAAGTTAATTTTTGGACTAAACTTAGTATGCTTGAGTGATAAAAGCTCTTTTCGTAAAGTATATAAGAATAATTAAATTAAAATAGGTAACAATTAAATTCCAATTTTAAAACATATTTTTCGTAAGCCTCTTCCTTCAGGAAAAATCCTTGTAAAATTTAATATTTTAGAAGCGTGGAAATTTGACATTTTTTGCTCAGCTAACGTCACAAGATATAGATAAAATCCAGACGGTTATATTAAAATTCAGAAATATTTCACAAATTACAGTCACCTGCAAAATACCTTCAACGCAATAGGAGCCTAAAAAATTCCAAAAATTTTTCCAATATTTATTTTAGCACGTAGACATTATTGAGACTGTAAATAAAATAATTTTGGTTTTATAATTAAATATTAATTATAAATTAGATATAAATATGAGGAAAACGTAGTTTAAATAAAAATGTTACAATATTAATACTTTTTTTACGAATTTTAAGAAAATTAAACAATATTTTTTTTCTCTTTTTAAAAGTTAATGATATTCCAGAGATCGTATTTTTAACTTATCTGATAAACTGTGTAAAATGCAGATGTGAGTCAAGTGATATTGTGTGTTTTATATATGTTTTAAAAAAGCATGAAGATATACATTTTTTAAGTAAAATGAAATGCGGTGCGATACGGTACACGAAAGAGCTACAAAAGATGTATATTCGTGTTTTATTTAAGATGTCGTGAAAACTACATCTTATTGATATTATTAAAAGGATTTTAAGAAATTCTGTCATTGAATGATTGCTCAACATTTGTAAGTATAACGTTTTGTTTTTAATAAACATGGATTGTTCCATATTGAAGTAATTGGTATTGAATGCAAAATATTTAATAAAGTAATCGAGAACATAACCAAAAAAAATACTTGTATCAAGTTTGAATCCTTACAAAGTTGAAAAGCGATGAAATTTAGTCTTAAACTAGGTTAAGTAACAAAATACTCTACCAGTAAACTACAGTTCTGCCATTTTTTAATATGAATGAATTGGCCAAATTTTGATATATGGGGGTAATACTTGTAGATACGTATATAGTCTTACACAACAAAATTACACCCGCCAATACATTTCTTCATGCACACTATTCTTTTAAATTAATAAATATAGGTTCTTTGATAGCAACATAGGGTTTACATATATAAAAACATTCCAAAATCGCACATATATCTCAAAATAAACTACAGAAAATACATTCAAAAGAAAATCTACAAAAAGGTCTGGGCTTATCCCACGACATCTACCCGCCGAGATACACCCCACTAATATAGGGCGAGTTCGGCTGCAAGGACACCAAATGTTTTTCAGCCCTCACCTTTGTACATGTAAACTAAGAAAAAAAATATATGCCAGACAAAAATATTAAAAAGTAATGCCACAAATATCAATCACCTCAGGTCTGCCAGCAAAAAAAAGAAAAGCTGATAGGACTCCAAATTTTATAAAAATAAAACCATAAATGGAAAATGATGTTCACACATACAAACCACTTAACAAAAGAGGAAAATATATAAGCAGTAATATAAAAATGAATGAAAAGATAATGCATAAACATGCACAAACAACCCTCGATTCACCGCCAGTAAAAAAAGCAAAGAAGAGTCTAAATCTTTTATAATATAAATGAGTCTCACTCTTCTCTCATTTAAAATTTGATTCATTTGATAACATGTCTAAATTTTAGATCATTAAAATTATTGAATTTAAAAAACCTAATTCAAACTATTACTTTGCAAGTATCGAGTACTTTAAGGCGGGTACCCTTTGTTGTTTGGAAAGCGCATCTAGGGTTCTCATTTCTCATTTTTCTATCCAACTTCAGCTCTAAATATTTTCTTTGATTATGAATCGAGTGTATTATATATTTGTTATAAAATAATAAACGTGGACATTTATTTCATTTATTTTAAAGAAGCTCATTAAACATACGTATTTCTTCTTTGAGAAATCCTCAATTTGAAGTTCAACTCATGCAATTTGGCCATCGTTACCATTGACTTGTGACATGGTGCATTGTCCTGATGAAAGCGAACTTTTTTCTTCTTCATATGGGGCTGTTTTTTTGCAATTTCTGCCTTCAAACGCTCCAATAACGCTATGTTATATTCGCTATTGATGGTTTTTCCTTTTCAAGGTGATCGATGAATATTATACCATGCGCATCCCAAAATACGGAGGCCATAACCTTCCCGGCCGACTGTTGAGTTTTTGGTCGCTTCGGACGACTTTTACCGGCTGCTCTCCACTCAGCTGACTGCCGATTTGATTCCGGAGTATAGTGGTGGATCCAAGTTTCATCCATTGTCACATACCGACGCAAAAATGTCTGTTTATTTCGCGTAAACAGTGCCAAACAGAGCTCTGAATCATCGATGCGTTGTTGTTTCTGTTCCATTGTGAGCAAACGCGGCACCCATTTCGAAAAAAGCCTTTTCATGACCATGCAAAATAGTATAAACACTACCAAATGATATTTTCAGGATATCAGCTTTCTCACACAACTTTATTTTGCAATTTTTCATCAAGATTTTGAGGATTTTTTTTATGTTTTCTGGTGTAACAGCTTCATTTGGACGACCAGAGCGTTCAGCATAATTTGTGTCTGTACGACCACGTTTGAAATCAGCATACCACCGACAAATGGCTGTTTTCGACGGAGCAGAGCCCGGACAACACTTTTCAAGCCATCGCTGAGTTTAAACGGTATTTTTTCCCATTAAAAAGCAATGTTTTATCAACACACGAAATTCGGTTTTTTCCATTGTTTTGAAAATAGCAAAAGTAGCGTCACTAAAACCACTGTAACTCAATGACACAATGTCGGAATGTCATGAAAGTTTGACACGTAACTTCTAAAGGTTGATACTAACTGAAAATGGTATGGATTTGTTATTAGAGGCGCCATCTGTTGGTTAGTTCTGGGAATTATTGATCGATGTATTACGTACCCATATCTCCGCGTTTATTAAAAGTTGACAAATTAAATAATAATATAGAAATGTCCAAACTAAGTTTTACTCAGTGAGTATTTTATTACTTAGCTTAGTTAAAGACTAATTATTGGACTCGAAAATTAAAAAATATTTATATAGGTCCAAGATTCGAAGCAATAATATATTTTTTTAATGGATTCTCAAAATAAAACGCCATATGCTGACATTATGTTATGTACGTATCCAAATTCCCGCGTTAGTAAAAAAAATACCAATTAATTAATAACATAGAAATGCCCAAACTTAGTTTAACTGAGTGAGTGTTTAATTACTTAGCTTCTTAGTTCAAGACTAATCACAGAGGCTTTTACGCGACAAAATCCCATGAATAAGTAAAATTATTGAATGAAAGGAAGTGGAAACATTTTTTATAGGATTTATTCAAATTGTTGACGACCTTCCTCTAACAATCAACTAGCTTGATAGATACGAGTACGTTGTTACATAAAAATAACCTAATAATTACAGCAAGAACCAGATATATTTTTTCTCCTGTGTATTTATTTCTAATTTTATTTTTAGTTAGCCGCCAAATTCTTTCGTTGATTGCCAATCTGCATTTGGCTTGCAACTCTTGTCTTACGAGTGGAGGATCATGTTTGGTTTTTTTGCTTTTAATTTAAGATTTATGTTAATGTACGTCCTTGTTTTATTTCCTCATAGCTCAATAATTTGAATATCGACAGTGCATGCATTAACGAAATATCACCTCAACAATGCGCTTAGTACAAATAATACTATTTATGAATACAAATAATAAGTAATTTTATACTTTTAGCAAATTACATATTCTAAAATACCATCACGTAATTTATTTATCAGGGTTCGCAGAGAGAGTAGACCGCCAGGCTTTCCTATCTCGAAGCACATTCGTCGCATCTTCTATCAGGTCAGTCCATAAATTTGTACGTGTTGATATCATATGTATGATTCACCATAATTCATTTCGTAGAACAATACTTTTCCAAACAAGTCGTATCCTGTTTTGAAATATACACTCAAGTTGTAAGTTTATCATAGATTTTGGTAAACATCGGAAGTAAACAGTCCTTAGAAAATGATTATCGATAACCAGTACAAACGGCACGTTCTAAACTTTTTTGTTTTCAAATAGTGAATGTGCAAGTTTTGCAGCAGAATATAAGTGTTTTTAGCGAGAATGGCGTCAGTGTAAAGACTGTCTAGCAATGGAATCAAATATTTAAAGATGGCCATAGCAGTGTAAATTAAGAGTCCCGATCAGGGCAAACTGTTAATTTTGACAACGATGCTCTGATTCTTGTGAATTCAGAGCCAGTACTAACGGTGATCAGATTGCAGAAAGGCTTAATTCACCTCATAGAATAGTATCTCGTAACCTTAAGGAGGTAGAAAATGTATTCCAGTTTGTAAAGTAGGTACCACACGAGCTTTCGGAAGTCAATTGTCAGCAGCAAATAAATATCAGCGCTTCTCTCTTAACCCGTTTTAAACGCCAGTCGTTTCTTGACCGCATTGTGATGAAAAGTGGATACTGTATCAAATATCGCAAGAAAAAGACGGTGAACAGATAAGAATAAGAGGGCCTTACCAATAGCATTGGAGGAATTAATCCAAAAAAGATACTTTTGTCTATTTGCTGAGATATATACGGTGTTACCCACTTTGAACTATTACAGCCTCATCAAAATATTAATGCAGATGTCTATTGTCAACAGCTTTCACGTTTAAATTCAGCATCGATTAAAACACGTCCGCAATTAGCAAATATCAAAAGATTTTATTACACCATAATATTGCTAAACCGCACGGTGAACCCTACAAAAAATTAAAGACCTTAATTGGGTGCACGTGCGTCATCCCCCTTGCTCTTCAGATATTTCCTCAAGTGACTATAATTTCAGATTTTTAAAATTTTTAAAACATTTAACAATAAAGATGAAGCAGAAAAAAGTTTCCAGTTTGTTTATCATCATAACCAGACTCCTTTTAAACAAATAAATCTACAAAATGAAACAAGTTGTTGATAACGAAGGAACTATATCATTGAATAAAGTAGTAAAATGTGTTTAATTTACACTGTTTCAAAATTTCTCCAAAATACGCACATATTTTCGAACTAATATTATACATCTACTAAATAGTATACATTTAAAACACAACTTCTATAATTTCTTCTTTAAAAACCTCATTCACTTGACCCAACCATATTTTCGTTGGTCTTCCTCTATCACGCTATCCCCCTCACATTATCACTATAAATTTGTGCTATTATTTTTCTTAATCTAAAGTTCCACTTGACCAAACCATCTCATAGTGCTTTTGTTCATCTTACTCAACGCTTCAGCGTTAGGTTCACATTCGTTTCTTGTTACTTTATTCCTTAGAAGCAATTAGCTCTCATTATTAGCAAATCGAAGGTAAAAACAATAATTTTTATTTTATTTTTTATTCATGCATTCACATTTATATTTCTTTAAACATTCAACTTGGCTAAGCCTAGAATGGGTGAAGACAGATGGTGCATCAGTTTCGACACATAGCATAAGAACACGATACGCAACATTACGCTCGTTGTGAGGAATAAATAATTTTTTTTTTAAACATTCATAAACCTAGATAAAGTAACCCTGTTTTATTCATCCACTTAAAAATCAAGGCAATGAGCGTACGAATTTATACCGTCTATAAGCTTATATCAGCAATAGAGAACACACACACACACATATATATATATATATATATATATATATATATATATATATATATATATATATATATATATATATATATATATATATATATATATATATATATATATATATATATATATATATATATATATATATATATATATATATATATATATATATATATATATATATATATATATATATATATATATATATATATATATATATATATATATATATATATATATATATATATATATATATATATATATATACGCACCCATCTATTATATGGTAATTTTGTGGAAAAAAAATGATCGAGAAAATGATAACAATTAAGACAAAATAATAATAAAAAGACAATTAATAAACACCCGTTTAGAGAGCAAACTTTCCACAAGGGCGAAAAATTTATGAAAAAGTGTTTAATGTTGTAATAAGTTTAAGTTATAATAAGAGTTTTGAAAATCAAGTATTACTAAGTATCAAAACATTAGTAATACTCGATACTCAAAACATTATTAAACTTTAGTTTATTTATATATTAAGTAATATATAACTTATTGTTAAAAATGAAAGCATTTACATTTTTATCTCACGCTTAAACTGTAAATATCTTTAAAATAAAAATTAGAATAAGACTTGAACTGCGTTAAAATCAAAGAAAGTCGAGCTTTGAAAATAACATAATTACTGATGAATGATTTTTCAACAAGACAATTTTATCTATTTTTCTTCAGGTTTTTTGTATATTTAATGTGAACCCAGATGCGGGTAAGTATTTCATGAAGTATTTTGCCCACAATAAAGTTTTGGCTGACGTTGAAAGGGGTGGAACTTTACAAACCCTTTTGATGTTCACAAAGTCAACTTAATATATAACGTCACTCATTGACTTGAAAAATTCTAAAAATCTATTTGTATATAAAATAGAGCAAACATTTTCTTCTTTATTTCGTATTTTCTCGGGAAATAATTTTCCTTTTTATTTTCCTTTGTGTAAGATGATGTTAAAGTATTATCATAATTTGTATTTTATTCAAGGCCTTTCTTGAACATGAATGTGTGTACTATTTTCTTAGTGTTATGATATGACGTGGTTTAACGCTTTTTAACACCCAGTTAACAGGTCACTGCGTTTCACCATTTTCATTGAAAATAATATAATATATTATCATTTATATTTCCGAGTTTCAGTGCACGATTCATTATATACATTTAGAATAATGCTGAGATATTTTATAGTAATATTGATTCAGATTGATATCAAATACACTTGAAAAGTGTAGTTCTGTTAGTGATAGTTCTGTTTTTTCCTGTTTACTGTACAATTAAGTCTGAGTCAAATTTAGTTGTAGACATTTCTTGATGATTTTTATTTTTCCAGTCTTTCTTCTGTATGAAACCATATCTGTATTTCACAGCGTGATAAATATACATTAACATGGAATATGTTCTTAATAATTTTTTTCAAAGATACTCCAATTACTTTAAAATTCTGTTATTGAGATTTTCTCAAGAAAATATATTTTTTCAAAAGTGAATAAAGTTGATAAAGCTTCCAGATTTTCAAAAGTTTATAAAGTTGATAAAGCCATTTAGAAATATGTGTAAATAAAAAAATATATTTAAGAAGTTTTGTGCTGCATCTCTATTGTCTCATAAAACGACAATATGCCAACAACCAACAGCAAAAAATACAGCGCCAATATCTGTCTATACTAAAGATGATTTCTAAAGAATAAGTTTGTACATTGGGGTAGTATTTTACTTCAATATTTTTATTTTAATGGTATTCCCAACATGATTTTTGTGTCACATTTACGTTGATAATTCGCCTGACTTCCGATCCGGTTGTTGCCGGATCGATTCCCTTTCGTACGCAGATTATTTCGAAAAAAAAGGTTTAATAATAATATTAATATTATGAAAGGACAAGTGACATAGCGGCGTTTAGAGAGCAAGTTCTTTTCATGAACGCTTCAACTCAGGATGCGAACCCACTACTATGAACATATTTAAAATATTACAACATAAATATACATTACACATTTATATACATATACACAAATAAATTGAGAGTAAGTATAGGAAGGTAGTGGCTGCATCCCCAAAATACGTACTTCCCCGCATCTAGATATATCAGAAAAATATGTTTGGTAAGAAAACCGCAGAACACTTAACAAGGGAAAACGAACAACAAAGAAACCTTTTAAGATCTTCCGATACGTAAAACTAATGTATTTGCCTATAGGTGTAGTGCAGAGTATTCGTATAACATAAGTTTTGATAAAACCTCAGAAAAAGGGTTATCTTTAAGTGTTTCCTAAAGCTGCATACGCCACCTTTATATTAAGTCCTAACCATTCCATGCCACAGGATCAGTAACTGCAAAATCTCTATGATAATAACCCCAACCTATTGGATCATTCGGAACAACAAATTTATTAGATGAAGAACAAGTTGACCTTAAAGTTCTTTTCCTTAAAGGATCATCTCTTAGAAACAAATACGAAAGATACAATGGAGACATTCCAGTCTCAGTCTGCTTTTTACTTGAGACTTATTTAACACTTGTTTGTTTGTAAGATATTACACATGGCAATAAGGCCACCAGATTATACTTAATACAATAAACGTGTAATGCGATTGAAAAAAATACGGATAAAATATATATTACATAGCAAGGATTTATTGTTTCAATTTCTTCTTTTTTTAAATGAACTAGATTTTTTTCTTAAAATAACTTAAGTGTACTCCTTGTGTGAATCCTTTGAATATTTCATTTAATATACAGAAACCCGTTTGCAAAGGCAACCAAATAAAACATTAAATAATCAGAAACTACTGCCATTTCGATTCTTGCACTTGTCACGACAACTTTTATTTTTTGAATATTTTATTGATGTAATAAAACAAAACAATTATACATACTGTCAAAAATAGGTAACAACATTTCTCGAAAAATTTTACTAGCCATTGCACATCCTATTGTAGATATTTTAGTTTCTACATATTTCAGAAATTATCCTGCAAAATATCCTGCAGATTTAATATTTTTATATCCAAGTTAATAGTTTTTTTTTAATTTGAAACTCGTCCCATAAAAATAGTTTCCATTTTATATTTTATCTAATCATCATATGATAAGTTCTTAAATTAAAAATAAATTATAATAAAAGAAAATGATCTTGTTAACTTGTAACCAGTAAAATATACAAAATTATAATAAAAGAAAGTGATCTTGTTAACTTGTAACCAGTAAAATATACAAAATTATAATAAAAGAAAATGATCTTGTTAACTTGTAACCAGTAAAATATACATGGCAAGTTTGTGTCACAGTTTTACAGTAGGAACAGCGCTTAAGGTGAAACTTCCGAGCGTCTTTTTGATTAGCGAAGATCAGCTCCTATCGCGGTGCGCGAGTCAATCTCGGTCTGGTATCTAAAGAGGTTAAATAAAAATAATTGTTTATATTTGAACTCAAAAAGGGTAAACCGTTTAAATGGTTCAATATATTTCATCTTTAATTGTGACATTCCTGACACACTTAAGTCACGTTGTCACGTTGTCCGATGTGTGTAGTGACCGCATCTGATCCTACTATTACAGTACGAACTCCTTTGGAATGATAATTGGTGTCTCACGTGAAATGTTTACTAATAGCTTTATTCTATAAATATGTTGAATCGGTTACAAAAAAATGCATAATGTAATTATTTTTTTTAGTTTCCCTTGTAAATATATTTTTCTTATTAACGTATGTTATATACATACCATCACGCGATTTTTCTGTTGAGGCTGTCAGAAAGGGCGCCAGACTTTCCTACCCCAACACACATGCTTCAGCTCTTCCATATCTATACATAGTTGTATGAGAACATACAACTCTTTCAATTTCTCTTATTTCTTACGCACACTATCATATTTTTCTTGGTATTCCACATCCACACCTTCTACTTACATTTGCACTTTATATAACCTTTCTTCACTCATTCATTCCACGTGTCCAAATTATCTCAGAATGCTCTTTTTCATCTTACCCAACATATCACCATTAAGTTGGCATTTATCTCTTACCATTTTATCCCGTATTCTGTCATACATTTCCACCACATGTATTCTTCTCAATGCACGCATTTCTGGTTTATATGAAATCACAAAGCATTAACTAGCATTTTTTATCGCTACAGACAGTTCGATATCCCTCGTAAATCATCATCTGAGAAAATTGAAACCTAAATAGCAGAATTCCTCAACTTGTTCCAATATTTAATTCATTTCCCATATGTCAGTTATGTTGTAGACCAATAATATATTCGTTATAATTGACTTAGGAAAACACTTTTGGGTTTTAAAAGGACAAACGTTGTATCTTAAAAATAAAAAAAGTTACAGAAATTTTCTTTCGTGGCAATCGGCTGGTTTTTATGGACATTTGAGGATTTTTAAAATTTATTTAACTGACAAAATATGCGATACTCAAATTTTTTAATTCACATGAACTTTAAGTACAAAACATTCCCGACTTACTCATATATCATATTGGAAATTCAATTTGGATTGTGATATAAAAAAAAATACTCTCCGTTTAAATCTTTCCTCCTATTATTCAATGCCGTTGACTTTATTTTTATTAAATTGCTGAAATAATAGAATGTGCAATACAAAAATGCAGAAAAAAAAACATTTCCTGGATTAAAGATTACGTATCGATTGACATTAAAAAGTATTCATCGCTTGGTGAATATTGAAGTATCGACAATTTGAAACAAACATAAGTGAGCACAATGTTATTTTTCGATTCTTGGAGAGAATTGTTGAAAACCAAAATTAACATATATATCTTTAATGTTGCAGACTGACATTTGAAATCCCGATACTCCTTAACATTACAAATTAGGAAAAATAATAAATATTTTTTATGGGAGAGTAACAACTATTTTTTTATGTCAATGAATGTCTAAAAGAAAAAAATAAAGCAATGTATAGTAGTATGGCAATGCGGACTTTTTACTAACCATAAAGAAATTAACAGTTCTCATGTGAAAAATAAGACAAGCAACCTCTTTGGGGTCTATCAGAAATAGAACCTGAAATCCTCGGCTTTAATGATAAGCATTATTCCGACTGAACCTCTTTTTCGTATTCTTCATTCATTGTCTCTGATTCCGACATATGTCATAATTCAACATATATCATTATTTTTCTTGCTGCTACGTATTCAAAAATTGTTTGAATGGAGACTAAGATTTTCAAACACAAAACGAACATTAAAACAATCAATTATATAAAAATGAATTTACTTACACATAAAAAAAGAAATAATATGAAATGAAAAAATTTAAATTCATTTATTCTCTGCTTGATCAATGATAAAAACTGCAGATAACATTTTAACCGTTATAATAAATAATTGTTGTTACAGATTTTTAATATTGATATAACGTATCAGACTCGCTTTCACCTGCTCGCGCCAAATTGCCTCTGCGTTGAATAACTGACAGATGCCCGTCAATATTCTAACAATTATATTATTACTTTTATCGAATCATTAGAACACTATGGGGTGCTCAAAAATTTATACCTGTTTAATGCAAATCCAATGGCCGTTAGACACGCCGAGTAATTGATTTTAACGTTGTGAATATAAAAAAAATTAGTACATTTGGTGAAAAAATATTATATCAATTATAACAATAAGCAAGGCATTTATGTTCCGGAGTGAAAATTTTCATTTCAAGCGTAAAGCTATGTGTTTATTTAGATTATTCAAATATCAATTTATGTTCACCGGGTTTGTTAAAATTATTAACTTTTTGTTCAAGAATGAATATCATTTTTCTATTATTCAAATTAGAGCATAAAAGCTTTAAATTTGCACAATTTTAAATTGTGAGAAGTATAATGCAAAACATATTTTAAGTTTTGTGGCAATAAAATTGTGCAATTTCGTTAAAAAATCAAACCTAAAATGTTATTTGTTGGCATAAGTTTTTTTGTTAGTAAAGTACAATACTATATTAGACTTCCGTTACATGAAGTGAATTTTAGGTGGCTTATTTTCCCATCAGAAGATTATTATGAGAAGAAAAATATATTTATATTTGAGTTTTTTTGGACAAATTATTTATAAATCGAAATATATCTTTTCACCGAAAAAAATTTAATCCCAGTATATTTTGCATAAAATGTGCGAAAACCCCCAAGCATTTTTTGGCAAGAAAAACAGTAGTTTAAATTTTATTTTATATCTCAGTTAATATTTATTTTTAAAACCTATTTGTGGAGATATCCCTGTAGAATGTAAAATAGTAAGTAATTTTCATATTTCATAAAACAATTTTTTTTTATTCAACATAAAAACTTGAATGAAAACTTTGAGGCCGATGATCAGTCCCGTGGGATTTTTCGCATACACCAGTAGGGGCCGATAATCGGCCCCGTGGGATTAAAAGGGTTAAAACATTTTTCACACTAGGGTGTAATCTATATAAATAAAAATGTAAATGTTCGAATATTAAAAATCTCTAATCTCCGAAAGTTTTTCACCGATCGCTTTGAAATTTTGACAAAAGGTTGCATTCATATAAAAAAATGTTTACATATTTTTATTTATATACAGATGTATATAAAAAAGTTTATAAATCAGAAAAAATAACGTTTGCACCTCCTGCACCGACAAACTCAAACTAAACTTGACAGTTATATCACATTGCATTTTCGATGTTTCGGAATTAATATTAAATATTAAATAATTAAATCTATAAAAATAAAATATTAAATACTTTAATGTTTAATAATAAATAATAAATTTTTAATTTTCAAATACGTTTATTGAAATGAAAAGTCTCGACATAATTTTTTTTGTATAGCGCCATCTGCCCTAATTTATCCGCCATTTTCATTTCGTAATGTGCGTTGTTGACATGTAGCTCTAAGAATATCTGTTTCACTTAGTTTTTTTAAGTTATTTTTCTGTTCAATTAGCGGTAAAATTGAATTATGTTTAATGATTTTTGTTTGAATTCAAATCATATCGTGAATTGACCTCTTGGAGTGACGCGATCATTTGCTTCAGAGAAACAACGTGATGTTGGTATGTACATTTTTGGCAAACGTCCTATTTATTTTAAACGAACTGCCAAATGTTTGCTAATTTGTAACAAGGTGTATTAATTTGTCATTATTGTTAGTTTTTTGAAATGTATTTACCTAAATAACTTGCTATTTATTAGAATCGATATTTATTGTTGATTAATGACGCGTCCAAACATGTCACATCCAAATTAAATTCATGCATAGTTCGCAATGTTTGCAATGTCTTTCCTTAACATTTAATTAATTCCAATAATCTCGCTCTTTGCTTAATATTTCATTATTTCCAATTATCTCTGTATTTCTTTAACAATACTCCTATTTGACAAATATTTGACAAATGCGTGTCCAGCTGCAAAACGATCGATCAGCTGAGATACTCTCACATCAGTTGCTGGAAATTGGGAACGGAAAGGTGCAGGTTGCTATGACCTCAGGACGAATTTCATTGTCTCATAACTTAATGTTTCACAATTTCACTCATTTTTAAAGTTTCACAATTTTATATGTTTTTGCTATAACGTTCTTTCTTCTTTTTCATCGAGGAAGCAGCAGATGTCGAGAAAGCAACAGAACGGCGTGTAGCCAGACTTGAGGATGCACGGTTGCGAGCACGGCGATCGCGTCCTGCAGCTTCAGAACTGCTTCGTTCTCAACAGAATATACGCGACAGGCTGATAGTGGCTGAAATAGGTCAGTAGGAATATCAAAAGTATCTTTTTTATATAGAATTTAATTTTATCTCTATGTTTATTTTTCAAAATCTATCAAATCGTATGTAGAAATGGAAATTATTTTTAATTAGTTCCAATTATCTATTTGTCTTCTCTTAATATTTAATTAGTTACAATTATCTCTCTGTCTTCTCTTAACATTTAATTTGTTACAATTATCTCTCTATCTTCCCATAACATTTAATTAGTTACTTTTATGTTTCGCAATTTTATATGTTGCCTGAAATACTCTACTTTGTGGCGACATGTAAAGACGTTGAAATTAACTACAAATATGCGTGTCCAGCTGCAAAACGATCGATCAGCTGAGATATTCTCACATCAATTGCGGGAAATTGGGAACGGAAAGGTGCCGGTTGATATGACCTCAGGACGAATTTCATTATCTCATAACTTCTGCAATTTAGTGATGTCAAAAGAAGAATTGGTTGAAACAGTATTTCCCAATATTCAAATCAATTATAAGAATTACGATTGGCTGAGTGAACGAGCTATTCTTGCCGCCAAGAATAAAGACGTCTACGAACTTAACAATATTATTCAGTTCCTTTTTTAATGTTTCGCAATTTTATATGTTTTTGTTATAACTTTCTTTCTTCTTTTTCAGTGCAATCGATCTTTCATTTGAATTCAAATCATATCGTGAATTGCGCTCTTGGAGTGACGCGATCATTTGCAAGCACGGCGATTAACGCGACAGACTGAGAGTGGCTGAAATACATCAAAAATGTTGTATACCCACAAGCATTGTGAAATTAAACATATTAGAAATGTGTGCTTTCTCTTTTCTTTCTTTTTCATTTAACCAGACTGAGCCACAGCAACGCGTGCCCGGGTACAGCTAGTGGTTAACAAATATTCTCAAGTATTTTGTTCTTTCAAAATTTCCCTGACTACTATTATACATGTCGTCAAGCTGAGACTTTTTCCTAAAATTAAATGTGAGAAATAGAAATTGAATGACATATCAATATTTCTACAATTCGTTCATCCTAACGGGAAGCTAATGGCCGAGTATTGCGTTTACCATGATAGCCCTTGATGACTCCTCTAAATCCATCACTGCAATTATAGCTCGAAGAGTCTCTCACTTACCATAGTTACTCCAACACATTGGAGATGTTCCTCTTGTGCGTCATCCTTCCGAGTCTCCAGTAACTACAAGTATTTCTAAACTGCCCCTGGCCACGAGCAACGTATCCAAATAATCGTAGGACTCGCCGTAGGCATGTTTTTACAATGTGTTTCTTGTATTCGCAATATTGTATAAAATATACCACACTATTTATTTAGAACACTCTATATAAATTTATATTCGACACTCTTTTTTGATACAATCATAAATGTAATCTGATATTTGCAAGAAAGTAATTGATATGTGATGTAATCTTGGAGATCAGATAATCAATTTGATTGAAACGCAATATTTGATCTCTATTAGAAAATTATAAAAGAGTACTTTTCGATAACGTGATAAACTTAGAATAACATATAATAAGACTCTTATTTCAAAAGTATATTCGGTTATATACATATTTCAAATTGAATACATCTAACTGAAACAATTTATATCGTATGAGGAAACAGGTAAAAGAACGCCGAATTAATAAACAAATTCTTGGTTAATTTGTCTCTTGGTATAAACAGTTTTTTTTTAATAAAACATGATCAATAAAATAAGATGGCTCTGCCTAACGCAAAACAAACATATACGAGTATAAAGAAACATGCATAATTGCCAAAAAAAAATCATGTATATCTCCATTTTGTTATATAATTTTACATCTAAAACGCTTCTTTTTGTAAAATAAAACATTAAAATATAATATAACAAAATAAAATTAAGTTATATCTCCAGATGGAAAAAAACCAATTCGTATCCACGTACCCAATAATAATGCAATGCAGCTTAGCTAGAAAATGAAAAAAAACTTGCAATAATTGCAGTTTATTTATGTACCTTATTGTGATTGATTTGATATTTTCAGTATTTTAACAAATTCTCGTGTCGTAGAACGCAAATTATTTTCGATAAAAATATTGATTTGATCGTTTTCAGCTGTAATTAGCTTTCCAGAATGAACACAATCTTCGAATGTTATATCACGATTACGGATTCTTTTAAACAACATTTGACATACACGATCGTTTACTGTACCGTTGCCATACACCGTAGTTAATTTTTTTGGGGTTTGTGTTATTTTTTGTGATAAAAAAGTATCAGGCTCCAAAAAAAACACCCTTTTTACCTTACCTAAAGAGCGCTTCTTAACTAGTTCAACCTATTCAATAAATAAGAAAGGTTGAAAAACTTCAATGTCGCTAACAAGAGCATCATCTGTATTTTAAAATTAAGGTGAAAGAGTAAAAACCATTCGGGAAGTGAATCCGACAGGAATTGAACCTGGGTGTCTGTTTATTTAGCACGAATGCTAACTGTTCGACCACGGTCGTCGAAAAACTTATTTTGTTCTCTTCAAAAATAAGAAATTAAAAATCCGTTCAATTAATTTCATCAAACAGTAACTAAAAATACGCTATTATTTTATCTTTCATAATAATATAAATTCAACACGTTTGCAATGAAGTTAGCATAAAAAATGTTGTCGCAATGACATGTATCTGAAAAATATCAAACTACTTTTTTGACAACATATTAATTCTGATAGCGCTTTAGAAATGTATGTATAAAGCACTCTATAAGCTATTTATTATTTGTTTGAGAATTCATTTCTCTTCCGATGTATCTATCAACTATACAAATGAACAGTTTATTAATATCTTTTAAATGTACTATTTCATAACAGACGTGAAGGGAAAAATAATTTTTTTTTTTACATATGACGAGACTGCAAAACCTCTCGGAGAAATGGCCGAGACGGGCGTCATCATTCTTCCACTTTCTAGAAGAGCTACATAGAGGTCGATGTACACGGCCACCTGTATGCCAGCTCTTGGACTCCATGTGGACAGTAAACTGGAAATATAATGGACACTTCCGCACAACTTCCGATTCATTGCTTGCTTCTATCTCGATCAGTATGTAATAAAATAACAAGCTTATTAATATTTCTCATTTTGACTGTTTGTTTCTTGTGATATACTATGAATCGAGACCGGATGTTGAAAAAATTACAATGAAACTAAGAAGTAGTACAACGGCACATGAGTCAAAATATCCTTATAAAACCATTGAATTATCAAGAAATATTTCTTTAAATTTACTTAAAGCCATTTTCTTATTTGTTTGCTAGAAATTTCTTCAAGTACAGGAAATGATTGGAATGCATTTTTTGTCGATGAAAAGAAAGAGAAAATATTATTTTATAATTTATTGAATTTCATTTTCAGGTTTCTTTTCTTTAAAAAAAAAACAACCTAAAATAATTATTATATTTTATATATATTTTTAAATATTTTCTTCTAAGAGTACTTTATTTAGGTACGATATGCTTTACGTCGTGATCGAGTAGGATTGTCAAGCATTTTGTGGATGGAAGACGCATTTGCGTGCATTGGTTTATTGTGTGCAAGCTGTTGAACGTCAGAAAGCAAAAGTCTTCACAAATCAAACACAGAGTTACGATGCCAATAACTAACAGTTCTTAAAAAAATCGCAAGTGTAATTTTTCTTTAGGCAGAGTTTTATACAACACAAATTTTGTGTTCCTTAAAAACGTTATAATAATTAGTAAAAAGCTGCATATACGTTGCATAAAAACGTAAGTTCAGATTTAAAATAGTTTTAGTAAAACCAGTTTGAATGTGAATCTGCCGGGAATCAAACTTAGGTTGACCGCTTGCCTAGTACGAATGTTTACTTTTTACCACTAGACCTAGGCTGTCAATTATTTGAGTAAAATATTTTAAAAGGTAAATCCAAAAGTATCCTAAAAATGTACCTTTTTTCATTCTTCTGTACGGTACCCCTCAACAGGAATTGAACCCGAAGCACTTGGATGGGAGACAAGCATTTTACTTCCTAGGCCAGAAAAAAGATTAATATTTATCATGTCTTCCAACAATTTGAAAAAGTGCGCTGATATTTATGTCGTCAGTAGTTTACTTATCTAAGTCAGAGGCACGAGGAGCGCTGTTTCCCATTATTCAACCAATCACCGAACAGTTGGGCGTTGAATTTCAGTTCCTGAAGTATACAAAGTTAAACGCATACGAATTGCAAATACAAACAAATAGACTCATTTTTTCAAATTGTTATATTCGCCTCGCCGATAAGTCATACTAACATAGTACAACGTAGTACAAACTGACAGTGAGCTGTCAAATTTGTGAACGTCTCCAGGTAATTTTTTTTTTAGTTTACTCATTTTTTTCAGAAATGAGGATATTTTATAAATAAATTGTATTTATTCCGTAGAATAGCCATTACTTCTTTAAACTAACGAATAATTGTCTGCAGATTTTAAGTTTATTGCCTTATTTATACTATCTTGTTTGTAACTAAAAATTATTTCGTGATTTATAAGTCGTGTGACTCAAGAATGACTTTATTTTTCAATAAAAAAGTATGTTTTCTGTAGAAAATAAGATAACACCAAATTTCAGTTTTTGCTGTAAGAAAACGTTGACTTTATTAGTTGGAGTATTCTTAGTAAAATAGCATATTATGGTACTACCAAAATTAACGTGATTATTCCATTATGGATGGACATCCGAAACAAACCCATGGTACCCAACAGGCATTAAGAGGATCCGTTTTAAATGGATCCAACATTTTAAAATATATCATTCTTACAAGCTGTGCTCTCTTTTATGTAATAACTTAGATCAGCGGTTCCCAACCTGTGGTACGCGTACCACCGGTGGTACGCGAGTGGATAGTTGGTGGTACGCGAAAAATAATCAGTAATGGCGGACATAAAAAGTAAAAAAAAAAACTGTCATAAAAATATCATTTAAACTACTATATTTTTCCTATAATTCATAATTTTAATTAATAATATACAGTACAGTTGTTAAATCGTCTTTCATGGAGTATTTTCCAAAACCCGAAAACAAAGATAATAATTGGATTTCAAACCCCTTCTATGCATAAAATTTGGAAAAAGCTTCATCGTTATCAATAAAAGATAAAGAAAGTTTAATAGGCTTATCAAGTGACAAAACTTTACAAGTCAAATTCGAACGAAACAATCTAATTAATTGTTGGTTAAACATCGATAAAGAATATGAAGAACTTTCTGAAAAAGCTCTCAAATTCTTATTACCGTTCACTAGTACGGAATTAGTAGAAAGAGCTTTTTCTTCATATATTTTTTTAAAAAATAAGTATCGCAACAAATTGGACGCAGGTGGAGATTTAAGGGTATATCTCACATCTTTTGAACCAAATTTCAAAAAATTATGTTCTTCGAAACAAGCACAAGGATCTCATTAAATTTATTTTGCTTATATTATTGTGCTTATATTTTCGTAAAATTTGTTTAAAAATTAAACTTATAACTTGATAACAATGTATTATAATCTTAAGCAACACTTTCATAACTATTATTTTCGATAATAAATAGAAAATTTCGGTAATAAATATATTTTTAAATACAATTTCATTAATATTATTATATTTAAAACAAAAATTTCGCCTGCGGCGCTGCTGTAAATTTGTAAAAATGAAAGTGTACATTGTCTCGTTTTCATCAGAACAATTTTTACATTTACCGTGTTTAATTAATTTTATATACATATATTTTCTATTAATATCTGTAATTTTTGGAAAAAAATTGCCTGCGGCGCATTTGGTTTTTTTTATACAAATAATTTAATTTAATTCTATGTAATTTTTTTTACTAAAAATTAGTTGTTAAAAAAAAATACTTCTTTAAATGTCCTGGTTTTGAATTTCGACAAGAAATGAGCTTCAACACCTTTTATTTAAAAAAAAACATTGTTATATGTAAAGTTCAAATGTCTCATTTTTATCAGAAAAAATAAAACATTTGGTATTTTTTTTAAACTTAAATAAATTGAGTTATGGGAAATATAGTCACCCTATAAAATTTATAATGCAAATAGAATAACAAATTTCTCGAAATACAATCATTTTTACGAAGTGGTACAATTAAGCGTGATGTACTACCAAGTGGTACGCGAGCCAAAAAAGGTTGGGAACCGCTGACTTAGATAAATCACCGCGATTTCGTTGAATTGTCCTGTTATATAACAATGAAAGTTGCTAAGACAATAAAAACGCGTGTTGAAAGATTCACAAGAACATCTTGCCGTTAAATACAGCGGGAAACTTGAAAACGCTACTAACAATGGACATGTCACAAAATGATATAAGATCACTCTTCTGGAGTTAAATTGAGATCACGCAACAAAAGGTTGTTGGTTTCATGATTGTGTAATAAAAAAATTGTTTTACAAAAACAGAATATGTGTATTTGGTATAGTTATAATTTGTTTGCGTAAAACTGGCGCATAATGTCAATTGAGACTATACTTATGATAGTATCAATATCTTAAAAATGATTGCATTTGAAATTGAGAAAGATTTAACGAGACTTGAATATATTTCATCCGGTAGTTAGTAAATTGTGTAATATTAAAGAATAATACATATAATCACGCCCCTTTTGTCTTTCTTTTTGGGATACATAGAGAGGATATATTCTTAATCCTTTTTATCCGTGCACAAAGCTCTTACCTTGTCTACATTTACACATGTCGATGAACATGACCTCATACTTCTTAACTTTCCCTCAGAGAAAACTTCTACAACTATTGTTATGTTCTCTTTTCTCGGTCTACCCATTCCTCGATCTTTTCATATATCCAAACCATCTCAGTACATATTGCTTTCTTAATTATTCTTATAAAATCTCTAACAAACATTTATTCTTTATCCAACAATTTTTACTGTGTCCCACATTTTCTAGACATCAAGGTGGCTTTAGCATATCACTGCGCTCAATAAAGATTTTGCTGTTAATTTCTTGGCAAAAACAGCATTTAGTACACTATTGACATTGTAACCTGCAGCAAATATAAGGAAACATTAAAGTTATTACGTTTTTTAAAATTAAACCCCACAATTAAGTACAACGGAATTTAATTTATTTATGAAAAAAAAAAACATCATATGGTACAATTTTTATGCTAAATAGTGAATAAAAGTTAAAACATGTTATGTACCATATATTCGTAACTGAAACAAACCCATAATCTAATTTTTTACGTTCAAAGCACTTCATATCACAACGAATCTGATTATAATGTAATGACAAGCTAAGCACTTGGTTTTGATTGGACTCACTGTTTTGAAAAGGAGCAAGCTTTCCAAAGTTCAAAGTTTGATTGATTTTTTAAATTGAACAGAAAAAAGATAGGTAAACTAAACTTCACTTCGGTGTTAATAGGCCTTTTGCACAAAAAGTAGAACATTATAATATTATTTAACATTCAGGTAAATAATTGATAACTTAAAAAAAATATTGTATACTCGTACTTCTGTGTATCGTTGAAATTTTTGTTAAATGTCAAAATTAAGAAGATATCATAATGAACACCCGTTCCATTCCATGTACTTATCTTTCATAATCAAATGTAAGCTTGAAACGCGAATTTGCTTTGTTTGAGTGTGTTTATTTCCTAAACAATTAATTTTTCACATTTGCATATATTGTTGTTTATGTGTGTGTATGTTTTTTTTATATGCGTATGTTTTTTTTATATGGTTGGAAGATAAACGTCTTATCAACTAGGCCACATGTTGATGCGACATGCATTTGCACTAATAATGCAACTTTATGTGAGACTTTTTACCACTTCATCCTTAATAAAATAAAATACGCTTTTCTTCTCTGAAAATAGTAACATCATAGTTCGTGAAACCATAAACACAATTGTATGAACTATTTACCAAATTGAGCTCTACAGTGCGACAATAAGGCACGACAACAATTTTATCTAAAAAGTTTGCAAAACTCATATCAAGTTTGAACGAATCAACACAATCTGCCTCACATAACAAGAGTAACGGTGCAATCAAATCGGATACATTTATCGCAATGGAAGATTTCATTGTGCCTGACCAATGAACCGATGGAGAAAACTCTCAACATTCTTCTAGGTTCCAGACCGACGGCGAAAGAGACGTGCTTCTTTTATCCAACCTGGTCACGTCCAGCAGCAAAGAGCGTATTTGTCGTGATATCCTCCAAAGATCACTTCGTATCACGTAACAACACATTAGACGTCGCTTCCAAATCAGAAATATACACATCAATGTGGTTTCTCAATTGGCATTAGTAATACAAACAAATTGTTTTGAATTATTTTATCTATTAGTATCTACGGGTATCCTGAATTTCAAAACGGTTTCCTTGAATTCATTGCAATTTTACTGAGAATACTTTGATAAATTTACTGTGATGAACGAGGTTCACTGATCGAAGTGTCCTTAAAGGGTACCGTTAAAGCTGTGTTTTATCGCGTTCAATCCCTCAATAATGCATTAAGGATAATATATCTAGAATACATGTCATACTGTGGTCATTTGGGTCTTAACCGTTTAGCCAAGAGACGTTTGAGTGAGTCATTGCTTACACTATTTGAGAGATGCGATATTTAAATGTAGGCGCACTTGAAGTGATCATTGATCACTAAATGAATATACCACTTAGGTCCAAAAGTTTCCGGACTGAATATGCTAGAGATGTATGGATAGACACCACAGCCAAGCCCATTGCATGGTCAAGTGATGTTACAGTTAAAATTTCATACTTCTAGTAGAGCCGATGTAAGTCAATTAGAGCCAATAGAAGACGTCTTGCTTTACTGTATTCTGAAATGCTAGAAATTAAGTATCGCGCGGTTATCAAGTATCTTTAAAAAAAACTCTGTGATGATATTTTAATAATATTAACAAAAAGCAAAAAAAGACGGTCACATTGAAAATGTTTTGAGTCTGAAACTAATGAAATATGAGAAACTCACCAAACTAATATGAATGAAACGATTAATAAAATCAACAAATGAATGGTTTGTCTAAATTAATACAATTTTGAATGAAAAAAAAAGTGAGAAGTCACTAAAATCGAAAAAAGAAACGACACGTGCGTGTTAGGATTGAAAATTCAAGTGCTTTTCTCTCTCACTCTACCACGACGAAACAATCACTTGATATTATTGTATATAAAATGAAGTCCTTTTTTTCACAGTTTAAACGCCATTGCATTAAATTTTATATATAAATTAGTTCGTTTTATTCTACCAATATACAAAATCGAACCCCCTGGTCATCACATTTATTAAATGGGACGCAAGATTTACTGTCATAACCAGTTGAAGAAATTAAACATTGCATTTATTCAAGGTTTTAAATAAGTCAAGGAATATTTTTGACAGAATGCTACTATTATAAAGATAGTTTCAAATGGTTACGTTTCAAAATAGGTACAAGACATTGTATCATACCTGTCAGTAATAAGATTTTTAACTGTTCTGAAATTTGTTCGAAAGATACGAGAGTATTACCGAATGTCTGTTAAAAATGTGAGTAGTAAATCTTTCTCTCAGTGATGCATTGAGAGGCTTATTTTATTCTGCATGGTTAGTATCCAGATATAAGTAAGAAAAAAGGAGAAACGCTAAAAAATCCAAATAATATCTATTTAACATTTTTTTCAATAGCATGTTGTTAATATCACAAACTCATTATTTTTTAAAAGTGTAATAGTTTAACAATGGTAAAAAGTGATTTTTATTTAATTACTTTCAAACCTTTAATATTTATGTATATATGTAGATATAAACGCAAAAACCAGTCATAAAATAACGATCATTAAAAATATTGTACGAGTAGTTTATAGTCCAGTTAAGTTAAGTTTAACACAGTACCAGGCTTATTTTATGCATACTCCTCATCTATGCCCCCTTCTTTATGAATTTTCATCGTGCAATGGCTGACTTTATATATACATCCAATGAATATATTAATCCATTTATATATCATGTTTCGCCTAAATGATGACTTAACGCAACTCCAATTTAAGTGGTATTTCAACTATGTTATATGTCATAAATGCGCTAATATTTCATTTTTAAAATAACTGTAGTATAGTCATGTTTTGGTGCATTACATAAAATTTTTATAATTATAATAATCCTACTGTCACTAAGTGAACATATAATAATATTAGATAACAATATGCATAGTTGTCGTATGTAATTAAAATACATAATTAACCGATTTATATGAACATTTTTTAACTAATTGTGTTACATCACAGTCATGTCATAATTATAATCAGTTAAAAATGCTAAAACGTATCTATAACGCTAACGTTTCAATAATACTTTGAGATTATTTATTTCAAACTTTCTTAAAAAAATGATTCGGGAATTCTATTCAATTGTATGATTGAATCCATCTATTCGAGTGTATGGTTGAAAAGATATATTTGTATGATTGAATCCATCTATTCAATTGTATGATTGAATCCATCTATTCGAGTGTATGGTTGAAAATATATATTTGTAATCAATAAAATCAAGATCGTTTAATTATGTAACGAGAATGAGTCACCAAAAGTTTTGAAGACAGTCAAGAAGAGGAAGGGAAGATAAAATAGTTTGACTTATAAAAAGAAAAAGTGTAGATGATATGAAAATGAAATAAATATATTCAATAAAATAGATCGATTGTAACTAAAAAAAGACATAATTTGCACATCTGTATAATGAAAATTATTCCTAGATTCAAAAAGTATATATTTTGACATGTTCTACTGTTTCATATTTTTTGCCTCACTGCCGTATTTATTTTTACTTAAAGGATAATTTGATATTGAAGGATACAACTCATAAATTTCGATTTAGAAACGCTTATGTTAAGCATTGATATACCAAATAATCGACAAAGATAAAAAAAAAACAATTTTGTTGTCAAAGCTATTAATATCTTCGAAAAAAAAAGTAGAAATTCATACAAAAAGTTTAGTATTGTTCAATGATTTCACCCAGAAGACAAAAAAATACAACAAAAGTTAAAATCATGTCAATTTTAATGTCATTTAGCAGTTTTGTTTCATCATCGTAAAATATTGACAAAAAGTAAAATTTCTCAGCATCTTAAGATAGTGAGTAACAAACAAGTTTGACGTAAAGTAGACTACATTATTACCGTGAAAGTATTGTAGTTTATTTTTTCTCTCCCTCTGTTGCAAATGGATAATTTTACGTGCAAAATTCAGCATGTAATCAGCTGCAAATGAAAGTTTCGGCGTCAAGTTACGACCAACAGCAGCTCGCGTTGCACTAATTAAATAATCTGCGAATTTCGGTAGCACAACGCTGCTACTAATGTCGAATTACGTAAAATCGTACGCGCTCGCATACAATCATATTGTAATTATTTTGGGAGCGTTATAAATCTAATACCGTTCGTTAAATGTAGATCATTTGAATAAAATTGGTGTTATTGAGTAAATGAACAGAACCGTGAAGGTTGTATACCTTGATATTTTATATAGACAAATATAATGTATGCAGATTACTGTTCGAACGATGCAAATTATTTATTAGTTGTACTCATTTTTGCCAGTCCGATTCGATCTTGAGATAAGAAAGTGAAATCGGAATCACTATACACTAGTTGGAAACTTTCTTTGAAATTAAGGCAACAAAGACATCATAACATGTTATTGCTTAGAAATTCTCCTACCTCTTGAATTTTCATACAGATATAACAAACTTTTGACTTTCTATACTTGAATATCAATTTAGTATAATATAACGTTTATTACTCAAAAGTGAAACTGTGAATATTCGTTCAAATAAATGAGCGACTACCGACAACATTTATGGCTAATTGGATAAACTAATCACCACAGAAAGCGTTGATTGTCTTAAAATGGTTCAATATTACAAATACGATATTTTAGATTATATTTTCTAATAAAAAAATTGTCTAACTTTTTTTTTAAATATAAATATCCTAAATTCTGGATAATTAAAATCCTGTAAAAAAATATATGACTAGCAACCTTCGGGGCCTAGTTCGTTAAAAAACAGTCGTCCAAGACAAGGATTGCGGTTTCAATTCCCGCTGGTATCCATTACTTTTTTAAAAAGGTTCTAGTCTGGTTATAACGTAAGGCATCTTCAAAATATTTCTGACCGGTTGGAAGAGATAAGCATATGTCAAAAACACAACAAATTGTACAGAACACAACGAAAATTACGATGCAATGATTTCAAATATTTTTTTCAGCTCACCGCGCACTGAGAACTACTCAACCCCGGAAATGTTTAAACGTTTATTTCTCCCGTTACCTATATTTACACATTGTACGTAGGTTTTACAAAGAAATACAGTCAGTTCTCGACTTACGATAGGGTTCTGTTCCGCCACCTAGGACGTAAGTCGAAATGGTCGTAAGTCGAATTTCATACAATTTTTTTTAAATAATACACATAAAAAGTGGGTAGTAAGCTAGTAGTATTTATTTCAGAATATGTACTATATGTAATATATAATAATGAATAATATATATCTACAAAATTATTCTGTAGTATTTTCATCATCTTTACATCATACTATCATCTGTTTCATCATCTGTCAAAATATCCATAGGTGACTCAGTGATTGTAGTAATGGGGTTTATTTTTTTCACAAACATATCCAGATTTGTGTGTATACAAGTTTGCTTTTTCTTTTCTTTATAAATTTCATTATAACAGGCGAGTGCTTGCTGAATCAGGCGGCGTACCTTCGAAGATGTATCTGTGTCTGGGTCCATATTTTCAAATTGTTGGATTCCATTGTTGATTTGGCTAACAGCTGCAGCCATGTCTTTAAGCACAAAGTTTTTAGGTACTTCATTGTATTCATCTAGTTCTTTTAATTCTTTTGATTTTCTTTCTATAGCCCGTTCCTCCTCAATCTCAATCAAATCTTGATTTGTGAGCTCTTCATCATCATTTTCTAAAAGTTGATTTATATCTTCACTTTCAACTTCCAGATTAAGTTTTTGAGCAAATCGTACAATGATATTAGTTACTTCTACTACTTCATTTTCTCTATTAAAATTCATATTATTATTACGTTTTAATAGTTTGTTCCATATGCATTTCATACATGATGTCGTTACATTTGACCATCCTTCTGAGATATTTTTAATTGCTTGAAAGATGTTATAGTTTTTCCAAAATTCTCTCAAAGTCTGGTCTTTTTTTATTCCTTCGATTGCTTAGGCAAAAGTAATTCTTAAATAATGCAATTTAAAGTTAGCAATACCCCTTGATCCAACGGCTGTAAAATGCTTGTAGTGTTGGGAGGTAAATAAATAACTTTTATATTTGGATGGGATTCAACTAAGTTTGGAGGATGACCCGGAGCGTTGTCAATAATCAGCAATTTTTTTAAATCTATTTCTTTTTCTTCGCAATATTTTTTTACTTCAGGAATAAAACATTTGTCAAACCAGTCTTGGAAAAGATATTGTGTCATCCATGCTTTTTTGTTCCAACAATAATGTAGCGGCAAAGTAGACTTTTCGATTCCCTTGAAGGCTCTTGGGTTTTTTGAATTATATATCAAAAGTGGCTTCAATTTAAATCCGGTGACATTTCCACCCAACAGAAGGGTCAAACGGTCTTTGAATGCTTTAAATCCGGGCATGCATTTGGCTTCTTGATGTATATATATTCGTTCTGGCATTCTATTCCAAAAAAGGGCTATCTCATCGACGTTGAAAATTTGCTCCCGTGAATATTTTTCTTTTTCGATCATCATTTCCAAATTATCTTTACATTCTTCGGCAGCTTTTAGATCTGCACTTGCTGCCTCTCCACAAATCTTTACATTATGGTAGCTTTCACGTCTTTTGAATCTTTCAACCCAACCGGAGCTTGCATTAAAACTTTGGTTGCAGTTATCACCGTTCATGTTCTTTAAATCTTCGAAAAGACTACGTGCTTTAGTTTGGATGGCTATGAAATTAAGTGGAACATTCTTTTGTAATAAATCCTCCATCCGAATCTTCAAACATTTTTCTATTTCATGTATGAGTCCATTTCGTTGTTTAGTTATAATCGTCGATTTTACTGATACCGATTTTTATACTGCTTAGAGAATTCGTTTTTTGTCCTTTATTATACAATAGTTGACACGGTTGAATGGGACAATTTTAGTTCCCGTGATAAGTCCGACACTGTTTTGCCGCACTATGAGTGCGGCAAAACAGTGCAAAACAGAAGTAGTTTATTGTTTTAATTTTTTTCTCTAAATCAATCGTTTTTCTTTTATTTTTATTTGACATTTTGGGATTGAAAAATCAAACAATTCAATAACTCGAAATATAAAGAGAGAGTAATCAACCGTCAATTTGTCAAACCTTTCGGGCGCACGGAAGGTGACGAACTGACGCTGTTTACATAAAGATGATACAATCGATTGCGTCATATTAGTTAAGGTGCAAGCACCAATTACACTAAGGCGCACACATTATTTTATAATTTTGGTCTCCGTCGTAAGTCCGAATGGTCGTAAGTCGAGGTGGTCGTAAGTCGAGAACTGATTGTATTATCATGTTCTTGAATATTCATAATTATCTTTATTAATTTATGCTCATTCGTTTCTTAGGCGTTATTAAAATCGACATAATGTTCAAGGAAACAACAAAACAAATTCTAGTAAACCAAAATGTTTAGAATTGGACAATTGTTATGACTGCTAGTCATGATCTAAAAACTTTATAAAATATTTAAAATTTTGATTGTTAATGTTATAGAACCCGAGAAAATATATTTATTCGTTTCATCCACGGTCTTACCGACCTCAATATAATATATTTTAGTTTAAAAAAATAATTAAACAGCACTAGTGCTGACATTTTGATTTCAGCTCAGAAAGAAATAAAGCATATTTTTTATTTTATTCATGCTTAATTGACAAAACACTTAAGTATTATTATAGAATAGTCTTAAAGTGTTGTTAGTGACAAACCAGGCATGCATAGATACAGAACCGCTTTATTTATTTTTTCACATAAAAAGTTGAACCGTTTTAATCTTATTCAGTTTTATTTCGTCCCGCTCCATATCCGTGACAGAAAACTAGTTATTCAAATACAAATTATATGCCAATCTAAGTACTTTAGTTCTATAAGTTTCTTGCAAATACATAATTAGTTAATAACAACTCATTTAAAAATATTGCGCCTTTAAAGTGGCTTAACTTTAGTATCTCAGGAATGGATATATTGTTTGTAGATTAAAAGTCCCTGATAAAGAACGGACAAATAGATTAATTTGAAAAGTTATCAATAAATATGATGAAATTGGTTTGTTTGTGATTGTTATCTAGTTATGTGTTAACTATTTTGAAGAATTTATGTAAACTGGGTGTTAAATTTTTTGAAGAAATTATGTATTAAGATTATGAAAATAAAATGATTCATAGAAAATTTTAATTAAGTAAGTTCAAATTTATAATACAAAAATTAGATTAGTTCTAAAGATATAAATTTATATGAAGGTAATTATATAGGCAGTAATTATATATAGCCTTTGGCAATTGTTTGTACTATATATCACTCTATTAAATAAAATAAAAAAATGGTTTAGAATCAGAAGATACCATTTTAACGTTTGAATATAAATTAAAATAAAACCCAAAAAGCTGAAAATAAGAACATTTATTATTATCAATATTGATCACTTTAAAAAAATGTTATGGAATATCGTTAAAAGATCAATCAGTACTCTTTGGTTTAAGGAAAACGTTGTATCAGTACCCAAAGTCCAAACAAAGTAACTTATGAGTACATGAAAGCTATGCAATGTGTTTGGGATTTAAAATAACTTTCTTATAAATCATCCTAAAGCTATGCAATATGCTTGGGATTTTCAAGAATTAGGGTACAGTTACCATGTATCAAACTAATTATTTTTATCAAATTTAAGCGTTGAAAAAACTCCTTGTTAAGAAGGCCTTGAATGTAGTTAAAACTTGTGATGTTAAAAAAAACGTAACTAATTGAAGAAATTAAGCAATTGAGCTAGTTTTATGTAGTATCGTATTTGAAAGTTGAAAAATCAATATCTATAATATCGTTCAGTTGATATCGTGTTGTTTGTTTTGTTAATTTATTAAAAAAAAACATTACTTATTTTAACGAAAATATCTTACAACTATCATTTTATATGAAAGAAATTAAATTTACATTTTTCTTTCACTTCAACAATACTTATCCTTAACATATAAATTATTCTTATGTGTGTTTGCATAAAATACACAAGAAAATATTGTAAAATGTCATCTCTTTCTGGTTGTCATTCATGTACCAAACCAAGGCCAACTTCTATCATTTAATTTTCTAATATTATCAAAAAGTCGTTAGCTCAATTGCAACGATGGAATGTTATTTATTAATGATCAAATTTTCAATAGAACTCAACTTAATTTATTTCCATACACTTATTTCATGTTCTTTACTATATGAAGGTCCTTTTGTTAAATAAATACAACTTTCCTTAACAAAACTAGTGATGATTTTTTTTAAATTTGTATAATGATTTTGTGCTTTCACTGTATTATATACATTCGATTGTACTGAATTTTTTTTCTTGAATTTTCTCCCAGTCAAAGATAAGAAATAGCGTTATTGTTACATTTAGTATGTAAATTTTATAACATTTGGGAATCAAAACAAACAAAAAATAAACTTTCTCACATGAAGTTACGAAGGGTGGTCATAAACTTTTCATTAAAAAAATAAGAAGATAAGAAATATTTCAGTTCGAAGTTTATAAATAATTAATTGTATCGAAATATTAAACCAAAGGTTTTGCAAGTGTGGTAGAGAATAAACCAACATAACAAATTTTGGGATCAATTCCCGATAGCATCTAGCACAATATTTCCACTTCTCTTTATCTCACACCGAGAGCTTTGAAAATACTTCTGCTTAATTGGAAGAGATTTTTTAACGTTTATATAATGACACCAGATCGTTTTGTTCATAAAAAAAGTGCTGCATGCACAATATTTTTTGTTTATATTCAAGATTGAAAACTACAACGCTTTTGAACTGTTGATTATATCAGGCAATACATGCATACAATTTGATTATATCCGGCAATACAACATAATATAATAGTACAACATTCATAACAACTGAAAATTACCATTTTTAGTGCCCTGAAGATAGCCAACTCTCTTTAAATATACACAGTTAAAGAAATTAATTAAAGTATAATATTTTCCTAGAACAAAATAAATATAAATCAATAATTATTTCCTTATTTCAGATAATGCCTCATTCTGTCTAGAAAAATAAGATATTACTATTAGATATTTGAGACTTACTTTCTTTATGGTTTTTAAATGAACGAAACTTGAAATGACAAGCGTGAAAAAACCTACTTTTTTGTTATTTACTTGTATATTTTTGCGAGAATTTCAGAGATAAAAATGACGTGTGATTTATTGGAACAAATTCGTTATATAAATACCCACTATTAAAACACTAAGAATTCATTTGACAATTTGTTTAGTCAAAAGTTTTTTTTTAATATTAAAACTCATTTATTAATTTAAACCACTTGTTATTTCAAGACTTTTAATATGAAATAAATAGCAAGGTGCTTTGAATTTTTTTTTGCTTTCTGGGAAAATAAAAATTTGCTACAAAACATTAAAGGTTCCAATACGAGTGTATTGTAAATTGTAATTATATTTTAGAGATGTATTGCTGACTGTGAAAGTTTAACATCTCCCAATCTATTCATTAGTAAGGTGTATTGACAAATGTCGAGACGCTTTTGAAATTCGGATGGTGTATACAAAGAGTACTTTCATTTTTCATACAGTGACTTTTAATTGCACAACTCACTGTACTATTTAAAAATATTTAACACATTGACTTACTTATTCTGAAAACCTTATTGCATAGGTATCGACGACATAACGATGTGACAAAATATTCCAGCATGTTCAAACCATCTAACTGTTGAATTAAACATAGGAAACACAGTATACTATCGACCATATAACAAATAGGTGTTGTGTTTATGCTGCGCAGGATTCTTGTACTTTAGTTTAAACCGATCAAACGACGGACGAGTTATTCTCGGTCACAAATGCTCTACTAATCGGACCCCACGGTCTAGTTGTAATAATGTTTGTTTAGAATATACGCATCTTGTTAATTTTTATAGTCTTGGTTTAGTTTTACGCATTTTTATTATATTTATTATTATTTTGGGATTTAAAGATAATTTATGATTTTGAGTATGAGTGAGAGTGAAACTAAATGTATTTATAATTTTGTTTTCATCTAAGATCAGATACATAATTAAATATTATCACGTAATGACTTTCACATTTTTCTACCCACGTACTCAGCACTTGCCTCGTTCACTTTCATACATCTTGTCATACAAGGGCTCCTCTTTCTCATACTTCTTATCTTTTCCCGAGGGGAAATTTCCCCAAACATTTTCTTCTACTTTTTATTCGGTATATCTCATTAGAAAAACGGCTAAGGCGGAGAGATTGACGGAGAAGATATATTGGAAGAGTTAACCTCAAAATTATCTAGGACAGACTGCAAGATTCATCATAATCAGCGACACACCGCACCCTATTGGAGTAAGCACAGATGACAGATTTCTACTTTACTCTATTCAGACACACATATTTCGCTTTTGCTACGTCCATTCCCTTCATGTAAACTCTCCTATGATAAAGGTTTTTCACTCTTTCTTCTCTCAGACCTTAATCCATTCGATAGTGCTAAGTTTTTCTAGGTCTTATCGAACTTGTGCCTTCTATACTACTCGTATAGATTATTTTTGTAAATCTTTTGTCATTAATTCTAACTAAGTGCCCAATAATCCAAATGCTCTTTTAATATAGAACAATATAGAAATGTTCATGCATTTGAAACATTATATGATCAAAAATATTTTTTACCATCTCACAATTTGAAAGAATATGAAATTGCTAATACTTTTCAAACTATGGTTTAAAAAAAATTGATCACCTTAAATTTGAAAAAAATATAACAAAAATGATAGGGCTCAATGGAGAAAACTAAGAGTGCTCAAAGCACAAGTACTTCGACTGAGAACAGAGACGATAGAGGTGAGTCTTCACAGCGTTTAGGCTCTGATCTGATAAGGATGAAAGTGAAAAAGATGAATGATAATAAATATACAGAATCTTTACTTAATTTATATATTAATTTTCAAATAAAATTCATAAAATAAAATAAATTATACGAAAAATCAAGAGATAAAGACCTAAAAATACGCATTGATTACTCATGCCTCTGTATAAAGTGGCTTAGTTCTACCTTCAAAATTGATTAAGGTGTTCAATCCACAAGAAAGATATAAACATTCGTTTGAAAAGATCGTTCCGTAAGCATAAATGTTGTCGTGTTAAAGCAAGAATGTTTTCTTATTAACATTTCTGCGATATTCAGTGGGAGATTATATCTATATAAATGCATTTATAGTACAATTATGGATGGAATCTGTGACTTCATACTTATAAACAAGTATGTATGTTAAACACTGTTTTCTTAACTTTCGTTTATCGCTAGGTCGGCAAGCACGGATGCGGACATATATATGCCTTTATGTACTCGTACATGGATTTGAATCTACAGTTGAGATTAAATTAATGTCATTTTTTAACAATAATTTGTTAAAAAAACGATTATTGTTGATTCGAAACGCTTTTTTCAGGCACACTTTTTTACTCAAATTGTTTATTTTTGTTGTTGAATGTTTGAAATCGTTTTTATTTAGTTGTATTAACTGTTTACCTATGTGAATGCAGTTATTAATCTTTTCGTTTTATTATAGTATTTATATATTGATAATTTATCTCTTTATGTGTTTTATTCCAAGTATGGTGATGATGTGTTTATTTGTGTAGAACAGCGGTTCCCAACCTTTTTTGGCTCGCGTACCACTTGGTAGTACATCACGCTTAATTGTACCACTTCGTAAAAATGATTGTATTTCGAGAAATTTGTTATTCTATTTGCATTATAAATTTTATAGGGTGACTATATTTCCCATAACTCAATTTATTTAAGTTTAAAAAAAATACCAAATGTTTTATTTTTTCTGATAAAAATGAGACATTTGAACTTTACATATAACAATGTTTTTTTTTAAATAAAAGGTGTTGAAGCTCATTTCTTGTCGAAATTCAAAACCAGGACATTTAAAGAAGTATTTTTTTTTAACAACTAATTTTTAGTAAAAAAAATTACATAGAATTAAATTAAATTATTTGTATAAAAAAAACCAAATGCGCCGCAGGCAATTTTTTTCCAAAAATTACAGATATTAATAGAAAATATATGTATATAAAATTAATTAAACACGGTAAATGTAAAAATTGTTCTGATGAAAACGAGACAATGTACACTTTCATTTTTACAAATTTACAGCAGCGCCGCAGGCGAAATTTTTGTTTTAAATATAATAATATTAATGAAATTGTATTTAAAAATATATTTATTACCGAAATTTTCTATTTATTATCGAAAATAATAGTTATGAAAGTGTTGCTTAAGATTATAATACATTGTTATCAAGTTATAAGTTTAATTTTTAAACAAATTTTACGAAAATATAAGCACAATAATATAAGCAAAATAAATTTAATGAGATCCTTGTGCTTGTTTCGAAGAACATAATTTTTTGAAATTTGGTTCAAAAGATGTGAGATATACCCTTAAATCTCCACCTGCGTCCAATTTGTTGCGATACTTATTTTTTAAAAAAATATATGAAGAAAAAGCTCTTTCTACTAATTCCGTACTAGTGAACGGTAATAAGAATTTGAGAGCTTTTTCAGAAAGTTCTTCATATTCTTTATCGATGTTTAACCAACAATTAATTAGATTGTTTCGTTCGAATTTGACTTGTAAAGTTTTGTCACTTGATAAGCCTATTAAACTTTCTTTATCTTTTATTGATAACGATGAAGCTTTTTCCAAATTTTCTGCATAGAAGGGGTTTGAAATCCAATTATTATCTTTGTTTTCGGGTTTTGGAAAATACTCCATGAAAGACGATTTAACAACTGTACTGTATATTATTAATTAAAATTATGAATTATAGGAAAAATATAGTAGTTTAAATGATATTTTTATGACAGTTTTTTTTTTTACTTTTTATGTCCGCCATTACTGATTATTTTTCGCGTACCACCAACTATCCACTCGCGTACCACCGGTGGTACGCGTACCACAGGTTGGGAACCGCTGGTGTAGAAGCATTTTTTTATTTTAAAGAAAAAAGAAAAGTGTGCGTTGAGGTAACATATATAAGCGTGCCCATTGAAAGGCGTACATTAAGTTATTTTTCTTTTTATGCACGGCATACGGCACTGGGCATTCAGACTTGGGCCTGTTGTATACGGTAGTGCATATATTCTTTTTTTTAATTGTATATCATACATCATGTCAGTGTTTTGAAATTTATGACATCATTGTTACATATGCCATCGGTGAAGCCAACTCAAAACGGCAACATTTCCGAAAAGCGTTTAAAAATAAACAAATTATCATTTTATCCCTCCTTTGCCTTAATACCGAATACAAAGCTCCACTTATAAATACAGGTTTAGGGATAGCAACATAGTATGTACATAATACATTTAGACACATTTCTAGAACACATTAAATAGAGAATACATTAAAATAAACAGAAGCTATCAAAAGGTCTGGGCTCATCTAATAACATCCCCCCGGCCAAGATACACCCCACCAATATAGGGTGAGCCCAGCCACGGGGATACCAGATGTTTTTCAGCCCACACCCTTGAACACGTAGAACAAGAAGATAAAAATAACAAGAAAATAAATAGATGACAAAAAAATACATTCAAGAGAGAAGACATTAAAAGGTCCGGGCTCATCCCACAAACATTGACTCGGCCGAGATACACCCCACCAATGTAGGGCGAGCCCGACCGCAAGGGCATCGGGGGGCTTCCATCCCCCCCCCCGCGTATCTAGATTAAAGGATAAATAAAAAACCAAAAACGTATGGCAGAAAACAAAATAAAAAGTAAACCCACATATACCACCTCAGGTTAACTGTCAGCAAGAACGAAAAAAAGAAAAGCCTCAAAGGAGTCCAAATTTTATTAAATGACAAATGGGAAATTAAATAGTTGAAACAATATTAAAATAGTTAGGCAGTAATACATTGAAATAGTTAAGCAGTTTTAAAAGAATGAATGAGAAGATAACGCACAAACACGTACGCACAATCCCCGATTCAACACCAGCGAAAAGAGAGAAAAGAAAGGAAAAGAAAAAAAAACAAATAAGAGACCTATTAACCACTGAGAAACCCTTATTACTAAATGAAGGAAAATATTGATAAATATTTAAAATATTTTACAACGTATTTTTTATGCTATCGGGGTTTCCTTCGCTTACGTAATAATGTTTGCTAAATTACAAGAACTATTGACTGTTTTTATATGATTACGTAATTTTCAAGTTCAAAAGGTTGCATTGTGATTTTTTAATAAGGAAGCATATTTTAACGGTACTATTCAATGAATCAAGGATTCAAGTTGCAAAATCATATCCTTATGTTGTCATCCACCAATCTTTTGTTTTTTTTAATGTTTAAGGATAAGGAAATATGTAGAGTCAATTAGTTTAAAAGATTAGCCTTGTATGTATTATGAGCGAATTTTTTTTTTTTTCTATTAATCAGTAACAATCAGCAAGTCTGCACATATTTATTGTAATCATTACATTTTCAAGCTATTTAATTTTTTTAATTGGTAGATTAGTGATTTTACTAATAGTTATTGATAGTTAACAAAAATGTTATAAATCAGTGTTCTTAGTCATACTATTAAGTAAAAGTCATACTATTTAGTGAGTTATTAACCTAATATTTTATTCAATGCCCCTTTCCATGACTTGTTGGTAAGATGGTAGTTTTCCATCCTGGATATTGGAGTTTGATTCCCATCGATACATGAAATTTAACACTAAAGGCTCTTTAACATATTTTTGGTTGGTTGGAAGAGGGTGCCACATGCCGTGCATTGCTACACCCAACAGGTTGTACAGGATACAACTAGACCATAATGCAATATAAATACTTTTCTGATTCCGAGTATTACCATCCTCTCATGTTCCGTATAAACTGCAGGGTTTATAGTCAAAATTTCTTGGACTAATCAGAAATATATAATAACGTTATTGTAAAAAAGCAAGGGTTGAACACATTTTATTTTGGATACAATCAGGAAGACATGCGGTCTTCCTATAAGATCTATCATGCTGTAACGTGTTTCTTATTTAAACATTATTTTTAGAAATATAATTTTTTTGTTTAATTGTACGATTCTACTTTAGAATATTAATAATACATTACTTTTTTATTTCATTAATTATATTAATCCCTGATGTATATATGTATACCTCCCATCTTGAAGTTTTCTTCAGGCAGATTAGTCTAAGAGAGCCTTGTTATAGGAGGGATGAACACGTTTAGCGGGGATTAATATAAGGGAAATAAATTGTAAAAGTATCATTAAATATTCTAAGCAGTATTTCTTAATTCATTATTTTCATTTTAGAATTAAAAGAGAAGTCATTACATTCTAAACAGTACTTAAATTGAAATATATTTATATACAAAAAATATGATTTTAAGATTGTGGTCGTAGATATAAATTAAGTAACATAATTAAAATAATACGAGTTGTATTTTCGACGCAACTTTATACAATGTTTTGCCTTAACAACCACTTGTCCATAACATGTTTAACGCAGAACTAAACTAGGTCAGTAGAAATCTTGCGATTCACAACTAGCCCATCGTTAGTAATGAAATAAACTTAAGAATTCAATTAAAAAATACTTGAATTATTTCATGTAATATTCCTCAAACATGCAAAAAAATATAAGCTGTAGTTAAAAAACACGAGAACAAATAATTTAGGTGTAAAATATTCGAAAATTTTACGGAAATGTGAATACTCTTAGCGTAGATACGAGTATTTAAGTTAAGCTAGGTTTACGAATACAAAGATATTCATAAAATAATAACATGAGATTTGCATTAATTATATGATTTTTAAAAAGAGTTTTCCGTTTGGCAAAAAAGTTCGTCTGGTAATAATACTTACGCACTAGAGGTGTGCGATTGTTGTTGCCTATTCACGAACGGTAGTATAACTAACTCGTACAAACCCCCGATTCCGTGCTTATTTC
>OX463842.1:24452891-24560974 GCA_949825065.1 Odontocerum albicorne | reverse complement strand
CACTACTACACCTGTGCCCGAATGCGATACTATCACGTATCGGAAGACTTACAAAGGTCTCTTTGTCATTTGTCCTACCTTGGTAAGTTTTCTTTGGTTTTTTTACCAAATATGTTTTTTGTAAACATAAGTAAATGCGAAAAAGTACCTAATCTAATGGCCGCAATCCCCCTTCTTTCCTTATACTTAACTAACATATATATTTATGATGTAATATTTTTAATTTGTCAATAATAGTAAGTTCGAATACCGAGTTACATCGCCCTTCAGAGTCTGCTCTCTAATTGCCGTTGTATAAATGTTCCTCTTATTAGTATTATTGAAAATCATACCATCACTTCACCTTTCAAGCAAACTTCGAATTAATGCAAAAAATGGCGAAGTATTATAGTTTATAACAGTGCATAAACTTTCATAATTAATTCGATTACAATATTTTTAGTATGAGCATATGCTTAAGCCCTCTAAATTGTGAATTGCATATCACTTGACAAATCCTTATTGATGTCATGTTGAAAAGCGTCGTTGGGGGACTACATTATTTTGACCCCAGTAATCGTGAATCCAGATTAAGAACCACTAGAGTAGGCAAACAACCTATCACATGCGTTGTAAACAGCCCGCATGTAGACAACCAACGACACTTGCATAGGTCACGTGCGAGTATTTTTACAAGAAGAACTTTTAAACCAGACTGGAACAATATTTTTTTTACGAAAGCAGCACCTTTTTTAAATTTGTGATGAAAGTGGGAGGTGGGTATGCGATACGATTGGAATTTATGTTTTTTTCATACAGTATATTATCGGTCATTTTATTACCATCTTCAATATTTCGAATTATGTACCCATCACCTGTATATACCTGTTTTTAATGTAAGAAATAATTATGATGAAAGAGGTGTGACCATATGATTTTCTGATAAATTGATAAGACCGACCACATTAATTTTTTTAAAGGTATAGAATATTCTATAAATATTTTTAATTGATATTTATTGATTTCCTAAAAAAAACATTTTTATCGTGATTAAAATTTTAAACCTATAAAAATAGATAATATCTTAAGTCGATGTCTGTTAAAAACAATTCATTACACAGAATCGCACTTCAAACCAGAGACCTTAATAAGCCTGAGTGAGAATGAACCGAAAAACTGAGTTGAATTTGAATCAAAACATTATGCATATATTGAATTGTTGTTAACATAAAAAAACATCGGGTTTTCATGATTTTTTGGCACAGGCACTCAGCTAAAAATAACAAAATTTAGCTAAATAACACTTTTTTGGTACATGTAATAGTTAAATCAATTTTATTTTCTCTAAAAAAGAACACAAACATAACATTTTTTAAACGATTGAATTTAATGTTTGTTTTTTTTAAATAAATATTTTAAATTTACCTTTAATACATGTGAACGTTTGGCCCCATCTTATAAAAAAACCAAATTAACCATGGGTTTCTTAAAATAAATAATGTTAAATATCGTTTGATTTAACAAAAAATAATTGAGCTTTGTTCATCAAATATTCAAGGAATAACATCATAATTTTCAGGAAAGATAAAATAAATTATTTATTCCTGTTTATTATCAATTTTTTTAAACGTTTTTACTTATATTAACTTTGTATATATTAAGAGTTTTGAAACGAAATAATTTTAAATTTTAATTAGTCTTCGAGATAATTTAATTATAAAAAAATTGATTTCTTTTTATTTATTTTTTACTTTTCAGATTATTGATAAGTCATGCAGGATATAAACAAGCCTGAATCAAGTCCACTTCCTTTCAGACCCTTAGCAAAGTTATTTGATAAATGTGAATTGAACATTAAAAAAATGCTTTGCATATTGGAGACATTCACTATGAACTATTTAACGGCTAAAAAATCATGTCCATATCACGGCTTCACTGTATTGAACTTGATTGCAAAAAAAAAACATACGAGGTTCAATGCCAACAAGTTGCTTTTGGATATTTATTCAACTCCTCAATAATTAAATATGCACCAGCAGCATGAAGCTTGGATTGAATAATAGTCATAAGTATGATGATCAAATAATATATTTATCTAAATATTGTACACATATACTATTTGGTTTGCGAAAATATTGCAAAATATTATTAAAGAGAATATTTCAAAATAAAAGAATCAATTTAAAAAATAAAAACCCTTAAAATTGCATTAAAAAGTTTAATTTAATACCAATTATAACTATTTGGTGATTTTAGTTTAGTTATCAATACATTTCTTTCTTTTTTTCTATTATACTGTAATTTCCAAAATAAACCATATCTGAAATTAAATTGAAAAATGATACGTTTTTTATTCTCTGAAACATTAATGACAATATCATAATAAAATAAAAACCATTTAAGAAAGCCTGTAATTCACGAACAGTTAATTTATTCGACTGCTTTGAACACGGTTTTTTATCGAATTCGATTTGAGATTTGAAAATATTAATTAACGTATGAAATTAAAATTAACCAATTATATTGAACAATTAGTTATTAATTAAGTTTTCTTTTACGAAAACATGCTAATGTAAAACAGTGAAATAAAATTATATCCTAATTAACATAAGTCGAAGAAATTTTTCGTCTACTTTATTTTATAATTAAAATAAAAACCAAAAAAAAATTAAATATACTCAAACGCTTCTTCACTTGTTTTAAATTAAGAAAAGGTATATAATAAAATAATATATTTGACTTACCTTTCTTAAAAACGAATGTATCCTTTAGTGTTAACACTTATTCAAAAATTGTTTAGTGTAAAAAATCGTAAGTCAAAAAATATATATAAAACAAAAATTTAAGTCACTTTCATAAGTAAAGTCAGTCTCAAGTTAAAAGTTCACAAATTATTTGATAGGAAATCAAGTTCAAGTGTCGCAGTACTTAAGGGATAAGTCCGAAAGTCAAGTTCGTATGACCCATTCAAGGGACTCAAATTAATTTGTAATGAAGGGTTTCGAATGACCGGATCAAGGGAAAATCGATTGACCGTTTCCAATAACCGTATCGATAGATTATAATTTATATGGTAATGCGATTGTCAAGTCAAATGCCGATGGTAATAAGCCAAGAGTCATCAAGACCGAGCGATCAGTCCGGAGTTTATTAGCAGACTGAAGTGATACCACAATGCTGAGGCATTCATTCGTTAGACGTTGCCTCCAAGAACTTTTTAACATAACACAACATCAAGCGGCGACTTTCATTCCGGCGATGCGAGCAACAGCGCGGTAGTGTGCTGCAGCGGGTGCCACACTCGCGCCTCGCGACAATGAATTTATTTTGGTGGACAGATAGATGGAGCTTCAAATTGCTACATGGAGTATTGACGAGAATTTAAACAAATTATAAACACATTTTTATTCATACTTAATCGATGAAAAACATAAGAAAATATTGTTCATATAGAGCCAATACATGCTGGTATATATCTTCTTCAGTGCATGAAATCTTTTCAGTTAATACTTATAAAAATAGATGCTTAATTTAAAGAAAATAATTTCTTAACACAGAAGATGTAAATGTATTTTATTTCTAAACGTATTATTTTTCCATTGCTTGTTTTTTTTTCAAAAATGATATTGGAAAATATATATGGTTTAAAAAACCGTACTAAAATAAAATCGTTACTTAACCTTTGGTTTCCGTCAATTCTCCATGATTTTTAATAAATACTAAACCAGCATTAAATTGAAAATAGTTTAAATTAATTTGTGTATTTATTATGAAACATAAAAGTGTATCTGATAATTGAAAGTGGTTAATGTGATTATAAACTAGTTTTTTTAATAGTGTATTTGAAAAGTTTTTGGTGTTTTCCTAGTTTTGTGATTTTATTCCAAATTAACGAGAAAAAGTGTTTTTTTGATGAAAAGTGTACAGAATAAGTAGTCTTATGGTCAAATTAATACATTTATACACAAATGTAATGAAATATGTTCCGTCTTTTTTTTAAAAAGCAAAACATGAAAACAAATAAAAGTTAACAATCAACATTATTTAAAAAAAAATAATAATATTTAATTGAAAAACGATATCTTCCACAACTATGTTAGAACCTTACGGGCAGTAATAATTTTAAATGGAGTTAAAAAAAATGGTATTTATAAATATACTTCCGTTAAATTTAATAGTTCAGTAAATATAAATAATTATTGTTTTGTTATTTAGAGCATGCAACATGTTTTCATTGCTAATGAGACATTAAAAATATAATGTTTCTATGTTATTCTAATAAAAGGCTTTCATAACGTATTTCAATAAGTTTTTTACTTTCTTTCTTATTACATTCAACAATTGAAAAATCTATAAAAAAAAATTTTTTTTCGTATTATCGCTTTTTAATTTACATTAAACATATAATTATATATATGAAATAAAATTCTTAGTACTGAATCAAATATGTACACATAAAATTGTTTTAAAATGTTAAGAAGAAGAGCATATTTAAATGTTTATAAGTTATATATTCAAATGCCTCGTATTTTTACAATCTCTATAAGAAATAAATTTCGATGAAATATATATCACTTTAAATAAGATATTATTGTACATATATGATATACTCAAGTGTAAGAAAAATTATAATTCCCATTATATAATATCTTAATAAATAAATTTCATCTCAATAAGTAAATTTTAATAAATTTATATTGTACATGGAAGTTAAGAAATATTTATTAGTGGCAATGCTTCTTGAGTTACTCAGTTAGATATGATAGGTCATTAATCATTAATAAAGAAAAAAAAACGAATCAGTATTTTCAAGAAGTTGCTTCTGAAGAGAAGAAAATCATTACTATAACGCAATATTTGATTAGAGTGGACAAAGATAATAGTTTTGGCTTCTTTGTATTCGGAAACAATTTTCTTGTCGAAGGGTAATTTTTTCCAATAACATGACAAATGTTCACAAAATTCTAGACGCGTTTACTTTAAGAACATTGTAATGTTCAATATTAACGAATAATTTTTCCCCAAAAGAACGTTATGTCTATAAATCTTTTGATGCATACTTTCCTCTATTTAAGGTTTGTCACATAAAAATAAAACAAAACAAATATATAAATATTAATCCAAGAATAAAGATGGTTGGTCAACACTTGGTGAAACGTAACGGTCATCAGCTGATCACTGATGCGAACAAAACTGGTAGAAATTCAATAAAACCGGTTTTGGAGATGATTGGTTGGATTATGAGTTACTTATTCATCAAATATCGGTGAAATCGAAATCACATTTTACTTTCAATAGTTAAGTGACAAAAAAAACATAAATTATCACGTTTTATTCTATAAATTAGTATTTAAAACATATGTTTTATCACTTAGTTGTCTTACTTTACTGAATTCCAAAGAAGTTTAGACAGAAAAAAAAATATTTCTAGTTTTGTCGTAACATATATTCTTGGATGAGTATACAAAATATAAACAAAACTCGATTTTAATTATTTATTTTAAAAGCCGCAGTCTTCACAAAATAACGAACTTCCATTACAATTGTATAAGAAAGATAGAAAGTATGAAAATTCAACAGGAAATAGATATCAAACAAACTGAAAATCAACAGGAATATATAAAAATATCAAAACACATTACTTTTGAACTCACTACCGAAATAGAAAAACATATATGTAGAAAACAGAAAAAATTATACGAGTACATAAAAATAAAAATTTCAATGAGACTTTTTATTTGACAACTGCTTTAAATTCATCACGTTTCATTTAGAATAAAAACAAATATAATTAACATAAATTAAAAAAGCAAAAAAATGTCAAACGAGAATGTATGTGGAGTGTTACATGTTACGGACAGGAAAGTGTTTTTTTCTTTCAAACTATATACTTTGAATAATTTGTAAATGTTCTTTTGGGGAAAAAACGTTTCCAAATAAGAGATATTAAAATGTACTGAAAGTGAGCAAACATTTACTCAAACTGTGAAACTTTGTCAGGTTAAGAAAAATTTTGCCCTACGTCAATAAAACTGTTTATTGCCTTCTAACAACAATATACATTTGAATTTCAAATTAAAATAAACAAAAAATAAACCAAGACATACTTGACAAGTTTTTGTAAAAAATCAAAAACATGGGGGAAAATTACAAAATATAATTAAGTATTTTAGTACATAATTAAATAAAATTTAAGGGTTCAGAATTTTTCCCTCAAAACTCATGTTGCGGAATTTTAAAAATGAAATATTCTACAGGAGTATTTTATATGCAAAAACGTCGATTTAACTCTTACTGAGAATCGCCCCTAGTTTTAATTAAAGAACAAATAATTTCATGATATTGCGGTGATAAATTAAAAGTTAGAAATAAATTAAAAGATATACTCGAACATTTGAGTCATTTGAAAAGTATAGAAATAGGAATGTAGCAACTGAGGAAATTATTTTGAATATTGCCACGTTTTTTGCATAGCTGTAAAAATGTATTTGATAATAAAACTGTAGAAAATGTACTAAGACGATACAAAAATTTATTTTTTTATCTTGCCAAATGTTTTTGGGATAAATCGCTTTTGTTTCTTAGTTGAATAAAAAGTTGTTTGCCATCCATTTTGCCCATGATAAATTTGGAAATGATTTCTCAAAACATCGACCTTCTAATCTTTATTAATATCAGCATGTACAATATAATGTTCTACTACCTAGAGAAAGCGTATTCAAAGCTTTAACACAATTTATTGCATTTTATTATATTTATATTTTTACTAAACGTAATATAACATGTAATATTATTGATTCCGCGTCACAAATATACTGACAGCTTCCTGGCCGACTACTCATTATATTTGAAGAAGTATTTTGATTCTCGTCACGATAAGATTCCCATTTAATTCAATTAACTAATCATTTTATTAGACGTATCATTACATATCACTTAGGTCGATCAATCATAACCGACTGAAGTGTCTCATTCTTCATGTCTGCAGTGTATTTAGTTCCGAGATGCAATTATTTCAATTACAAATTATTCAAAAGTTAAACATTAGATAACTAGCTCGGTAGCTATGTGTTTTTTTTTTCAAACAGAATTTACGTTTAAATCATTACAATATAAAGAGGTATTTTAAGAAAAAAAAATATAAACGAAACTTCTCTTTACGTAATAGAACATATGAAATGAAGAAAGTTCTTCTAATTATTTAAAAATATTATTTTGATGCAAAAAGTAATTGAGAAATACTTTGTTTTTCAAGAGTATGTATGATATTGTTGATCAAGAAACATTTTATAGATATGATAAATACAAAATTTTTAAGTTTTGTTAACAATTAAAGTATTTCAACGCATGGCCCCCATCAGTTGCTCAAACCTAACAAAAATATCATTGAATATATATGAAGGATGAAAATTCAATTGATGAAGATTCAATGAAGATAATACAGAATCTGCATCGAATTTAGCATTATAAAATATTATTTTGATATAAAACGGGTGAATGTCTAATTAACCCAAGGCCAAGTAAGAAAAAAACAAAAAAGACAAAATTAAAAAAAAAAAACTTATCACAAACCGGCGTTGAAGTAGTATTTTTTTTAGAAGGGACATCATATATTTTTTCATTATTTTAATGTCTTATATATTAGGCACTCTTACGATATTTGAATGACACATACGCATTAGACAATAAACGGAGGTGTTGGCAAATAACACCTATTCATTGTCTAAGAATTTATAATAACTCATTCAAAACCTTAGCGGATTGATCTAATATACGTAGAAAAAATAAACAATAGTGTGGCTGATTATTTTCTTCTTGCATTTTTTTTTTAATTTTTAATTTCATCTAGAGCAGTGGTTCTTAACCGGTGCTCCGGAAGATGTTACAAGTGCTCCGTCAAATATGAAACATTTGATCGAAGTTTGGCGAATTGCTGTTGGCAACGCAGCCGAGGCGCGGCGCAATCTCCTACATTCCCTTTTTGTAATCTGTATTTTTAATTTATAAATAAAAGTAATGTTCATGCATTTTTTATTGTTGGTTTTATGACCTTCGTTATTTTGGTACTCCGCCAATGTTTCTTATAATCAAAAGTGCTCCGTGACTTCGAAAAGGTTAAGAACCACTGATCTAGAGTATACAGATATCTTTAAAAGCTTAAGCATGACTTGGAAGTAAATTAATTTAATTATTATTACTTAAATTATAAAGGTTTACTTGACAGTTTATAATCAGTAAAATGTTTTAACACTTGGTACAAATTATAAATAAATGTTCAATAATAAAAAAATATACCTTTCAGCGCTTCCATTATTTTTTCAAAATGACACAAGGGTTATTTTTCTTCTTTTTTTTTGTAAAATAAGTTTTATTTATTAAATATGTAAGTCTTTTTTAAAACTACTTTATTACTTACAATCATTTTATATTTTTTCAAAACTTATTACCCTTATTTTTAAGGCTTATAACACTGGATCTAAAAAAAATAACATTAAAGGCCATATCGCAGACTAAGTTTATCAAATGGGTATTATAAGTGTCATCCTTTATTTATAAATTGATTTTTATCATATTTTTAATGAATTGATTTCAGCGAATTCAAATTTTATTTCTTTACTTATACCATCCTCAAAAAAGTGTATTCTGTGATCATTAACAATAATTTTTAAGAAAGCTATTATTAAAATTCAAAATTAAAGAGCCCTTGATTTAAAAAGAAACGACAAATTAAATCTTTACGTGATATTAAAAAATAAATTGAATTTTTTCCCAATATCATACTTAAAAAACATTATATTTTAATGATTAATTTTTCAATACAAATCAAATGGATTCGATTCAAATATACGAGTATTTATCAATTCCTTTAGTATATTAAAAAAACACTATACACGAAAATCAAAACAGTAATGTTGTATTTTGTGTTTCTCAAATTTGAAAAAAAGGACTAAAAATATTTTTTATTCAGGGAATTAAATCTTTACCTCTCGACAAAATTCAGAGAAGTAAATATATCTATTCCTTAAATAGCCTCGGGTTGAGTATTAACATCGAAGTAAAAGGCTTTGTTGTATATTTTATTTTTCCACATGCATTCCATTTCATATGTTGAGTAAGTTCTCACTTGGATTAAAATACATATATAGTGATACTATAAATCTTTTTTTTTCTAGAATATACGTACATATTATTAATTTAAAGCAAGTCACAATGGCTGAGGCATAATTGATAAACATTCCAGCCCTGGGGTTGCGGGCCCGGTTTGCGTTAGTACCCATTTAAAAAAAGTTATAGTCAGATTTTTATTTAAGTCCTCTTTTCGATTAATTTGAACACATTTCCCCATCGTATACAATATAATATCATATAATACAAAAACCTATGACACACAAAAAGGGGATAAACTGTACTAATATATATATTCATTCTATTTATCATCTTCTTATCTCTTTAAATTGGTTTTTCTAGCTTGATTAATTTCTATGTAACATTTATGTATTTTATGAGTCCTCCATAACTTATTTTCCTCGGATACCCAAACAGTCTAAAGATTTCCTTCTTAGTTATTCTGATAAAATTCGTCTTGAAAAAACTGTATTTTCTTGTCTTTCCCATTTCTTCACTATCATGAATTGAAATTTCAAATGATATCAGTTACAAATAAATTTTCAAGTGTGCCTTTATTATACTCGTTATTAAGTTATACGTGTTTATTGTTAAATTAAATTAAAGGTAGCAGGAAGAGAATTAGAGAATAACTATTTTTAAGTATTGCCTAAAATGCATGGGCAAAAACAATGCCGCTACATATTTGAAGTGTATTGAAATTGTTACCACAATATTCATATTATTATTATTTGAAATAAAAATGTACATGAAAACATCTTTTTTTTAATACCACCTCATTCCTTTGATAGTTTTTAAACAATCTTTGACTTCTTGGTTTATTCTTATTAAAAATATATTATAAAATGTTTCATTTTGGTGCCTTTCCACGATGTGATGTAAAAATATAGAATTGATTTTTTTTATTGTTTGTTAATTGTTCTGGTGAGGAAATTTATAATAAAACTGAGAAGTAAAATATTAACGATAAAAATAAATGTTATACAGTCAGTTCTCGACTTACGACGGGGTTTTGTTCCGCCACCTAGGACGTAAGTCGAAATGGCCGTAAGTCGAATTTCATTCAAAAAATTTAAAATAATAGAAATAAAAAGTGGGTAGTACGTTAGTAGTATTTATTTCAGAATATGTAATATATAATAATGAATAATATATATTTACAAAATTATTCTGTAGTATTTTCATCATCTGTACATACTAATATCCATAGGTGACTCAGTGATTGTAGTAGTGGGGTTTATTTTTCTCACAAACATATCCAGATTTGTTTGTATACAAGTTTGCTTTTTATTTTCTTTATAAATTTCATTATAACAGGCGAGTGCTTGCTGAATCAGGCGGCGTACCTTTGAAGATCTATCAGTGTCTGGGTCCATATTTTCAAATTGTCTGATTCCATTGTTGATTGGCTAAAAGCTGCAGCCATGTCTTTAAACACAAAGTTTTTAGGTAGTTCATTGTATTCATCTAGTTCTTTTTTATTTCTTTTGATTTTCTTTCTATAGCACGTTCCTCCTCAATCGCAATCAAATCTTGATTTGTGAGCTCTTCATCATCATTTTCTAAAAGTTGAATTATATCTTCACTGTCAACTTCCAGATTAAGTTTTTGAGCAAATTGTACAATGATATTAGTTACTTCTCCTACTTCATTTTCTCTATTAAAATTCATATTATTATTACGTTTTAATAGTTTGTTCCATATGCATTTCATACATGATGTCGTTACATTTGATCATCCTTCGGAGATATTTTTAATTGCTTGAAAGATATTATAGTTTTTCTAAAATTCTCTCAAAGTCTGGTATTTTCCTATTTTTTTATTGCTTGGGCAAAAGTAATTCTTAAATAATGCAATTTTAGGTTAGCAATACCCCCTTGATCCATCGGCTGTAAAATGATTGTAGTGTTGGGAGGTAAATAAATAACTTTTATGTTTAGGTGGGATTCAGCTAAGTTTGGAGGATGACCCGGAGCGTTGTCAATAATCTTTTTCTTCGCAATATTGTTTTACTTCAGGAATAAAACATTTGTCAAACCAGTCTTGGAAAAAATATTGTGTCATCCATGTTTTTTGTTCCAACGATAATGTAGCGGCAAAGTAGACTTATCGATTCCCTTGAAGGCTCTTTGGTTTTTTGAATTATATATCAAAAGTGGCTTCAATTTAAATCCGGCGACATTTCCACCCAACAGAAGGGTCAAACGGTCTGTGAATGCTTTAAATCCGGGCATGCATTTGGCTTCTTGATGTATATATATTCGTTCTGGCATTCTCTTCCAAAAAAGGGCTGTCTCGTCGACGTTGAAAATTTGCTCCTGTGAATACTTTTCTTTTTCGATCATCGTTTCCAAATTATCTTTACATTCTTCGGCAGCTTTTAGATCTGCACTTGCTGCCTCTCCACAAATCTTTACATTATGGTAGCTTTCACGTCTTTTGAATCTTTCAACCCAACCGGAGCTTGCATTAAAACTTTGGTTGCAGTTATCACCGTTCATTTTTTTTAAATCTTCGAAAAGACTACGTGCTTTAGTTTGGATGGTTATGAAATTAAGTGGAATATTATTTTGTAATAAATCCTCCATCCAAATCTTCAAACATTTTTCCATTTCATGTACGAGTTCATTTCGTTGTTTAGTAATAATCGTCGATTTTACTGATACCGATTTTTTTATTGCTTCGAGAATTCGTTTTTTGTCCTTTATTATAGTTGACACGGTTGAATGGGACAATTTAAGTTCCCGTGATAAGTCCGACACTGTTTTGCCGCAGTCATACTAGTTTATTGTTTTAATTTTTTTCTCTAAATCAATCGTTTTTCTTTTATTTTTATTTGACATTTTGGGATTGAAAAATCAAACAATTCAATAACTCGAAATATAAAGAGAGAGTAATCAACCGTCAATTTGTCAAACCTTTCGGGCGCACGGAAGGTGACGAACTGACGCTGTTTACATAAAGATGATGCAATCGATTGCGTCATATTAGTTAACGTGCAAGCACCAATTACACTAAGGCGCACACATTATTTTATAATTTTAGTCTCCGTCGTAAGTCGAGGTGGTCGTAAGTCGAAAACTGACTGTATTACGTGTACACATAAAGAAAGTGTTGAAAATCAATTATAAAAATTAAGTAAATGTAAATCACTTGTCGAAGTTCAGAATAAATTATCTCGAAAGGTATGTATAGTATTTAAAAAAAATCGATTGAAATTATGACTTAGAAGAATATTATGCTTTATTATTTATAATTAAATAGCAGACTGCAATTGACTGAAAATATTTTATATCTTATTTCAAAGCATGGCATTAGAAAGTTGATTAATAATAATTAAATATTATTCTATTTCTTTATTTTATCAAATTATGCTTGAATTCAGAACTGAATGAGAGAATTGAATTAAAAATTTATGTCAAATATGAATCATGCTAATTTTATCATGGCCAAAATATGAATATAAAAGTTTTATACTTTTTATTAAATTAACCCATTCATGCCTTATTTTAAAAAAATATAAGTAACTTTTCGAAAAAAAAAACAGATTTTAGTTTTTCACTCTCAACCAGTTCCTAAATTATGATGAGCTGAGTGCCAAGCCAATACCACCGATGATCCTGCAGGAGTCTTAACTTAATCAGTCCATCGTGATGGTGATCTCACCGCTAGGTCTGTTTTAGCAGTTTGTTCAATGAGCTGATAATTATTTTAAACCTACATCTCATATTTGAAATGAGTAAATTATGGTTTGAGTTACAATCTGCCTTTGGGTTAGTTTTCACGTTTGAAACTGTTGATTTCACCTCTATTAATCAAAATATAGTCGTTTGATTGCGACAGCTATCTATTGATATATGATGTTTGAAACATGAGTTTGTGAACAAAAACACATTTTTCATGACAAAATAATTTTTCGTTCATATTTTTTTTTTCCTATTACAAATATACAACCAATAACCATACATATGATATATCAATCAGTCATAATAATATTGTGTTATTATCTTCACAGTTATTTAACAGATGAGGATATTCTTCAATTTGAATTTCTTTTTTATAGTTCATTTCAATCGGGAAAACCGAAACGTAGGACAGTTATAACATTATTTTGGTTGGTTAGAAGACATTCCCACATGGTAATAAATCTACCAGGTTGTATGCAATGAAAGTATCATACAGAATAATACGATTATGATAAAGTATTTGCTGATGATATCGATAGGAAATACAAAACATTAAACCTGTAGGAAAAGTAAATAGAAGAAATTGTTCACATCAATCAAAACTTCTTACTATATCAACAAAGTACGAGTAAAGCAAGAGTGTGCAACAAATCAACATTACTGTATTTCATTGATGTGAAGACCATAAACTTACTAGTTACTTTGTTAAGTTTACAATGCCATCGTTGTTAGTCCAATTTGAACTTGCCACCCAGTGTAACATACTTGTACTGTCAGAGTTTGCAATCTTGCAACTGTATTGTTCTATATGGACTCAGTAACATATTATGTTATCCTAATAAGTTTCTGTATTAATATTGCATGCAAATAAATCACGGATGATGGATATAGCGAGTAGTTATAAATCAAATAAAGGATATGATAGACAATTCCAAGTCGGGTATATAAAATTTAACCAATGAGCCTTCTATATTCACATACGCAAGAAAGAATGTTGTTCGATTTTTATTCTCAATTTTTAGGAGAGAAGAAAAACAAAAAACAAGAATAACTTTTATTGTTTGTTATCGTAGCCTTCCTCACACGGAATATACAAAATACTGCTAGGCAAATATTTTTTATTCAATTATTTTATTATCATGCTCACTTAAAAGAATACTGTATAATTCAAACAATTTATCACTAATCATTACATGTGACGCCCAGTACTATCCAAGTGGCAGAATTCTGGATATAGATAGTATATGGTAGAGCCATTAACACGAAAATAAGAATTACTTGTCTTTCAACAAGCTTTTCAAATATTTTGGTGGTAGTTAAAACACAAGAAGCAGGAAAAAAACGTTTTTTTTGGTATTTTAAATACACCAATCTTCTTTTTATCAAAGATTTCGGCTTTAACTTCATGAAAATCCATATTAGTAATTTAATAATGAATATTTTTTTTATTCTACTAATAACGTTAATAACGTTAATAATACTAATAACGATACCCATGGATATATCTTCGATCTTCAAAAAAATAATACTTATAAATTACCAAAAAAATGCAAAACAAATATAATAAAAAGGGATCTTTTTGAGGGATGACCCTCTAAAACTGATACGACTGTTCTAGGTGAAATGGTTTTGTGTGAAAAGCTGCAAGGTATACATATTTAGGAAGCGGAAAAATTTGAAAGAAATATTGAAGTCAAAATAAACGACAAGTACAAATTCCCAATATAAAAGAAAAAAATATCAGTAGCGATATAAATGGTTTGAGGCTGGGACTGAACATGAACGTGAGAAAAACTAAGTTTATGGTGTTTGGCCGGCAGGATCACGCAGAAGCACGTCTTATATTGAACGGTGTTGATATAGAGAGAGTGAAAAAAATTGAATACTTCGGAAGTATCCTAGTGGAAGACCTCGACCCTGAAACCGAAGTCAAGTGCAGAATTAAATCATCTCGTGCGGCTTTTAATAAAATGAGAAGCGCATTCTGCGAGGATAATCATAACTTGAAACTTCGACAACGTTTAGTTAAATGATACGTTTGGTCAGTGTTATTGAATTGAGTGGAATCATGGACCCTCAAAGCTGGTAGTATGAACCAACTGAAAGCATTCGAAATGTGGATGCACCGGAGAATGCTACGGATACCATGGATGGATATAGTCAGCAACACAAGGGTTCTTCAAAGAGCCAAAGCTGATAAAGAATTGCTGACTAATATTAAAATCCGAAAGGCGTCCTACTTGCGTCATGTACTTAGATGAGGTAAGTACAAATTACTTCACCTGATCATCCAAGGAAAAATAGAAGGCCGAAGAGGTGTTGGCAGGAGGCAAATCTCCTGGCTCCGCAATATACATAATTGGACTGGCATAAGGGGCGTTGGAGATCTTTTTCGGGCTGTCGGGGATAAAAATATATACTCTCAGGTGATATTCAACGTTGAGGGGACCTGACATGACACTGGGAAGAAGAAGAAGTGATATAAATATATTCGACTGCAAAATAAGTATTTGAGGCTTAAATCTGGAAGAAAAATAGGTGATGCATAGTAGAATGATGATGTAAGAGAGTGTCAAGGATATTAACAATGTAAAGAGTTTGTAGAAGCGAGTTCAAACATTTTTGGAAATATGGGAAGTAGATTGAGAAACTATTGTACAAAGAGTGTTAGATGAATACAAAAGCAAAATTTGATATGACGAAGCGAAGATGTATGGGCCAGATTTTAGCGTTATGGAACATATTTGAATAATGTTTGTTGTAAGGGTATTTTGTGTTATTATAGACTTAACGAAAGCATATTGACATTTTAAGCAAGATGAAGAAAGAAGGCTTAAAATGGGTTGGACATGTGAAGAAAATAAATGACAAAGCTAGTATAAAAGTAAGAAGCGCTAGGTGTACATGGAAAAGGTAAACCGAAAAAAAACGCACATGAAGCTAGTGCACCAGATTTTGCAAGAAGGTACAGGGAGAAGAGTAAATAATAGAAGATGACAAAATATAGTAATGTGAAGGAGGTGAAAGTTGTGCATTTTGATAGGAAAGTTTGGAGGTTTATTCTCACTGCCTGCCTCGCAAGGAATAAGGCGTGATAATATGGATGTAAGAATGCAAAAAAAAATCCCATTATTAATTTTCTCCTTTGGGTTAACTGACAACACACACTTTCGATGAAACTTGACATCAATTAGATCGGAGGTAAAAACAAGTGTACCGAGGATTAAAATGGTTTATTTTAACTTTACTTTATACTTTTCAATTTTTATATTAAAATATAAAAAGCACTCACCTGTCTAACTTGGCATATACCCGTCCTAAACAATAACAAATTTATTACCAAATAACTCAACTTCTTTTCACATTTATCTTTTCATTACAAATTAACTTAGCTCATTTTACAGAGTAAACCCGTGTTAAAGTAAAAAGGTACATGTGGTATATGAATGTTACGTTGACAAATTTTTGTTTTACTCATTTATCTATACATCAGTACGTATTCATACATTCATGCATTCACAAACATTCACAAATGCATAATTATTGTGATATTACCAAACATGTTATACAACATGATTAACATAACATATTCTTACTTTAATACACACTTGAATTTTTTTATTTTCTTAGATGAAAATAATCTTCCTCTCATTTAACGTTTCCATAGAACTATAGTTTATTTTCAAATAACAATTTTGTTTGCATTTGTGGTTTAGGCAATGTGCAACAACACTATAGCTTTTTTTTCAGGGCACATGACTAATAGAGAGGTGACATGAATTTCAATTGTAATTCTTTGAAGACATGATATTATAAGCCAACTGAATGCGCAAGCACTTTCAAGAAATTGCAATATGGCCAGCGAATAAATTAATTTTATCTTGAGTCTTAAAAAAGACGTATGTTTCACTTTGTGGTGTCATGTTTTTTAATTTGCAATAAAATAAATAAAACATTTTTTTTTTCTTTTGTATTCTTCGCTGTTTTTATTTTGGTGAGTTCACTATCGATTTCAAAGACCCACGTCTCCCTCGTCAGGTGAATATTAACTAAATGATATGCCTTAAATATTTTTTTTGATTGCAGTAGGTACACGAGAAAGGGGAGTACTAGTAGCTTATAAGGGCAAGGGAGTAGGTAGGCGTCAAAACGATGGCAAAAACAACGATGAATATACTCGTATAATAAAAGATTTTTTTTTCATTTCAATAAAATTTTAATTAATTATTACTCAATGCATTCGTAACATTAAAAATTGGGAATTAGATTATTTATAAAAAGGGCACTTTACAGAGAGATATATTGGTTTATGTACATTATTATTTTTAGCTGTACTATTTCTAATTCATAGGCAAATAAAAAAATTACAATGTATTAAAATCTGTCAAACTTTCATTGTTTACAGTACACTTTACACTTTTGTTGCATAAAGTACAACCTGACGGGGTTATTGCTATATAGCAATATTTCTCGACCAACAAAAAATGTATTAAAAAGTATTCAATAAAAAACCAGTCCGGAACACTTTAAAAAAATTCTGGATATCAACGGGAATGGAGCGCGTGACTTCCGCGCTGGAAGTTAGATGTCTTACAAATTATGTCGTACTGATTGATTTTTGCTGTTTGAACTGTGATAACTTTCTGAAATTATTTTAGATTTGTGTATAAACTGTAAGAATGCTTATCGTAACATAATATATAACAAATAACTTTGTGATTTCGTTGTTGACAAAAAATTACTTACACATTTTATTTCTGAATAATTGTTATCTTACCGATTATTTTTATATTTTTAACATTTTTTAACTGATAAGGGAAATATGTATAGTTTTTAATATCAATACTTTTCATGCAGACTGTTTAGAGCATACGAGTATGTAGACAATAGTCAGTACGTGTTCACTTCAAAGTATTTTTACGCAATCTTCTATTGCACACTGACCAGGCATTATTGCCAATTGTCAGCGAAATTTGGGGTCAAATGTGAAGGGTTCTTTTTTGGTTCAAATTCTAGATTGGTGTTATTGTTTGCAATTTAACCACCTATTCGAACCAACCAATTGAATCTCTGATCTTATCCTAATTTTGATAGACAGGTGTTTTGTCAAATTCAACCAGTTTTTCAACTACAAAAGATGGGTGACATGAAATGTTGAATTGACAAGGATATTTTCTATACAAGTCAATAGATATCTGATGAACTTATATTTTCTTGAGACAGTTTAAAAACTGAATTGCTTAATGTTTTATACTATGCTATTTGTAAAACTTCGATGTTCCTTGTTGGGATTAATCTTATTTTGTCATTCTTGAGTAACAATTTCTATTAACACATCAAATAGTATAATTTAAAACTATTTTTATTTGAACACCAAAACGTGGATTCTGCGAGTTTTTTTTATTCGTTAATTTTGATTACGCTGTTCTTATATTGTAAATACATGAATTAATCTCAATTTCTAAAATTTTTTAATATCCTCAGCATTTTTAATTATCAATGGTTTCAGCTTTAACTTTGTGGAACTTCATATTAGAATATTTAACACTAAACTACTTTGTTATTTCACCAATTATATAAATCCTCGCAACTCTATTTAGGTATAATGATTCCGGATTGTTATGAGAACAGGCTTATGTCCTGTTGTTATGAGAACAGGCTTATGTCATGTTACCATGAACAACCCATATCAAGTTTTTATGGTATATAGACGGAAAGATTAAAAAAATTATACAATGATTAAAAAAAATAGTACACCATATTTAAATGTATTTATTAAAAATGAAATCTTTCTATCAATATACCACACACATATGATGTGAGGTGAATGGTCCATAGTAACGCTTTTATAACAAACCGGGATCGTTCCATCTAAAAAAACCTCGAGATAGGAGGTAGAAACACATTTAGCCGGGAGGGATTATTGTAATTAGTGGAACAACAACAAATTTTATCGTTTAATATTCTCCTTAGGTGTTTTAACTATACATTGATATTTTCTCTAAAAGTATCAAGGAAAACATTCGTCGATTACTCTTCCTACTCGGGGTTTGAGGGTTCCATCCGCATTGGTATCGGTTGTTTTTATAAAGTTCAAGCAAGGTGCAAACTTTAGGGTTCTTTAAATTATTTATGATTAGTTGGAAGAGATTGCCTCATGGTAATAAACCCGTTTGGTTGTACACAACTAAAATATATATTATACAATACCATTCTCAAAGTCAGTCATAATTACAAATGATTAAAATGATATACTTACTTACAATAAAATTGAATCTGAAGTCTTTGTTTTTTTATTTTATTAAAATTATTCAAACATTTTTTTTAAATTCCAGCTATAATAATAACCCGATAGTTAATATTTGTTTAGCGATCGAATTGTATACGTAAAGCAATAAAAAAGTCAATTCGTATTTCGAAAACCACGGTTGACATTTTTAGAATAAGTAAACGGTCAATAACACTTAAAAATAGTTTCTTCCTTTGGGCTATTGCAGCATTAAGTTAATAAAAGTTTAAATGGTTTAATTGAGTTGTTTAGTTTAACATTTCAGGTAACTTGTTGAATCAACTGAATTCTATAAATTTGTGGAACTAAAAATAGTGTTAGCCCTGTATTATTAATGAAAATATAGTTTTTTTTCGATTGACTTTCTATTAAGATGTTCTACAATTTAATTAATGCGCAATTTTTTTCTTGATTCTATTCATTTCACGTTCAGACTTGAGCACTATCGCTCTGTACGCAAGAAACACAAGTGAGAAAGCTTAACTTTTTCAACGCTAGATGGCGTTTGAGGCTAATTAACAAATGCAATATTGTATTTCGTAAATAAAAAAAGCAAAAAGATACCACACAGCTCACAAAAAATAACACATTATTTAAGGTATTGTGCAGGATAATAAACGTAACAAAATATGGTTTCAAAATATGCACTTCCTATATCTCCTTAACCGAAAAGATGTTGGATTTTAGTAGAAAAGCGTTTATTTTTTGCAATACTTTAAACCAGGGCTGTGGAGTCGGAGTCTGAGTTGGAGTCGGAGTCGCGGAGTCGCGGTGTTTGGGCCGGAGTCGGAGTCGGAGTAGGAGTCGTAAAAAACGAGCGACTCCGACTAATTTTTCGTTAAAATTTAAAATACATTTTTTTTTAAATTATTATAATGAATGTGTATTGTGCACGAATATAAACTTGCAGGCGCAAGTCGCGCCGATATGGTGAATCACCGAGATCCATTTAATGCATAAAGTCTACGAAAATGTGTTTGTCTCCTTCTTTCTCACGTCGAAAGAAAATTCTGTTGGCTGGGATCTATGTTAACCCCATGGTTCGATCCATATTGACGGAAGAACAAAGAAATAGAGCGAAAAACGCTCTGTTTGAATTAAACGTTCGTATGAAAGGCCTTCGACTAGAAAAAGAGACGACAGCAGGCAGCGTACACGAAGTATCATCATCTTCATCCGACACCGCTGAATCTGAAGACGATTTCGAAAAATATCTCAATGAACAAGATAAACTAAAACGTCCTCGTTTGAATCACAGTCCCAATATAGATGAAGGAGACTCTATTTCAAAATTTAAAATTGAATTTTATGATGCATTGAAAATAATGGAAAAAATTGACTGAGCTTATAAGTTAAATGTTGAAATGGCAATACAACGGTATCTAGAAATCGTAAAAGATTCAGCATTCATCGTTAGAGCATTAGCCCCAACCCAAGCATCCGTAGAGCGGTTATTTTCCGCTCTTAAAATTCTCAATTCTGATTTGAGAGCCTCTACGAATACAGATTTAATAGAAGCAATGTTGTTTTTAAGAATAAATTCTAATAAATAAGTATTAAAGTTTGATCTTGTTTTATTTTTATCCCTATAACATGAATAAAATGGCTATATGCAAAGGTAGGAAACAACCTGATAAAATTGAGCTTTTTTGAGTCGGAGTTGTAGAGTCGGAGTTGTGGAGTCGGAGTCGTGGAGTCGGAGTTGTGGAGTCGGAGTCGTATTGTTGGTAAATATAGGAGTCGGAGTCGTGTTTTTTTAGCGACTCCACAGCCCTGCTTTAAACGATCTCCTTTGCTTAGCATTTTGTCGATGATATTTTTATGTAAGTCTACCGTTTGCACTTATGTTGAAATAGTACTTTTTGGTAGAACAATTTTCGCCAAGATGATTAGTGTCAATACGTTATTGATTAATTAATGAATAGTTATTTAAACGTTAAAATTGTTCTAATTTTGTAATTCAAATATTGTATATGAAACATAAAATATTTCATGCCAAAAAGTGATGTAACCAGGGCTACAGTGCAATTACACGTTTGTGGAAAAAAACTTATTTTTTTATATTTGGGACTTGTCGTTTCTAAGATATGGTTTGTGGAAGAATGATGGTGCAAATAATGTGTAATAACGAGTGTTTATAAATGAAAAATATTGTTAAAAAATATTTAAGATAATGTTGTCTCCCGACTACGCTGTTCAATATGTGATTCTTATGTATCGAAAGTATTAATGCAAAAAAAAAGAAAATGGTTTATTCGGCTTTTTATTTTCAAGTAAAAAATCTTTGATTACACTCGTCTTCTATTTGAAATACAATTGCCACTATATTCTACTGATAGGGTAAAAAAACGTCCACTGTGAATTTTTGCATTTCATAATTATTTTTTGTATAACAATAATCATAAAATCAAGGAAATCTTAAAAAACGGGCATCTCTAAATCCACGTAATTTGGGTATTTCACATTATACACAACGATATATATGTTTTTATTTATTGCCTAAAGAAATCAAATCTTAGTCCAATGTTCAAGACAATTGACAGAATATTTACACCGCACTAATTTTTAGAAGTCTTAAAATTATCGCTTAATCTTTATCTAAGCAGTCTGACGAGTAAAAAAAACTTTTGGTTACTTTGGAAAACATTCAATGTTCCGGTTAATGCCACTGTTAAATGTAAAAATAAAGCAATAATTGAAACAAATAACTTGGCATGACTTGGTATGACGTTATATCTGAAAGATGTATGTTATGATAGGTCAAAACGGATATCGGTTATCTCTATCTATCCCAATAAATGCATGGTGCAATCATGGCAATGGTGATGATGACAGTAAGTATGAAACATATTAAAACTAATTCTTTTAAACTTAATGCTAGAAATGTAACTAGCTTTAAATATATCTGAAAGATGTATGTTATGATAGGTCAAAACGGGTATCGGTTATCTCTACCTATCCCAATAGATGCATGGTGCAATCATGGCAATGGTGATGATGACAGTAAGTATGAAACATATTAAAATTAATTCTTTGAAACTTAATGCTAGAAATGTAACTAGCTTTAAATTAGCTGAAAATTAAAGCAGCGACGTATTATTGAGTAAGAAGTGAGAGGTTTTTTTTCTTAGTACGGTACATTCACATTGGTGATTCCTATATATATTGGAAAGTGTGGCCGGGAAACAACAGTGTATTTCGCCTCATTAATCAAGCCTTCAGATTTAGAACTACTGGAGTAATCACAGAACTCGCGGTTCGTCATCGTACGTGTTAGCATTTTTACCAAACACAACATCACAAAGTACGATCATATAACTTCATACCAGAAGGCATTGAACTGGTTGAATGTTAGAAATAGACACCAAATTCACATACTGTATCTATTGTATAATATCCTTAACTGTCCCGCCGCACCCTCTTATCTCGCCGAAAATTTTCAGCGTCTTTCCAATCATGGATTAGCGCTACGCTCAAACAGAGATTGTTTATTGGCCTTACCAGTTCACCGCTCCTCTTTCTTTACGTCGTCCTTTACTGTCCATGCAGTGAGACTCTGGAATCAGTTACAAACCAATATATGACTCGCTCCGTCCTTGGCATGCTTTAAGAAGCGACTGAAAAAACTCTTAATTTCTAGTCAGTAAAATAACGTGTTTCATTCCTGATTTTTCTTTTCCTTTCCTCTCCACCATCCTTTCCTTTCCTTTTGATTGATGATATCTCACTTTATATGAAAAATAATGTTCGGGAGATTGTCCGTCTTTGTGGGGTTCGTGGGCATGTTCTCGCGTATATGTTTTTGGATTTCGTGGGGATGGATAGTCATTTGAATGATTTATGCGACCACGTAACTTGCTTCATTTACGTTTGTCTGGTTGGTTGGAAGAGATTGCCACCTGGCAATAAACCCGCCAGATTGTATTGCAATAAAAGTGTTAAATAAATAAATAACATCAATTGCACACGTCTAGCGCGTGTGAGAATTATTGTGGATAAAATATTCTTACCCAACTGTAACCTAGTTTGTTTGTTTGTTCATTATACATTATTTTTTTGGGGACCATCTGGAATAGAGCTCGAGTAGAAGTTGAACGCCTTACCAACTAGACCACGAAGGTAGTCATTTTATCATAATTTATTTTCTCCCCATAAACATTTCTGTACCATTTTTTTTACCTCATAAATAATATTCATTTATGATGCCATAATTATTCTTCTTTCATACATTAACATTAAAAAAATCCTTAGCGCATTTACTGAAGGTAAAACAATAATTAAGCAATATTATGATGAAAATGATACTTTTTACATAAACTTTCGCACTACGAAGACAGTAAGGGTTCATAAACTGCCAATAAATATTAATCACGGGTTATTAAATTCTCGTTTACAATGGAGAGAAGCCGCCGACACCTGTTCCTATAGTCACTGCTTTACGATATGCCCGTAATACGGCATTTAATAGTCCGGAAACGAGTGTATAATTTGTACTTAGCCCGCTATTCATAGTTACGTTATTTATTTATGTGACGTATTGTATTATAGTGCGTTTAAATTTCAATTATTGTAAGTAAAAATCTAAATAGAAAAGCGATATTGAAAGAAGAGAAGCTCTGGCAATAGAGCGAATGTTGGGCTTTAAAATATGTTTACTATCCGGAGCATTTGAAGAAAAGCACATCAAGCTGCTCATAATGGAATCTTGATGCCAACATTTGAATATGTAAGCCTCGTTTAGAAGTGACGAAAGCAAGATAATTGTAATAAGAGCATGGCGTTGAATAGTTGCAAATCAATGTTTGACTTACTTGTAGTTCAGTTCAGTTCGATCCCACCTTCACACACGCTGTTATGGGGGACAAAATAAGTCCCCATCCAGCGCGATCTATACTAGAAGATCGACATTTTATTTATTTCTTTTATGAGAGTGACGTTAATGTTTGACTTAATAAGTAATGAAAACATTTGGAGAAAATGTGGATTGAAATAAGACACAGTGATTGAGATTAAGAAAGGAGCATTGAGATAGTTCGGCAAGAATGTATAATGAAATATAATATTTACAAAAATTATATGTACAACTAGTAAAGAAGGTACGAGAAGGTCGGAAAGACCTAGAAAAACGTGTCATGACCAAATAAATATAATTCTGAAAGAGGTAAGAGTGAAAGTCTTTATTATTGGAGATTAAGCATGACAAGGTGTGTGGATGTGAAAGAAGCAAAATATGTGTACCAGGATATAACTAAGTGGAGACCTGTTCTCTCTGACTACAATAACTGGGCATGACGCGATGATGAACATCACAAATTTGTATTATATTGAATTCATTCATTGTATTTAGTATTTCAAGTAGGCTTCTTGTCATATAACAATATCTTTCAATCAACCGATACAAGGTAAAGACACCTGAATGTATTTCGAAAACTAAAGTCCACACTTCAGTTTTCCACTGATTCTACCTATATAGTCTTAGAGAGTCAAAATTTGTACGTCGATGTCGTCCAACAAAGGAAATAACACTTATTAATTGGTTTGTTTTTTAGCGTCTGGATTGTTGTAATCCTATTTATTCTGTTCTGCCTGATTTGCCAATTTCTAAACTACAATTTGTTTTCAATGCAACCGCTAAGCTGGGTTCAATGGTAGTCATAAAAATTGTCATTTAAGCCGACTTCTGAAAAGTTTGCATTGACTTAAATGTTGTGAACGGATGTACAATATTTCCAAGTTATTTTTATTATATTCAAGTCCCTTTATGTGGTGTCTTTGTTGTACGTTATATCTTTCGAATCTGTGTCTGAGGGATGTTCACTCTTAAAAGTGTAATACTTCCTTGCAACTGTTTCTGGAGGGAGTATTTCTGCTGGTTTGCTTGGACGAGAGTCACCTTCATTCGATTCTCTGCATAGAGGTATCAAATGTTAACTGTAAGATCACCTGATCATGCAATGAGTCTACCCGGCTTTGAAACTTTCTATACATACTTAAACTTGTTCAGACCAGTATTTTGGACCTTAGTGGTATATCGGTTATAAAAACATTAAACAGAAAAAAGTTATCAAAAAAAATAATTTGTTAGAGAATTTTTTTTTTCAATTCTTTGATAATATTTTAATACACTTTCACATTTATAAAATTAATTTGTTTAAATAGAATTTCACTTTCCAACAATTAATGCGCTCAATTCTGTACAAGTATTATCGTAAATAAGTTTGGTCCTTTATTCTATTCATCCGGTCTGATACCTAGAATGTAAACAACTCTCTAAGTTTTGTATTTACTTTCAAAACAAAACTTTATGTAAGAAGATTTCTTAGTTTCATGGCTATTGAGGAAGCAACTTATACTTCCTTATTATATTTACATTTTAAATTATTATTTCCATAAGTCGTATCCCTTAGAATCCAAACAGACTATTCTTAATAAAATAATATTAATTTTTGTACATGCTTACTTGGAAAATATTTCGACTGGAGTATTTCAATCATAATTTTTCTATGTTATTTTATTTCCAGAAAACAACCAGATACAGGTAACAATTAAAGAAGTGTAACACAAATAAAATGACAAAAGCTTGCAAATATATTGTACAATTTTCCATACCACCGTGCAAGTAAATGTTGCTGTTTTTTTAAATCAGCGTTATCGAGTTCTTATTATCAACGTTCTCCAATGAAGTCGATTCAACTAAAATGATGCAAAAAATATGAGTAAAACAACCACTGTTCTTTCTACTTAGAGGAATTATTGTTCCATAGTGGGCAATAATTGTAATACCCCCTCTAAGGAGAAAATAGTATTTTGAGAATAAATAAGAATTTTCTGCATAAATTTCCACAAATTTTCAACCGAAAACTTTTAAGAATAAAATTATATTTCATGCAGCGTGCTCATAAATGACATCAGCCCAGATTCTCCCACCATTAAGGTCTGAGGGATACAGTGGATTCCTCAAACGGACGAGTCCACCTACCGCATTACTTTGCCCCCTATGGGAAAGGTCACTAAACGATCTATCCTCAGCACAATAGCCTCACTTTATGACCCAAATGGATGGGTTACTCCTGTCATATTCCGCTCAAAACTCCTTCTCCAGAAACTGTGGACCCTGAACCTTGAATGGGATGAACCCACTCCCAAAGAAGTTCAGATGGAGTGGCAAGACATTTCAGATGATCTTCCTCAGCTCTCAGCTCTATGCCTTCCCAGACACATTTGTCAAAACAAGCTCAATTCCGTTTATTCACTGCACGGCTTCGCAGACGCTTCAGAAGCTGGTTATGCTGCCGTCGTTTATCTTCATGAGACCAATGTCGATGGTCACGTAAATGTCCACCTCATTGCTGCAAGGTCCAAGGTCGCCCCAATTAAGAACCGTCTTACCATACCGAAACTTGAACTCTCAGCAGCCCTTCTTTTATCTCAGCTCATGACTAGAGTCTCAACTCAGCTATCAGCCCACATCCAATTAAGACAGCACATATGTTGGTCAGATAGTACCATAGTACTGGCTTGGCTCAGCACACCACCACATCACCTACAAGTATTTGAGGCTAACCGAGTCACAAACATCACCTCCAACTCATGCAACCTGGTGTGGAAGCATGTTCCTTCAGCCCTTAACCCTGCAGATTGCGCTAGCAGAGGAATGTCAGCTCAATCACTATCTGTACACGATTTATGGTGGTCCACTAGCTGGCTCAAAGAACCACCAAATACATGGCCCACTATGCCCCCAGCCCTGGGACACCATGCCTTGCCTGGACTTAAGGCCAGGAAGGTAACAGCCCACATAGCCGTGCCGGACTTGAATACTGATCTGCTCACACGTTTCAGCTCATTAACTAAGCTTGTAGGAGTGACAGGCTACATTAAACGCTTCATCGACAACTGTCGGAAAACTAAGACTGCACGATGCATTGGTCCCTTGACAGTCGGTGAACGCAAGGAAGCCCTTCTATTTTGGGTCCGTTCTGTACAAAAGAATGTATTCGTCCAAGACATCCACCGACTCCAAACTAAGGGGGATTGCACGATCAGACTGAAGCGACTCTCACCATTTCTGAAAGAAAACCTGTTGAGATTCGGTGGTCGTCTCTCTCACGCTCCACTCAGATACGACGCCCAACATCAGTTCATTCTTCCGAGCTCTAGCCCACTCGTAGATCTCATAATTGACCACTACCACAAAATACACTGCCATCCTGGTGCCGACACACTACACGCACTCTTACGCCAGCAATACTGGATACTATCAGCACGCCGTGTCATCAGGCATCGAGTATACAAATGTGTCCGATGTTTTCGTTGTCGCGCTCAGCCCAAGGCTCCATATATGGCCGACCTTCCCGCGGATCGAGTTACACCACAGCCGGTGTTCTCTCAAGTCTCTACGGATTTTGCTGGCCCTTTCTTAATTAAATCCAGCACTTTGAGAAGCGCAAAACTTTTGAAGGCGTACTTCTGCATCTTTGTGTGCCTCTCCACAAAGGCGGTTCACCTGGAGCCAGTCTCTTCACTCAGCACAGACGCCTTTTTCGCAGCACTACAACGGTTCGTTTCCCGTCGCGGTGTGCCTGTTCTCATCCGATCCGATTGTGGCACAAATTATGTAGGTGCTAGGAATCAGCTCATGGAGGTACAAAGATTTCTTTCAGTCAATGAAGATAAAATCACTCACAAACCTACTACTCAGCACATCACGTGGTTACTTAACCCACCTTCAGCTCCATCATTTGGCGGTCTCCATGAAACCGCGGTAAAATCCACAAAACAGTTACTTTATAGAATCATAGGTGATCAGCACTTAACCTTTGAGGAATTTTCTACACTCTTAACACGAATCGAGGCTGTCCTTAACTCCAGACCTCTCTGCCCTCTTTCCTCTGATCCTTCAGACTTTGAACCCCTTACAGCTGGCCACTTCCTCACGGGCCGCCCACTAACTGCCTTGCCCGAAACATCCTACGACGATAGGCCCTTGACCACACTCAGACGATTTCGGCTCATACAAGCCATCTCTCAGCGCTTTTGGTTCCTGCGGACTAAATCCTATCTCCACACCCTTCAAACCCGCTCAAAATGGCTTTCACCATCCTCCCCTCCTCAAATCGGAGAGCTCGTCCTGATAAAGGAGGACAACCTGCCGGCACTGAGATGGCGACTCGGACGCATCACCCGCACCATACCAGGCAGCGATGGAGGGACACGTGTGGTGGACCTAAACACAGCCAGTGGACAATTGAGAAGGCCGGTTGCAAAGCTGGCCCGGTTCCCATTGGAGGCCCTCCCGGCGCCCCAGGATGTTCACGCCATAGCGTGACGCAAATTTGCTATTCCACTCGTGGGCTGCTCTGTCGTCGCGCCTGGCCCTGACGCGCGCGGGCCGCCCTATTATCGCCGCCAGCCCTGCCGCGCGATCGAATATTGTTCACACCTGTCTTAATTTATAGTATTGTCGCGTATGACGGTTTTAACTCGACGACCATATTCCGCTCGTCTCGTCCACTTGTGCACGAACCATCGCCCGGGCGACATCTCAGGAGGACCAGTAACAACCAATACGCTTCATCACCAGAAGAACCAGACGAACAAATTCACCAACCGCGGCGACGCTCCAAGAGTTCTGGAAGATTAGCCGAGACCTCCGAATCCCGTCATCAACACCCGTGAGTACCATTCCTTTATTTCCATTATTTCCAGTTTGGCTTTCACCTCACTAAAGTTATTCAAGTGTAAGACTTTTTTAAAGGTTATATGAACAGAGGCTGCTAAAATTAAATCAACCAAAAAATAACTATAAGTCTATTAGAAGACAATTTCAATAATTTATACTGGAAACTACCATTATAAACTCCACAGAACAAAACTTGAATTGAAACTTTATAAAAAAAATCGAATCTACTTCGTTTGACAACCATCTAATCGTATGGCCACCATGAAGAGATTTATCTGCATATGCATTACTCATTTAGGATTTTTTTTCTTCCTATGCTAATCGAAAGCTTGTGTTGAAAACATTAACAAATCAAAGGAAAATTTCTACTGCGGCGTATACTCGTAGAACAAGAATGATTATTGTTTAAGGTACATTGTACCGTTTAAAATAAATTTAAAAAAAATTAAATAGAAGTAAAAAAAACGGATTTTTATTATAAATTGCCTTGTTACCTTCTATGGTACTTCAACGGAACCTACGTTTTAATATAACATCTCTCAAATAGTAAAAAGTTTAAAACCATCTTGATTTTCTCTCTGCTATGCGTTACACTATACTCGATAGAATGATGACCTCATTGGTCTAGTCGGTAAAAACTCTATCTTCCAACCCCGAGTTCGATTTCCCATTTTTCCCACCATTAACTATATGATTGGTTGGAAGAGATTAGTACTTGACAATAAATCAGCCATATTTTATACTGTACAATAAAGGAGCGAATAAATAGATAATTACCCAGTTTTTCAAAAGGAATTCAAGCCAGCTTTTCATTTGTGGTATCTATTACATATTTCTGGGTGATTGTAAGTAATTACAACATGGCGATAAACCCACTAGGTTATACTGTACACAACGAAAGCGTAATACAAAAACTTCAGATGCAGTTCGTAGAAGAAAACAGCGATCGTCATTCAACATAAAGAATATTGATATCTACACACACACACAACGCTAGAATCTCACTCTTTTTAGTGACTAAATAGATAAGAATTAATTTATAGCTAACCTCAGTACTCAAACTTCATGAAGATAGTTTCAAGATTGATTCTTTATGTGTACGAACATAATTTTAATTCCAAAATCACAATTATCTAGATAATATCTTAGTTATGATCAATTTTGTATCTTGCAATTCGCCCATTTTTTTTTTCAAATACAAATACGGTTAATGCTCGTCTTGCTCTGGTTTAAACTTCCAGTTCTGGAAGTATTGGCGTTATTTACTAACCCTGATATATCTAACATATATTTTCTTCAACCATTGGCTGCTGGAAAAACATTTCCATAAAGCATCGACCATAAACTATTACTTTAAATTATGATGCACGTCCCACCTTTTCCATGTCAATGTATTTACCACAACTCTGCAATGTCTCTGTTTACGAGAAACTGCAAAATAAGCAAAACTTCGATATTAGAGAGTATAATATGCAGTCATGGACTGATTTCAGAAAAATATTAGTAATTTGAAATACGATTTCCGTTATCTTTATGCAAGGATATTATTACAAAATATGAAATATATATCCAATCAAAAATATGAATTTCTAGTTAAGTGCAAAACTTTAAACCGTAGTTTTTTTACTAAAATGTATTATCATTTTTTTACTAAAAAGGATTATTTTATTTAAAATATTTTATTCGAACGGGTACGACTAAAACGGGGTATCAATCAATTCAAATTACTTTTCTTAAAAAATAAATCATTACTGCTTTACTCAAGGGGTTTAAACTTTAATATATAAACGTATTTTAGAATAATAACTTTCATAAGAAGGTTTTAATGTCTGAAAAAGATAAAAAAGGCATTTTTAGGATGGTTTCGAAATTTTCAGAAAACCTTAAAAAACTCATATGTTAAGACGCATAAACCGAGATGATATAGTTTACGTTTTACACAACGATATCAATGTAAATGTTTTGTCAAGGAATCACTCAGAGATTCAATGATTAGATAACAACTGTTCAGCGCCACACTAAAATTAAAAAAAAAACTTTTTTGTAATTCCTACTAGCATCGAGGTGAATTCAAAATATGCATTCATTGTACAATGCCCATTTCTCGGGAGTAGGCAGAGAGGACAAAACATTTAAAAATTATATTACCTTATCTCATTCAACCCCTCCGACTTCCCTTAGTTATTACATTTCCTTGTGCCGTATCATCACTCACTTGGTCACCCAACTATTTTAAATCTTGTTTCACCGTTTTCTATTAATTATCATTACGGATTAGTATTGTTTGCCTTTTTCACAAATTCGTTAACAAATTTAAAAATAATACGACTAGTTATAAAATAACCGTTCATCGCATTCAAATTATTATTACGAATACATGTTAACAAATACATTATATATTATTTTATAAAGCCGTTTGTGATACTAACATATCTAACGAATATATCAGAAGATCTACCTAATCTAATAGCCGGAGCCATGGCATATACTAAAAATGTCAATAGTATATTCTTTATGTATTTATATAATAATTAGCAATATCACTTAACTGAAGATATTTACAAATAACATACACTTCAAGCAATATGATTTCTCTTTTGTGATAATCTGGGACTTTCTGAATAATAAAAGAAAAAATATTATAACAAAACTTTTAAGTAAGTTAACTTTATAACAAAAATCAATGGACCCAACTTTTTCTCCACCAAAGGAATCATAAATTTGAGGTTAATTTAATTTATAAAGTTCGCCGAGAAAAATTATGGAATTTCTTAGGGTACTCCGTCCGCACAATGGTCTGAAAATCGCCAAAAAATAACACTCACAAGATTTTCTCGTCTCAAAAACTTTTGACACACGATATTAACAAAATGACAAAGTTAGCTCCACTTGAATGAGGCGATTTTCGTTTTTCTTACAAATCGGGGGAAGTTTATGTAGCTTTTTCGAAGCTTCAACCGCAATATAATGATGACTCAAAATGTAGAATGATTTTTTTTATTTGACTTTAATTCTGTAATATTTTAGATGGTATTGAAATGTACATATAATTTCTTACTAACCGAAAAGTTCGTATGGGCATAGTGTTAATTCTTAGCCATTGTGGAGTTAGTATTTATGGAAAAATAGTTTTAAAATATACTGATCTGAGTTACGTCTATATGTAACAACCCTTCTCTAATAATTTAGAGGCAGACAACTATTTAATTTATAATTACCTACCTCGGATGCTTATATCATCGGATGATTTAACCCCCCACAACGAGTGGAGGATTAAATCATAATCAACACAAGGAAATTAAAAATTATTTTCAGTCTTTTCTCGATTTACAACAATAGCTATTCCTAAAATTTTGTAATTTTTTAACTCTTATAAGAATACGTCTCCTTATTTACTTGGGCAATATATTGCGTGGACTAATAATCTTGATTTTAACATTTTTTTAGTCTAATAATATACTAAAGTTTGCAACGTATGTTATTTGTACACCTAATTAATATTAATTAAAATATTACATTCTCGTAGTGATAAACACCCGTAACAATCCAACTCTTTATCAAATACTATGAAATATCTGCAATTATATAATAAATAAGTTTAAAAACAAATATTTCTTGTTTAAATCGTATGTTAATAAATTTATAAAATCTTTTAAAATCAAATCACAAAAAGAAATAAAGTTGAAACTTAAAGGAAATGAATATAGTATGAATAATCTGGATAACTTGTTCTTTGTTTATTTCTCAGCGGACTATACATTTTTCGGTCAAAAATTTGTAATATTATTTCATTCACTTAAACTCGAGATAAAAAAACAATATCTTCTACGATGATTCTGTTCTCAAATGTGCAATTTTCTTGTGGTATTAAATAAACAATGCGATATAACGATTGGAGATATAAGTAAGAATCGAAAAAAACTTACAATAACATAAAATGATATATGCACAATATTCTTTATTTAGGAAAAAAATTAAGCAAGGTTTCAGAATTTCCCTCGGTTAATTAAAAATGCTGGAGTTGAGATGAAAAAATAAAGCGAATCGCAAAAATTTTATTATTGGCTTTATTGATGGATGACATTAATGAAATGTGAGACCTTAGTAAAAAAAGGACCCCTTTTTCAATCGTGATTTAACAGAATTTATCATAACAATAAAATAATAACCTTAATTAATGGAAATGGAACCCACGAGTTACAAGATACTTACTATAAACAAAACAAATGAATTTCCATTCGTAAATTGTATGCTGACATGAAATCATTTACTCCCAGACACGTGTTTTATTTAAAAATATTTTTCAAATTGCTATCATTAAAGAGCATAATTATCAGAAAAATGTTCAGGACAAAACCTGGTCATAATTAGAACTTTTATATAATAATTAGTTCTGACAAAACGCCGACATTCTTGAGACGTTAGTTGTACAAAGTTGTGTCAAGTGATCTCATAAGAGGTTGTGCCCACGAACCTTTACAGAATGCTCTCAAATTGATATTTTAGATGTACGTTTATACAAGATTGATGTTCCATCAGATTGGCATCCTCAGATAATAAAGAAAAAGAAATTTATGAAAACGCAAATTCTGTTGCTTTATCTAAAGCATCAAAAATAGCCTACGTTGACATAGAATGCACCACGACCCTTGTGACCTTTTGTTTGAATACTTTGTATCTTGAATGTATTGAAAATAAAGGAAACATGTACAGTAGCAAAACTAGAAATTTCGCAGATATATTACTTAAGTAGGCTTACAAAAGTATAGTTTGATTTTCTCACCTGGTCAAGTTACGAGGGATTGACATAGTTTGATTTCATTCTTTACAATTTAGACCGCTTCAGAGAGTAATGGGCTTAGTTTAATCATAACGTTCTAAGTGTTATTATTATCTCGAAAAGATGGTGTAATTATCCGTCAGTCTTCATTTCATCACTAATGGTGAGATCGAAAAAAAGTTATTAAGTATTTTACACAAGGCATCTGGCTCGATCAATGTTATTTTAACATAATAAAAAAAAGGCGCAGAAAAAGATGAATTAATATTTTAGAATCCTTTCTGCAAATTATTTTCGCAGACTGTATTCAGAATAACTCGCATTTTAAGAATCTACTCGTGTTTTAAATAAACTAAATTTTATTTTATTTGAAATCTTTATTTTGTTTTAAACTCTGGTGAAATCGTTATAAAATGGTTTGATGGAAGTTAATTTGAAAATCTGATAATAATACTTTGGCTTCTTAATAAAACTATGATCGAATCGGGTTAAACGCCTATCCTTCATCTGGATACATCTTGATTTGGTGGGTTTTTTATGATTGATGTTTTTTTCCTCATCGATTCTTTGTATTGAAGAAACCACTAATCTTTCATCTCAACCAAACTACCGAGTCCAATCGAACGTAATAGCCTAGCTATTTTAATTGGATTTTTAAAATAAATGTCCGATCCCACAGGATGGACATTTTCTGGTAAATATGATTACTAAGAACACGGGAAACGTAAATAATAATCAAGCAACAATTTTTATGTCACCTTTTAGAGAGCAGATTCTCCTCAAGGGCACTCAAAGGCGTTGAGACATATAATAACGAAACAAATGAGCTCTTCAAAGTGTTTTAGTTAAAATAACGTTGGTCTATCAGTGATTGGTATACTCGTTTATCCACTGTATATCCAGTTTTTTTTTATAAAATGTTTTCCTTTTTTTCCACCTAAACAACTAAATAACCTTTAGTATTTATAAGGTCTTTTGAAATTTTTATCCCATTTTGGTGACTCAAACTGCCTTTGAGCCTCAAAAATATGGAACTATATGAATCTATTCAACCAACTGATGTTAAGGGATTTTCATATATGGTGAATAAGTTTAGTAGTTATTCAGTATTTAGCTCTAGGAAAGTGACTTAGTCATCCTATTTGTGATTTTTACGTATGTGTAAGGAAACTTTCATTAATATTTGTATCTTGATGAATTATTATGATAACCTATAAATTTCGTTGTGTTAGTGGTTTAGTAAGCACTATGTAGTTCCGGTTACGATTTCTGAAGAATATCGAAACAGTTAAAATAGAAAAGCAATTTATTTGTAAATAAATGTTTATTTGAACTAAAAAAGAATCTTACGTTACTAATCTTACGTTCAAAAATATATAATTTACACAAATTTATTTTAATTATCCTCTTTATTTATATTCACTTAGTTTAAAAAAAAATGATTTTGACACAAGTGTTTTTCAATGAGAACCTTTTCATAGTTTTGATATATAAAATGAATGTCGTATTCCTTCAGCTTGTGTTCCAACACAAATAATTTCAAATAACCTTTTTCTTTTATTTGGACGAGGGCGGATGTTTAACTTGGCAAAAATAAAACACTGACATACGTTATTATCCAGTCTTTATTGTTTGCTTTTTCTCTTTTTGGCAACACAAAGAGAACAGTTTTCCCTGTGTTTCTGTGCTTTCGACAAACTTTCTATGCAAACGGTGACATATTGCGCTTGTGTTCAATGAATCGTAATAACATGTAGACAATAGGCTCCCATGTTAGATATTGACTATTGAAAAGGGTGACCAGTATAAAAATATATTAGAAAACCAAAGCCATCAAACCATAGAATTTCAAGAAATTATCATAAGTTGTATTTTGATTTAAGATACTTTTAAATATTATTTTAACTGAAGATATTAGCAGTTAAATAAAATCTTAAAATGTTCTTTGCTAGCCCCATAGAACCTGTAAACTTTATTTACTGAGAATACTCAACATATCTCTCATATCGCATGCAACATTACCGGCACGAATACGCTGACTGACGCGGGGCTTTTTATTTTCATTGAAACTACAGTTCCTAGCTCATTTTCATATTATATCCTATTACGATTTGTTAATGCCATGGCCCATAGAGCCTGCAGCCAGTTTATTATATATTAATTATATTTAGTTTTAACACTTCCCAATATTGACCAACAGTGAAAACGAATTGTTAGCATTAATGTATGTGAAAATTTATGAACGTATCTATGGGAATATTTATTAAAATGTTTACATAATTCTATACAAGAGAAACGGCCAATGTTAACTGTCTCGCTAGGTTCATTGCCTGGTCTGAGAAAACCGACTTACAGCCGCGAAATTTATAGAAAACTGTCAGCAAAAACGAATGTTGATACAATTTCTGTGAAACACCCAACAGCTGGGCATATACTTGTACGAGTACATCGAACCAAATCTGCTAACCAGATGTTATAAGAATATCAATAGGAGTATCCCTGCACCATAGTTTTGAAAATGTGAAATAAAAACTCACCTGTTACACATATTTTAAATAATCGCTTCATAATTACAAATATTTACATATTTCAAAAAATGTACTTAAATATAATAGTTACACAAGAACTGTAAAGTGATGGTGATGATTTCAAACTCTCTTTCAACCTAACAAACTATCGTTCTATCATTATGTAAGCAAGCAAAAGTGACGGGTGGCAATACTTCCATTTATTTTGGAACATTCTCAAAATTCCTCACGAACACCGTATCTTATTAAAACATTTGAAATTTTATAAAAATAATACTGTTTTTTTTTTCATTGTCAAATATAAGTGAATAGAAATACTACTTTCTGATAATTCACCTCACCATATGAATTCTATATAAAGATTTGTGGATAATACGGAGTAAACAATCTGGAATTGTAACAGATACTATGATATCCAGAACAAACAATCTGGATTATCCAACAGCATAAGAGGCAATTGATTGGCGTTGATCAGTCATGTCAACAAAACAAGCGATCAGACGAATTTTAAAAAAAATGTGTTCAACGAACTGCATAAGCGAGCGTTCCCCAAACTTTTGGAAAGAAACGTATGAATATTGAACAAATAAATCGACTGGATCTTAAAAATAATAAAAAGTAATAATTATTATCGCGTTGCAAGTTAGTATAACTATTTCTAAGAAATGAAATATTAAGATGATTACAATTTTTTTTTAAATGCAGGAAATTGAAATTAAGTAAGCTAATACAAAAATTAGATTATATAATTTTTGACCAATAAATTCGTATGTATGAATAGCTTTTAGCATATGTATATATTATAGACAACTTTAGAAAATAAATAAAAAGAAAGGTTGGCTGCATTTAAAAATTAAAATATATATTTGTATATGATATACGAACATAAATGAATCAACATAATACTTAAGATGACTCGAAGAAATATATATTTCTTCATTTAATTAAAAATAAAAATAGAAAAACATTTTTTTTATTAATCTACATACTATATGTCATGTCTGCCAAATATTAAAAAAAAAAAAAACAATATTATTATATTGAAGCGTCAGCGTAGTAGGCACAATAACAAAAACACATTTATGAAAACAAAAAAACGACAATAAACAAAGAAAGAAATGAAAATATAACTTTTATTAAAAAAAAAATGAAGAATTATTTCATATCAAAACTTCAACAGGTCGAAGAAAATCACTTAACAGGCCGAACACGGCCTGCAACCGCAGTTTGGGAACAACTGGTGTAAGCTTATGGTGTATGGTAACTGCAGGAAAACGACTGAAGAACGTTGAAAAAATGAATTAACGGACGTAGTCTTGGGAGCTAAGACTAACGAGTATAATGGATCATAGAAGAATAATTGAATTTAAAATATCTTATCCATGGAAAATTACACTTAATACGAAATCGGAAATTATACCTGATAAGTTTTTATTTTTTTATTCTGAAGGGTGTTATAATCATCGTCCCCATAACGTTATGTTCCTTTTGGTGTATACTTAAATAGTAGATATTCAATTTGGTTTATCCAGTTCATACATCTCGCCAGCCATATTACTTTATTGTTAAGGCTTTTCACTCATTTTTGTCGTGTTACGTTTTTCTAGGTATTTCCAAACTTCTTGTACCTTTTAACTACTATATTAGATTATTTTTGTTAATCTTTCATCAATAATTTGCTCTACGTAGCCGACCCATCTCAATTTAAGGGTATCAAACAAAACAAAAATAATATAGACATTAAGTGTTGGATAGTCAATCCATGTTTCCATCCAATAGCTTAGGTTTTGAAATTAAAAAAGAAACAATTTAGCAAACAAATGACCGTGTTTGCTAAACGAGGCGTGTGCAATATATTTATTGCCTAAAAACTTGTTTAAAATTCCTTTACTTATTGATTAACGTAACAGAGTGCAGTCATGCTTCAAGTCGTTAACGGGATCCAGGTGCGGTTCTTAAGGTTTTTCAAAAAGTTAAAACATCAAGCACCAAAATTGATAGTATTAATTCAACATCTTTAAAAAATAAAAATTATATTTGAAAAAGAAACTGATTGAAAACGTTTATGCACGGGGCTAAGAAAGACGGAAATTTAGTGGTTTTTTTTTTTTCAAAACTGATAGAGAAGACATGAATGATAAAAAAATATCCGAATGGATCCGAATATTATGAATGATAAAAAAATTGTTAAACATAATATAAATTTATTCATGCATATATACCGTCACGATATTTCCACGTTATGGTAAGCAGAAAAGAGAAAGCGTCTAACTTTCCCATCACGACTTACTTCATTCACTTCCACCACATATATATATCTTCGAATATATAATTTATGTTTATCTTACTCTTTACCTTTCCTTCTTCCAAAATTTTAATCACTTAGTTCAAATATATTTTTTAACAGTGACACTGTTAATTTATTCATCATCACCCATTCAATCAACATGTTTAAAATACCTCAATATGATTTTTTCCACCCTACTTAAAATCAGTTTCAGCTCATGTTCACCCTTAGTTACATTTCTTTTTTTGCCATACATTGACACATCATTTTCATATTCTTAAACATGCATCATGTGTCTACACCGCATTTCCTTATCTCCTTTTATTAATTTTCCACGTATACGTTTCATTTCAATACATCAATTTAGATCAATACGTATTCGTTTATTAATTAATAGCTAAAACTTGAAGAAAATAAAACATTTAAAACGTTAAGTAGATTTTATTGCACCTTATGAAACATTGAATTTATATTTATTTTTGAAAAAAGTATAATAACAAATTCATAACTGTATTCAGAGATGGTTTTGCCATATTGAGAGAACTATTTGTAAGAGACTTTGAAAGCAAATATGAAAGTCTGAAATGAATGGAGAATGAAGGAAAGAATAGAATGAGGAAATAATGGAAGCAGACAGTTGAGTAAATTTTTACCGAGTGCAAGGTAAGATCAATGAGAAACATATGAGTATTTAAAGTGAGACGTGTGGCTCTTGAGGAAGTGAGGGTTTTATGCGTTTGCAGAATGGTGTTGCGATATGTTATTAAATCATTCCTAAAGAAGCAATAACATAGTTTCCTTTCACCCAAACATAAGCTCTTCCTCTATACAACCCTTATTCGTCTTATCTTGACGTATGCTGCACCCGTTTGGGGTAGTGTGAGCAACACGGATCCCCTGAAGATTCAATGAGTGCAGAACAAATCATTCAAGATCTGTTTCAACACCCGTCCCAGAACAAACCTCTCCCGACTTCACGTCGAACAGCGTGTAGAAACTATCCAACATCACATTCTCATTTGGACCGTGAAGTTCTATAAAAGTCAACAGAATCACAACTATCCTACAATCGCTGTCCTGAGGGCTTACAAGAGTAAATCCGATCTACCTTTCCTTTATAAGCACAGGCTCCCGAAGCATCATCTATTGCCTGACTAGTCCACCTACAGTAGTAGCTGGGAGGACGAAGGTCTGAGTGAATGTGATAAAATACAAGTAGCCTGAATGAGTGGGCATGTACTTACTAAATAATTTAATTAGTTGCAATAATTATTATCTAGTTATAAGTAGTATATAGGTGTTAACTATTTCTAAGAAATGATGTGTAAAGAATATTATAAATAAAATTACACGTAGGAAATTAAAATGAAGTTAGTTCAAAGGTGTATTACATAAATTAGATAAGTTCTTAAGATATAAATTGGTATATGGGTATAGCCTTTGGCAAATGTTTTTACTATGTATTTCTTTGTTAGGTAAAAAAACTGCTTGTTAGTTTTCTTATTTTCATTTCGAAAATATATGATTAAATATTTTCCTTATTTAACAGAAGAAGGAATGAGAGCATTAGAAAATAATGATGATAAAAAAAAGATACATTGCTTGAGACGAAGAAATATATACTGAATTCAGGCATGCAAAAAAGTTGATGAAAGATTTACAAGATAAATATATACGAGTAGTAAAGGAGATCAAATTTCGAAGGAGCTAAGAATGAAAATAATTTATTTCGAGTACGCATGATTACGTGTTAGGACGAAGAAGTGAAAGATTTGTGCCAGGATGGAATGATGATGGAGGGCCATAAGAAGAAGTGTTTAGTTTTTTCACCGATTTTTATTTAAATATGACCTGTGATGGTTTGTTTTTCGAAGAAAATTTGTCAACGCTGAAATCACGAAATACTTTATTTTCCTTCTTAGAACAAGAACACATTTTATGAAGAATTGGGAAATGACGCACAATTTTCTGATCACTATGAACGGCATCATTATCTTTTTACAATTAGGTTTTTTTTCCCCTTCAGTCAAATTATTGATTTTGAAATTACAACTGAATGTTTATTTCCAAAAGATATATTTAGAAAAGGTAAAAATATGTTAAAAGTTTCAATATTACATTTTTGAAAGACATTTTACAGAAAGAAACCAGACAATACCTAAAATGTTGAATTAGTTACAAATAAATCGGAATTCATGTCGCCCCTGTTTTGAAGTACTCAATTTTAAATAAATTACATCAACAAACTACACTATGTACTCGTACCTTAACCACAATGAGTTAATAGCCAAACATTGCTCATATTTTTTATGCAAACTTCCGAATTAGCAAATGCAATCAGCCATTGCAATTTTTTTTCCTTAATACTCCGCATGTAACAAGCTACCGATAAAACAGAGTCGCAATATTAGTTTATTATACTTTAATTTCCAAAGTTAAAATTGAAGCACTGAGATTATTTGTATAAATTGATTTATTTTTTATATAGTTAAATGGTTATACGCACTATCATACTGATTGTTTTACTTTGGAGTTATGTTTGTTTTCGGTCTTAGAATATATGTTTTTTTATGAAACTTATTTGCTACTGTACATAAATTATGAAAGTATGGGAGACAAAAATAATGCAATAGATTGAACCCACCAAACGTCTTGCGAATAGGATCTTATCCGAGTATACATTGGGTTTTATAGATCAAGACTGCCTGCTTGTAGAAAAGAAATTGTAAACATTTAAAATTATGCACAAAATATATTGATCAAAAGAATGAGATACATCCTTCTGAATCGTGAGGGTTTGAGTATTAAAATAAAAGATTTATTAATATTTATTTTCCTACCCGTTTTCGTTAAGTAGCGAGAACGATTATTTAAAAATATACAGTAAGGCAAATTAAGCGATATCGAGAAAATTAAAGATAAAAACTGATCGAATTTTAGAAGAATAATCTGCCAAGACCGTATTTTAGTTATAGGAGGGAAACGTAGACGTGGAAAAAGACTGAAAAAGTCGAATAAATGCTGTAGAAATGCGTATAATTAGAATAATATTGGGGGGGGTGTATGTATGACAAAATACGAAATAAAGTGGCTAGAAATGAGTGTGGACATAAGACTGATGTGTTAAGTAAGATAAGGAAGCCACTCTGTGATGGTATAGGCACGTGAAACGAATAAATGAAAAAATACTAGCGAAACAAATTAACAGGGCTAATGTGAGTGGAAGTCGTGGTATAGGAAGGCCGAGGAAAGTATTGTTGGATCAAGCTTACGAAATTTTGAAATAAGGAAAGTAAGTCAGCATAATCGTAGAAGATGTATGAGAAGGTGTATGGATATAGAAAAAGTGAAAGACGTGTCATGATAGGAAGTTCTGGCGTTCTCTCCCTTCTGCTTATCCCAATAGGAAGATGGCGTGAAGATGTTTATGTGTGTAGAAAAGGAAATTCATGTTTGAATGCAGACTTAGTTTCATAAATTGTCGAAAATGAGAAGTCCTCAGATCTAAGTGCATTTTTTGCATCGCTATATATGCAGTTATGTACAAATAATTTTCAGATATCAAATCACTACCATTTACCATACAAACTTGGTGAGAATTTTTAGTATCAATTGACCCATGAATAAACCTTGAACGTTAATACACGTTGAACAAAGCGTATTTGAAAGGTGTAGAAATCTATCCTCAATGCAAACCCTACAAAAAACCAAGCATCAACGTGTATATACTATAAGTGTGTTGAAACTATTCTTATCGGTTACGTACTATTGAACTAAATCTAACTAAAAACCGATGAACCATAGACAGCAACTAAAATCCAAAAAATATTGGTTAACCTTAAAAGTAAAGGAAAAGAAACTTTAAAAAATTCATAACATTCTTTGACATCTGTTTCCAGTAAAATTATAATTATTTATTAATTAAACTAACCAAGTTGACCATAAAATAACTATAATATTTAATTTATATAATTATATATTAAATCGTTTTTAAATTGTCGGTTTTTGTTGTATTTCGTTAAATCTAGGAGGCGTGAAAGAATTTTATGAACTTCAAGTAATTGATTTCCAATAGCAAAATGAATTGCCGTTGCCGTTCTAAATCTTTATTATAATCACGTTGTTGCAATATTCGCAAAACACCTGTTTTTATTGTAAACGTTCATTTTTTATTGTGTGGTATGAATTTTTTTTCCTTTGCGTTAAAATTGGGATTGTGTATTGACATATTGAATGTATAAGGGAATGTTGCATTAAAAATGTAAACCAAATTATTTTACACTTCTTCAAATATTGATGGTTTGTCGTGTACTTTTTCAATTAAAAACAATATTTATTGAAAATCACATAAGATTTATAGAATATTATATATCAATGTTTGCTGCAAATGCTATTCAGAATTGTAAGTCTTCGGATCGGTTTTTCGTCAAATCTTTGACTATCCGTTAAATCAAGAAATTACATTCACTGCTCGGTTATGTTATATATTTAAAAATAGGACAAATATTAAAATATATTTTTATTTTAGTTTGAAAAATGAGACTTAATTCGGCAGTTAACGCGCTGGACTGTAGAATGGCGTTTATTCGAAACCCACTATAAGGTATATAGGTATAAGGCTATAGATGACTTGAATAATCATGTTATGGATATCATTAGTTATGGGTTTTTATCAAGAAAATTATGAAATATTGGTTTCATTCTTTTTAATATTAGCTTTATATTTATTAAGTTAAAATTGAGGATATTAATTCATGAACCTTTCCACATTTTTTATTGAAATTTAGAATCATACACAACATGCGAAATTTTTGTCTTAAAACAAGGATAAGCTTGTTCTCTCAAATAAAAAAAAATACAATCTTTTAGTTGGTTTCGAAAGATTGTAAAAATGACCAAAATTCTAAAAATAGTATGACTTCAGATGAAAGCGTCAAAAAGTTTATAACAATGATAAAATGTTTTATACCAAGTATTAAATCTTTGAAGTTTTGTAGATGAATGAAAAAACAATAACAACAAAATTTTTAATAGATACTCGTATACAACTGTTTAATTATAATAGTGTCATAAAAAACATTTGTGTTTCTACTGGTATTTATTATTCTAAGTGGTAAGTCTAAAACTTTGATATGTAATTTGACACAATTCCACAAACAACGCGTAAGAAATAATATGATATTTACTTGCCCTTTAATAATAAATATCTTAGTAAATTGTAACATTTTTCGTGCTTGATGCAAAAATGAACAGTTTGAAATGTGAACCAGTTAAATGGCGAAATATGATCCAATTACGTTGTAACCGACTTCTTTCAATAAATAAAAGTACCTTCATTGTCCTTTTTTGTAAACATTCAAAATGAATTTAAATTTATAAACGTTACCACTTTATGAAAGTACAAATAATCAAGCATTGAAAAACAATTTGGTATTTATATTATAAAATAAGGATAAGTTAGATTGTATTTTCGATTTTACAATAATCTCGATCGGCCATTTTAAGTGGCTGGGTCTTGGAGTAAAATAATTTTCTTGATCATCTGAACTTAGGACGCACTCTAGTCAACACTTGCTAAGCAATGGAATGGTTATTGAAACAACCTTTGAGTAAATTTGTTCGTTAAAAAACTAAATAAAGTATTTAATTGGTTTAGAAAAACATATTTTTATATTTCCTTTTAGAGGTAAGAGGTTTGGTTAAATATTCAATTTGGTACTAATAATTTAATTAATTTATAGCATTTGTTTTATATTCAAGTAAAGTTGCAACCATCCATACATCAAACTTTTTCAAATTATATTCTAGAATTCAAACAAATTAACCTAAAATGTTTAAAAACCGAGTGATAAAACGATATCCAAAATATTTATCTTTCGTTTCTTTAATTCAGTCACTTTTGCACTTTTTACATCCACACCAATTAACAACACAAAACAATTGAGGCGATTTTTTTTCAATCCACTTCAGTACCACGTGTACATAAGCAATGTTTGCAGTGTATAGCATTGGTCAACAACCCTCGCTTATAAAAAAATACGATAATTCATTGAAATGAAGCAACCCTCTACATTTATCTGCTAGAAATTATTTTATTTATATATTTACATAACAAGTAACATTTGTATTTTTGTAAGCTTTGCGTGTAGTTTTAAAAAACTTTAAATTGCTAACTTTTTGTATAATGTGAAGATATAGGCTGAAAAATGTGATGCTCCAGTCGAGTTAGTTCTCCTTATTCTAGCGTGATCCCTGATCGGAAGGCAGTGCAATATGAGTCGAGACCCTCCTCTCTATCGGAATCGTCGTGATCCTCGTATTATGTATGTTTGTACACCCTGGGGACATATGAATATGAAAAATAGATTGATACTCTTTACTGTTTTAGATGATTGTTGAATTATTTTAACGAAATTCTCATTAGCTTGATAAGTTTTCGAACCAAGTTATGAATGTATACTACGTGAGCCAACCCTTAGAATACAATCAGGTCACATAAATTAAAAAATTATCTTCCAGTTTCCTCCAAGCACTAACTGAATATTAATTATCGAAATTGTGTACTAAAAAGAAATGTTGAATTTTTTTTTTCATGTGACCCTGAGAACACTTAAGATCCTGTTTAAAAGCTTTTATATTCTGTATATTACCCCAAATATCTGAGGCAGCATTAACTGTGCCAATGGTCTCTTTAGCAGGTTTATAAAAAAATATATTGTGGAATTTTCATTCATTATTGACGGCTTTTTAGAATTCAACTTTAAACTATTGTTATAACTCCAAGAAAGAAAAGTACTTTTTGTAACTTGTAAACCTTGTGTTTATTCTAAAGTAATATTTTTAAGGTGATATTTAAATTCAAAACAGTTCTTAAGAAATTGTTATATTTCTATATATCATATAGAAATATAACTATAACTATAGAATATCATAAAAATATTCAAAGTATCACAGAACAATTAGCTTACGGATAGAAATAAATGTCAATTACATTTCAACAAATCAATTTCAAAATGGCACCAACTTTCAGCAATTCAATTAATTGATTTTCCGGTAGAACAATATCCAGTTTATTTCGCCAGAAAAGATTTTTTTCTGATGAAACTTTTTCCAATCGTAAATGCTAATTGGACGTCTTATAAAAAAATAGACGATATAAATAATGTATCCGAAATTAATGAAAAGACACTGATTAGTTATTGTCAATTTATTTGCATTGAATAATGTTTTTTTATTTGAATTTCTCAAGTTCTTTTTTTTCTTTTTCAGTTATATTTCGCGTAAAGAGGACTCATCACCAGCCAACTCAACTCAACATCGTTCGTGGTCCCAGGCTCAACCATCCAGGCTCAATACCATTCGCGTAAACTCATCACCGGCAATGTAGGAGGTCGCAGGATCAGAAGTAGATCACCTGTGGCCTGGAATGAGCAGGGGAAGAGTGCTATGGGCCTGATGTTGCCTTAAACTATGGAGAGCAGTACACCGGAATGACTGAAGAGAATAAATAAGACAAACAGTTATTTCAGTGTGGGTCACGTTCCTAAACATTCAGGCCACAACGCGGAAGATTGTTTTATTTTATACTTTCGTTAAAACAATAAAACCTACAAGGTGCTTTGCCGAGAGACCATCTCTTCCAACCAACAAGAAATTGGTAAAATAAGTTTCTAATGAAAATCAGACTGGAACCTTTTTTAAAATCGGGTACGATTAGAAATCAAGCGGACGGGGTGGAAGACAGATGTTGTACTAATTTTTCCACAAAGGTCATCGTCAGTATTATTGGTAAAGGAAAATATACTAAAAAAAATTATAAGACAGATTTTTTTTTTAATTACGAACTTGAATGACAATGAGACGTTGGAATGAATATGATACTCGTTTGTTTTAAGTTAAAAAAAAAAATTTTTATCATAAAGTTGTTAGTATTTAAATTAGGTTCGTTTCGTTTTCAACAATAGATTGCTTTGTAAAAATATTCTTCTTCTGTTTTAATTTCGTTACGACGATTTTCATAAAACTCGCAATGATTTTACTAAATAAATTTCAAAATTTAAAATTGATTTATATGTACGAGTATAATAAAGAAAATAAACTTTTCATATTCTAAATTATTTAGCGATGGTGAAAAAAATCTGAACGGCAATAAAAAATAAACTCTGGATTAATAATCTGTTGGTAATATATTATATATAAAGTTCATATTAAAAATAATTTCCTTGTATTAAGTTTCATACCTCTGCGTTCTCATTGCAAAATAAATAAATACAAACAAAAAATATTCCACTTAAAATTACTTTGTCACTACATCGTATATTTTTAAATTAACATTTTGATCAAAAAAGGAAGACAATTTCTGTTCTAGATTAATCTTCCAGATTGAGCTACTTCCAAACTCGGTACACAAAGCACCCAGTGGTCTCGCTATTATTCTCTCGTATAACGATAATAATTCCACAGTTTCTGCCAAACATTGCAACATCATCGATATTGCACTTGGATATTGGTAAAGTTGATTGAACCATTGTGCAAGCCAGTTTTGTGGTTTAATAAACTGCTGTGTTGTTAAAATATACATAACAGCAATGAAAAACTTTTTAATTTACTAAGAACGAATCGTCTTGTTGAATAAGTCGAATTCAATTAATTTTAACGGCCCCATACGCTAGTTTATAAGACGCTTGTTTCCAAAGCGGGCTATTTTCTCGTCGATGCCCATTTTCTTTAAAAAAAAGGGTTCCTATCAGGCTTTCACTACAGACTTCATATTATCGCTTGACAATAAACCCGCCAGTGATAAGTTAATACAAAAAATATTTAATACAGTACAACTTTTTTTTCTTGAAGTGTTTCTTATAAACTGATATATCTAATAGTCTTAAGCATCTGATTAGTTTCTCATCCATATTATGTGATTTTTATAAGTGAGATGTCTAATTTTTATTTCTTAAAAATTTATTCTTATTTCATAACATTTGCAATTGCGTTTTAAATTTAAGCTTTTTCAAATGGCATGGGAACTCCAATCTAAATATATTTCGTTTATTTTATTAGATCAAATTGTGAATTTTGAGTCTGAAACGCACAGTACTATGGGTTTACGAGAGCACGTCTTATATTTTGTTAATTCTACAGCAAAATTATAAGTTTCAACTTAAATTGCAGATATTTCTTTCAGATTATTTTGTAAAATTGTTCATGTCGACGATGTTTTCTTCGTATTTGATTCAATTGTTTCATTGATAAACTAACATTTCAATAAATAAATATAGGTTTATTGATAGCAACATAGTATGTAGACATATAAATACATTGAAAAATCGCACTTATATCTCAAGATAAACACGGTGAAAATACATTTTAAATATAAGATATCAAAAGGTCTGGGCTCATCTCATAGCACATCCCCGCCGAAATATCCTACCAATAAAGGGCGAGCCCGGCCGCGAGGGCATCAGATGTTTTTTCAGCCCACGCCCTGCCCACTCATCAAGTATAAAACATGCGTTGTAATAATATATGCAATAGTCAAAGTCTTAAATTGAACAAATAATATTTGAAAGGTATTACAAATGCATTATTTAAATATTGAAGCTTCCACAGCCTTCATATTTGAATAACATATTAATCTGCAGATTTATTTGCGACGTGTTGAATCCCGTTGTGCACTTTCAACAGAACACAACGACTAATCAATCATGATTCTATGATTTCAGTAAAGAAAATATCTTGGAATTATTCTTTTATTACACCTAATTGAAATAAAACATGATGATTTCATGCTATTCAAGCAGCCTTCACCCAATTGAAGCAGGAACTAATTTAACAACAGCAACATTTGAATATCATTCTGAACCAGTGAAATTCGAGGACATGCGAAACATCATAACTTCTTTACGATCGCAAAATAAAATTGATGACCTAATGTAAAGATTTTTTAGCTGTTAAAATTCAACTTCGATAGTAAAATAAAATAAAAACCCATGCCTTTCATTAGTGTACGAGTATTACACAATTGTACATTTTAACCATATATCAACTCATTAATACGATAATAATTATAACCCTGTTATTGAACATTACAACCAATTGCAGTCAGGGATTATTTTAAGACATTAGAAGAAATAATAATGCTTTGATTATAATTGTCTTCTTTCTTATGCAAATGCTTAATAATTACTTAATAAAATCTGAAACTTATGCCTTCTTATTCTCACAATTACATTGAATTACTTATTTACTATCATATTTATCATTTCTTTTATAAAAGTCATAGTCTTTTTTTACATTACTATTACTATGTTTGAAACATGTTATTTTGCTCAATCTCAGGAAATAGCAATTTTATTTCCATAATTTTTTTTCTCAAACTCACAAAAACATACTTTGACACAAGACAAATATTTGAAATTTTATTTTAACGCAGTATGTGTTAAAAAAAGTAAAAAATCAGTTCAACAACACACAGTACCTTCTACAGTCTAAACCTAGGCACATGTAGTTCATTTATATGAAAATTTATAATGAATTTGAAATCGCTTTCACAAACTTCTATTTTACATAGAATAAATACTATATATTATTATTGAATAAAGAAAATATAGATCATCCCTAAGGTTTGAAAAAAAACAATAAAATATAAAAAGGAGTTAGAATATTGATGTACGAGTATTAAAAAAAAAACATTCGGAAAATTGTTTCATCACTTGACACTGGCGTATACTCCTTCATATATAGGAATTCACGGCCATTATTCAATAAAAAAAAGTTAAATTGTTTTATATAAAAAAAACAATGAAATCAAATAGATTTGTTTATGAAAAAAATGTGTACTTGTACAGATTTTTTAAATCTTTAAATTATATTATCAACATATTCACGGAAGCATGTTTTCATTCTTGTCTAAAAACAAAACAATCTATCATTGATTGGTGTTTTATTTTTTTATATGATACCAATTACAATATATATGTAAATACCTATACATAACCAATTGTTTATAACCCAGCAATACTGAAGCTTATATCATATTTTCCCACGTTTCTGTGTAGCTATGTTGTACGAGTACATTTCGGTTTCGTTGAGAAGATACGGATACGTGATCTAGCACATCCGCGTTTGCTTCCTGCAAATATCAAGCAAATTAAAAGAAGATAATATAAAATGCAGGGCTGTTCCGTAGACCATAAAAAATCAAAAATTGAATTTTAAAAAGTCGTAAATGAATTTAAATTTATTTTCTTTTAAGTAACCAGAATTTTTACTCAGAAGCTAAGTTTTATATCCGGGAACTCAAATTTAGGTTATCTATCACTCATGGATAATTGAGATTGTCAGTTAATTTTATGAATTAATGCAGATTATAGCTGAATCTCTTTTAAATGCAAGCTGTTATATTTATAAAACATATTAATCTTGAAATGTTATATCTTAGGTTTTTATAAAGAGACCTCCTAAAAATCGACAAAAGAAACTGATTATTTAGTTAGTGACTGCACCCCTAAGCGGACGGATTGAAATTGTATAATATTAAAGTAATGTTTTACAATACACAACGCTCTAAAATGTACGTACTGAATAAGCAATATCAAATACTTATCCAAATCTTTGCAAGCTACGATAAAAATATACACATATTTATAAGAACTATGATTGTATGGAATCACATGGTTAATGATTAATAAAAACAAACGTTTCGTTTTGTAAGAAAATAAATTTACTGTGCTTCAGCTCAGAAATATTTTGAAGGCAAAATACTTGTCAAACGATGTCAAGTATGAAAATATGACTTAAATAATCGGAAAAGTCGAATATACAATTTCATTAAACGCCCGATATATTGAAAATATTTGAAATTTTCGCGTTACATAGAAGGTTCTCAAGACAATCTTAATAATTTCAAATAAAACCAAATATATAAATTAGGTCCATGGCTGCGCGGTAACACACCGGACTTCCGTACGGAGGTTTGCTGGTTTGAACCCCGTGATATGCTTCTTCCCTCGAATGATACTGGCATTTATTTCACCTAGTATTTGGAAGTATATGGATGCCTATGATTTAGGAAATATTTGTTCTTTAAAAAAATAAAAATATAAAAATATCCAAAAGTGTCGAAAATACTCGAAAACACATGACATCATTCAAAAATTTTCGAAACAAACGAAAATGTGCCAAATACATAAGATCATGCAAGAAATAAGCAAAACATTTCAATTCTGAAGTAGTGCTTGATTAATTTACTTTAACACATTTTTATGTAGAAATTAAAAGAAATTGATTGATTACAAAAAATAATAGTGAATAAATTAATCAAGCTTAGGGGATAGAAAGAGAAAACGTTTTTTTCTTACACCATTTTTGACATTTCGAAAAATATTAAAGTGGCTTATCAAAATAATGTCTTCAAGTTGGATGAGATTTTTCAGCTGGGAGATTCACTTTGACGCTAACATGGATTCGTTCCTCGGAATAGTGGCTTAGATAACCATTTCGGTGATGCGGACATTACTTATATTGTGCTCGTAATTTCATGCCATTAACATTGAAACTTGTGAAGATGTTTTAGTATTTTATGGTCCGCTATCTACAACGTTTAGAACAGCTTAATTTTAATACTCCTTTGTCATGGTATATTGCATACAAGTTATACTCATACATGCATGTTCAACTACAACAATAAACTGACTGTTAATAACAATAAAGTGTTATTAACAGTCCCTACGGAAGTCATGAATATCTCTTTATACAATTGCTCTTGATATCTGAATTTAAAAATCATCATGACATCTCAAGCGGCATTTTTTTTTGTTTAGAATAAAGTTTCCCTCTAACTGTGTTAATGTTTTGAGTTAAGAATTTCTTCATCTCAAATTAAATGTATTAAAATAAATAAACACGTTTTGTAAGCATTTGCAATATTGCAAGTGAGAAACTCAAGTGAAGATAAGTTAGAGTTCAAAGTTGAAGTAGGAAATTGGAGCCGACGTGTTATGCAATATTCTAGAAAACCCGAAGCGAATAGTTAGAAAATTTCTTCAACGCTTTATTTTGGAATGAGGTTGGATTTTATAATCATAATTTCCTCCCTAATTGAATTATACATAATTGCACAAGCAATATTACTAGAAATGAACGCACAACGTGCTATTTTTGTTTAATTTTATTTGTAGGGAGTATCGAAAGAAAATATCACAATTTCATTGAAGGGCGGTATAATAAATTAAAACTTTTCTACTTTGATCATACATTTAATAACGGGAGTACTCTAGATGAGAGGACCAAAACAAGGATGACCGCGAGTCAGATAGATTCAGATGGTTTGTAGCGGTTCGAATAAAGAAGTTAGATATGTGAGGCAACAAACATGGTGACTTGGAAGACTATGAGATACTACAGTTCAGCATTGGACTGGGAGAGACTGAAAATTATATTTTAATGATAAAAATTGTTAAAAGAATTGTTATATCAAATCTCCACAAGATGATTCACCGTAAATAACTGGTATGTGAAGTTTGCAATTTCAAAAGATAAATACCTAAAAGTAAAATGTTACACACTGTAGGTTTATTGCCCAATGCTAATATCTTCGAACAAACCATACAGTTGCTTTACAAAGGTATGATAGGAAGGTGGTGGATTTAAATTATGTTGTACAGAATAAAAACTATGCCAAACATAGATAAAAAAAAAACAACCACAAATTTAATAAGGTTATCGATGGCTAGGATGAAGACTGAGATTGCAAGAAACAATAATGGAAAACCAGGAAAAACAAAATTTGTCACTGAATGAAGATTTAATGTTTTTTAATTCATTTTAACGATGGTACATGTCTTATAGTAGCCGATAGTTATTTCTTAGCAGCATGCAGTTATTTATTTAAATGTATTTGGAAGAACTTAATCTCCCAGTTTAAGCATATTCTCGAAGTTTCGAATATACTCGTAAGGCCCGTTTATGTTACATCACCTAAATATTCCCTTGGTGCAAGGAAAAATACTTTGTTTTGTTTCATGTTGTTAAAATGCCGCCATAAATTTAATGATATTATTATAACTTTTTAATAGACATAACAAACAGGTTATGTCTATACTAGTTGATTTTTTTTATTTGCTCATACACGTATATGTGTATGTATATTACTGTCACTTGAAATACAAATATATTCCGTTTTATATTTCGTTTTCAGTAGCAAACAGAAGCCATTTGCTACGCATTAATATCAATAAATGATTTATATTTCGTATCGCAGCAGGAGGTATTATTGAATAATCTTTTCTTTAAGATTATACGTAATGTATTACATACAACTTTGCACCCTCACGTTTTCAACAATGGAGAAAGGGAAAAAAGATTCATTGTAAGTCTCGACTTTGCAATAAAACATCAATAAGGAAATAGTTGGTTGTGCTCAATGAAACTAAGTACAGAAGAAGGTATTAGAAATATCTTTTTGTAAAAAAGATTCTTCTACTATTGGTAATGCTGAAACATTATCAATGATGTAAATAATATTTTAAAAACTTAAGCTAATAACAATTTTAATTTAAATAAAACCTGCCTGGATTCAAAGTCAGCTTTCAAATTTGTGTACCAACGCGAATCGAACTCAATACCTCCGAGCTTGAAGACAGGTGTCTCAATACGAACAAGATATTTTGGGTTTAAGCGCAATTAATGCTTTGTGTTTTTAGAATATTTGTGTAAATTTAAATATTGAATAAATCTAATAACAGGATGACAGATTCATAAAAAATATTTCTCAATAAGATTTTTTATGGATTGTTATTTTTTTTTGTATTATTCATCATATAATTATTGTAACAAAAAATTTGGAAAACTCACACCTAGAAAAGTTATTCCTCTTTTTTGCACACTGTTTTGAAATTTGTGCAAGTATAAAAGACACTATCGTGGATGCAAGTTTTGAAAACAAACATAGGTATAACATTTATACAGGTTTTTGTACGTTTACATTCCAACTTAAATTACTAGAACGGATTCAAGGATATTGTTCAAAATGTAAAGACAAATTAAGAATTTCAAATGCAATTTAGCAAATTTCCATATGAGATGAAGAGAAGGTTTAATGAGGGTTATTTGCCTTAATCATTGTGTCGTGCAAAACAAATCATTGCCCAACAATCTCCTCATGAAAGGTTTCTTCATCAAATCTTATAAATTTGCTAACAGGGATCACAGACGTGTTTATTTTCAACTTTTAGAACAATTTCTAGAATTATTTTTTTTGTTTTTAATATATGTTTACTTAGATTGTGTTCATTACCAAAAACCATCTAGGTAAAAAAAAAATACTTTTTGTTAGTTTAATATGTCACAAAAAGTAGACATAAAAAAAGTCAGCAATTTTTTTATGATACATATATTCATTCTATCATTCAACTTCTCATCCGGGCAAGCCAGAGGGAACATAAATAATCTTGAACTTTTTATCACAAGAGACACCTGTTAGTACGGCCCTTTTTATTTTACTGGCTTATTATATTCATCACTTCCGAGGAAAACGTGGCTGAATTAAAAGAAGGTCAAGTGAAAACTATAAACAATAGAATATTTATTGTGTATGATGAGATGTGTAAATGTGAAGAGGGCGCAAATTGTGCGCTTAGATAGAACATTTTGGAGATCTGTTATCTCTGCCTTTCCCGCAAGGGATACGCCGTGATGATGTGTATGTGATATGTCATTACATTGATTCACTTGATATAATAATTGTTAAGACGATTTTTCTTTAACACGCTTTTCACTTACATTTGCACTCGAAATTTGTTTTGTCACTCTTTGGACACGTAATTATTTATAATGTAGAAAAGATAACATACGAACTTAAATCATTTCTGTGGAAACAAATATCTAGGTATCAGAAAAGTGCAAAAGAATATCCAAATTCACAATACACATATCCACCTATAGATCACGTTAAGCTTGATAACCCTATTCAAACCTAACAAAAAAATGACAGACATATTAGTGAATTGGTGTTGTTAGTGATATGTCAAATTATAACTGCCTGAAACGAAAACACGTCTTGAGTGAGAAGGGTAAACTCGCAATTTATTTATTGGTCTTTTTGAATATTTATTTACACAAGATCATAAAGTATAAACGATTAGTGTTTCAAGTAATTTTGAGCTTTATTCAAATATTCATAACAATGCCAAATCTGAGGTCTAATGGTAATTGATTAGATGTTTCGGGTTCAATTAAATGAGTAATTAAAAACATATTTAAGTCTATTTTATTGTCATTTTTATGCAATTGAATAGGATATTTTTCTCAGATAGATGTTTATACATTTAAATTTATATGTCATTTCCGACTTCTTACGTCATGAGTAAAAATTCTAATGAATGAAAGTTTTCTTCTTATTTTTTTTGTTTATATGATTATGGTAATTTTTATTGCTAATCTGGCCAAATCTTTTACAAAGGCGGGCATCACGCTCTCCTACAGAGGCAGAGACCGTGCAGCTGTCAACTGCTCAACGCTGGAGGACCACAAAACTCTCGTGGCTGGCCTGAGAGAGACCCAGGCACCCTTCCACACGTTCACCGCGGAGGTGGAGCGCAGCAAGCGATCCGTCATCAGGGGCCTCCCAGAGCTCCCGGTAGAGGACATCGCGGCTGATCTGGCCGCCCAAGGGTACAAGCCTCTCCGAGTTTTCAGGATGAAGACCAAGGGTGCCCCGCTCTATACGGTACTCTTCCCAAATGCCACAAACATTGAGGCTCTTCGGACGGAAGTGACAGTGATTAACTACTGTCGCGTCCGCCTGGAGAAATACAAGAACGGTGGCAGGGTAGGCACCCAGTGCTACCGCTGTCAAAACTTTGGCCACGCATCGGCGAACTGTAACCACACAGTCCGATGCGTGAAGTGCTTGATGGCGCATGCCACTACCGACTGCCCCAAGAAAGAGCGGGACACCCCTGCGGCCTGCTGTAACTGCGAGGGTGCTCATCCGGCCAACTATGGTGGTTGCCCCCGCCGCCAACAATACATATCCAGCCTACATAAGAGACGCAGCGTACCGGCTCCCCGGATGGACCATCGCTCGTGGAGCCAGGTAGCCAGCGGTACTCCAGCCTCACCACCTCACCTACCAGCCTCTCCTATAGCCCCCCTTTCTACTCAAACACTCCACCCTCCTCGTGCTCAGCCCCTGCCCCCGCCCCCGATTAACACGTTCACAAACGGAGAGAGCGAGTTACTCGCCATCATGCGCCTTGTCATCGGAGCCCGGAGCAGGCTCGCTTCTTGCACCACTAAGCTCGAGAAGACTATGATCTACCTCGAGATCATTGAGCAGCTCGTAGGATAAGCGTGATGACGAGTTTCTCTGGAATGAAAGTGCTCTGCTGGAATGCTTACAGCATGCAGCAGAAGATCGAGGAGCTGATGCTGTTGGTGAACAATTCAGGTATAGATATTGTGCTTATAACGGAAACTTGGTTAAAACCTGTATCTCGTGTGAGAGGCACCGGTGGCTTCACCATCTATAGATCGGATCGCGTTTCCGGTAGAGGTGGAGGCACCGCGATCCTCATCCGAGACACTATCCATCATACCCAACTCCTCACGCCCGCCCTGACAAACTTGGAGGCTACTGCCATCAGCCTCAAGGTTGACAGGGAGACAGTCACAATTGTGGCAGCATATTGTACCGGCTATCGTTCACTTCTGGAAAAGGACATCGAGGCAGTGCTGGCCTTGGGGCCCAAGGTCATCATGGCCGGGGACTTCAATGCCAAGCACCGTTACTGGAACTGCTTGAGAGCTAACCCGAACGGAACGACGCTGTACAATTATATGGAAAACCACAACTGTCAAATACTCTATCCAAATCAACATACCTGTTTCACCAACCCCCGTAGCCCTTCTACACTGGACATTGCCGTAGTCAAAAACTACCCTAACATCTCTGGCTTGACTGCTCTAGAAGCTCTCTCGTCAGACCACCTCCCAGTCTACTTCACATTGGGAGTGAGGCCGATTGCTAGCCTCAGGGAGCAGTACGACTACGCCAATGCTGACTGGAAGGGTTACAAAGCCTACCTCCACAACCAGCTCTGCCTATCACCAGAAACTCTGGTGAGCCCACAGGACATTGATACCGCGATAGATACCATCTCCACCTTCATCCATAATGCCCGTGATGAAAATGTTCCCCTCAAAATTGTCACTCCATACAAAATAACTCTTACTCCTCATATCAAACTCCTTATATCTCTAAAAAACAAACAAAGACAGACCTACAGACGTACACTAGACAAACGTGACAAAACACTTCTAAACGTCCTCCAAGATGAAATCAAAAAAGAAATCCGCCTACTTAAAAACCAGCTATGGCAGAGAAAATTGGCAGCTCTAGAACCGGGTAACGGTACTCTCTGGCGAGTCGTCAAGGGTATCAAGTGCTCGTCTCAAAGCATACCACCTCTGCGCACAGCCTCAGGGTTGGCTGTTTCTGGCAGTGACAAGGCTAATGCCTTGGCGGACGCTTATGAGAATACGTACTCAATCACTTCCGACCTTGGAAATGTTGATGTCAATAAAGCTGTCGAGGACACTCTCACCAGCTTTGCTTACTCCCCGACCAACCAAAACGAGGTGCAACTTTGCACCCCGTCCGAAATTGGTCGTATCCTTGACAGACTTAAAACACGAAAAGCACCCGGTCCCGACAATATACACAATAGCCTTCTTAAACAGTTACCACTCAAAGCGAGGATTTTTCTTACTAAAATAATAAATGCCTCACTCCTTAATGGGTATTTTCCGAGTATTTGGAAAGTAGCCAACATTGTTCCTATCCACAAGCCAAATAAACCTACCGAAAATCCAACTAGCTACAGGCCCATCAGCCTTCTTCCAGGTCTTGGCAAGATCCTTGAGAGAGTGGTTGCCTCAAGGCTAGTGTTCCATCACGAATCCAATAATACATTCCCTCATGAGCAATTTGGATTTAGAACAAGACACAACACGGTCCAGCAACTTACCCGTGTCGTGGAAGACGTGTCGATGGGCTTCAATAGGAACAGAAGTACTGGCATGGTACTGCTGGACCTTGAGAAGGCTTTTGATACTGTCTGGCATGATGGCCTTCTTCACAAACTTCTCCTCACTGGCACTCCACTCTATCTCGTGAAACTACTTCAATCCTACCTTTCCAATAGAAGTTTCACAGTCACCACTCATCATTCTACGTCATCCGCCAGGCCCATCCCTATGGGTGTCCCCCAAGGCAGTATACTTGGACCATGTCTATTTAACATTTACACACACGACATTCCTACTCCCCCAAACTGTAAACTCGCACTCTTTGCTGACGATGCGGCATGCTACGCATCGTCACTCAAGGTGGATCGAGCTGGTCGCCGTCTTCAGATTGCTCTTGAGATCCTTGAGAAATACTACCAGGACTGGAGGCTCAAAATCAATGACGCCAAAACTGAGGCCATCATGTTCTCCCGAAAAATCAAGGAAAGAGTGCCATCGATGCCCTTATTCATCGGTGGTTGCCTGGTTGAGTGGCAGGACGTGGTTAAATACCTCGGCCTGCACCTTGACCGGCGACTGACGTGGAAAACCCATTTGAATACCATCAGACAGAAGGGTCACAAGGGCATAGGGGCTATCAGTTCGATATTTCATCGACGCAGCTTCCTTTCACCCAAAAATAAGCTCCTCCTCTATAAAACCCTTATTCGTCCTATCTTGACCTATGCTGCACCCGTTTGGGGTAGTGTGAGCAACACGGATCACCTGAAACTCCAGAGAGTGCAGAACAAGGCATTCAAGATATCTTTTAACACCCATCTCAGAACAAATCTTACCCGACTTCACGCTGAACAGCGAGAAGAAACCCTACAACACCACATTCTCGCTTGGACCGTGAAGTTCTATAAAAGCCAACAAAATCACAGAAATCCCTTAGTCGCTGCCCTGGGGGCTTACGAGAGTAAATCCGACCTACCCTTCCGTTATAAGCACAAGCTCCCGAAGCATTATCTGTTGCCTGACTAGTCCACCTTCAGTATTAGCTGGGACGACCAAGGTCTGAGTGAATGTGATGGAATACAAGTAGCCTGAACGAGTGGACTTGTTTTTGCTGAATAATTAGTGTAAAAATTGTTATCTAGTTATAAGTAGTATGTAGGTGTTAATTATTTCTAAGATCTCATATATTAAGATTGAATAAATAAAATAAAATGATATGTAGGAAAATAAGATTAAATAAGTTCATAAATTATAACATATAATTAAGATTAGTTAAGTAATAAATTTGTTCATAGGTATAGCCTCAACAAATGTTTGTATAATAATTTACTTGTTTAATAAATAAAAAAAAAAAAAAAAAACCTTAATGCCATGTCCTGGTTGCCCTCGAGAAGGATTTTTTCCCTCCTCGAATATTATATTGTTGATTATATTTGATTTCATTTATTCAATATTTCTTTTACATTTTGTTTTGTTATATTTTTATCTTCATATTTTAAACAAATGTGTTGGATTATATTATTAAGAGTATATTTATCATCTGTTTTATATAATTTTATTGTAGAAACAAATATTTTACCACCTGTTTTAATAAAACTTTAATATTTAAAGAAACATTAGTGTTATTATTTTTTCATGACTTAATACGAGTATGTTCAAAAAGATGTAACTAATAAAACATATTTTTTACCTGAAATGTGAAATCAGATTCGTGCATAAAGAATAATTTTGTAAACTGTATATTTATTATAATTTTTTTAAATTTCTTACTCCAAAGTTTTTTGAAAACCTCAGAATATAAATAAGATCCATTTTCATTATAAGAATATAAAAAAATGATTGAAAAAGATATGCATAGGTATTTTAGAATTAGAATGTCAGTTTTTTATATTAACGTATTTCTAAAAATCAATATTCACATGAAAATAATGGTCGCTACCGTATGGTTTCACAAGTGAATGAATCAACACAACACAACATATGCATCAATCATGGAGTGCATACTCTGGTAAATCAATCGACCCATCATTCATGAAGATCAGTACTCAGCCCATTCATTGCATTGCTGATATTGATACGAATCACTATCAAGAGGCTCTCAACTGATGAGAATTGTTCAGGGAAACAGAATATTTTACTTTAAAAAAATATATAATTGTTGATTTTTACATTAATTAATTTTCGATTCTGCATTTTACATAAAAAATGTTGAATCATATTTTAAGAAATAATAGTGTGTTTTATTCAATTTATGAAGTAATTAAAAAATAATCATCTATCCTTACAATGTGAATAATATCTACTAAGGAATGAAATATAAATTCACGTTTTCAATAATGCTTGTGTGGCACTTTTACATTGGAACCTCTTTTGAGTGATACATAACATTTTATTTTTGTTTGAAATAACTGTTCCCATTTAACCAGCTAGAACCACGCTAAGCAATTTTAGATACTAAGTAAGAAAATAAAATCTTTATTTACGGTTACAACAACATTGTTATGTCTACTGGATTTCAGCAATGCATTCAATACTGTAGACTTTGATCTGCTTATGGCTCGAATGCGTTCATTACGATTCTCTGAATCGGTCATAGTCTGGTTTTCGAACTATTTAAAGGGAAGACAACAATCCTGTAAATACCAAGAGCGTATATCTGAATGGACTGATCTCTCTGCAGGCGTTCCCCAAGGTGGAATTCTCTCTCCACTCCTTTTTTCTATATTCATCAACCCAATAACATCGTCTCTTAAATGTTCTTATCATCTGTATGCAGATGACCTGCAGATATATATTCATTTTGATCCAAATTTCTTTCACGCGGCTTTGAACAATTTAAATACGGACCTTCAATCGATCTCGGAGTGGACTGGGGAGCATGGCTTACTCATCAATCCTAAGAAGTCTCAAGCGATCCTCATTGGCAGCCCTCAGCTTCTCGGTAAATTCAACACTGACTTACTTCCTCCAATAATACTTGATGGCTCTATTATACCATTACATAAAACTGTTAAAAACCTAGGAGTGCTAATAGATAACACTCTCTCATGGCGAGATCAAATAAATGAGGTAAGCCGAAGGATCTTCTTCAGCCTTCATTCCCTTAAAGTGTTGCAAAGATTTCTACCAACTAAAACCAAAATTTTACTCGTACAATCTCTGCTCTTTCCGATTCTGGACTATGCGGACGTATGTTACTTGGATGTTACAGAGGAACAGCTGGACAAATTACAGCGTCTTCAAAATGTGTGCCTAAGATTTATTTTCAACCTACGAAAGTACGATCATATAACTTCATACCAGAAGGCATTGAACTGGTTGAATGTTAGAAATAGACGCCAAATTCACATACTGTCTCTATTGTATAATATCCTTAACTGTCCCGCCGCACCCTCTTATCTCGCCGAAAATTTTCAGCGTCTTTCCAATCATGGATTAGCGCTACGCTCAAACAGAGATTGTTTATTGGCCTTTCCAGTTCACCGCTCTTCTTTTTTCACGTCGTCCTTTACTGTCCATGCAGTGAGACTCTGGAATCAGTTACAAACCAATATAAGACTCGCTCCGTCCTTGGCATGCTTTAAGAAGCGACTGAAAAAACTCTTAATTTCTAGTCAGTAAAATAACGTGTTTCATTCCTGATTTTTCTTTTCCTTTCCTCTCCACCATCCTTTCCTTTCCTTTTGATTGATGATATCTCACTTTATATGAAAAATAGTGTTCGGGTGATTGTCCGTCTTTGTGGGGTTTGTGGGCATGTTCTCACGTATATGTTTATGGATTTCGTGGGGATGGATAGTCATTTGAATGATTTATGCGACCACGTAACTTGCTTCATTTACTTTTGTCTGGTTGGTTGGAAGAGATTGCCGCCTGGCAATAAGCCCGCCAGATTGTATTGCAATAAAAGTGTTAAATAAATAAATAAATAAATAAATGTTTGCATTTTTAAATTTACTAAGCCGACTTAACCAGATCTACTAGGGCTAAGTATATTTACATGATAATAAATAAATTAATGAATGTTATATTCACATTTACACAAATGATCTAATATGCAAATGCATACATACGCAGTTTCAAGTAGCAGCCCGTGAGTCCACATATCCATAAATGCATCAGTATGGGGGAGTGACCAAAGTTGTGTAACATTCTGTGACTTTGAGCAGATCCCTGTGTATTTAAATACGATGTAGTATTGAACACAAAACCTGTAAGTGCAAAATAATTTTTTTAACTACAAGACTTCTAAGATAGTAAATGAGTTTTGAATTTTGTATCTAACGATAGGTGGATTTGATATTGATATTGTACGTCCATAAGAATGACAAATGGTCGCTCGAATTTGGTCCGAGTCTTTAAATAATGTGGAAAGGAAAATATATTATTTAACTCGCGAATTACACTCGCAGTCCAAAAACTAAAACACGTTCGTAAAATAACATCTAAAAGCTTCAAAAACTAATAATTTCGTATCTGAACAATAATTTCTTATTCACAACTTACATGTTATTCTCTTATCATAAGGTCACACTTGATTTAAACAGCGACACTATCAAAGGCATGCTTTTAATAGTGATTGGAAAAAATAAGTATTTTCCATCAACTGTTAGGGTAGGGACATATATAATATTATAGATATAAATCCTTATTTTTAAGAAAGCAGAGTAAAATTTCCTCCCTCATTCAAATATTTATTTTGGGTCAATAGGTTACCCACACTGGTAATAAAACATGGCACTAGTAAGACCTAAATATTGTTCTTGTAACAAACCAAGTTAATTCCGCCTGAAGAAATCCTCTTAATATGAAGCAAATACACTTGTAGTGTTGATTAAGTTTAATTAAAGCAACTTTACAGTATTTGTTTTGTTTATTATTCTTAATCCTGTTCAGCTAAAGGATGATAACTTCCAAGTTTGAACGAATTATATATAGTTCTTGTGAAATGTTTCTTGTATAATATAATCTAATGTTTTTGCGTTGAGTCATCATCATATAATCTTCAGTCTTTTCATTATATCATTGTTTTTCATAAGCTTTAGATTAAGCTCTGTGATCCGCCCAATTATCGACGGACCTGGTCAAATTCAAAGTTTTCGTGTAGGGCCTTCCGTATTGCTTGAGTTACTGAGGGAAATAGTCTGCTTGCCCAATTTTCTCGTGTATAATCACATTTACTTTACTATTGCAATAGTCATATGCTATTATGCGATATTTACTGAATAAATGGTCTTTATTTTTGGTTAACGTTCCATTTCTCGAGAAATATTTCTTTGCCTACCTTAAAGTGTTACATATATGCGTGGCGTTTTCAGCTATAGGAATTGCTAAAAGACAACATTTTAGGGAAGTCTACAAAATGTACCGATACATGTGACACTCCACCTAAATCCGAATGTGTAATTATCACATATCGGAAAATCTACAAAGTTTTCTTTATAGTTCGTATTTCTTTGGTAATTTTTCTGCAGTTCTTAACAAATATGTTTTTCTAAAGATATGCATATACGAAAAAGTTCCTTATCTATTGGCCGCAGCCAACACCTTCATATCCTTACATTCAAATTCGTATTTTTCGTAAAATTTTCAAATTGTCAAAAATAAGGAGTTTGTTTCCCGTGTTAGATAGCTCTTGAAGAGATTCTGGTCTGTAAACGTCGGTATTTAAATTATCCTTTTATTATTATTAATATTTTATCTATACGAAAATCGTCGAATGAAACAATGTTGAATTTTTTCGGTTAGTGCAATGAGCTGAAATCATTATTTGCATTAATATGAATTGCAAATAAATAGTGGTGGCGGTCCAGGCTGAAGATTCACAATCCCTTTCCACTCGCTCAATATGCAAATTGCCATATACTCGTATTACAATGCTGCAATACCAAGCCCCATACTCCACGCATCTAAACCCATACAGTACTCGTTACTACCATTAACATTTCACGTAGGTAGAATTCATCTTGTTCACGTGAATAATGAACGATAAAATTTTATAATGCATTTGATCTCATAGTTGTTTTGATAAAATTATGTATTTCCATTGTCTCACAAAATTAAATACTTAGAATGCGTATGTTGTTACGTCGATATCGCACACGCGTATAATAAATAATTTAAAATCTTCTTTAAAAAAATATATTTAAGGTGAAGTTGAAGTAATACTCAGGTTTGGTAATAACGTTCAGTTGTGTAAGGTTTTCCGAAGTTTTTAACCGCGTGGTTAGGCTTATGATACCAACATTTCGAAAACGTAGCAGTTTTCATCTTTAGTGCTTGTTTATGGTCAATCTCTTCATAAGTAAATTGACCACCACAAATTAGCATTACACCTTTTTATCGAATCGAAATGAAAAGGAACAATAACCTCAACTTTTGTGGAAGCCGCGCGCTTGTTATCCCCTGATGGTATGGACCCATGCACTCACGTTACGGTCGCAAACTGGGACGGACCCATGCGGGCACGTTACTGTTGAGACTCTGATATAGGCCCAGTTGTATACGGCCCGCATTCACTTATGGCGAAGTGCACTACAAACAAGCCTTGTAGTTTACTTCACCATAAGTGAAAAATATGAAAACTGCAACGTTTTCGAAACGTCGGCGTCATAATCCAAACCACGTGGCACAAGACTCTGAAAGACTTAACAGAAATAATACGAAGAACCGTAAATGCCTCAAAACATATGTTAGTAATGATATATTATGAATAATAAAATAGGGTTAAAAGCACAGTTTTTATTTATTCATATTTTTATGTTCAACTAGTCTCGACGCATCAATCGGGCGCCATCTTTATAGAATACTTCCGTGGGACTGCTGATGTCAAAAAATATGTGTGGCAACTTGTCTAATATTTTGTGTTGCCATGTCATTTTCATGAGATAAAGTGTTCTCGTTATAATGATCACTCTAGGTACTTGTATTTGTCTCTGGTGGGGTTTGGCAGTTTATGTGACAGATATATTTTATGAGAGTGAGCTGCCAGATGGATGATAATTTATATATGTCATCAAATTTATTGAAACTTTTAGGCAGGAAAATTTCAATGAATTTACGTACTAGTCGCAGTATATTTGACGTGAAGATCACTTTTGATTTATCATATTTGATTCAATGATTGCACTCCGTGGTTATAAGATGTTCAGCTATGGTAAATGTCTTAAATGTTCAATCAGTCTTATGGTTAAAGCTGTTAGTTTTCATTCTACATATATTTGTATTGTATTGTATTACACTTTTGTTGTATATAGTACTATGCCTATTATTTGCGAAAATTTCAAAGATAAAACTAAAACAAAGTTTTATAACTTTTGCCGACACAGATTACATAGGTTTCATCCATTGAAAGGATTGTCTGATTATTGTAACTCATTATGAGTTATTATATAATATAATTATGTCAAAGATCTTCTTTTGAGTCATTCTCTGAATACTTAAGATCGTTCGTTCGATCATTTAACTATTATTTTCCTAAAGTGTAATCTTTTATACTGCCAAAGATAAAAACATCCATGGTGTATACTTCACTGAATAAATTTTCAAATTTAGAGCCCATAATACATATTTCAAAAGTGAAATTAAGGGAAAATTTGAAAAAGATCCCACAAATTAAAAATATCAAAATCATTTAAATATATAAAAAAAAACAACAATGTTATTAGAGAACCAAAAACGATTACAAAAAGGACACTATTTTGGAGTTCAGGATCAATGTACAGCATACTTTATTTCATATACTTAATGACGATTAATTCATTTGACTCAGTATGCATCTTTGTTCACTCCTTATTTGTGTGGAAAGTTATTAAGATGCAACAAATTACACATGTGAAAAAATGGCTTCTATCCAATGTTATCCTGATCAATCCCTTACGTGAGACATTAGAAAGTGTCATGTAAGGGCTTGATGACAATACCATTCATGATGCTCTTGCGCACAACCTTAAATTATACTTATTAACAGCAGCTTCACTAAACTACCAGGATGTCTTAATAGCTTAGAACTAATACCATGAATACGTGTTGATTTACCTTTAAAGTATTTATTGTTTGCAATGATCAACTAGATAATTTTTAATCTTTATTTGTGTCTAAGATTCATTTTCCCTTTGTGCTTTAATGTGTGATAAAAGTCAATTTTTTATTTGTATTTATATCAATTTGAAAATTTTCCCTTTCAACGTATAAATAATTTAGTTATGTCTCAGTATTTAAAAAAAATTAAATACTTGTAACCATGTCTAATCTAATATCTCCATAGATTACTAAAAATAATAAATACTTGTAACCATGTCTAATCTAATATCTCCATAGATTACCAAAAATAAATTATGATTAAGCAGAATTCAGTTATGAATTTCAGATCAAATACAAATTTGGCACTAATCAAATATACTTTTTTTTTTCTTGGGTTATCTGGCACCCGCTGCGAGCGAATTTGTTACGTTTCGTTTTATCTTATCTAATGCGGCTATAAAAAAGGCAATATCCAATAGCCAACTAAACTAGTTCATGGGTGGTCAATTACAATACTATTTGGAGTAAACAACCTGTTACACTTCATCATCTTTATTATATAAGATCATAAAAAATATTTTTTTCTCAAGAATTTAACAAGGTGTGTCGTACATTTTCAGAGAAATAAAAAATAAAATGTTATTTTTCGTGATAAAATGAAATCAAATATAATCAATGCAAAACATTTTTGAGCTGGTTGGAAAAGGGTTCGAAAATGGTTCAAAAGAAATGCCTTATTTGATTGAATCCACGATTCCCCTTCCAAATAAAATGTCGTGTTGTGAATCAAACTCTTGAAATCAATCAGTTAGATTCATCCCGAATTTTCCTGTAATTCTAACTGCAGTTGTGTGATTGGCTATATGTATCATGCAATATGAGTCAAATTTGTTTGTTAGTATAATAATATAATAGTAATATAATAATACTTTGTTCTCTCTCCTTGAAGTTAAAAACATAAAGCTTTCGAAACGTATCTTCTTACAATTTACTAGTGTACTCTATTTGATATTATAGAAAATATACAAGATAACAAATATGAAAGTATCCTCTCAACATTGTGATTAAGTGTTTTAACTCAAATTTAAACGAACGTGCCAATAAAGGGAGCTGAATCATTTATTTTCTTTTATATCCATAATTATATTTATTTATTTTCATTATTTTGTGAGCATGATTGTACATGGTGCATCTGGTGGGCTTATGGTTACATAAAAAATGTATTCCAACCAACGAGCTCATCTTGGATTTATTAAATTGTTTTAATTCACGGCAGATTTAAAAAAAAATTAAATCAAGTAAAAACTAATAAATTAATGATCAGTCTCTAAACAATAATGGTAAAACAGAGGAAATTAATTCATTTAAGAATAAGGAAGGGAAACGAAGGAATATTAGGGTGAAAGGATATTATGAGTAATGTTATATTTTTTTTTTCAAATCTCTCTTAGCATAAATATGAATGGGTCACGTGTAATAACTCTTGGTAGTTCATTCCACAGTCGCGCTGAATGAACCACAAATGAATATATGTATGCGGTGTGATGCGTTGGTATATAAAGATGTCTCTCATCGCCTGTTCTCGATCTGATATGAAGTAAAATTTGGATTGCTAAGCGCGGTAAGTAATGACGACAGAACGTGAAGCTTCTTTCGCTGTCTGATTTTAAGCCATTGAAGTCTGTTCCGAAACTGTGATACGTGGTCATACTTCCATAAGGGGAATATAAATTGGATGCAAACGTTTTTGAGGCGCTCCAACTTATCCAGCATCTCCTCGTTGACATCGAAATAACGTACGTCATCGTAATCAAGAAATGTAAACATAATACATTGGGATAGTAGAAATCGATCTAAAACAGACATAACATTAACATACGCATCCTTCTAAGATAATGTAGAGAAAGAAATATATTTATTTTAGAAAAGGTATTTTTCAAATAATTATATTTTACTTTTAAAAAACATTTACCTTTATTGTAATTTATTTTTAACAAACACTGTTTATTCCACTTTTTTGTGACGGTATAACCCTACCGGTTTCAAGGCTTTCACCTCATCTTCCCCTGAAGATGAGGTGAAAGCCTTGAAACCGGTAGGGTTATACCGTCACAAAAAAGTGGAATAAACAGTGTTTGTTAAAAATAAATTACAATGTCTTTAAACCTCCACAACGTTAATGCCTTAACTATAAACAACATTTACCTATATATTTCAATAAATGAAAAGAATATTAAAATCTACAAATAAAACACAACGTTGCAACGAAAATAAAAGAGATATGGTGTATGTGAATAAAAGAGAAAAAAAAAGATCTACGCTTTTTTGACTGGGAGAACCAATGCAAAAATGACAATTCAAATGAAAAAAAAAAAGAGTCGAACATGTAACTAAGTTCAAAAACAGGTCAAACAAAGTTCTTGAGTGGTTCGTCCACAGTTAAATACACTTTAAAATTACATAAGTATGGAAATAATTGCTTGTGGAATTATTTGTATAATTTAACACAAACAATTTTTTTTCAAATACTCGTAGTTAATTAATATGTATAGAGTATTGAAAAATAATAATAAAATCCTCTTTACTTTCAAACGAGTTTTATTTATTCTTCAAACATTTCACTAATACTTTTAGAAAAGCGAAAAAATGCTCGGTTTCATTACTAAATTATAATTGAATTATCGTGATATCTCCATTCATGTGACTTGTTTTGTCACACGCACGAGTTACAATAATTAATTTTGACAGACGTTTGACTTTGAGAGAATTAGCTAAAAAACTACCGTAAAATGCGAAATCAAAAGGGGTCAAGGTATAAGCATCGAATCAAATTGATTCATACTCCCGAGTAAGATTCGATAATTTCTCGCGTCAATGCTGCGACTCCAAGGCAAACAAAAATAGTTCACTGCTTTCATTTCTCGAATGCTTAGAAAATATTCAATGTGCACAGAGATCTGAAATCCTGAATACATAAAATGTACGAAAAATTCAACTGGTTTTTTATATGTAAAAATAACGTACATTTAAAATAGTAGTACGAGTATGTATTAAATCATAAGATAGCTTCCGTGGTCTAGTCGATGAGAAGTCTCTCTTCTAACCATGGAGTTGAGGGTTCGATTTCTGATGGAACCCAGATTTATTAACTTGCATTTTAATGTAATACCTCTTTGACAGATTTTGGGTTGATTGGTAGAGATCACAATATGATAATACACCTGCCAGGCTGTATTCTTTACAGCGAAAGTATAATACAATATGTTACAATATAAACACCATAAATATGTAATCTTAAATGTTTATAAAATATATTTTGTTACCATGAAAAAAAAAAATTCTAAAAGTTATAAAAACTTTTACAAAGACTTATTTTATTTTATACCAACTTTAAATTAAAAATGATAAGAGTGAGAAAATGACAACGAAATATCTACACGAAAACTATGAATAAAAAATTAAAGGTTACAAAAAAAATTAGTTTTGAAGTCACAAAAAAATAAAATGCACACTTAATAACTGCCAAAAGTGGAGGTTTTTGAGGCACACAAAATTATATTTGCATATTATATTAATATTCAATTCAAACACTAATCAAAATATACTTCAAGCTCATTTCCTCAATATTCACTAAACGAAACACCTTTGATGTACTAAAGAGATTTGAAACGGGGTATACAATTTGATTAATTAAAGTCACTCAGACTAATGAGGTTCGTAATTTTTAGAAATTTCTAACTTTCAACCTTTCGGATGCATCCAATTTGTGCTGATTGAAAAATCGTGACAGAAATATGGTTACACAAGTTCACAGATACGCAAGGACGATTACGTGAAACAAATTGCATGCATACGATGACAGGCACAATTGTACTCTGCTAACTGCACCTCAAACGTACGAAGTACAAAGGAATTCATCAGTGTAACATTAATAAAGCCGTAACGTAGTTACATCATATTTGCTGTTGGAAGACTCGAGATTCAATGTGTGTTCAATTCATTTTTCATTCAATCAAAATACTATTTTTATTACAAACATTGGCATTCAAAATAAATACAAGACTAACATAATTATTTCAAGATTAAGGAACACATTTTATTTTAGCGGTTTATTTCAAGTAGAATTTAAGATATGTTTTTAAAAAATAATCTTTCCCAGCTTCGTCTAGAATCAAAGGGAAAACTTTCGTTATTACTAATATACTTTATTAGGTGATATCGGGAAAAAATCTTCAAAATTAAAAAAAAAATCTGTTAGTATGTATTTATACTCGTAGAACACTTTTTTTAATGGGTAATTTTGACAAACAATTTTTATGTTTAACCCAATCGCATGAGCTCTGTTGATTAAATTCGGTTAATTTTTATGGGTTATATATTGTAAGTAAAATATTGTTTTTATGTCATTCATGAATGGTTTATGTTTGATACCTGAAATCATCGTGACCTTTAAATTTAAGTTATTGTACTTTATACTTTTGACACACTTAAGAGATAATTTCTAAGTGTATCCAAGTAAGATTGTCTGAAATTTGACTTGTAACATTTTAAATTTTTTTAAATATTAATTTGATCTCTTTAGGTTTTGAAACTGTTGATATACCATACATATGTAAATCAGAAATTCGAAGAAAAAATGCAATTGTTGTAAATTAATTGAATTCTAATATCAGTTTAAAATACCTGGAATAAATTAAATTCTTACCAGATATGATGTGTTTCAAACTCATAAAAGTAAACACTAGTTGTAAAATATGGTAATGAAGTTTGTATGTTTTCAAAAAACAAGTAATTTAATTTAAGTCTTCATTATATTGCGTTATTTTTTACATTTCTATTGTACACAGTACACCCTGGTTTAGCGACCACTGTGGCCTAGTTTGTAAGACGCTTATATCCCAGCCCGGGGCTGGCGAGTTCAATTTTCGATCGAGCACAGATTAAAAAAAATGGATTTTAGTCTGGTTTTCACTTAAGGTCCCTTTAACATCTTTCTGGTTGTTTAGAAGACAGGGTAAATAAAGTAAATAACATAAATATAATACAATAGTTTAATCTGGTCGGTTTCTTGCCATAAGACAATCTTTTCCCATCAATCATAAAATTGTTAAACAAGCCTAATGTGAAAACCTGAAGAGTATCGACGAGAATCAAACCCATAACCTCCGGGTTGGGAGCCTGTGTTCTGCTACCCCCGGGCTGGAAAACAAGTGTTTTATCTAGTAGGCCACAGAAGTCGTACTCAATTTTCGTTATTGTTTTAATGAATATTTAATATAAATATATATATATATATATATATATATATATATATATATATATATATATATATATATATATATATATATATATATATATATATATATATATATATATATATATATATATATATATATATATATATATATATATATAATAGTTCGACTTGTTTTGGCGAGTTTTCTGCGATTGTCTTGCCACAATATATTAAAAGCATCATTTTTTTAATCATTAGAAACTTACGCTCATCCCAATGGACAAAAGTCTAAAGGGAATAAAAACACCAGTGAGTTTAGCAGACCCACTGAATGATTCTATATAACTTATCTCTTATTGTTATTTTCATTACTATCCTCAACATGAAAAACGACTTATTTTGGTAAAATAATACTTGAATATAATCCCGGATCTAAATGGTGTTCCGATTAGATGACAATATCTTTCTCGTTACAATATGACCGATACACATTATGTGAGCATATAAAAAGATTACCAGAATGAAAGCAAGCTCTTTATGTTCACGCCTTTTCATTGAAATTCTGTTGAAGGCGTAATTGCCATTTCACAACGAAGAAGTAGGCAGCAGTAATGTTGGATGTAATAATTGATTGGACTCAATGGGCCCGCCGCGCCGCAAGGAACTGTAACAAATCATTTTCTTTAGAATGCTTTATGAGCACACCTGTTTTGTAATCACTCTATCATCTGCACACAATATGGTATAGACTTAAAAGAGGTTGTATGATTTGAAAACCTATATTTAAATCTTAAATGTATTATCTATAATCGACGATTTATATGAAATTCCCTGCCTTGATAATAACGGTAATGTATTATAACACAGAAAGCTTATAATGCTTAAACAGTAGGATGGTTAAGTTTTAAATTTTCCATTTTATGGTTAAATATTACTATGGTATATTATTATCTGAGATATGCTAGATACTACCAGTGTAATAAATATATGAGTACATGTAAATTGTTAAGCATAAAAATTCCTTTATTCTTTTTAATTTTTTTCTGTATTATATTGTATTATTGCCCAACTTTTTGTTGTACGAATATATACATAATACAACTTATCGAGTTAATTGCCCTATGAAGATCAATTTTACCAAACCAGGAATATTTTAAAAAGCAACACGTGAAAGCAAGTCGAAAATTCTTATTTTTCAATTAAAACCAACCAAAATCGCACTTTCAATTCCCAAGTAAGAGGTACTAACTAGGAAACGGGGTGGTTGTTTGCTTCGCGTTTATAACATTAAGCATTTAATCAATAAAACAATTACGTAATTATATTACAATATTTTAATTGAAATACGTTTAAAGCAAAACTATCAAATAATTTAAAGTCTAACTTTAAACCCAGAATTAAAAATGTGGAACTTTTTGTTTTGTCTACAAAAATATCAAGCGAAAATTTGCAACAATTTGGATATTTTTTTCAATTTTTACAGGCTATTATCACATTTCGTCGTGACGAGATAAAAAAAAAACTACGTCATAAATTTTTCGTTTCGTCTCCATCTTCGTCACAGCGATCGCCCCTGTATAATGTGATCTCCAGAATCATCTCCGTCCCCCGTCTCTCACCCTTCCCCTCCCGGCCACCTGCATCCGCTCCGCTAACGAACCCCGAGCCCATTTCCTGCCTTTACCTACCCTTAACTGATGGGACTGCACTTTCAGGACTATGTCCCTGGTAATTTATTAATCAATTTTAATTTTTAAATAATATATCAAAAATCTAAAGCAAAATATGTGATTAGGAAAACGCCACATCATTGCTCTTAAACTTTCTGATAATACTATCACTAAACAACGTGACCTTATTCTGAAGAGAGAGGAAGAATTTTATAGAGAACTTTATGCCGATACAGATACTGTAACTGTAACTGTAACTGATACAAAACTATCATGGAGCTCATTTGGACGTTTGAACAATATCTTCAAAAGTGATCTCCCAATATATTTGAAGCGAAAGATCTACAGCCAGTGTATTCTTCCAGTACTTACGTATGGATGTGAGACATGGACACTCACACCAAAGAACATACAAAAGTTCTAGACCGCACAAAGGAGCATGGAGAGATGCACGTTGGGATATACTAAAAGAGACCGTAAACGAAGCACCTGGATTCGCAACAAAACAATGATAGAAGATGTAATAAAGATGTGCAAGAAAATGAAATGGCAATGGGCGGGACACGTAGTCAGAATGTCAGATTCAGTCCGATGGACGTTCGAAATAATCCAATGGTACCCAAGAGGCATAAAGAGGCCCAGAAGAACGCCGAAGATACGCTGGATATATTAAATCAAGAAGCATAGCAGCATCTCATGGTACTAACGAGCAAACAATCGAACTATTTGGAGTCAACTTGGGGAGACTTTCATCCAGCATTGAATCGACCCTGGTTGACAATGATGATGATATATATTTTATATTTTGTGTTATAGTTAAGTACTAAAACAAGAGTAATCGTTGCAAATTGTCTTTGGCGGTACGTCTCATTGAATAGAGTATTGCCCCGAGCCAGTCTTGCATCCTGCCTAGTGGAACGTCAGTTTCAATCCATTGTACTATTATTTCAATGAGGATTATTATTTGTTGCATTAATTTATGTACTTTTATTGTTACATCGGTCTTTCTTGAAAATATTGAGTAAAATATGTAATTCAATGTATCGTTTTAATATTTTATTGATAATATATTTCTATTCATTGTTTTTATATATTTCATGTTGTTTCTTGAGGAAAGGATTACAAAATAACCTTTAGTATTTAAAAAAATCTTTGGATTGAACAAATTTCATGTATTTTTAGATAATTTTATTTAACAACGAAGTGAATGGGAAAACTTTGGCCAATGTGTATGTACTAAACAATAGAAAATAAATTTAAAGACTTAAGTTTTGACCACCTTACATTTTTTTAATACAGTACTTAAATGCGCAAAATTTTGTGCTGAACCTGTAATTACAAAAATAATTTTATCGATTATTTTGAAGTACTCGTATATCAAAATTTTGTTAAAGTAAAGCATCCAATGGTGGGGCTGTTTACGCAATATGTATAAAAAACAATTATGTATGTCATCAGATTTTTTGGATTATTTTAGTAGTATAACTTGAGACCTTGTAAAAAACAAAAAAACACCAGAAATTAAAATAAGTTTAAATGTTAAGTAAAACAATTTTTTTTAATTTATAATTTTCACAAAGACGAAAGAATTTGTATTATTGAAATATCAATGTTGACGACAATATTATTTTGTCTATTGGAACAAGATGTTATTCACTGCAAACTAACATGATACGAAGAACAAAATTCAAGTCAATGTTTTTAACGGTAAAATCTATTGGAGATATAAAATACTATAAAGCTTAGCAAAAATGTGAAAAATTAAACCGATAAATCGTTTTCGATTGCTTTATATGGACTTGATAAGGTATGTACTTGGCCGTGTCGTTTGGTGCCTGCCTGCTTGATGAATGTAAACGCCCCAAAGCGTTACCTTAAATGTAAAACAAAACTTAGAAATGTTAGCAAAATGACACTTACTACCAATCTATTCAGAAGGATAAATCCTTTTTAATAATAAAAAAATGACTTCCTATTATAATATCTGTATCACAAAGCATATTGCCTGGCCTCAGACACAGCTATTATTTTTCTATTCAGCCCATAATGTTCAGAAATTTATGTGATTTCTATACATGAATGGGGAGTTAACCGAATTTCAAATCGAAGGTTACTGTTCTACGTGAGCCAAATAACTAACGGAAAAAATCCAACATCATATTTTGAATTTGACATTTTACGGTCAACCAATCAAGCGCTCGATTACACCGACGCCATATTTCACGAAGAGAACAATACCCTTTTTACTTCTTGGATTACGCAGTTATTTCAGAAGTATTGTCAAACAAATCCATTTCTTCATGCAAACTATACCATTTCAATTTTTATCAAAGGATGCTGTGTTAACTTTGAGAAACTCTTTATTAAAATATTTAACAATAACTTATTTTGTTATCCCACTAACTCCATTAATCCTTGCTACATGTGTTTATTCTTCCTACCCCGATTCCGCCTGAAGAAAATCTCGGGATAGGAGGTGGAAACATGCGTAGCGGGGATTAATGTCATTAGTGGAATAACGACTTCGGAGGATAGAATTTAAAAAAATAGATTTTACTTACTTTTATTAGAAATACGAATATATACAGTCGTATATGACTTGGCATTTATATGAGGTTACTTAAAAACATTATTCTAACATTTTAAATCATCAGCACACACGTCAAGAGTCAAAATCCGCATTTAGAAGGGAGTTAATTTTTGTAGCTGATGATTTTTGGTCAAAGTCTCTTTCACGACCATCGAGTAAATTGAGTAATATTCGATAAGATGTTGCATGTTTTGTTGTAGAGGACCATTATTTAAGTTAAATATTTATCTTAATCCCCACTTATGAAGCATATATGTATATTTGTTATATTCCGTCGGTACCTCATATTACAAACGATAGTTCATTTACAATGTTTTTTTTTATTAAAACTATAAAATTAATTTATTTCTTATTCCGGTTACGAGAGCAGGTCAAGTATTTTAAGTTTATATGATAAGATTTTTTTAGCTGAGAGATTAGATAAATATTTGTGGATGTAATATAACCGTTAGAAATTACTTCCAACAAATTTATTTTTAAAAGCCTTGAATTTAAAAAAGAATACCGACTCTTTTTTCAGTTATCTGAAAAAAGAATTCAAATTTACGGATGAAAGACAGGGTTTCTACCAAAAGGCTACGGAAGTCACGTTTGAATATTAGTATTTCACAAAAAAAAGTCCCAATATAACATTTTATTATATTTTTGTTATTTACCAATCGCTTTTTGTTATATGTTTTTGCAATTTAGTTTTAAAAATTGTTTCTCATTAGTAAGACAATATCGTTATTGTTTAAATCACTGAACTATTTTTCATATCACATTAATTTAAGTAAAGACTTGATTTTAGAAGTATTGTTCAGCACTACAATTTTTTTTTGTTTTTATTCAAATCACAGAAACTTTTCCACATGTCATATTATAATAAAATATCTCTATATAGACTTATAATGGACACAAAAGTATCCGAAACAATACTCGGTTGAAACACTAAGTCGCTATTCATGCGTAACGAAAAGAAATCGAATTTTATTATTTATTTGACAACCATTTCTTACATATCATGTAAAAAATGCAAATATATTTTGCTTAATATTTTGAAAGTTATAAAACACGTATTATGGATATGGATATGAACAAATCGGTTAACATTTATCTGAATATTATTATACTTTTTTGTATATAGATTTGTTTGGGAAACAAAAATTGTATGTTATATTTTATTTATTTAGTTAATGGTACAATGAACATTATAACAAAAAAAATCTGAATATTTTAAATTTATTTTAAAACTGTCAATAACCTTCTTCCTCGATTCCTCATAATCCCCTCCAGTTCACCTGCTCACGACGATCCTTCACCTGTCTCTAATTTGGGCTTCTCAAAATACTGCCGTCATAGAGCACTATGTTGCGTTCCTGACTTGGTCAAGCCGTCGTGTTTGTGATCGATATGTGCCTTATCGTCTCTTTATGCTGCCCATTAATAAAAGGTTTTTCAAATTACCCTCTGCTCTGCGTACTATACGACCATAAAGTTGAATTACTCGTCGCTGACAAATCATGAACAGCCTGACCTTAACTCAAGTTGTTGTATCACGGATACTTAGTTCATAGCGCCGTTCAAAGTATTCTGAGCAGGCGTCATCAGCACCGTATCTCGAATGCATTAACCTTTTTTTCAATTTCTTCCCTCAGTGCCTAGATTTCCCCTCCATTTAAGAAAAATGGAGAAGATAAAAGAATACTTGAACTTTTTTTGGTACTACTAAAATGTTTCGATACATCGTTTTTCCACCGAGTTCTTTGCCATCGCAGCTCTCCTAATTTAATGTTCTCATTCCTCGTCATATATTATGTAAGTTGCACTCACGATCCTGGAGAGTATTAATCGTTGAAAAATGATTTTTTTGGTCAATAATCAAAATTTTTGTTTTCGATTTGTATATTTCAAAACCGAGTTTCTTATTTTCAAACTCTACAGATATGCGATTTTTGCAAAAGCCCACAAAGAGAGTAGTGTGGCTTATAAAAATCAAGATTTAATTACTCCAACGGCAATTCTATCATTCCATTTTGGTAAATGCCTTCCTCGTGAAAACATGAAATATTATAATATAAAAACATTTGTTTCCAAAAATCCAATAAATCATCGTGTTTTTATTCCCTTTCGATTGCCATGTATATTTTTCGAAATAATTTCAGCATTCAAGGAGATGATGGACTCCCGAAGATCTCACGCTTTTGTCTTACATCACTTATGACCTAAATTCATCAAAGGCGCTAAATGACCGCATAATGATCGATTTATTATAAGTCTACGTTAAATTAGTTTAAAATTTAACTGAAGGCTTTAAAAATCTCGGTTCATATTATTTAAGAGATCTTCATTCAGCTCGATAAATAAATGTTAGGTCCATCACATCGCTACTCACGTTATATCAGGTCCATCCCATCGCTACTCACGTTATATCAGGGTACTGAAAATAATTCCCGACGATCAAGATACAGCAAAATACAAAGATTGATATGTCTTTTTAAAACTTAAAGTCAGAAAGCAATAGTGCCCTAATGGCGACCCACTACAGTACGAAAAATAAAATTATTTAAACGCTCGGTCATATGATAGTGAAATTTGGAAAAGAGACATTTAAAAATAAATTAAAACAAAAAATTGTTATTTATGGTTAAGACTGATAATTGGGCCTATGATATTGATTGACTCAGTTATAAATTAACAATTATTTACGAGACATTTTAATAATCGCCTGTATTTTTCTTGCTTAAATACAAGGAAATGTTCTAAAATTCTTGATAGAGTAATAAATAAGACCACTAAATTTCACATTAAACTCACTGAAGAATTTGAGCCTTAAACCAAACGTTATTTATTTAGATCAATTAAATACAAGATTATGTTAACACGCTCTTATACATATATATTATGACCTCCATGATGTATTTTTTCATCAAAGAAAAAGTTTTACTACCATAAATTTTGATTATGTGCTATAGTACTAAAAATGATTACTTTTATCAGGCAATTTCCCCGAGGACATGTTATTATGCACGGATCGCTTCATTGGACTTGGTAAATTCTTAGAAGTTTACAATATTACAAATTTATCTACGTAACATGTCAAATTTAAGTTATTTATTGACAATATATTTTATTTATAAAATAAACTTCTTTTTTTGATAAATCTTAGTCATCAAGAGGAGAAAAAAACACTTATATTGTTTAAGTTGAAGTATATTTTGAGAATTTTATACATATGGATAAGAAAAAATGTCTTGCCTGTATTTAAAAGAAAATAAAAAAAAAACATAATTCCAAATATTTTTTTAAATGATGAAATATGTGTTTTTAGTTTTTATTTAATATTGATGTAAGGTTTATAGTTTTTACTTTAAAATTTAAAAGACTAGTCATCTTCAACGAAAAAAAGAATATTTTTTGTTTATCAAATTTTTTATTAAATAAATAAAGCATATTTTTGCAATACACTTTAGTGAAAAAAATTACATTTTTTTTTCAAACCAGAATAAAAAGTTGCTGGTTATGATTTAATTAAAATTTTAAGTTTTAACTGGATTAAAAATCAATCAAAACTAGATATTTTCTTTCAGTTTAGTATTATATTATAAGAGAATAATAAAACGAATGCCAAGTCAAGTGAATCAGCGCGAAAAGTTGCAAAAAACTGAAAACTTCATAATGATAAAATATTAATGTTATTAACGGAAAAGAAAAATTACTTCATTTATCGAATAGTTTCAAAAATATTCGAGCCAAATCACATTAAGAAATAAAATTAACTATAAATGGAGTTCTGAAACTCTTTTCTTCCGTAATTTAACTTATTTTTTTAGTTAGTTGTAAACTATAAATTGTATAGAGTATACTTCCTCCGCAATATTGGAAAGCTGTAATCAAATATAACTCTGAGGGATCTCTTAATTTTATCTTTTTTGGGAAATGTAACAGTAAAACAAAAGTGACTTTTTTAGGAAATGTAACAGTAACATAAAACAAAAGTGACGTTGGTGTGATTATATTCACATAAAGATGCGATAAAAAAATGTTTCATGAAAGAAAACATTATTAAATTTGATCTCAATGTTATAACTTCACAGGGAAATAATATAAGAAACATTATCACTGTTGTCATTATGCTACACTAAGACTTATAACCACTCTTTTTTTTTGGATGATTTTTTATGTGATTAGGTTAAACTTGTATCAAATTAAACAAATAAATAAAAAACATCCTGTTGTAAACCAGCGTAAAGATATTTGGATGAAATAACTACTAAATGAACACAGAATCAGATATGGTTGATGCGCGTGGAAGAAGCATGACAAATTGCGAGGAAAGTATTTTATGAACAGTACATCCTGGTGAGTATATTCCTACATGGTTAGGTTACCTTTTCTAACCAGCCTGAAAGATTTTAAAAAGGAGTTAAGTAAAAATAAGAAACGAAATAAGTGTCTTGGTAAATAAGTATGAACATTTTTTCTACATGCCTAACGAGCAAGGTACACGAAGGTATTATGTAAATATGAAGGCTTTTAACTTTGATATTGCCAATATTTGGAACATACTATATATTACAATTAGGAAATGTTAAATAATTGGATCAATGTTCTGAAATGTATGATATGTATTACGGTAATAAAATTACTTCTATCTTATAATGGATTGCAATTATTTTTTTAGTTCATTGGTCCCAATTATGCTACTTTTCGCAACACGAAAGTTCATTACCATTTTAGTGCGAATATATGAAGTAATCAAGATAATTGCTATAAAAACTGTTTGTCATTTAGATCCAATATTTTATTGTGTAACATTTTTCATCAGGCGTTATAATGATTTGCAAAAAAATATCAACACATGCAGTGATTTTAATTTCATACGAACTCAAATAAGAAGTAATGTTCAAGTCAAAATTAACTAATTTATTTGTTGAGTATACAATTGCTGATAACGGTGAATTGAAAATGAAGTTAGAAGAAGAATAGGTGACATAAAGAGTGCTTTGTCGATGCAAGGACTGATATAGAGAAATAGACACATCTCTAGAGAAGTGATAATATGAGTATGTCTTGTTAAAATCGCAATTTTCATAACATACCCCAGAAACTTGGACAATAAAGGCCAGAAAAAGATCGAGGATAGACTTTATTGAAATGTGATGTTGGAGACAATTGATGTGTGTATTATACATGAAACGACAAACAAATGCCACTTTATTAGAAGAACTTAAAGAGGGCATGGTAAGACTCATAGTCACCGGCCACGGGTCCTAGGAGTAGAGGTAAATCACTTGTGCGCTCGTGTGACATGAAGAATTTTATGGGCCTGCCTTTGCCGCAGGCTATGCATACAGCAGAGTGTGAAAAAGAGTGTGCACGAAATGCATGTGCAGTAGTTTCAGTGTGGGTTATTGTCCTCAGGTTGAGGTCACGATGCGAAAGGAGATATTTTAAGGCTTCTTCGCCTTTGAGTATATTCTTACTAATAATTATGAGAAAATAAAAACCATTCATATAAGAAATCCACATCTTAGAAAATTTTGAAGTTTTTAAAGTTTATTTAGAAAATTAAGAACAGATATTGATTGAATCCGAATTTAATTAAAGTAACAATGAAGTATTAAATTAGGTCAAATTATTTTACAGTTTTTTTTTCTGAACTAATTACGAACAATTTCTAAGTTGCATTTAAAACATTTGCGGACATTTTTTTGCTTAAATTTTCTCCAGAAATTTGTTAAGATTAGATACGCCAGACTTTCCTATCACGGCACACATATTTCGCCTCTTCTACATCCATACACCTTCTCATACAGCCCCTACGATTCTGCTGATTTTTTACGTGTCTTTTTTTCAAAATATAGCTCACTTGATCCAACCATACTTTCTTTGGTCTTCTTTTACCACACCTTTCACTCCCATTTGCAATACATATTTGTCTTTTTAGTATCTTTATTCATTCATTCCACGTGCCAAAACCAGTGATCTTCTTCATTTTGTTCAACACAGCAGCCTTAAGTTCATATTCATCCACAATCACTTCATTCCGTATTCTATCATAAATAGTCACCCCATATATTCTTCTTATTGTAGGCATTATTTCTACAGCATTTATTAATTTCTTTTCAATCTTGTTCCACATCAAAGTTGTAATTAGATCTGGACCTGAATCTCGCCAGACGTTCTTTGAATACTTGAAACAGTGGATGAATCAATTAATATCGTTCAACCGAAATAATAGAACAAACACCATGTTTGTACAACGTCAGTGCCTTTAAAAAAAAACTTTTTTCATAAAAGGAGTAATGAATTAAACACAACCATTTAAAAAAAAATTATCAAGTTTGCATAATAATTATCAACAAATGTTATAATTAAAGTCACATTATTAAATATTGATTACATTCACTCAGTTTTTTTAATGTCAACTGTAACTTAAATAAAATGTCACACTTACGAGTACAATGTAGATTTCACACCAGATAATATGCCATTTGTTATAAATGACGGAAATATTATGATTATTACTAAGTATAAGGTTTATTTATATTTCAAATCAATGTGATATGTCAATCGAACCGGATTTTTTAGATCTACAATGATACCTCCGAGTTGTTGGATATTTTGTAAAAAATAACAAAAATATATATGCAATACACATTTTTATCAATTTATTTTACTAGCAATCGTCTTATCTGGATTTTTTTAAACAATTTATTTGATTTAAAATTTATTTTTGTATGATAATATTTCGTTTCTAGTCTTTCAATCCAGTGTTTTATTATCTAGATAATAAAGGATAGAAATATAATTCGTGTTACCTTATGTTTCAAATATTTTTATTTCGTTCTTAAATATTTTTCTCGCATATAAAAAAAAACATATAATTCATTCTAATATAATATAATTCATAATAATTGGTGATTTGTACTCACACATATTAAGTTACCTTTTAAACTTTTTTTTCTGTTTTTAACAACCCGAATAGGTAACGCCTAATGCTTCGTCTCTACGTGATATTTTTACAAGCGGGATTACTTTTTAAACTAAGAATTTGGGGAAATGTTGTTTGGATTATTGGTAATTTTTCCTTAAAAATGGGTTTCAGTTGAAATTATTCATATACATTATACCTATAGAACTTATTAATTTAAAAAATATATTAAGAAACCATATTATTGAATCATTTTGTTTAAAATATTCTCACCAATACGGTTCTGATGACGGAGCCATTGTTGCTGGGCCTTGTAGTCAACGTTCCCTTCGCCATTTCAAATTTAATTCAGCTGGAAGGTGAAACTTTGTCGTGGAGTTTTCTTCTCCTTCTTCTTTTTACTCCTCTTACAGCGAGTAAGTCATTCAATTTTTTTGAAGGAATGTGTATAACCAAAGCCATATATATCCTTATTCCTGGGTCGTTCGAGGGGAGTAACATAGCGCAGGGTTTGAACTGATAATCTTCCGCACGGAAATCAAGTGGTTTACAGTACGGCCATGCGTCTCATGATGACAGAAATTTGTTGGAATTGCCCCATCTTTTCACCAATTTCTTTAAAAAAAATTAAATCAAAGAAAACATTGATGACTTGTCTTTTAAATTTATTATTCTCTCAGCATTTACGGTATTTCAAGAATAAATGTTATTTATAAACTTCAACGTGATTTTTTATTGCAGATAAGTTTAAATTGTTGACTATTTGTTGTGAAATTTAGGTCACATAGCTAAAAATTGGGTAATAACATAAAAACAATTAATGAATGAAGTAAACACTGGATCTGAGTCTAAAACTTATTAATAAGTAATGAAATTAAAAAAAGATTTAGAAAAAAAACATTTTTATTGCTGACTTATTTATCCGGTATAAAACACCTTTTATATTAATAATAAATCATTTCTAGCCATATTCATTTGAAGTCATCATCTTGTTTTGTATTTCAACACTTCTTATGTGCTTCTGGAAGCTGCAAGATTTGCAAAACACCACATAACAAAACATTTGCGCTAAAAATTCGCGTAATTGCTTTTCAGCCGTAAAAGAGGTTGTCGATTTGAAAGGTGTGATGGAAAATTATTGGTAAACGCACAATAATTGCTTTTGGTGACTGTGTATTTGAGTCTACTATTGTATAATACCCAAAAAGTTTTAATATAACCATGCAAAAAGGTTTTCATTAATAATTTAATCAGAAACAATAAAATGTTTTATTAGTTAATTAAATCAAGTTTATTATAAGCTTTTGGTTAGTAAAATAAAATTATTTTTCTAATTAAGTGTCAAATAATGAAAAAGATTAGTTCGATAATGAGAAAGAAAACGCATTGAACTTTAAGTTCCTTTTAACATGAATATATGTAAATATATAAAATATCCAAGGTGATCGTAACACGTTATTCCTTTACTTCTTGAAGAAAAATGTTTCACGGTGATAAATTGCTGTTTATAGAAAAAAAACTATGTTAAATTTATTTATCTGTCATAAAGTTATTATATATAGATTTGTTTAAGCTTCAGAACCAAACAATAATTTATATTTCCGTTAAAATGAAATGTAACCGATTTTTTTAATAATTCCTTATGCTATAAATATGACACTTATTAGCCTAATTGTATAAAAATTTTATTCTCAAAATCATTATTTTATAAAAATTAAGCTCAGTTTTCTTTTGATTGTTCTATATCCTGAAACTCTGCGCTTTAATACACATCGCAAGATTCTATTTGTTGAAATTTAGCTGGCTTCTCCACAATAACCTCTTCATAAAACGTAGTGTTCCTTTCAAGAAAACTATGGTGCAGTCTGAATAAATAGCAGGAGGCCGCGAAGCCAACTCAATGCATTCACAAATTCTTCTTTACCCCTTTATGTAACTGTGGGCAGACCACATCATTAATGAGTATCTATTGTACTCATTCTAGAGAAATTTCTTAAAGTCAATAGAGTAGCTTTAGAGCTTTGACGTGCCGAAAAAATATACTTTCTACATCGAATTGAATTGAAAAGGTAAAATAAAAGCGGAGTTTCAATGATATTTTCATTAAAAAAAAATCCTTTTATAAAAGTAAGTTACTTTATATAATAATACCTCAGACGGCTAGGAAATATTTTATATTAAAACATTTTCTAAGAACTACTGTACACCATATTAAAATTTATTCGAGTTAAATTCAACGAACAAAATTAACCACTATACTCAATAAATTAACTGTCATTGAAAAATTTACCTTAAAAGGATCATGACTGAGAATTTATTATAGGTCTGCGTTACGTTCAATTAGTCATAAAATCTGTTAATTTTATCCTAACGACCTACACAAGTAAAAGTCGTTCCTTCGTTCATATTAAATCATTTTTGGAGTATTTTACGTTTTGAATGCAATTACTTTGTTGAGATTAACATATTTTACATGAGCACGAATTTTGCAACAGTTGTTATCGCAACATTCATTGGTTGTTAAGTTTGTTGCAAAATGTACATTGATAATAGGCGTCGCCAGTTCTTTATCACGATAATGGCGTTCTCGTTCAATTTTATTAAGCATTTGGAATCGGAAATAGACGTCTGTAAAGAATTTAGGTACTTATTACCCTACCTTAGGAAGTTTTTGAACTGGCTATTCATAACGTAAATTACTGGAGATAACAATTTAGTAGTTGTGTAGCACGCACAACACTAAAATTTACAAAATTTTCGACAAATATCATAAACAGCAAAGATTTTTCTTTATTAAAGATCAGTCTCTTGACTTAATTTTACCTGTAAATAACAAAACTACTTTCCAAACAACAATACTGAATCTATGAAGTTAGACAACATTTTTTTACTTTGACATTTTATTAAATATGTTAAATTTAGAACATTTATTTTGCGAATATTTTGTATGTTAAAGTATAAAGATTTAGTAGTTAATAGAACAATTTAGAACCATGGGACAATCTGGTGGGTTTATTGTCACGTGGAAATCTCTTCTGACCAACCAGAAATATGTTTCAGCCCTTTGTTTAATAATCAGCGTACATACGAAAATTAAACCCGTAGCCCCCGGGTTGGCAGATAAAACTACTTACTAACGAAGCAACGGAGATCTTATATTAAATAAAGGTATATTAAAATTTTGAAGTTCTCGTGCTGTTTGTTCCACGTGAGTTTAAATACTTATTTGATGACTGGCAAAAGCAGTAAGCATGTGGTTATTTTATAACACTTATATACATAGCAGAAACGGGAGGGTAATCTTTCAAACGAGCAGTTAAAACAATTCATTTGCTTTTTTAGAAATTTCCTGAAAAATGTAACATTATGTGTTGTATCAATAAAAAAATTTAAATATGAAAAAAAACATAAAAATGGCGTGGAAAAAATTGTGTTTTATTGGCATTTTAAACATTTTTTAAAAATAAATCCGTGAATTGAAATTCTTTTTGTTAAAACTTTTAAATAAAACGAATCTTAAAGAAACTTAAAGGCAAAGACTTTTATGTATAATAAATGTAATAAAATTCTAATAACTTTAATAAGTTTATTTTTGAAATTGAAAACTCATGAAATAATATTGATTCCATTCCTATATTTCAAGGGAAAATTCCAACATATTTGAATAATTTATTTCACTTTTAGTGAGGGCACAGTCTTTCAAATCTTCTTAAGTCGTAACCTCTTCTTCCAACCGTCTTCCATCTATGGGTTTGTGGATTCGATTCCATCTGGAATCCATTTTTACTAAGTAGTTCCAGTCTGGTTTTCATTTAAGGTGTCATTAAAATACCTTATTTATTGGAAAAAAACGTAAACGCACCAAGATGCACTGAACATACAATACAACAAAATGCAATGTTGAGGAATAACTTTAAATTTTAAATTTAATATCTTTTATACATGGGGAGTAAATTTATTTGATCGTTTCGTGAATAAAAATTCACTAGGACTCATTTATTTAAAAAAAAAATTGTTTGCTGTCAGTGAATAAACTTTTTATGATTGATTTATAAAAAATGATACATTCATAATTTGATATCTTCTGTGACTCAGTTTTTTATTCGCATATCTTCCACACAGAAATTTCGGGTTAAATTGTTTCTCGATGGTCTGGCTAAAAACTCTGACGTGGGTTTTTTTTACCTCTCCGCATGTGGCATAATATATGACACAATACAAAATTTACAAATGTTAGTACTATACGAGTATTTATAACATGAAAGTAATAATAAACCTACCTATAATTTGGTGATCAGCGCGAACGCTGTTCTTCTAACAGAAGTTCGATTTGAAATAAAATTCTCAGTCTGGTTTTCATATCGAGAGCTATAAATATTTTTCTGATTGGTGGGGTGAAATTTAAATAAACCAATATTATACTTCAAACAACGGAATTACCAGATTATACTTCAAATAACGGAAACGTTAAACATAACAATACAAAAATTCAAGAGTAAAAAAGTATTTGATAATTTAATGCTTCGTTACTACAGGGTTACACTATGTAAATAATAATCATTTTGAGCAAACAAAATTGGTTGATTTATTAAATCCCGTCATATAGTCTAAACAAAGGATAATGTTAAATTATTGATTCAGTGAACTGAGTTATTTATTATCCTGAAATTTATTATCTAAATCAAATGAATTTTACGAGTATCATACTCGTGATATTTCGTGAACGAAACTCAAAATCTAAGGCTTTGACTACATTTTGTCTTTCATATAGAATATTAAATTCTTTGTTGCATTGAAAATCAGTTTAATATTTATAACAATAATAAATTAATCATTTTTTTAATTACAAGGATACTTAGTACATTAGTTTTTTTTTTCATTTATAACCGTATTACATAAATTAGTTTTATATTTTCAATTTGTACTTTTCTTTGCTTTTGTGATATTAGTTGAAACACTGATATTTAGTTTGTCAAACGCTGGAACAAAAGAAATGTAAAACTTGATCGGAAAACCTGTTAAGATTTTCTATATTTTTTTACCACTATCCGAATTTCGAAGATTTTCTTGTCAAATATGTACTTGTACAAAGAAAAAATATGTGAAAGTTAATGTTGCAAAATGAGGGGAATTTGTCATTGAAAATTTGGAATTAAGGATATGAGTAGATACAGTTTTTTTTCTTCATATTGTACAAATATGGAGCAGAAAGCACTGAGAGACATTAAAAATAAATAATTTGAAGATTTGCTAAAATTAAGGTTTAAATCAACGTATTAGTTCTAAATTTCAGGTGTGATAAAGTTATTTTCCTTGCGATTTATTTTTCAGTTTAATTTTCATGAGTTTTCCTTAAATATTGTTTTCAGACACTACATTAAAGACACGGGGGTATGAATACCAATTAAAAATATGAAACACAAGCTTGTTGATTGAAATAAATAACTTTAAACCAATAAAATCGCCGTATGTATTTATATGAAAGTATTAAATAAATAAATAATTAAAAATGTAATTAACGGAAATGTAAGTTTAAATTGCAAGTAAAAGGCCGAATAAATAGTTTTAAAATCGGATGTTTTAAACGAGATGAGAAGGAGACTGTCATGTGCAGTGTATGGGTGACAAAAGACTGGCAGAACAAAATTAACGGTGTGAATGTTGAGATAATGATAAGCTAAGATAATGTATTGTAATTTTAAAAAATACTGTAACAAGTCAAATATATCGAAGTTGCTGTGTGGCTTTCCACACAGCAACTTCGATATATCTATATATATCTTAACTGGGTGAGGTAAGAGTGGTGATCTGTCCTCTGTGTATGTCTTAACAGGGAAACCGTGTAATGGTTAGTACATTTTCTATATGCTATTTTTCCACATCCAACAATTCTCATCTCCATCTTTTCAATCAGCCTTAGCTTCGGTCGACCAAGCGGATGGTTTTTGACCATAACTCGTAATATGTCAACTGCTTTCGAGACAAAGCTGATCTTAACTAATCAGCTGGTTTTCATACCGCCGGTAATTCAAAGTTTAAGAGACTTACCTGCAGTAAGTCTTGGTCGTGAGCCTAACATCATGAACAATTCCTTGTTTTAAGGGATTTAAATATATTTTGTTAAGTAACTCGGTCATCTTATTTTGATGTTGATCAGTTCCATTTTTGAAAAATCTGGTTAAAACTTTGGATTTTTGGGACTGGTTTGGGATTCTAATGCTCCCATGAAAGAAAGCTTGTTTTGTTTAAAAATATTTCTTTTTTTATCATCCAGATTTAAGTTTCCTCTGCTTATTATAAAGTACAAATAAAGTAAAACACTTAGAACTTTTACCTATCCATCATATAATTTTTTTTTCTTCTTACGTACACACATACCATCCCGCAATTTCCCTGTCGGAGTAAGTAGAGAGGGCAGAGCGCCAGGTTTTCCTATCTTGATACATATCCTTCGCCTCTTTTACATGCAAACACCTCATACATCTCCTACGGTTTCTCTTACTTTTTACATTTTCTTCTTTCAAAATATCATAACCTTCACTCATATGTTCTTTGTATTTTTTTCATTCACGCATTTCTACTTAATATTTCATATACCTACAATTGTCTGATAATGCGAATCATTTTTGAATATATGTCGTCGGTGGTATCAGCGATTCCCTCCACAGCTTTCAGTACATCCATGTATTGGCGGGTTTTCTTCAAATAAGACATTTTTTCTGCTTGCGCCATTTATCGGTTTTTATGTAATTTAAATTATCATACTTTAAAATTAATTGTACAAAAACACATCACAATATTTCAAATTATATTTTGCGATTCCAATATATATTTTCGTTTTTATTTTAAAATTATCACTATAATTCTTACCATCACGCCATGTTTTTTTTGGGGTGGACAAAGATAACAGATCTCCACTTTTTCTATCTTCTTCAGCCCCCACACAGCTCTTCCTACACACTCTCCCATTTAAAATGTATTTCACTCTTTCATAATTTAATGCATTAGGTCGTGCCACGTTTTTAAGATATTCGATCATTGTATGCCTATTTCGCTTCTGTCACCTTTCATATTATTAAAGCATTTCATTCTTTCAAAATGTAATGCATTTGGTCGTGCCATATTTTAAAGATATTCGCAAACATCTCATATCTTTTGGATTTCTTGTATAGATTCTTTTAAAAATATGCATACTTAAAGTCACATAGTTTTTTTTATCCATAAATTTAGTTTTAGAATGATTTATTAGTTTATGCAAGTTTATAAATATTGTTTGCGTGACTAAATCAGCATAAAGAAACATGAATAGAGCCACTTGCTTAAGTTAGCCTAATTTTAGTAAATTCACACACTTGTTGTCTTGTACCCAACTTAATATATATGTGCATATTTTAAAGGAAATGAGCTAATCCGTTGTGCTTAAGCAATAGCTTGTAACAATTATGAATCCATTGTTACTTGAGAAGAATCTTAATTTTTTTCATTTAAATTTTTATCCCACGGTAGATAAAGTTTTTCTCAAGATATAATATTCTCCTATCAAAATATTTCATTTTCAAGGTGTTCCTAAAAAGGAATAAATGTATGAAATAATACAATCATGTGCATTTTTTTTAAAATTATATTTGTGATTTATTTACGTTTGTTGATTATTCTTTTGATAAATGATTTCATTGCATTAACTTGTTTTGACTGGTAAAATGTTTCTTTTGTTATATTTTGAAAATAAAAACGATGTTGGAAAAATAACGTAGATGATTTATTTTTTTAATATTTGTTATTTGGTTTTCTTTTTTCAGATTTAATGTTTCAGTGATTATAGCTCCTGCCATCTTGTCATTAAATATATACATTGAAATCTGACTATAACACCTTGAAATACGACGATTCAAAACTGTTGAAATATTTCTCTACGACGAGATTCTAAGCGACTTCTCCTCAGCTGATGAACCAGTCTCTTATTTTTAAATATGCGGCATTGCCCAATTCTGGCTTCAGAAAATTATGGATTCATTAAATCTTCTATGAAATTACGACTCTCTGAAGTTTCCATCGCACGTGTTATAATTATTCCTTTAATGACTTTCGTACAAAGCTTCACTTTAATTTTTTGACATCTTCCACAAGAAAAGCATTAGAAAACCCATTCAACAGGCACTTAACGCGAGTACAAAAAAGGGTCGAAAGTAAAACCTACCCAAAATTCAATCTGCCGAGTATTTGGAACACCTGTAACCATGAGGTCGAAAAAAATATTTAATTAGCTAAGCACCCAACTTAGTATAGTGGTTACCGTTATGTAAATGTTCTTTAGAAAATATATGTTTTGGGCAGTAAACGCACATGTCCAGTTCGAAACTCAGTTTAAGCAACTCTGTTTTGAATGCACACTTATTATTGACGGATAGAGATGATTGAAAGGGGGGGAATTCTAAGTTTAAGTTACATAAATTAAATAAGAATTTTGAGTACGCATGAATACAAAATGAACGTGTTGAAAAGGATAAACATTCATATAAATGACTCATGCGCAAAAAATAATTTTAAAAAAATATGCACGTGCATACTATTTACAATAACGATAATACAAGTACACAACAGGCCAGAGTTTAGGACCAGTGCCGACCAAAATATCTGTTTAGATAAAATAAAAACAAAATATATGCTGATTATTTTAAGTAAACATTTTCTGTAATTGAAAAATAATTTGTGAACTTCTTTTCTTTCTTCTTAATTAATTTAAACTTGCCATTCGTCTAATTACTTACTATTCAATTACCGATAGCAAGAGTATATCACGTCATAGTGAATACCAATAACGGCTCAGAGTATTATCTTGAAAGTCCACTTGACACGTTTACAATGAGGGCTTTGTTCTAAGCCACTGACGGATATGAAGCTCAACGCTGATGGTGTCTGGCTTTTACAGATATAGAATTATACACTGGCATAAGCTTAAGAGGCATTATTGAAAAATAAAGTAAAAACTTGTCAAAAACAATGTTTTTCAATTTAAGGCATTCATATTATGTGTAAAAAACATTTTATTGTGTAACTTCAATAAAAACTCTTATCGAAGCCACGATAATATTATTCAGTCCAGAAAATTGACTTATGTAAGAATCGAGCGTTCAATGCTTAGCTACTTAAATGTTGGTTTAATTTCAAATATTAAGTTGTTTGTATGTCTCTTTTGGGAAAAATATAACATGGTGGGTATATTTACAATGTCATACAATCAACCAAAAATACAAAAATGAAAACCAAATTGGATACCAACGGGAATCCAAACTGCATTTTCTGGATTGGAACACATGTATTTTACCAATAAGAACATGGGAGTATAAATAATCTTTAAGTGATTTTGTTTTATTTATCACTAACTGTACCCAGCCACGCGTTGCTGTGGCTCAGTCTGGTTAAATGAAAAAGAAAGAAAAGAGAAAGCACACGTTTCTAATATGTTTAATTTCACAATGCTTGTGGGTATACAATATTTTTGATGTCTTTCAGCCACTCTCAGTATGTCGCGTTCATCGCCGTGCTCGCAAATGATCGCGTCACTCCAAGAGGTCAATTCACGATATGATTTGAATTCAAATGAAAGATCGATTGCACTGAAAAAGAAAGTGATAACAAAAACATATAAAATTGCGAAACATTAAAAAAGGAACTGAATAACATTGTTAAGTTCGTAGACGTCTTTGTTCTTGGCGGCAAGAATAGCTCGTTCACTCAGCCAATCGTGATTCTTATAATTGATTTGAATATTGGGAAATACTTTTTCAACCAATTCTTCTTTTGACGTCACTAAATTGCAGACAAATTGCCCTATTACGTTTAATATTTGTAACGATGTTCAGCAATTTTAATTATTTTATCGACTTTAATATAAGGCTGGATTCTAATAAATAGCAAATTATTTAGTTAAATACATTACAAAAAACTAACAATAATGACAAATTAATACATATTGTTACAAATTAGCAAAAATTTGGCAGTTCGTTAAAATTAAATATGACGTTTGTCAAAAATGTACCTACAAACATCACGCCATCTCTCTGAAGCACATGTCGCGTCACTACAAGAGGTCAATTCACGATATGATTTGAATTCAAATGAAAGACCGATTGCACTGAAAAAGACGAAAGAAAGTTATAATAGAAACATATAAAATTGCGAAACTTTAAAAAAGGAACTGAATAATATTGTTAAGTTCGTAGACGTCTTTGTTCTTGGTGGTATGAATAGCTCGTTCACTCAGCCAATCGTGATTCTTATAATTGATTTGAATATTGGGAAATACTTTTTCAACCAATTCTTCTTTTGCCATCACTAAATTGCAGAAGTTATGAGACAATGAAATTCGTCCTGAGGTCAGTTGTACGATTTGATAGATTTTGAAATATAAACATAGAGATAAAATTCAATTCTATATAAAAAAGATACTTTTGATATTCCTACTGACCTATTTCAGCCACTATCAGCCTGTCACGTGCATTTTGTTGAGAACAAAGCAGATCTGAAGCTGCAGGACGCGATCGCCGTGCTCGCAACCGTGCATCCTCAAGTCTGGCTACACGTCGTTCTGCTGCTTCCTCGACATTTTGATGAACTAAAGCAGATCGATTGCACTGAAAAAGAAGAAAGAAAGTTATAACAAAAACATAAAAAAATGTGAAACATTAAAAATGAGTGAAATTGTGAAACATTAAGTTATGAGACAATGAAATTCGTCCTGAGATCATATCAACCTGCACCATTCCGTTCCCAATTTCCAGCAATTGATGTGAGAATATCTCAACTGATCGATCGTTTTGCAGCTGGATACGCATTTGTCAAATATTTGTCAAATAGGAGTAGTGTTAAGGAAATATTTATCAAATAGGAGTATTGTTAAGGAAATACAGAGATAATTGGAACTAATTAAATGTTAAGCAAAGAGAGATTATTGGAATAAATTAAATGTTAAGGAGACATTGCAAACATTGCAAACTACGCACGAATTTAATTTGGATGTGACATGTTGGACGCGTCATTAATGAACACGTGAAACGTTTAATAATTCAAATGTATAAAACATACACAGATACATACCGTGAATTCAAATGAAAATCAATCGATACAGTTTAAATTCACTGCTAATTGTACTGAAAAACAATAAAAAACAGTTTAAACACACTGGATTAAAATTATTACGACACGACACTACGGGCATGGCAGATAAAAATGACAGATACAAATTTAGTTCTAGCGTTCTAGTAAATGGCGCTATTTTTCAATAAACGTATTTGAAAATTTAATATTTAAATATTTAATATTTTTTATTAAATATTTAATTATTTAATATTTCATTATTTTATATTTATTATTTAATATTCAAAATCAAAATGGAACTGACAAAATTTCAAAGCAATCCGTGAATAATTTTCGGAGGTTTTTAATTAACGAACATTTACATTTATATTGATATAGATATTTAATATTTATTATTTAATATTTAATATTAATTCCGAAACGTCGAAAATGCAATGTGACATAACTGTCAAGTTTAGTTCGCATGTGTCGCTGTAGGAGGCGCAAACGTTATTTTTTTCTGATTTATAAACTTTTGTATGTACACCTGTATATAAATAAAAATATATAAACATTTTCGTATACGAATGCAACCTTCTGTCAAAATTTCAAAGCAATCGGTGACGAACTTTCGGAGATTAGAGATTTTCAATATACGAACATTTACATTTTTATTTATATAGATATAATAGATAGATAGATAGATAGATTCACTTCGATAGAAAAATTAAACGATATGTAGTAATCATAACACTTTCGTTGTTTGTATATAGTGTGACATAGTGGATAAATTAACATGAAGCAATTTCTTTCAACTAACCAGAAAGGCGTTAATGAAGCTTTAAGTGAAAACTATACTGGAAACCTTTTTTTAAATAAAACTGGATACCAACAGGAATTGAAACCATAACCAACAAGGCTACAGAGTCTTACCAACAAGGCTACAGAGGTGTTCAATATTCTAAACTATACATTAAGTCATCCTTATTACTAGTATTCATCATTATATTGTAGTTATCTTGGTAATATAGTTCATTGGTTTCCCCTGATCTTCTATACCGCAGTAGCATATTAGCTCATTTATTAAAGTATACATCCCTGTGCCAATCTACACCAAGGAGACAGTTTGGAGATGTTTGAAGTCACTGAAAGCGCGGAAAGATGGAGTAAAAGTGGTAGAGTTTCAATACGTTGGACTGATTTAGTGAGAGACACAACATGATTACTCCTAAAAAATGCTGGTCGAATTACGGAATGCAGAGATGGGTGAAGAGGAATCATCAATAGCTATCATGGGGGCACGGAGCTCAGTCATGAGCTACATGACAGGATCACAATAACTATCATGGGGGCACGGTGCTCAGTCATGAGCTACATGACAGGATAACAATAACTATCATGGGGGCACGGTGCTCAGTCATGAGCTACATGACAGGATAACAATAACTATCATGGGGGCACGGTGCTCAGTCATGAGCTACATGACAGGATGACAATAACGTTCATGGGGACACGGTGCTCAGTCATGAGCTACATGACAGGATGACAATAACTATCATGGGGACACGGTGCTCCGTCATGAGCTACATGACAGGATAACAATAACTATCATGGGAGCACGGTGCTCAGTCATGAGCTACATGACAGGATGACAATAACTATCATGGGGACACGGTGCTCAGTCATGAGCTACATGACAGGATGACAATAACTATCATGGGGACACGGTGCTCCGTCATGAGCTACATGACAGGATAACAATAGCTATCATGGGGGCACGGTGCTCAGTCATGAGCTACATGACAGGATGACAATAACTATCATAGGGACACGGTGCTCAGTCATGAGCTACATGACAGGATGACAATAACTATCATAGGGACACGGTGCTCAGTCATGAGCTATATGACAGGATGACAATGATGATTGTTAGTAAAATCTCAATTTGTTTTATCGTATTTTGCTTTTTTTTGGATGATCGTTCGTTTATCACAATGGCTGTTTTCGGTTTAGATTATTAGCCTGGTTTTACTCTTAGGCCATATTAAATCTTAATTTCCGTTATTCTGTAGTTTATAAATTTCTTCATCTTATAGCGCTACTGCGCAACACAAAAATTGCATTGTTTTAAAAATATCTAACTAACAAAGGGCTGCAACAATTTAAATCTACCGATCGTCATGGAACTTTGGTATCCTTGTCATTGGAACTTTTGATTTAATTTGTCAAGACTGTGTGATTTCTAAAGTGCAACAGTTAGCACACACAATAGTCTACTCGATCACAAAATATTACCAATTATTATTAATAACTAAACTCACTTGTTTGTTGCCCTTCCCATTTTTCCCGCACTTATTTCATTAGTGCTGTGTTTGATTCTAAGTTGAAAAACTGGATTTGTTTCTCGGGTTTGCGGAACTTTATTAAAATATTTTATCAGAAGTAACATTAATACAATGTTGGTTTTTTTATACTCCTCAATAATGTTTTTTTGGAGATTTTAACGTGTTGAAATGGTCCTATTTTTTCACATCATCCTGATGATAAAAGGTGCAACACATGTAAAACGTCGGCCATTATTTAAGCCAAGTCAATACGGCAATAACTCCGAAAAATGTGCTAAACTAATCATTACATGTCATTCAGATATGTCGATATGGAGATTTTTTACATATATTTCCTTTATTCTCCCAGTTACGTGTATTTCGTCTTGTAAATAAACAGTGTTAGTATAAACAATACATATAACTTTTTCATCGCTCAAAATACAACTTAATAAGAATGAACTGATTTTTTTAGCTAAAGTTCATCATTATATTTTATTTAGCTAATCAGAAATGAGAAAAAAGACCTATCATATAAAAACTTATATTTTAGGCTGCTATCGATATTAGAATTCAAAACTTCTGGCTGAAAGTCAGACGTTCTACCATTTGATAACTGATTTTGTAGAAAAGTTGTTACAGTTAAACCACTAATGTTCGGTCGATAGATCGTTGTTTGTTAGAATTATGGAAAACATAGGAGAATACTAGTTTGTATTCATCACTCGTAACATAATATCTAATCATGATTAAGTTTGTATTCATCACTCGTAACATAATATCTTATCATGATTAAGTTTGTATTCATCACTCGTAACATAATATCTAATCAAGATTAAGAATTAATATTACAGTATTTCTGTCCTCTTAGCTTGTATATACGAGTATGTTTAAAAAGTATATTATTGAAACAGAGAGTGAATTTATTATTTTGAACAAACAAACCTCACATAAATCAGGTAAATTCAAATGTATACCTATATTCATATATACCATCATGCTACGTCCGGTCTTAAATAAGAATGAATCACCACGTTTATCTATTCACAAACACAGCATTTTCTTCGTCTATACTCATACAACTCGTCCTACACGCATTTCTGTTTCTGTTTATCGACTCATTTTTACCATTCTCTCGCATGCTATTCACTTTAGTCATACATTTGTTTTGTCTTTTAGAATTCATAGCCTCAACCCATTTCAAATCAATTGATGAATTTTGTGGTCTAGTTGGTAAGACGCTTAACTTCTCGGTGTTTGTCCGGTAATAATATTTCAATACGCTAGACGTATGAGAATGTTATTGTTCTTCACAAGATGTATCATTGCCAACATGTGCCAGACGGTCTGATTTTTTTCTGTCTACTCCAGTGGTTCGCAACCCAAAAGCGTGATTAATGAGACCAAAGATAATGTCTAACGTCGCCAATAGGGACAAGTTGTATGCATACGAATAAATTAATCTTAAAATCACTCAGTCAATTATACTTGCAACATCCAACGTTAACATATAAGCATGAAAAAAATATACCATCTAACGTCTTTATTAACAATGTAATTTGAAAATTATGGGTTAATTCAATGTTGAATACTGATATTTAATACCTTTTTCGGACAGCGTTATAATGTATTTTTATGTTGATATTGAATATCTTTATCATTTTTTCTTAACTTGATATCTTTTTTTTAATTGTTTTTTTTATAAATATATGTTTATTTTAAAAATATATATCTCATTTGAACAGTTGAAAAAATGGTCCCTTGCGTGATCAAAGAGATTTATGTCCCCGTGATGAAGGATGATAAAATCAACAAATACAAACTTGTACAGAACATTTACGTAATATAATGACACTTTAAGAGTCTTTGTTATTGAATTTATAAAATGCATCTCATATATCTTAATAAATAAATTGGGGATGAATATTGTCTTAGAATATGTTGAAAATTGGATAATTATATATGACAAATCTTCTAGCTACCAGACTATTGTTACTGGAAATGCTGTCTCCGATAATAATGATGTATTAAATTTTACACTTTCGTTGTATACAGTACAACCTGGTGAGCTTATGAGCATGTAACTTGGTTATCTCTTTAACTAACCAGAAAGATATTAAAACCAGTCTAGTATTTTGTATTAAAAAAGCTGGGTTCCAAAGGAAATTGAATCCGCAACTCCGAAGACTACTCATATCTATTTTAAGGACAGTTAACATAGTGCAGTTTAGAAAGCTTACTCTCCTCAAGTTTGGGAGTCAAACACAATATTATTGATATATTAAAAATATTACAAAGTAAATATAAATAAATTGAGTATAAGGTTGTGAAGGTGAGAGCTGCAGCCATGAGATTAGGCACTTCCCCATCTGAATATGTTTATGGTACAAAAATATATTTGGTAAGAAACAACAGAAAACTTACCAAAGAAAGACGAACTACAAAGGAACCCTTGTAGACCTTCTAGCCTAGTGATAGTAACACATTTGACTTTAGGTTAAGTGTAGTGACAGCAGACCACTTAGAGACAGGAGACCATTCCACGCCACCCAGTTACTTTTTTTTAAGTTTATAAAACACGCTATATATTTTCCTTCTCGCTTATTTTTTTATCCCAGTTTCGTGCCTACTAATAATATATTTCAATGGAAATAAACCATCTAATTCCATAAACTAACACAATATATGATGATTAATAAATTAGTCTCAGTTAATTTGTTTTCTATTTAAAAGTAAGTCAATGGCGTGTGGGTTTAAAATCAGAAGCAAAAAACAAATAATTCACTGTTATTAAGTGTAACTGTACTATTACTTGTATAATCGCCTACGTTTCACGGTTGCAAACCATGAACTTTAAATAAATATCTCAAACCTGATAAATGTAACACGCTTTGCGGTTTAATTATTCAAAATGATTTGTGAAATTTAAATTTAGGTATTTAAATCAAATATGGATTAATACTAAGAAAATTAAGTGAACGAAATGAAAATTTTTTTAAATATTAAATTTCATTTCAACTGAAAAAAAAAATTAGGAAAAAAAGCTGCAACTTCCAAAGAACCCAAATTAAAAAATGCCAATGTTTCAACTTTAGTCTACAGAATATGATTATAATGTGTTTCGAAAAATCTCATTAAACGGTGCAGAAAATTATGCGAAATAAGTAGGAAAAAAGGATATTTACCGTCACGACTTTTACAATTATTAAACAAAATGTATCAGGTCAAAATAATATTCATGATATATGGAAATTATTTTACCATGAAGTGGTACTTATGTTATCATCTTAGTGTGGGTAGATTGGTTATTAAAAAAAGTTATAAATATTTTCAAAATAAGAAACATAATATTTTACATATACTAAAAAAATATAAAGATAAACTCAAGGGTGCCAATGTGTATATTTTTAAACTAGAAAATAAAAAAATTGTGGAGTGTTAGTAAATCTAAAGCCAAAAATCTAAAAATATTTTTACTGGATTTAACACTGAAATGAATGAGATTGCACGTTTGAACCCTTTTTAATAACTTCAACGCGCAATCGAAAATTAAAATTTAATCCCCTCGAATGACTCGGGCATTTTTTTCGCCTAGTATTCGGGGGTATAGGGATACCTGTGACTTAGGTCATATCTATTCTTTAAAAAAAATTGCTCCAAAAATTCAAAAAATGCATAAAAATAAGCAACCACGTCACTAAATCAATATTTAGTAATGAGGTTGCCAAATATGGTTTTTATTTTTAATTCTTCGCATCTTTTGCCTGTGAGAAAATTAGTCACACTGCATAAATTGAAAATAAAATTATATTTTACAAATAGAGTTGAAACAGGCTTCTTGTTTGTTATTTTTTTTTAATACAATGCTTGTATTCGTTGGGAAAAAATATGTTCACCCAGCTCCATATGACTATTTCCGCTTTGTAACTGTTTACCAGCCAGTTGGAACATATAGTTTTTTTATCTATTGTTTTAATCAAAATCCTGATAAGAGCAAAAAGGACAAGGTTAATCAAAATTACCGTTTTGTTTAAAACTTGAGCGAGAAGACAATGGCAGTCTTTTAAAAAGCTTTTCAGTATAATATAATAATTAGGCAAAATCATAAATAAAATATGACGATAAATATTTTATCTGTAACACTATTTATGTCTGGTGTATTCCCAAAAGTATGGTTAATAATGCATGTTTCATTAAATCTACACTCGAGGTGCGTCGTCAACACATTGAAGGTTATTTTTCATGCGAGTATTTTTGAATCTCATTTTAAAAGTTTATTCACATACTACACTATTTAATTTTACTACACTACACTATTTAATTTTGTTCAATTTTTTAACTTAAAGCATACAATTAGTCTTAATAATTAATTAAAAAAATATTTGTTATACTCGTATGCTGTCTACACTTGAATAAAAAAAATCAATATTAAAATTTTTTATCAATTTTAACAACTTAATTTCATTAAGCTCTTACAGTATTTTAGGTAAACAGTGTTTGTTTATATGTATACTAGTAGGTCATAATAGAATAGCTCTTGTTACATCAAATGCATCCAATTTAGATGAAAATGAGAAAGACAACTTACTTACTGAAGTACGTAAGGTCAAGCTTCAAGTTTAATTTGAAAGACAAGAAACAAGGGTCCGGTGAAATCAACAGATATTGAAGCATTCTTACTAATCAAACCGCGAAAACATCTGTATATTATTAAAATTTAATTACACAAGCGAATGAAAAAACGAAATATAAATTAAATCATTTTAAAATTAAACATTATTTTATAACTTTACGATAATTATAATACTCGTATAAACAGAATCTTAAAAAATAACATTTTTAAATTTATTAAGAAATTCACAACATAAATTCGATATTATTTTTTTACGTCTAATCTAATTGGTACACAGCAAACCAATAATTTTTAAATACTTGTAAAAATGTATTTTAACTGATCAATTATTTTACCTCTATAAAAAGGTTAATTTACAAGATATGTCAATTCAACGTTCTAATGACGAGGAGCGCTCATATTTTTAAAGTTATCTGTTTCCAGCATCTTATTAAATTTAATCGAGCAAAAAAGAATCACAATTTAATCGCTCTAGATAGAAAAGATTCAATATTTATGATGTACTGTAACATATTCGATTTAACATTAATAAAACGTATCCTGGAGGAGATACCTTGAAAGTTCCATGGTACTGATTAATATTTTATATCACATATTCAATTATCCACTTCTATTCAAAAACGGCACAATTGTCAAAAATGTAAACCGGATTTAGGTGCAACTTGATAAGTACCTTATTTAACTGATGTAGTTAACATGCCTTTAAATATTTATTGAATGAGTCAATAAGTATAGCAGTTTAATGAACTTTGAATTTTATATTTACAGGTTCTCCCTTGAAATACAGGATAGGCTTTCGTTTATTTCGATAAGCTACTTATTGAATGAAAAGGCTTTGTTAAATATCAACCATTTGAACTGTCAAATAGAACTCGATTAAAGATAAACACCTCAAACATAAATCTAAAATACCTATACATATATCTTACCTATGCAAAGGGGTTTTCCCGTGAATTTTTTACTACTTATTGTAAAAATTTAAAAAAAATAAGACACAATTGTCTTTTTATATTTATTTATTATAACTTAACAAATTTATTTTTCTGTTGTGAATAAAAAGCAAGGTAGGGATATACAGATGTAATAATGAAAGGGTGTAATATGAACGAGGTGAGAGATGTGTGTACGCGTTGAAAAACGTAGATATGTGTACTCTCTCCATGCTCCAAAATTAATATAGCGTGATTGTATTATAGGTATTTATTATTTTAACCCCGTAAAAACAACAATGAAAATAATCATATTTGAAATAAGCACAATCTCGACATACACTCAGCTTAATGTATACAGCCTATATAAAATACGCTTGTTTTTAGCGTTTCATTATCAAGAACTAATGAACGACGTAACATATTTTATTATGAATCGTTCTTTTCAATGAACATTCGTTAAAAAAATCATATGATGAAAAGGGTTTTATTATATGTCGCACATGTGATAAAAGAGTCGTAAATGCGGTGAAGAGACAAAGCTCTGTATTATCATGCGTTTAGGAAGAACTAGGCTACGATTTATGGATTTGTGCTAGCCGACTCGGAGGGACTGTGAAAGGTACATTGCTGGGAAAAAATATTCGAGGAATAAAATACGTGAATCCGCATCATCAAGGAGGCTCAAACTCTGCAGCCGTTAAATTACATTTAATTAAAGTAAAGAAATGAAAATAGTAAACAAGTTAAATATAAATAAACCATTTTTTTAAATTGAAATATTTCATAAAAAATATATTTTAGATAAAAAAGTCTTATACTGTAAATTTCATTACACATTTCTGCACCCAAACATAAGTTACCCTTTTTTTAGTACGAAATCAACTGACAACTTATATTTTCTCCAGCGATTTTAGTTTTTAGTCACGTGCCAAAGTATTGCGACGATGAACCGCAAATTATGTGTTTACTCCAGTGGTTCTTATTTAGTAGACTTGATTAATGGGGCGAAAGACAACATTGTCCCCGATCGCAGTCTTCAATATGCACTAATTGCCATTTCTGGTACGCTGAAGAGTAACCTTACGAAATATTTAATGAATATTGAAACCGTATAAAATCTTAAAAATAAAACCTGCCTCGAATTAGTTCAGTTTAGAACCCTAGATTGCTAAATAATCACCATAACTACTAGACCACTGTTAGTTTTATGAACTGAATAAAATAATAACATCCTCGACAAGAATGTCTTATAAAATGTAAATTCAATAATTATTCGTTGAATATCTTCTTATGAGTTCAAATTTTATAGAAAAATACCCCTTTAATTTACATTAATCAACAAGATAAATAAAACGTTATATTAAATATAAGTTTTATTTACCTAATACCAATTTGAGAACAGTTACGAGTATCACTTCGATAGATTTCGTCACATTCTTAGATGTTATGGGCCTTTGATAGTTAAATCACATTGTGGAGCTGTGAAGTGTGTCATTACTCGTCAGCTAGTACAAGGAAAACATGACGATGGATTCAGCCGAGTAATTCAATTACTATCGATAACAAGAGCCAATTATATTAATGGAGTGAAGAACCTTGTCATTTTCACAGTGTATTAATATCACATGCAATAACATGATTTACTCTTCGAAATTCACACGATAATATTATTAACTTAGATAATGTGATACAGAGTACCATAAAACATCAGTGACAAAGAAGAATTGATGTCGAATAGCTTTCATTAATGTTTTAGTTATCTTTATTATAGTTAGATAAACGTCCACAGTAAAAAAACTACTGGAAATATCATCCGTGCAAAGTTCAAACTGTCATGATTAATCGGTGGGATACGGTTTTTCGGAGTATTTTACCGCGTAGTTTAACTTATGATACTGACGTTTCAAAAACGTTACAGTTTTCATCGTCAGGGCTTGTTCGTAGTTACCTTTGCCATAAGTGGATGAGAGCCGGATACCGCTGGCCTATAGAGTCTCATCGGCGTGAGCGCATGGGTCCGTCCCGTATTGCAAGTGTAACATGAGCGTATGGATAGATTTCGTCACATTCAGCAATGCCCGAGGATCCTGGTAACTTGCACCGACGAAGACCTGATAAGTTGAACGCCAAGTGCTAACCAGGTGGAACGTTTGTGGTCGAAAATAGTTTAGTGTCATTGATACGATAAGAAAAGAATCTTTGTAAATATCTGAAAAACTACTTGTGGTTTTCGAGTAGGATTTGGATAGCTAGTTAATTTAACAAATAGTTGTAATAAAGCCAAATAAAAAAAAGTCACTAAAATTTAAAAGATTTTGGACAGTTTTAATCTTTAAACTTTATAAAATATATTATATATTCAAAGGATGAATAGACTTTATATCTAATTTGTATTTTGTGTTTGATAAGAAAAAAATATTTATTTACAATTTTTATTTAATCACCTACCAAACTTTAGACAAAAAAATATATCTTGGTACAGTAACAATTATATAAAATGTTGTATCTCTTATACCTTACAAATATCTGAGAATCCAAAATATTCGACAAATATTTTCTCCTTTTCTTTTTATATGAGGTTAAGAAATTCAGCGTATAAGCGTTAAATTGGGTGTCATTTTTGGGATAAATAATAGTTGTTTGTGTCGTACACTCGGAACGTTTTATTGTGTAAAAGCGCGAAACAAATGTTGCTAAAACAAGAAAAAATGGTGATATGGAAAAAATTAAGAGAATTGCTCACGACGTAACGGTTATAACGGTAAGAAAATAAAAATAATAAATAACAACAAATGGCCACTTTAGGAGTTTATGTGTTAAGTTGATTTATGGAAAATGATACCTCCGTTGAGAATTGTAAGATTTATGGATAGGACGTACGAGTACATATAACATCGCACGACTATACAATGTTTTAAAATTCAGAGAACGTACGATCTTTCATTTATTTTTTTACCCTCTTCTAACTCTTTTCCAGACATATGTATGTATTTGAAATATTACACGTCTGATTTTGAAAACGTTTAAATAAAAAAAAACAATGGAAACTTATTTTGTAAATGGTTTTGGCTTGAACTTTGTGAAACTCTACATATAAATGTTTTGTAATAAATTCTAATTGAAAAAGGCTGAAAATATCATGGATTGACAAAGTCCGAAATGAAGACACCTTGAAATGGATGAATAAAGTTAGATCCGTATTTTTCTTTATTAAAAATAGAAAGTTCAAGTATTTTGAATATGTTATTTTAGGAGAAAAATATGAGATCTTTTAATTGATATTGCAGGGGAAAACTTTGAGTAGAAGAATTGTGGGAAAAGGGTATAAAAAATTAAGTTAGTAAATAAGCAATGAATTATCAAAGAAGGCACAAGGTTTCGTCCCTCTTTATTTTTTGAGTCAATACGAGTATACCACATGCACGTCGGATAAAACATCTTATTAACAAATCGGGATCATTTAATCTGAAATGAGCCTCCAGATAGGAGGTAAAAACATGTGTCACTGAAAATAATGCAATTTGTGGAATAACAAAGAAATTTTTCATTAAATGAGGCTATTTATATTTTTGACATCATAATTCGAGGTTTCGATAAGCTACATATTTTAAATCGTAATATTGTGGTGTGACCACACACTTTCCTCGCTTATTTCAATGGTTGTTAATATTTAATAAAGCAGAAACTTTTCTTTTTTTTTCGTTTTGAATTTAGGGTGATGCAATCAAAATTTCTAAAATAAGTGAACACGTTGGCTTTTTATTCCATTAAAATTAATATGAATGAACTTATTTTGCCTGAGTTCTAACGTACAAAAAAACTTTAAATAATGATCATCGTGAATGCAAAATTAAAGAAGACTGAAAATATGACATCCTTAACCTAATTGGTAAAACACCTATTTATACCAGTAAAACACCTAGCTAGTTGCGGGTCCTATTTAAGTTCGAACCTACATTTTTCTAAATGAAATCCAGTATGCTTTTCACTTAAAGTCACTTCAAAATATTTCTAGTTGCTATGAGGAGATTGTCACTAGACAATAAGTTAACTAGGCTCTACCGTATACAAAGAAAGTGTTATTAATTACAATTGAACTCTTACTCAATTAAACACTACTATAAACAACACAAGGGATACATAGTCTGAAATTAAGAAAATTACATAAGAATGACTATTGAAATATAAGACTAAGTAAGAATAGTTATTGAAAAAAATAAACAACTTCCGTGGTCTAGTTGGTAGGACGCCTGTCTTCCCACTCGTATTTTTTAAGTCATGATATCACTGACGGTCTATGTAACATTTTTTTTGTTGATTGGAAAAGCTTACACATGTAAATAAATCCGTCAGCTTACATTGTATACAACAGAAGTGTAAAACAATACAATAAAACTACAAATCAATTAAATAAACAGGAAATATTTCTTCAAATTTATTTATCATCACAAAAACAATTCAGCCACAGTCTGAATCATAGTTTACTATTTTAGGAAAATTTTGAGCAACAATCATTAATTAAAAAATATTATTCATTTGCTTCAAATCGCTAAGTGGAAAATTCATACAAAAAGACAAAGCGCAAGTCAATATTAAATGTTAATATGTAGAAAATAAAAACAACTGAATTACACTTTGAAATTTGCATTAAAATATAAAAAAGTGAAAGGCTTATAAACCCACAAGAAACTATTTTCTTTGTTGAAAAGAATACAAACCTTTTCATAATAATGGCTGTCAAAATATTTTATAAATGACATTCCAATTATAGTTCACCTGACTTATACAGCGGAGCGTGATAAGTCAAAAAGGTGGAGCATATCAAGCGATGATCAAACCGAGTGGGTGTGAAATTTTCGCAAAAACATTTGATCACGAGAAAAGAATAATGGTGATTGAGATGCTGTCGAAATCAATGTAAAATACAAGTCATAAATTCAAAGACAGTCATAAAATATATGACATCTGAAGGTCATAGACATTTGAAAAATCAAAAGCTCTTTTATATATTTCCATTGTATCTGTATCAAATCTGTGTCTGAGAGGTTTTGCTTCGGAGAGGAGCATAATTGTAAGGTCGATTTCATCTTCATCGAATAAATTGATTGTTCCAAATAAATCCAATAGGGTGGGAGTATTATGACAGGGCTTTGTCTTATCTAATCTTGTGGCTTGGAATGGTTTTCCGCTTAGTGTTAAAGATATATGGGTAGTGTGCGTAGCTTTACATTTGAAAAGTGGCACCGCATAGGAACCACTAATAGATAACTCTTTTTGGGAGGTTTATCAAAGCTTATGATAGTATATAAACAATACGCTACACTATCACATATTGGATGGTATATGAACAATACGCTACACTATCACATAATTGGTTTTACGATCACATATTGGAATAGCCTAAAAGGATAGAGAGAGAAGTGGAGACTTTTATCTCCACCCACCTCACTAAGGACAATGAGTGACAATGGTCGTGATTATGGTGGCAAGCTTATAAAAAAATTGGCATTATCTTCTTACTGAATTTTAGTTGCTTTGAATGTGTTCGCTTACCGTGAAAAAAAGCACAAATTTTTGAAGACATATTTATTGAACTTCGTTGAGCAAGGTGTAAACTCTGATTTTTGGATGAAAATAAATATTACGATTTTTGAAATCAGTGTGACCGAATGTATGTTATAACCACAAAAAAAACTCAAAATGGATTAGTCTTCAAACTGATTTTTAATATATAAAAATGATTCAACTACAACAAATTGTTTTTTCTAATGAATTTGAAATAAATATACATAATAAACTCAAACCTTTACATGAAAAAATACTCAGCAAGTAAGATGTATTTTTCCTACTTACATTTGAAAAATGGCACCGCATAAGTCTTGGCAAATTGTAATGTTTCCCACAGTATTTAAAAAAGACCAAATGTGGGTTAAATTATTTTTCACAAAGATGTCTATTTGTAAAACATAATAGCTTTTATAGAAACATTAATTAGAGGTTTGACCCGAAATGAATGAAAAATTCAAGTCAAAAGGTATTTTTGTGACGGTGTATTAAAATTACGGAAATGTTTAAAAATGAGTTTTACAATAGTTACGTTGTGTAAACTGATTTGCCGAAGTAACATGTTTTGCATGGAGGTACAGAAGAACATTTTTTTTACTTTGGATCTAAATGGAGAATAATTTAAGTTCATTCGATAATTTTAAATATTTATTTGAATACACTTACAAAACTTATAAATTATATGAAAATAAATATGTGATAAGGATGATATAAAACTGATTTAACACGTAAAAGGGAGGAAATCTAAACAATAAACTTAAATCACAATAACTGGCTTATTTTGCTTTACAAAAGCAATGTCAAACTGCTTTTGTAAAGTGACAATAACTATGCTTCTGTAAAACAAAACAATCATGTCACTTACATTTAAATTTATTTTTTAGAATGTTAAATCACTCTGTTAAGAAACGAAGTTCTAGAATACAAATAACAAAATAATGAATAAGGATATTTTTATTTTAGTTCAACAGTTGAAGATCTAAAACGTTTTGAATCTACGTTCGATCATAATTTAACCAAGAGTTTAAATTAGCAATTAATATAGAAAGAAAAACGTGCGGTGTAAATGTGTGTTTTATCCATGGCTCAATTGTACTCGTACAAACAAGAAACAATTCAACTGTACGAGTGATTGAGAGACTCTAAGATTTATTCTAGGATCACTTTGAATCGATTTTTCAAAATATTTGGTACAGTACTTTTCTAAACATGGCTAATTAAGATTTTTAATGGTTTTTGAAGCTTATGATTAATAAACAAAATACATCTAGTGTTATTGTATCAACATACTCAGGCGAGTTTTTTTTTAATATGAAACCGTTATTATTTTCAATAACGCAGACAAATATTCATTAAAATTATTAACGTGAGTTTATATTCAAGAACAAATAAATTGATTAACATATTCAAAGAGCGAGAATAATCATTCATTGTTGGGTGAACCTAAACATAATATTGTTATATAACTTAATTAAATTGAAGACGTAATAAAATACGATTTCCGTTATCTTAAGGTATTAAAAAATTGTTATTTAATTATACTATACAAATTTATAATACATCATGTGTTTTATTTTATGGGAATTTTAATGATAAGTACTAATTATGATGCTCCTCTAAGATAATTGTTGGCAGTTGAATTCGCTTTTGATAATTTGCTTTAGATTTTTTTGTAAATAAAAAACTTTGTTATTCTGACCTTCAAAAGCCTTTTTTTTTAAATAAATGTGTTCGTA